>CM060093.1:5926268-6526268 GCA_030522485.1 Stenchaetothrips biformis | reverse complement strand
TTTACAGGACTCGAACCGAACTTGTGACCCCACCAATGGATTCCTCGTTCGGAGCGCAATCAGTTGGTGGGGTCACACGTTTAAGTTGACACCCATGCAGCGACTCCGGGACTCAAAACACGTCCTAGGATTTTGACCGCCTTCACCGGTCTTCTGGCCCACTGTGCAGGGCAAGGCACGTGAGTAGGGGGTCGACTAGTTCGCCCGGCCTTCGGCCGCCGCCTCCCGCCAAGCCACTCTGCCAACTTTTCCAATTCGGAATAGCTCCAGGAGAAAAGAGGAGGCGCTCGTAGGGGCGAATAAGGATGAAAAAAGTATAAGAAGCTCCGGCAGACCGAAGGGCAGGGCGGAGGGAACGAAAATCAGTCAATGCAGTGAAAGAGAGAGAGAGAGAGAGAGAGAGAGAGAGAGAGAGAGAGAGAGAGAGAGAGAGAGAGAGAGAGAGAGAGAGAGACAGAGAGAAAGGGAGGCCAGAGAGATGAGGGGGAAGCTTGAAAGAGCGTGATTCCTATTCAGAACTGTCAACAGCTGCTGCACGGATCGCCTTCCGCAGACTTTCAATCACCTGAACCACTCTTTCTCTGCAAGAATATCCCCGCGGGTAAACTTGGAAATGGTGCGGGCGCGCGCACAGTGGGTGGGCTCACAGTGGGCCAAAGGACCGGTAGAGGCGGTCAAAGTCCTGGACGCGTTTTGAGCGCCAGAGTCGCTAAGTGGGTCCTAAACCGAACGTGTGACTCCAACAATCTACTGCTGTCCTAATGAGGAATCCATTGGTGGGGTCATGCAATCGGTTCGAATCCTCTGCAGCGGCTCTGGAGCTCAAAAGGTGTCAAGCGTTTTGGACGCCTGCGCCGGTCTTCTGGCCCACTGTGCGGCAGTTTCCGGCGCGGAGTGTGTATATTCGGATCGGGCCGCCGTCGGCAGCGTTGAATAAGTCCGCAGATGAGCGAATCATTGTGAGTCGATAGGCACGTCTCGCGGCACGCAGGCTGCACAAAGACGCAGCCAAGGTTGCCCTAATTGGGGCCCTGCCCTCGCCGCCCTGCCGCCACGTGGATAATTAGCAGTACTGCGGCTAGAGGGCGCGGCGGGCGCCGCACAGAGGGCAGCGGCGCCTGCCTTTTTGCGAGCCGCGGCGGGAGCCGATGGCGGACCGTTCTCGGGGCAGCACTATGGGGGTAACAACGTCATTCTCTAGAAAAGAAATTTAAAAATCGACCTCCCTTTGAAAACTGATCTTACTCGCCGGGGCGCTGAGACCATCCTAACTCGCCAGGGCGCTAGCGAACTATTCTCACTCGCCCAGGCGCTCGGAGACTATCTTAACTTGATAGGTTTTGTGTAGGAGTTAAGATTGTGGCTTGGCGAGGTAGGGTAGTTTCCTAGCAACCCGACTGGTTAGGATAACGGTCTCCAAGCGCCCTGGCGAGTAAGGATGCTTTTCTCTGGAGGGGCCAAGATCAACATTTTGGACAGAGGAGGAGATTTTCTAATGCCTGAGGTGAAAAAATTCTGTAAACTGAGAGCCAGGCAGGCGGCCACTTCACGGAGTCAACCACACGGCACGCACTTCGTTGCTTCATGCCCGTCGCTAGTTCATGCATGCAACAAGCAAGTGTGTGCCTGGGGTATGCAGCAACGAAGTGTGTGCTTGCCGAGGGGTTACCCTCGCGTACACATGATTCCGGATTCCCGCTATTCCCGAACAAATTCTTAAAAAAGTGACGTTTTTCGATTAATTTTCTTTGTTATGACTGTTAATTCTCACTATCACAGACTTTGGATGACTATACATGAATGATATGCGGTAAAATTTTGAGGCATTACGAATGATTCCTGGACTGAGTGTACACACAAATCCCGAAGAGGATGACCCATCGGTGCCTGCCAGGCATGCAGTAAAGAAGTGCTTGCCTTGTGGCTGACTCCGTGAAGTACGTGCTTGGCATTCACTCGAGATTGCAGCTATTCACAAAAACGCGAAAAACAAAGCCTTGAGGACTTGTTTTGTTTCACTAGTTTTTCTATGGACTACCTTAACTGGATTCTGCCATACGTTTTGCCCTCTCATCTTCCGTTGTGAATGCCAGACCGTATAGTGTTTTTGAGATTTTTGCCATTTGGAATGCGTGCGTCACAAAAGAAACGCCACTCACAAAAACGTTCCACTGAAAAATGTGTGACGGTACGCCACGTGCGACCCCGCGTCGTCCCTCATCCCTTGACTCGCCACGTCCCAGCGGGTTGAAACCGAACGCGGTCGTGGAAGCCGATGCCGATACGCGGCCCACAACACTATGGTTGGTATTTGCAATGAACCGTCAAAAATTCCTCTTCCATCTGCGTCGGCGCAGCCATACTTTCCACAAGTGCTTTCCGCTGAGTTGTCAACGGGTCTTGTAATCGACGCGGAACAGGAAAACGCTGCGCCGAACGCGGCGGTGCGGGACACTGCACAGTGGGCGAGACATCCGGCGCAGGTGGACCAAACTCCAGACGCTTTTCGAGCCCCAGAGTCGCTGAACCGTACTTGGACCGAACGTGTGACCCTACCGATTGATTCCCCGTTCTGAGAGCAATCCATTGGTGCCGGTCACACGGTGGGTTAGAGTCCAACTTAGCGACTTTGCGGCTGAAAACCCGTCCGGGCTGTTGCCCTCTACCGGTCTTCTGGCCCACTGTGGACTAGGGCGCCATTCCGCATACCGGTCGGCCGTCTATTCGCTTCCATTTAAACTTGTCCGGCGTTGATGCCCGCGGGACGGTGCGGAAGTTGGTGCAGCGCCCATCAGGGCTGCCGCACAGTGGGTCAGAAGACCAGCGCAGGCGGCAAAAACTCTAGACGCGTTTTGAGCTCCAGTGTCGCTAAATGGGACTCAAACTGAACGTGTGGATTCAAAGCAGTCCATTGGTGGGGTCACACGGGCCACACGTTCGGTTCCAGTCCCATTTAGCGACCCTGGAGCTCAAAATGCGTCTGGAGTTTTGGTCGCCCGCGCCGGTCTTCTAGCCCACTGTGCGCCGGACCGGGCCGCCGCCAGCGCAGGTGCTCGGTTAACAGCCGTATTTGAAACAGGCTTGTTTCCATCCCTGACCTGGAGGCCCCGGCGGGAAAAGCGTCAATCAAGAGGGAGGTGCCAAGTTCCGACCGGGGACGACTGTTCACGGCGGGACTGGCAATTCTCTGCAGGCGGAACACAACTTTGGAAAGCGTTTTGCGGTCTTGAATCCTCGGAGTGGAATCGAACGGAATCGAACTAAATCGAACTAATCGAATTTAATTGCATCAAATTTATGGACTGTCCTTCAATCCACGGTAAAAACGGTTCCTGGTTTTCCCAGGAACTCCCTGGAAATCCCTACACTGTGAGAAATTTTGTTGTTAATTTACAACAAATCTATTGCTTTTTTTTTCTGACAACAGTTCACTGGTGAAACAAAGGCATTAAAATTATGCCCTTAAAGGGCGTTAACGATTTACGCCCTTAAAGGGCATAAATCGTTAATGCCTTTGGGAAGGGCATTAAAATTTTGCTTGAAATTCCTATACCATTTACGCCCTTTCCCAGGGCATAAATGAATTCTGCCCTTGCAAGGGCGTAAAAGAGTATTTATGCCCTAAAGGGCGTAATTTTTATGCCTTTGTTTTACCAGTGTTGTTTTTAAACGACAGCAGTCGTATACGAACAGAGAATGTTGTTGATAAATGACAGTTGGGTCACTCTAAAACAACTTACTTGTTGGAAGACAACTTTTCCGTCCTTTCAGTTTTAAACAAAGAAGTTCATACTAAATTACTATGTAGTTTTTTCGTGCATAGCTTTGCACGATATTGCGCATACGCGTGGAATGCACAGATTTGTGCGCAACAACGCACGTGGTGCTGAATAACAATGCACATTTTCATGCTTAGCTACGCACGAATTCGTGCATTTCCAAACGTATGCTCAATTTCGTTCAGGCTATGCACGAAAACTACATAGCAATTTAGTATGTTGTAGGAAAACGACCATGTTCTTGACAATTTTGTTGTTTTCGAACAATCGTTACGGACAGTGTATGTCTTTTCTACAGGCTTCCTGGGAAAACCGGGAACCGTTTTTACCGTGGAGGAAGTCGGTGGCATCGCCTTGTGTTCTATTTTAACCTGTAGGTTCATACTGACATGAGTTCAAATCACGGAACAGAAAAGTCAGGCTTGCGTCAATTTCTTTCAGAGTCGAAAAGGACGAGGTATGTTACTTCCCAGTGATGCAGGCAACTCTCGCCGTAGATAAGAAAAACCGCCAACCTTCGGAAGAAAGAGTACTGCCCAGTGCACCCTTCACGTTTTGTACAAATTTTGTCCAAACCGTTACGGTTTTTTTCAGATGATCTTTTTGTACAAACTTATACGCAATTTGAAAAGAAAATATGTGCAGTTTTTCATACGAAAATTGTATGAAAAGTTCATAATCTGCACCAATATCTGTGATGTCTCGTTTTAAATTAGTGTCCGTCTAACATTCAGTGTTTGTCGATGGAGGATCAAACGCTCACAGGTCCCAATTTTTTACCGCGGCCAGTGGCGGAAATACAGTTTCGGCGGCGCGGTGGCGGCGCGCTGCGATACGTTCAGGGATTCATGGCGCCTCACGGGAGGCCCTGGCCGTGCCCATGGCAGTGCCCACGGCCCTCCCTTTTACGATGCCACATTAACGGGCCGCCGTATACCCGCGCTGGATCACACTGTCAAAAATATCCATGTCCATCAATTTCGTGGAAGGGCGAGTCACCAGTGGCGTGAGCAGTAACCGCCCGCGGACAACCTCTCTCTCTCTCTCTCTCTCTCTCTCTCTCTCTCTCTCTCTCTCTCTCTCTCTCTCTCTCTCTCTCTCTCTCTCCATCTTGTAACTTATGGACTAGCCCCCGGCAGCGTCGGCCATGTAAAGCCTTGTCGTTGGAGGGCCGAGCCCACACTAAAAACAATAATGTTAATTTATTCCGCAATAATAACTTCTCCGGTCCGAGTTTTCAGTTTTTCCACCTTTTTTCCCCCTTTTTTTTTTTTGGCGCGCAGGGGAGCAGACGGCCAGGCGGCGGCGGGTGTTTGAGTAAACTTGTAATGGCCGTGCCGCCGACGCGCTGGCACTTTAACTAGAGAGGTCAAGTTTTAAAACGGCCGCGGTAATTTCGTGATCGGGAAGAAGGATGGCGGCGCGGCGGGCCGATTCCGAGCCGCCTTGTCGTCGCGCTGTCTCTCTCGCGCTCTCGCGGCGCACAGTGGGACAGAAGACCGGTGCAGGCAACACTGTAAATGAAATAGTGATAAATCTCACCATCTGAGGAGTGAAACAGAACTGTCTCACCGAAAGAGGGTGACACTAAGATGTATCACCGTACAAAGGTCGGACACGAATGTATCGCCAAAAAAAAGGTCGTACACAAATGTATCACCGAAAAAGGGTGATACTTCCCCAGGAAAACAAGGGCCCATGTCGCTCATGTATGACCTGTCTTCGGTGATAGATTTGTGTACGACCTTTTTTCGGTGATACATTTGTGTACGACCTTTTTTCGGTGATACATTCATGAACGACCTTTTTTCGGTGATACATTTATGTGCGACTTTTTTTCGGTGATACTTTTTGTATCGCCGAGAATTAGTGAGACGTCTCGCCCTCTGAATTTCAGTGAACCGATACTTTAGACGTGCTTTGAACTCAAGAGTCGCTGAACAGTACTCGAACCGATCGCGTGACCCCGCCAATCGATTCCTCGTTCGGAGAGCAATACATTGATCGGATCACACGTTCGGTGCGAGTCCCATTTAGCGACTCTAGAGCTCAAACCGCGTCCGGGGTTTTGACCGCCTGGACCGGTCTTCTGGGCCACTGTGGCGAGCGCGACAGAGACGGGGCGACGCCGTGCGGCCGCAGTGGTTGTGATGGAGCGCCTTACTCACGCGTCATTAGCCGGCCGCGCTCAAGGCTTCCTCTCTGTCCCACCAGGCCGACCCGGCCACCCCACCGCAGGATTCGATTTTCTTTTAAATTCGCCGGGCCAGCTGGATCACTGAGCGCGCTTCCCACTTTCAATTTTCATTAAGCGCGCCGCTGCAGGGCTGGCGACGGCATATTTCGGTGACTAGCATGAACACCCGCGCCGGGCCGCGAGGCCAGAGGACCAGTGGCGTTTCGAGCTCCACAGTCGCTAGGGGACGTGAACCGAACGGGTGACCCCAGCAATGGATTCTTCGTTCGGAGAGCGATCCATTGGTGGGGTTACACTCCGGGTTCGAGTCCCTCTCAGAAGGGAAAATTTTCGGGTCATAAACTCATATTTCGACCAAAAATTTTTTGTTTTCGCAAAAATATCATAGAAGATCAGGGATGCACTCCAAAGTTGGTGCAAAGATACATATCCACACCCTACCCGATCTTTTAAAACCGAAAAGAGGAGTAAAATAGCCCATGGTTTTACATTAAAACAGCAGATTTTCGGTCTTAATTGGGCAGTTGAGCCAAATGTGCACAACATAAGACCCAAAACCCAAACAAATCTCATTTTCGGTATGAGGGGACTAAACATTGTCTTCCAATTTTCTGACTTGATGTCCGAAAATGACCTTTATACCGCAAAAAGTCCATTTTACCCCAATTTTAGGTTTAAAAAAAATCGGGGAGGGTGTGGATAAGTATCTCGGCACCAACTTTGAGGTGGATTCTTAATATTACATGATATTCTTACGAAAAAAAAATATGTTTGGTTGAAATCTGAGTTTATGACCCCTGAAAACCTTCCCTTGTTAGCGACCTTGCTTCAAACGCATCCATGATTTTGACCGCCTCCACCACCGGTCTTTCGGCTCATTGTGCGTCGTCGTCGTCGTGTTACCATAATCCGGCGTGTGTGTGTGTGGCAGAAAGCAATGTCGTACTTTGAGTGGCAATGGGCGGGCCCGGGGCACAAGAAGAGGGAGCGAAAGAGGTCGAGCAGCCCTCGGGCCGGCCCACTGTGCGGCCTACGGCGCTGACTTCCCTCGTGGCCGGGCGGAATGGTCTGCAAACGACTGGAGGCATTAGCAAAGGCCAGGCGGCCGTACGAGGCGTGCCCTGACCCGCCTCGCCCCGCCTCGCCCCGCCCCGCCTCAACCCGCCTCGCCACGCCCCGCCACGCCTCGCCGCGCTGGACCCATCCTATCGCCCTGCTCCCCATGCGCGCATCTCAAGAGCCCATACGTCAGGCGACGTGTGCGTGAACGCGGCGCCGCACCCCTTCCCCCCTCCCCCTCCTCTCCCCCGCCCCCCTGCTGTCTTCCGAAGGCGCTGCTGCGGGGCTGCTGGTACCGAGAGCGCGCTCTGCTTTTGAACGGCGTGGAGAGGCGTGGGTTTTATTCCCCTTTTTTTATACGGCATCTTTTCCTACTTCTTCCTCTTCTTCCTCGGATGGCGTGCTCTACACTGCTGGGGCGCCGAGGCGAGGAAAACTTTCCTTGCGAGGTGGAATAAGTGATGCCCTGGGGTGCAGGTCGTTACAGGCCTTCTGGACGTTGTAGGCCGGACGCAGCCTTCGGCTGCCCTCGGCCAGGGCTCCCGCGGGCATCGCCGGCCGTCTGGAAGTCCGCTGGAGCAGCCTCGCCCAGTGGGCCAGAAGACTGGCGCAGGCGGTCAAAACTCCAGAACCGTTTAAACCTGACGAGTCGCTAAACAGGATTCGAACCGGGCATGTGACCCCATCAATGAACTGCTCTCCGAACGAAGAATCCATTGGTGGGGTCACGCGGTCGGTTCGAGTCTCATTCAGCGACCCTAGCGCTGAAAACGTGTGTCCAGTTTTGTCCGCCTGCGCCGGTCCTCTGGCCCACTGTGGTTCGGCGGCCGGAGCCCTGTTAGCGGGACGCTGGAGACCGCGCCGCCTGCAACTCCTTCACTCGAGTCTTGCTATAAGTTGGATCGCCGGGTCACAGGCTGAAGGGCCGCGACCTATTTCACTGGTGAAGCCCGGCAGCAGCGGAGCCCCGGGCAGTTTTCCTGGAGCAAGTCCTGGAGGCTTACTGGGGCCGGCCTGGAGTTGGTGCAAGTTGGGGCGGCGGCACGGCAGGCAAAACGAAGCCGGGCTAGGCATGGCGCGCTGTCCGGACCGAGGCACGCGCGCCGCTCTGTCGGGCACAGTGGGACAGAAGACCAGCGCGACTAGTCAAAGCTCTCGGATCATTTTAACCCTCGTAGTCGCTAGACATAGGACTTTACTGGACGTTTGACGCCATCAATGGATTCCTCGTTCGGAGGGCAATCCATCGCTGGAGTCACCCGTTTTATTCGAGTCTCATTTAGCGGCTTCGGATTCGGAGCTCAAAACCCATCCGGAATTTTGACCGCCTCTACACCGGTCTTTTGGCCCACTGTGCTTGGTCTGCTACGTGGAGCCTGCGTGGAGGCGTGCCATTCTGAAGCCCCGCTTCTGCCAGCCGGCCCCCCAAAAGCCTCACTTAGCCTTGCAGCCGAGCCGTTTCTGACCTATCCGCAGGAACATTTCGCCTCAATGAGCAAATAAAAGTGCGGCTCGGCCCCCCCTGCCGCCCCCCCCCCCCTCCCCCAGTCCTCCACTCTGCGCCGTGAAGGGCGCCAACTACTCCGCCGCTGTAGCGCCCGCGCGTTGCCCGCGCCCCTCCATTCACTCGTTTCAAAGGTTTCAGTAATATTGGTTTTCTTTTGACTGCAGCGGCAACCTGCTCGAGAACAAGCTCATCAACGCACAGTCGGCCGGAAGACCGCACTGATGGCTGGCGGCCAAAACTCTAG
The DNA here is from genome assembly GCA_030522485.1 of Stenchaetothrips biformis. NCBI lineage: Eukaryota > Metazoa > Arthropoda > Insecta > Thysanoptera > Thripidae > Stenchaetothrips > Stenchaetothrips biformis. The sequence goes on along the minus strand of CM060093.1, from coordinate 6,517,482 downwards.
TCACGTTTTGTGCTCCAGAGTCGCCAAACAGTACTCGAGACTAACGTGTGACCCTACCAATGAAATCCTCGCAGCAGTTCATTGGTGGGGTCACACGTTCGGCCCGACTCTGCAGCTTACCCGGGTGGAAGGATCTTAAGTTAAACTGTAGATTCAACTACAGTACCAAAACTGCAGTTCCCGAACTATAGTTTGTTTTAAAAAGAAACTGAAGACTAAACACAATTCCACTTTGCAGTTGAAATTGTAGTTTTCTGTCAGTTCACAATGTAGTTTTAGTGTTGATTTGAAGTTCAGTTGGAGGTTCAGTTTAAGTTTTAGTTACAATTTACTTAATATCCATTTCTGGAAGTAAAGCGACTGCTGAAAATAAATATTTAAAAAATGTCTCTCATCTAATATGTTTCCGTACTTAGTATATATTTTAAACATATTCTCTTATCGACATACTAACGTTGATAGTTATGTCTCAAAACTACTAAGTTTCCATACTTCTTATGCAATCTTCTAGTTACCTGTATCAAGTAAAAGTTACATACCACTAGGGGAACTCAGAATTACAGTGGCTGCTTCATTACTTTTAAAGCAGTTGAGGTTTACGTTGAATTTTATGTCGTCTCCCTTTAAAAAAAGTTTCAGGTTAAACCAAACGTTTACAGTTTATACCTAATACAGTTGGCTTTACTTTAAATGGTATAGTTGTTCGCTGTTTAAAAATTTATGCAAGTTTCCCCTTTTTTTAAGTTAGCCTCCCTAAAGAGACAAAGCAACCCAAAGTCTGCGACAAGTTTACGTAAACTGACTTGTCGCAAAGGTCCAAAATATTTTGCGCTTACATTTTTTATAATGACAGTTAATAATTAAAATTGGTCATAAAATGCAAGTTTGTCTTGTAGAGGACTACAACTTTACACAGGATTACTCTAAAATTGCGTGTAGTTTAACAGACGTAGAAAAACTCTTAGTATTTAATTATTTTTTTTTATTAAAAACTAAATCAAAGTAATTCTGTGTAGTCCCTCATAAACCCTTTTTAAAATAAACATAATATCACATCCTAGTAGTATTAAATAACACTTTCGTTGAGTGAAGTTGGAGCAAAACATATCGACTACCGCAAAAATGGACACTTAGTGCATCATCCGCTAGGTGGCGCTAGTGTCGCATCATTTACGTCTTCGAGTTAAAAGTGTTCTTGCAGCCGATCAGAGGAATATTTTTGGATCAAACTCTGCGCAGGGTAAATATTTGAGATGCTATGACTCTACCACAAAAAGATTGATCTCGATAGGTGGAATATTAGGGAAATAACTTTGAGTACAACTTTCCTCTCGCGTACGGCTACGGGTCGTAGTTTGGTTGGGCTCCGATCGCTGTGCCGGTCTGAGCATCAGCCCTCGGCACGAAGTATTTATTTGACGGGTAATCATCTCCGAGATGAGTTGCCTCCACTCACCAACACCTAAGGTTGGAAACCTCAGGTGGCAACTTGAAAACAGGGCTGAGGCTCTATTTTGCATTTTCACCTTCTTTTCCGAAACTGAACCCCCATTACTCTCTTTCTAGATATTTCAAATGGCTTTTAAGTTGTTCGAAACTAAGGTTGAACTGCAGTTTAACTGCAGTTAAACTAGCACGAAAATGAGGGAGAAACTATAGTTGTTCCAAATAACTGGTAGTTTTTGCATAGTTAAACTGCAGTTTTACTGCAGTTGACTACAGTTTAACTGCAATTATTTTCTCTTAAAAGTTACTTTTAACTTCTTAATTTTCTAATTTTTTTTTCACTTAAAACAATACATTTTACAACAGAAAAACTCCTGTTTTGTCATATAGTTTCAACTGCAGATCCTTCCACCCGGGTAAAACGCGTTTTGAGTTTTGGCCGCACTGTAAAAATTTCTGTACTTTGTACGGGAAATGTACAGTAGAATATAGTACGGAAGTACGGACGAAAGTAAGGAACGTCCGCACCGTCCGTACCTGTTCCATATAAGCTCACGTAAACGGGTACGGAATAAAAGTACAGAAAGTTCCGTACTTGGCAAGTACAGACGGTCCAGGCAAATTGTTGACCAGATGTGTTCCGTACTTTTTCCGTACTTTTTTCTACCAGTGCGCGCGAGCCGTCTTCTGGCCCACTGTGCAACCTTTCCTGGTCGAAAGCAGGCTCATCAAGGCGTTGCTCCTTCTCTCTCTGTTGCAGCGCTGCCCACGCCGCCCCGGAACTGCACGCTGCTGAACCAGACGGCCAGCTCGGCGGAGGTGTGGTGCCTGGCGGGCGCGGACGGCGGCCTGCCGCAGCACTTCGTCCTGGAGCTGTACACGGCCTCCTCGTCCAGCCCCGTGGCGCGCTACAACGCCACGGAGCGGCCCGTGTTCCTGCTGTCCAACCTGGAGCCCGACGTCACCTTCAAGGTCGTCGTGGTGGCCGCCAACGACAAGGGCCGCTCCAGCCCCGTCGCCGTCTCGGACCTCACGTTCGGCGACCCGGAGAAGCGAGTCGGTGAGTGGAAGCGCTCTGGTCGCACAGTGGGCGCCAAGACAAGCGCCGACGGTTGAAGCCCAAGAAGCGTCTTTAGCTCCAGAGTCGCTAAATTGGACTCGAACCGAACCTTGTGACCTCGCCACTGAAAGTCTATCGGCATGACCTCATGCCGTTGCAGGGGCAAGAATAAAGTGTCACACCACGAAACGGCATGACAGAAAAGTCATGCCAAAAATCGGCGTGATTAAGAAATTCACGCCAATTTTTGGCGTGACTTTTTTTCACGCCGTAGCTTGGCCTCGTGTCCGACCATTCAATTTTCATTGACCTTGCTCTTCAAACGCGGAATCCATAGGTGGGGTCACACGGTCGGTTTAAGTCCTGTTCAGCGACTCGGGAGCTCCTAACGCGTCTGGAGGTCCGACCGCCTGCGCCTGTCTTCTGGCCCTCTGTGGGTCGGGAGGGGAGAAGGCTGTTCGTTCAGGAAGATTAAAAACGATATTGGATTTGGAAGTCAATTGAAACGGCCTCTCCGGGCAAGTGCGGTGCCAATTTAATCAGTTTTTTTCCTCGATGCTCTCAATCTCCACGGACGTGTAATATTTGCCTGTGGTTTGGATGATGTGGCCGTGTCCCTTGCAGGCAAAATGTGTTTTATGTTCGGTGTTTTTTTTTTCTTTGGTGATTTTTCTTCGTGTCAACTAAGGCGTGCTTGAGATCCGGCCGTCGTCTCACACCGTGGCAAAAAAACTGCGGAAAAGTAAAAAAAATAAAATAAAATTGCAACGATTCTTTGTATCCAAAACCCAACATTTCCCGTAGCCTATGGTCAATATTTTCCTTACCGCTTACACATGCCCGTTGCAGGCCGTTGAGGTGCACGGAGAAGACGCTGACGAGAGGGCTACGGAAAATGTCAGGTTCTGTGTACGGAGAATTAGCACAAGTTGTTAACAGATTTTTCGGTCATTTTTTGCCGCAGTGCATTTCGACGTTCTTTGATCAAGGTGGTCGTCAATAGGTACCTGCCAGTTGCTAGTGGGAGCGGTGGCGGAGGAGGCGACGGAGTGCGGACAGAGTTGCCGGACGCGCGGCGCGACAGAATCGGGCTTCGGCCGGGTATCGCGTTCAGAATTGCAAATTAGTCTGGATCAAGTAAACTTGCCTTGTAACGCCAACGTGGCGCGGGGAGGGGTGGCCTGGTGACACTGGCCGTGCCGTGCCGGGCCGCACAGTGGGCCAGAAGACCGTGGTCCGAATTCCGGGCAGATTTTTAGCTCCTGGTTCGCTAAATTCGCACTGGAACTGAACGTGTGACACTACCAATGGGTTGGTCTTCAAACGAGGAATCCATTGGTGGGGTCACACGTTCGGTTGGAGTCCTGTTAAGCGACTCTGGTGCTCTAACCGTGTCTTGGCGTTTAACCACCTGTTCCTGTCTTCTGGCCCACTGTGTGCCGTGCCGTACCCCACCCTACAGTAGTCGAAATGGATGGATAGGTATCGGTCCAGTGAGTGCCTTCGAGGCTGCCAGGTCCCTTTCGCATCCGTCCCTCACACTCTCAGACTCGTACTGAGTTTTTCTTTAATATTTTATGGACGTTTGTGCACGTTTATGAGCAGATTAACTTCGCTATTCGTTTTAGAAACTAAATCATCAGTTTCGTCCCGATTAATCTGATGAGTTTCTCAACGAAACTCTATTAATGTGCACAATCGTCAATGAATACTAATAAAATGTCCATTGAAGGATGAGAGTGTGTACGCACGTATGGAACAGTGTCTTTTAACAGTGCTTATCCCAGGGAAGACACAAAGTTGTCACGATATGCGTCGCGCTAAAACATCATGCGAACCATCATGACATTCGATGGACTGGGGCGTGGATTTTACCTGGCATTGTCTGCTGCACCTTTAGGGGTTGCAGCGGGCAGGGTAGCCGCCGAGCAGGCCACGGTGGATGGTGTTCCGGTAAGGGTGCAGCGGAGGGTGTAGCGGCAGACTGCTCGAGGATCCTGCCTGCAGGATTCAGCATGCTGAATAAGTGATCAGACCGTCGCCCTCCTCCGAACGACAATCAGGGGCGCCTCACAGGTAGGCAAGGTGCTCGAGCGCGGGAGCCGAGGCACAGTGGGCGAGAAGACCGCACAGGCGGTCATAAACTCTAGACGCGTTTTGAGCTCCGGAGTCGCGAAAGGGGACTAGATCCAAACGCGACACCGTACCGTACCAACGGATTGAGCTTTCCGAACGCGGAATCGATTGGCAGGGTCACACGTTCGGTTCGAGTCCTGTTCAGCGACTCTGGAGCTCAGAACGCATGAAGAGTTTTGGCCGCCTGGCGATCTTCTGGCCCACTGTGCGAGGCGCGCCGCCGCAACCGGATGTCAGCCACAGAATCACGCAGCTCACGCCTCTGGGAGGCGGTGAGCCTGAGGGGCGCCGGCGCGGCGTGGCGTGGCGTGGCGCGGCGTGGCATGTCGTGGCGTGGCATGTCGTGGCGTGGCGTGGCGCGGCGTGGCGTGGCGTGGCATGGCGTGGCGCGGCGTGGCGTGGCATGGCGAGCTCCGGCGGCGGGAAAGGAAGGAAAATAAAGGCGGGAGGGAAAATCCGCTTGGAGCTTCTCCTCCCTCCCCGCGGCGCACCTTCGGTCCCAGCGCGAATCGACTCGGCCTGTCTGTGTTTCAACACGCGCTGTGGAAAGCACTGAACGTGGCACACACGTGGCGCACGGACTCTCTCTCTCTCTCTCTCTCTATCTCTCTATCTCTCTCTCTCTCTCTCTCTCTCTCTCTCTCACACACACACACACACACACACACACACAAACGCCAGTCAGCAGCGGCTTGCCGCCCAATCCGCCTCCTTCGGAATGGCGTCTTCATCACCTTTTGCAGGAAGAATAAGTACAAGGGAAGAAAAGTACACCCTCTTGGAGCTCATATCTGAACCGCGGTAGGAGCTACCTCGACCTGCATTTTAAACCGTATTTATTCATAACGTTGTACGTTCACTAGGTTGCTGAGCCCAAAGATGTCCTGCAGTCTGACCCAGCAAACCCTCTCACTTCTTACACTAACGGGGGATCTGGGGTGCTAGAATGAATCGATAGATCAAATGGCTGTTTGACTTTCGATCACGTAGATTTGTTGTATGCGGATGTCTAGCGAAGACGAATGTAACCTGCCGAAGGCAGGCAAGCGCCGCAGGCCAAGGTAGAAGTCAGGCGTGCATTGTCGGAACTGGCGCAGCATCACGAAGCGTGTTACGACAAGACACGGTCTGGCGTACACCTACCTTGTTCTTCTAAACATTGAGATCTCATTTGGAAATCCCTGCCAAAAAAGTATCGAGGTGCATGCGTGGCAGGCACACACTTGTTTGCTGCATGCTCGTCGCTGGCGCGCGCCTGCGAGGCATGCAACAAACAAGAGTGTCCACCAGGCATGCAGCAAACAAGTGCGTCCCTTGCGGTTGACTCCATGCAGTGCGTGCTTGGTACACTCTTGAGTTTGCTGAGAAGTTACCGTTGAAAAATTTTGATTGTTCAGAACCGAACTCAATCAAACACTTGTCTTGGTTCGGGTGGGTAGTCCACCGCGAGTCCGACGAGCACGAAAGCGAAGCTCGGCCTCGGCTCGGCGCGTGACCGGTTGTGGCCATTGTGAGGTGAAAACTCATCAGCAGGTGCTTCAGCTTCAAACGCTGCGCTAATGACACACGTCTGGACCAGGCCCGGCGCGCCCCGCCGCGCCGCTACGCCCAATTTGAGTCAATTGAATGCGCCGGCGTGTTGTTGCTTTGATCCGAGGCGAAATTGGCCTTCGCTTTGGCCGACAAGAGAGTAAGCCTTTGACCGTCGGCTCTATTATCGGCCGGCCCACATAATGGGCCTTTCCCTCTGTTTTTAAATATTTTACCCTCTCTCTTTCTCCGGGCGCGTCCTTTGACGCAAACAGAGGGTCCCACGGAGAGGCGCGTGAGCCAACCAGGTCCCTTGATAACCAGCGGGCAACCACTGCACAGCGGGCCAGAAGGCCGATGGAGGCCGCCGAAATCCCGGACGGGATTTGAGCTCCGATGTCGCTAAATAGTACTCGAACCGAACGTGTGTCGTGACACGGCCAATTCAATGCTCATCTAGAGTTTTTGCCGCCTGCGCCAGTCCTCTGGCCCACGGTTCACTGATAAATGTGGAGTTGTCAGAGCTCATAGCAACAGCGCATTGAACTATTGTCCTGCAACTTGTCAAACCAAAAGACATTTTGGTTTGAGTAAATAAAGGAACAATACTGAGTACATGTTTATGTGAAGAACTTGTTCTGCTCATTAACCCCATCCATTTGAACAGACGTGTACTCTACGCTGGCTGCTCAGTATTTGCTTTTGTACAATGAAAAAACGTCGGTTCTTTGAGTTGTGGGAAAGATTCACGATTAAATTCAAAGCCTTGTAACTTTTTAACTTAAATTTTGGAAAAATTGTATCGTAAAATTTAGGTGTTCTTTGCCTTATCTTTTCCGAATTGTTTTTTCTCAAAATATAGACTTGGCCAATCACACAAAAAAAAATACGATGAGATGACACAGCCCTTGAAAATTTGGCAGTTGGTGAGGGCTTCAAACAACCCTTCCCCGCCCCCAAAGAAAAACCCCTCCCCCGCCCCCAAAGAAAAAAACAGCGTCACTCTTCAATTACTCGCAATCAACGTGTCCGAGTCAGGCATTTCATAACTCGGTCCTTGAACCCACTGCCCCGCACCTCGAGTGGCCTTCAACTCCCCTCAATACAGGGGGAACAGTGGAGCAGAAAACCGGCGCAGGTGGGCAAAACTCTGGACGCGTTTTGAGCTCCAAAGTCGCTTAACATGACTCGAACCGAACGTGTGACCCCACCAATGGATTCCCCGTTCAAAAAGCAAACCATCGGTAAGGTCACAAGTTCGGTTCGAGTCCCACGCGTCCGGGACTTTGACCGCCTCCCGAACGCTAGGGGTCTGTTGAGACCTAAAAGCGCTGATGATGATGGTGATGATGATGGTGATGATGATGGTGATGATGACCGGTCTTCTGGCCCACTGTGCGGGGCTCATTCACCGCGGCCTAAACCGTGTCTCCCGCCGAGTTGAGGTCGCCGTTTCCATCGCGCGCCAAAGTGCTTTCCGAACTGGCTTCAGTTGTTAACTTTTCACAACCTACACATACTTGTGGTGTAAAGTTAGATCAATGCTCCCGAACAAATTCAAACAAAAACTGGTGTGAGAACATTTATATTTTGCTCCGCAGCGCGAGTTGGCGTCGATTGATCTGACACGCGCGGGGGTGGTGGTTCATCCGGGTCGAGGCCCTAAACAAACTGATGGAGGGATAATTTGCGCGAATCATTGCTCACTGATTCGCTAGGAAATTAAGCGAATGGAGCCACTCTGTCGGTTGGACTGATTCCCAGGGCCGTTGTTCTCTCGCCTGATTCGGAACCGTGCTCCGTCCCACGGTGGGCCAGAAGACCCGGACGTTTCTTGAGCTCCAGAGTCCCCACGGGACTCGCACCGAACGTGTGACCCACCGACGCATTCCTCGTTCGAAGAGCAATCCATTGGTGGGGTCAAACGTTTGGTTCGAGTCCCTTTTAGCAACTCTGGAGCCCAAAACGTGTGTAGAGTTTTCGCCGCCTGCGCCCGTCATGTGGCCCACTGTGCGTCCGTCGCTCCGTCTCCCTCGCGGCCCAACGGGACGCCTCGCGAGTGCGAGACAGACGGGGCGACGAGAGTTCTGTTTGTAATCGGGCCGCTGGATGGAGGTGGCCGAGCCGGCTTACACCGGCCCCCCTCACGTCTCGCTGGTTTTAAAAAGTTGATTTAAGCGCTCCCCGCCCGGCCGTCTACCAGGCCGAGTCCGAAAAGTCCTTCAGCCGCTGTCTCTGCGTCGCACTCGCGAGCGCGCCTCGACGGGTGAGAGAGAGAGAGAGAGAGAGAGAGAGAGAGAGAGAGAGAGAGAGAGAGAGAGAGAGAGAGAGAGAGAGAGAGAGAGAGAGACGACGAAGAAACGATTCTTCAGAATCGCTCGGCAGGTTGGCACGCCGTGTCTGCTTAGAAAGCCAGAAAGCCCGAGAGCGCTCCGCTGGGCGCCGCGTCATGGCAGAGAGAGACTTAATCCTGATCTCAAACGTTCCCATTGATATTCGCATCTTGGATTACTGGAGGGTAAGAGGCTGCTTTCTATAGGCGCGGCCGCCCCTTTCGCTCTGACTGACTCACCAGCCTACAGTCTACACCGGGTCACAGTGGGCCGGAGGACCGGCCAAGGCGGCCAAAATTTCAGACGCGTTTTGAGCTGCAGAGTCGCTAAATGGAACCCCGAACCGAACATGTGACGCCACCACTAGATAGCTCTCGGAACGAGGGAATTCATTGATGGGGTCACACGTTTGGTTCGAGTCTCGCCTAGCGACTCTAGAGCTCAAAACGCGTCTAGGGTTTGGTTGCCTGCGCAGCCACAGCGCCGGTCTTCTGGCCCACTGGGCGGGGATTGCCGGCCGGATGGAAAAAGGGGTGGGGGACTTGGCGCGCACCTTAACCTGCTGGCGCGATAGGTATGCCGCGCCACGGACCCCCACCACCCCCTCCCCCTCCCCCGCATCGCCGCCAACCTCCACAATAGGCGAACGCCTAATTTTCGGGGACAATACTCAATTTAGTTCCCCATCTTGGGGTGGAGCGGGGAGGGGGAGACAATAGGTAGGAATCCAGGTGGAGGGAAAGAAGGCCGTGGAGGGCGGGCGTCACCTCGCGGCGGCCACCTCCCCGGCACAGTGGGCCAGGAGACCTGCGTGGGCGATCAAAACTCCAGACGCGTTTTCGTGCTCCAGAGTCGCTCAACAGGACTGCAACCGAGCGTGTATCTCCACCAATGGACTGCTCTCCGAAGGAGGAACCTATTGGTGGGGCAACGCGTTCGGCACGAGTCCCGCTGAGCGACACATGAGCTCAAAACGCTTCTAGAGCTTTGGCCGCCACCGCCGTTCTTCTGGCCCACTGTGCCTGGTGGGCACCCTCCTGGTGGGCGGCCACTGGTGGGCGCGCGGCGTGAGCGAGTTGTAGTTTAGGAGTTTTCGGAGTCCCGCCGCGCCCTGCCCCACCCTACCCCACCCCGCCCCGCCCTGCCCCACCCCGCCCCGCCCCGCCCTGCCCCACCCCACCCCGCCCCGCCCTGCAGCTTGATCCGGGGCGCGCTGACGCGGCCGGGCATCCGGCGGATCGTTGACCCCACCGGGTGGTGGTGGGGGTGGGGGAAACCAGAGGCGGGCCAGTCGGAGATGCACCGGAGTACCAGCAGACAATGCGCGTCGTGCGGCGCACTGCAGTAGTGGTGTGGCGCAGCGACCCTGCCGGAAGCGGGGCGGTAAACACTTCGAGAAATCGTGTGACAGCACTGTTATTTGTCGTTATTTGTCTACTAAAATCTTGTTAGTGCCATTTAGGTTGTAGTCAAACGGTTATCAAATGAAATTTTTGGGAACCTAACCTAAAATCTTAATCAAAGAAACAATTCAAATATATAAACAAACATGAATTTCTATTTATTAATGTATGTTGTTGGGAAGCAGAAAATTTACCTCTGATAATAAAAGAACCTCCAACATCTCCAATCCTCAACAGCTGATAAGTGTGTGTTAACATGACAGACAGCCGTCCAGTTTTCGCAGACGCACGCATCACTTCACATTAAAGCAGCGAATCAACTTTAACAAACCAGAAACTTGCGTATTATCGTGGTTGCTGCGTTTTTAACCACATTGAACGAGGTTAATCCAAACATAAACAAAGCAACAAAGGAGGGACTGTGTTTAGTGCCGCTGAAGTTCTCATACTTTCACGTATGAAAAGTTAAGCGGGGCGATTATTATTCGAAGAAAAACAATTCGCTGTTATTGCTACCAATTTGAGGCTTTGAGGCACAATTTAGGCCTCTGCAATTGGTGACACCGATGGTGTCTCAACCCAAAGTCCAGCTTGGATGGCATTGTTTGTACACACAGAAGAAGTCAGAGCATGTGATTTTTGTTGTCACTGGGTTCTTCCAGCATAAACGTATACGTTTGTTGGCGATACTAAATTGTATCGCCAATTGTATTCGCCAATTAAGGTACTAAAAGAATCACCTTTCGATTTGCAGTGCGCCCACTGTGCTGTGGCTGACTTCGGCCGTCCAGCATGTCCTGCGCCACCGGTTTTCCGATGCTCGCCCCACATGTCGTTCCGCGCCCCGTATCGCCCCGCGAGGTCCGCGCGTGACGTACACTCTAAATTGGGCATGCCCTGAAACTGGGCGCCTTAGTCGCCTGCCCCACTTTTTAGGGTGTCTATGGCGCCTAGTTTCTGGGCACCTTTGTCGCACAATTCTCAGGGTCCACAAATCATCAAGCAAGTTGCCTTCACTTATGGCTTGGAAGCACCAAAGGTGCCCCAAATCTGTGAACCTTGGTTGCCCAGAAAGTAGGCACGGTGGATGCCTCTATGCATGCTCCATCATAGGAGAAAGCTAGTTGTGGGGCGATTTGAGGACACTGAGACTTGGCGACAAAGGTGCCCAGAAACTGGGCGCCATAAGCACCCTAAAAAGTGGGGCAGGTGACAAAGGCGCCCAGTTTCAGGGCATGCCCAATTTGGAGTGTAGGCAGGCGGCTCTGTCAGCGACCGCACAGTGGACCGCCAATCCCTCGTCGGTAATGAAGACCCGGCATCGGGTTCGGCGATCCATTCGTTACTTCAGCCGAACCGATCCGCCCCTCATGGCAAAGGAAAATACGATGCCGGTAAATGGGAGGCGGGCCGGCCGCTTGATGTGAATGAGAATGAGGGAAGCTGTGTATAGATAACGCGGCACTGCAGACTGCTTCCGCGCAGCCTTTCGTCTGTCTCTGTCGCACCCCCGCACAGTAGGCCAGAAGACCGGTGGAGGCGGCCTGAGTCCCGGACGCATGTTGAGCTTCAGAGTCGCTAAATGGGCCTCGAACTTCACATGTGACCCCACCATTGGATAGTGAAAGCCCTCCAAATGAGGGTGGAGTCACACGTTCGGTTCAAGTTCGATCTAGCGACTCTGCAGCTCGAAACGCGTCTAGAGTTATGGCCGCCCGTGCCGGTCCTCTGGCCCACTGTGCCAGGTGGGACGCCTCGTGAGTCCGAGAGAGACAGAAAACGTCGGAAGCAATGCCCGGAATACAATTTTCTTCGTGTCTCACACAAAGTACAACATGCGAACTTTTTCGTACACATATTTGTACGCAGAGTCGCAGATATCCGTGCGAAATTTCGTACAATATTCTACTAAAAGCACGTTTGCGCAAAATTGTTTGAGACCGCGTACAAAAATTGAACAATAGAATTTTAGTGTGACATTGGATGGGTTGGAGCTGCTTGTACTAAATTGCAGAGTTCCGAACACAATAGGTGAACCCTGCTGTGCTGGACGCGCCAAGGGTCTCTGAACGATATGTGCACAGTAAACGCAGTTGCACTGTTTGCTAGATTGACGACTGAATGATGCGCGCAATGGAACAAAACCGAGACAACAGACGGTCGGCAGGCATCCTGTGTTCCCTCCAGTGTGTGTGCGCACCGCATCGACGCACAGGTGGGACAGAGGCGCACCCCGTCCGGAGGGCTCCCCGTCCGCTGCACGCTTCAAGCACGTCCGACCGCGGTCCACCGCGCCCCGCCCCGCCCCTGCCCCGCCCCGCCACGACCCACCCCGCACAGTCAGAGGACCGGTGGAGGCAGCGGTCAAAGACCAAGGTGGGTTTTGGGTTCCAGAATCGCTAAATAGGACTCGAAGCAAACTTGTAACCCCCCCCCCCCCCCCAATGGATTGCTCCCCAAATGAGGAATCCACTGGAGGGGACACACCGGGTCACACGCTCGGTTGGACTACTGTTCAGCTACTCTCTGGAGCTCAAAACACGTCTGGAGTCTTGGCCACCTGCGCCGGTCATCTGGCCCACTGTGCGCTACGCCACGCCACGCCCCGCTCAGCGTTTGCGCATCCGGCCGAGTACCGGTTTACGCAGCGGATATGGCACCTGCGCGAAGCCGCGAGAACGGCTGGAAGCGGAACTAAATCAGCCGCACCAGCGGGGCGAGGAGAGGCGGCGTCGAGGGGCGGCCGCGCCGTGCCGAGCCGTGCCGAGCCGTGCCGAGCCGAGCACCAGCAGGTGTTTACAGCCTGTTTCATAATTCATAGCCCGCGTTCCGCCATCGTTTCGTTCCGCGAGTTTCTGTGGGCCTGCGCTAGGCTGCTGCGCTACGCCTCACAGTGGGCCAAAAGACCGGCGCAGGCGGCCAATACTCGGGACGCGTTTGGAGCTCCAAAGACGCTAAGCAGGACTTGAACTGAACAAGTGACCCCGCTAATGGATTCCTCGTTCGGAGAGCAGTCCATTGGTGGGGTCGCTCGTTCGGTTCAAGTCCTATTAAGCGACTTTGGAGGTCTAAACTCGTCCAGGATTGTGACCACCTCCACCGGTCTTCTGGCCCACTGTGCTCCTTTCGGCTCCCCAGCCCCCGTGCTCCTGATGCCCCGTTGAACCCCGCTCCGCGGCTCACATCAAACCGGCACGGCCGCGGCCTACTGGATCAGCCCCGTGTTTGGATTTGTTGCAAACAACACCGCGCACACGGCGTCTTGGCGAAACCAGCCGCCCCACAGTGGGTCAGAAAACCGGTGTAGGCGGTCAAAATTCCGGACGCGTTTTGACAGGGGGGCGGAAATGACCAAGGGGGCGCGTGAAGCTATGCTCCTCGCTTCTGCAGAGGTAACAAACTCTTCGAAATCACTAAAACTAGGCTGTTGATTGGAAAACGCTTTGCACAGATCGAAAGAGCATGCAATTTAGAGTGCATGAGACTCATTCGCCTTCCAAAACCTTCCAACTTTAACTCTCATTACAGAGGTAGTGTGTACACATGGATGGCGTCACTGGGGTTTCTTGGCTTTTTGGCAAATTTCAGTGTTTACACTTACATTTTTTGTCGGTTAAAATCCGTGTTTCGAATGTGACATCGTAGTATTCAAACGAGCGTGCCAAAATTCACATTCCAAGGATATGACGTCACATTCGTTGAATAACAGTGTATGTACTCATCTTAGTACACTCTCGTGGGAGAGTGCTCAATGAGTACACGCTCGTAGGAGTGTACTCGTGAGTACACGTTAAAGAGAGTGTGCTGAGTACACTGCTGAGTTTTCAGAGATATGCAACCTACATTTCATGCTCTTTCGATCTGTGCAAAGCGTATTCCAAACAATGGCCTAGTTTTGATAATCTGGAAGTTTTCCTTGACCCCTTTATCGGAACGGGGAGCATGTCTTCACCTGCTACCTTGGTCGCTTTCAACCCTTGGGTTTAAGCTCTAGTTGTCGCTAAATGGGACTCGAAGCGGACGTTTGACCTCACCCGCGGATCGCCCTCCGGACGAGGAATCCATTGGTGGGGTCACCAATCATCTGAGGTCAAACCTTGCCGATTTCCGGCATTCCAGACGGCTTGCCAATTTATTGTGGCAAGCAAACTTTTTCCTCAGGATTTTCTGTGTAGTCCGCTCCACACTCCGATGAACCCGTCCGAGGCGCAGACGCTCTCACTTTAGTGGGGTTTCTATCCCGCTGCCCCGATTAATGCAGCCTCAAAGGCTGCAGCGCTGCATGCACGGCGCAGTGCGCAGTCAGGTCACCGCCGAGGGTCGGCGCCGTTGCACGCTCCACTGGCCGGGACCGCTGGCCGGGTCGCCGTTCCGGTTTATGGACCCCATCTCCTTGTTCTTTTCGGTCGGCCCTCGCCCGTACCGGACGCAAGGCAAGCAGCGCCCTGACTGCGCTGCATGTACTGCAGGAAAAAGTGTGAACACACTAAATTTCTATGTACAATTTTTGTACGTGGTCTCGCACAATTTTGAGCATGCGTGCTTTTTTCGTACAAATTTGCACGTGATTTCGCACGAATTTGTGCGATTCCACGTACAAAATTGTACGAAAAAGTGCGCATGTTTAAAATTGTGTGAGACCACGTACAAAATTGTACAAACATATTTAGCGTGAATAGTACAACAAAAGTACAACCAAAACTGTACAATAAAAGTACAGCAGGGATTCTAGAAAGTACGACGAGAATTGTACGAACCACAACGAGGCCTGGACTGCACAGCACTCATCATGCCGGTTCCATTGTACTTTGTACAACAATTGTTGTACTTTGAAAGTACACAAAATTCCTGTTAAAAAAAATTGCCAGGAATTTGTGTACCTTCGTTGCGGTTTTTACTTGCACTGTGTACTCTGCGAACGCTGGACGTTTTAGTGCCACGACGTCTGATGCACGCTTAAAACCCACAACCCACCTAAGTATTTTGAGCCTAATGTAAGGTACGAACCATTTAGTTGTTGTGTGAATGCTTCGGAACTGAATCGAATCAGGGCTCATGCGATCATAAACGAATCAAAAATGTAAATTTTTACAATTGAATTATTTTAGACAAAATCATTTTAGCAGTGCTCATTTTACCCCCATTGTACACTTTAACATCCAATTTGATTCGTATTCGGAATCGAATGTGCCCTTCTTTGATTTGATTCGGGGAAATTTTCCGACATTCGGTTCGAGATTAAAAAGAACTACCTCCAATATACTGATTCGTAACACGATGGAATAGTTTGAAAATTACGAAGTATTATCTTTCTAAGCGTGCAAAACGAAGTGTTTTCTTCCTAAGCACATGTATACTCAAAATACTTTGTTACCACGAGCTACTTTTGCAAGGCTTTGTTGGTTAGGTTTAGAGAGTGTTGGTGAGCGGGATTTTGTGCGGCCTGTATCAAGACTAGAAACAGGCAGGACTTCATTGTTATTCAACGAATGCGACGTCATATTCGTTAGAACGTGAACTTTGTCACGTTCGTTTGAAGACGACGTCACATTCGTTTGAAGGTTGACACACGTTCAAACGACTGTGGCAACCTACTTTAACGGCCATGTCACGTTCAAACGCATTAATTCAAACGAACGTAAAAAAAATTACATTCTAACGAATATGACGTCACACGCGTTGAAAACAGTGTTGCTCAGGCAGGAGGCGAGAGCCCTGCGCGGTCGCGCCAGGCAGGCACCCCCGCGCTGCGCAGGGCTCTGGGCGGGCTGCTCCTCCGCCCCAATCTCCCTCTGATGATCTGGCCGCCGCCCTGCGCCCTTTTCCGCGCCGCCGCCGTTGTGTCAAGTGGGGATCGTATGGCCCACTTAGTGCCCCGCCTCCCCCGCCACGCACAGTGGGCCAGAGGACCGGCGCAGGCGGCCGAAATTCTAAACAGGGTTTGGAGCTCATCCAGAGTCGGTAATTGCGACTCGAACCGAACATGTGACCCCCACCTTGGATATTGCTCTCCGAACGCGGAATCCATTGGTGGGGCCACACATGTAGTTCAAGTCATGTGAGGCATCTAGGCGCTCAACACGCGTCTAGGTTTTTGTACGCCGGCGCCGGTCTTCTGGCCCTCTGTGGCACAGCCCACCGTACCTGCCACACTACTGCCGCCTTCATCCAGTTTTCATATCCGTGTCGCTGCCATACGTGGTAAAGTGAAATGTGAGAGGAGAGTGCCGAGAGTGCAGCAACTAAAAACCGAGAGCCTGCGGGGCACAGTGGGCTTGAAGACCGGTTGAGGCGGTCAGAATCCCGGACGCGTTTTGAGCTCCTGTGTTGCGAAATAGGACTCGAACCGAACGTAAGACCCCCCGCCAATGAATTGCTCCCCGAACGAGGAATCCATCGGTGGGGTCACGCGTTCGGTGGAGTCCTGTTCAGCGACTCTGGAACTCTAACCGCGTCGGGAATTTTGACTTCCTTGACCGGTCTTCTGGCCCACTGTGCGGGGCTTGGGGGGAAAGAGGGTGGCTAAACCACCTCGGGCAGAGCCGCTGCACGGCTAAGGCTATAAGGTCGGTCCTGGATATAACCATGCAGCTTGTTGCCTCGGGGAGTGCTCTCGATCTCCATGCCCTGCAATACCTCGGCCACACTTCCTCGTATAATCAGCAGCTTCAGTGCGTGCGTCTCGGTGCGCGCTTGTGTGTGAATGTGTGTGTGTGTGTGTGTGTGTGTGTGGGAGAGAGAGAGAGAAAAAAGAAAGAAAGAGAGAGTCGGTGAGTGTGTATACTTGTGGGCGTGAACGTATGTGTGTGTGAGGGAGGGAGAGAGAGAGAGAGAGAGAGAAAGAGAGAGAAAGAGAGAGAGAGAGAGAGAGAGCGAGGGGGGGGGGGGGAGGTTACTCTGCGTGTGGGGGGGAGGGGGGGGGCGTGTGAGGCACATAGCACGGGAAGTGCGACTTACCACATGCGATATTAAAGAAACGCGCTCCGACCTGAGGAGCGTCGTAGGAGTGTTAAGGAGGGAGGGGCGCGCGGAGTTTGAAGGAGTGGGGATTCAGAGCCGCTGCCGCTGCGATGTAATATTACCATACCGACCACTCGGCGGCGCGGCTCGGCTCGCTGGAGGGGGCTTTATTTCAAGTTAATGCAAGTGGAGGTGAGGGTAGGCCGCGCCAACTTCGCCCATTCAACATTAGCGGCCGCCGCGCCCCGCGGTTTTCGAATTGCGGTTTTGGAATGCCCGCGCTGACGGTGTGTGCAGCATCGTGCATCTTTGATCGGTGCCATGCGTTTAAACCCGTTTTCGTCGCACCACTTGGTGCAACTCACCCCTCCTGAGAAAACCATTAAAACTCGCCAGGGCGCTGAGAAACTATCCTTACTGTCACACAAATCCTATGTTGACCTTGACCTTAGGTGAGTTTAAAAGGATGGTCTCCTTTAGCGTTTGGCGAGTTGGAATAGTTTTCTTAGGGGTCGAATTACTTTTGCATCGAACGTGAAGTGCAATGCCTCCTCACGCATTAGCATCGGGCCTTTCTGGACGCATCACGCATCACACGTAAGGTGCCATGTGTCTATGGCATTGCACATTGCCCGCAATGGTGCGATGTCCCAATCAAGGATATTTCCACAAGCGTCATAGTATGTGCGCTCAAATCGATTATTTCGCAAAATAATGCGTAATAAGGCAAATCGTTGACCGGGCATGCCCCAAACTTTTCCCGTACTTACTACAAGTGCGCAATGATTGTGTTGTAATGCGTGACAGCGTTTACTCCACGACGTGATCCAGAGGAGTGGATAACTCCTCGGTCTTAATCGAGGGGGCAACTACTCAAAAATCATGTGTCCTCTTGAGCGCCAGAAGTCTCTGAAAATCGAAAATCTTCCCCCCCAAAATGGCAAAAAAACAAACAAATTTTTGGCGTGAAATCGGACGAAATCTGGCGAAATCTCTTCCCTTTAGAAATCTTGTGTCCCCAAAAATACTGTGTGGCCCCCCTCGGTCTCAATGCATTCCTTCTGTGTCAATGGCGTTTTTGGAATGACAGTGTTCCGTTGCTTCTGTTGCAGCCGTGGACGGCGACCTGGTCATGTCCCCCGTGGTGGCGGCGGCCGTGGTGGGCGTGGCGCTGTGCCTGGTGTCCGCCACGCTCTGCATAGCCGTGCACCTCCGCAAGTGCCTCAAGCCCGGCGTCCGGGCCGTGGGCCGCAACGGTGGCCTGGGCTCCGACAAGGGCGCCGTCGTGGGGCTGGGGCCGCCGCCCGGCAAGACGACCGCGCACGCCAGGGACCCCGCCGACGAAAAGGACCCCGACATCATCCCCGCCAAGTTCGGTGAGTGGGAGTGCAGTTCTTTGCAGGGCCTGTGCACTCTGCAACCTCAACAGTGTACTCAGTGCACTACCGACAGCGTGTACTCATGAGTACACTCCCACGAGAGTGTTCTCAGATGAGTACACACCTACAGCTGCATATACGGCCAGACGTGCTCAGGTGTGTACTCATCTGAGCACACTCTCATTAGAGTGTACTCATCTGAGCACACTCTCACTAGAGTGTGCTTGTGAGTACACGCTGAACGGAGTGTACTGAGTACACTGTTGAGTTTGCAGAGCACTGTTAAAATAGAAGCGTGACTTTACGCCTTACTAAAGCCAAGTCAAGCATAGAAGTACCCTTGAAGACTTCACGAAATGATTCTATGCATCTCGATAGGCAAGAGACCCAAACGAATTACTAAAGCAAGCGTTTACGAAGTGTAAAGCATGCTTACGTTATGGCTGCAGCCATTACGCTTGTAACCAAGCGTATAAGAGCCGCAGTATACCTGAAATCAAGCGTACAGCAGCCACTACGCCTGAGATCAAGCGTGTGGAAGCCACTACGCTCGAAATCAAGCGTATAGCAGCTGTTACGTTTGAAATGAAGCGTACAGCACTACGCTTGACGAAAAGTGCTTCAGTTCTACCAGTGTGTTATTCAGTCACTTTTGAACAAACTGTTTACCCGTGGTGCGCGCCTGTAGATCGAAGGATAGGCCATCCGCTCGACACTCGTGTGTTGAAGTGCCTGATGTTGCCTACCTCACAGGCGCCATGGCCACGTTGTGAAACGTTTCACTTGGTTCCACATCCACACTAAATATTTTTGTACAAATGTTGTACGTTTTGTGCAGATTAACCTTTTGCACAAATAAGAACGCGACTTTGATCAAAAATGGTGAAATATGTGCAGTTTTTCGCACGGAAATTGTACGATCATTTGCACAAAAAAACCAAATCGTAAATAACTTTAAGAGTGAGCATTCAGCTTGTTATAGTAAAGTATTTTGATCCAAGCTTACAAAGAAAATACTTCGTAATTTACGGACTATATCTTTGTATAACAAAGTAAATTAGTTTGTACTATGGATGCTCAAAGTACTTCTTAAGGTTTTAAGCGTGCAGAGTTCCTCCAAATTCAAAGCAATATTGCCCCCCCCCCCCCCCCCCCGCCAATAAAAAGAAACAAAAAACGTACAATATGTTCTGTGAGACCTGCGCGAGACTGTAAACAAGCTTTATAAAACCGTGTGAGGCCTGCGGGCATAATTTTTGGTGTACATTTTATCCGGTTTTGGAGCGCCAAAAGGTGCGAAACCACGAGTCAGTTCAAAGGGAAAGGAAGAAAAGGGAGCCGGGTGGGCGGATTGTCTCGGTAGCGGTGAAAGTCCCCCGACCGACGCGGTCCGGAACGAAATGTTCGCACTTGAGCTGGGCTGTGTGGCAGTGCATAATGAGACAGGGTCTGCTGACACGAGAGAGAGAGAGAGAGAGAGAGAGAGAGAGAGAGAGAGAGAGAGAGAGAGACAGAGAGAGAGAGAGACAGACAGACAGAGACAGAGAGAGAGAGAGAGACAGAGAGAGAGAGAGACAGAGAGAGAGAGAGACGGCATTGGCTGGGGAGCTGCAGCACGCTTGATTAACACCCACCCCTACCCTCCACCCCACTCAGTCCAGGTGAGGTCGCCAGCGATGCACTTGTCGCTGCACGCGGCAGTTTTGCACCTTTCGCCGCCGCCTCTTTTTTATTTCGCCTCCCTTGGCGATTGCTTCACGAGCAGTAAGGCCGCTTGTTTCCTGCTGCATTCGCCGCACAAAAGTGTGAATCTGACGCCCCCGAATCAGGAATCGGTTGCGATGATTGGCGCGGATCGGAGAACTCCGTCATCCGCAAGGCTTTCTCTCTCTCTCTCTCTCTCTCTCTCTCTCTCTCTCTCTCTCTCTCTCTCTCTCTCTCTCTCTCTCTCTCTCTCTCTCTCTCTCTCTCTCTCTGCCCCTCGGTGGACAAAGCAGGGCGACAGTGACAGGCCCACAATACGATTCCATTTCATTTTCTGGCAGTGATGTAATCGTGGAGAGAGTCCCACTGCTGTTGTTGAATCAGGCGCAAAGCAGGCTTAACAATGAAAAACAAGCAGCAGCGCACACATGCCACGCTTGAAAGCCACTCAGGTGTCTCTTGAAACCCCCGGAATTATTTATGACAGTGCACAATGTCAGACTGGATTCCACACGCCTCAACCCCCTCCCCTCCCTCTCCGCTACCCCTCTACCCCTCTACCCCATTCCCCTCTTCCTTCTCCTCCCCCTCCCCTTTGCACGTGTGGAATTCAATTAGACCGCCCGTAATCACATGGGTCGAGTACACAGCGCCGCCCTGCTTCGCCACGACGCCGCGGGCCCAAGTGGAGGTCTGGACCCGATCCGCGACGCACCGCCGCAACCAGCTCTACAGCGCGCCGCCCCATGCACAGTGGGACAGAAGACGAGGGGTCCGCCACTCTGGTAATCCTGTGTACACTTCGTCCAGTAATCATTGGTAATCACATGCCAAAACTGGATATTTTTACCGTTTTTTTTTTTTTGAGGGGGGGGGGTTCATCTGAAGAAAATAGGCAAATATGGACCTTGCTGGCTAAAATTATAGAGTTTTTTGAGATTTTTTGTAGGTTATCTCTGGTAATTGGTATTACTGTGTACACTCCTGATCTGAGTGGTAGACCCCTCAACAGAAGACCGACGCAGGTGGCCAAAACTCTAGACGCGTTTTGAGAGCCGAAGTCGCTAAACGGGACTCGATTCACACGTGTGACCCTACCAATGGATTTCTGTTCGGAGAGTAATCTATTAATGGGGTCACACGCACGGTTCGATTCCCTCACTCGCAGACTCGTATGTACTGATTTCTTGTTTAAGGACGTATTGACGTATGTGCACTTTAATGAGCTTATTAACAGTTTTTGTTTGAAACAGTAACATTATTATCAATTTTGAGTTGACGAATCTGTTAAGCTTCTGAACGAAATCTTATTAATGTGCATAAAATCAATGATTATTAATAAAATGTCTATTGACGTATGAGAGTGGTGTTAGCGACTCTAGAGTTTTGCCGCCCGCGCCGGTCTTCTGGCCCACTGTGCGTCACGCCCCGATCCGCCCCACATCACCCCCCTCGCCCAGCATCACACCCAGGCCAACTTCCGACACTGCTTGCGTCGCTTTCTCTTTCGCACCTCAGGACGAAGCGACTGTTATTCGGAACGAGACTGCAGCTCCCCGCCTGCACGCTGATTACTAATGTCCCAGTCCTCTCTTGCACTTGAGGCGTGTACCGTGTGGTTGCGAGAGAGCCGGAGTGACTGTTTGGGTTTGGACCACAGCCGCAGCCCCGCGCCGGCCCGTCCGCATTTCGCCCCCTCTCTCTCTCTCTCTCTCTCTCTCTCTCTCTCTCTCTCTCTCTCTCTCTCTCTCTCTCCTCTCTCTCTCTCTCTACCACATGGGGCCTTCCGCAGGGGTGGGCTAGACACAGAGCGACTTTCCGGAACTGCAGGCCCGCGCCTCCATCCCGCGGCTGGCGTGGCTGGCGTGGCTGGCGTGGCTGGCGTGGCTGGCGTGGCTGGCGTGGCTGGCGTGGCTGGCGTGGCTGGCGTGGCTGGCGTGGCTGGCGTGGCTGGCGTGGCTGGCGCGGCTGGGGGCTGTCCCAGCGGGCCCGACGGGCCGGGTGCTGAGTCGAGTTTATCTGACCACGGCGGCGCGATCTTGGAATCTTCGGCTGCGCTCCAGCGGCCACGCCGCACATTGGGCCAGAAGACAGGCGCAGGCAGCCGAAATTCTAGACGCGTTTTGAGCTCAAGAGTCGCTAAATGGGCCTCGCACCGAACGTGTGAGACCCTTCCAGTGGATTGCTCTCCGAACGAGGAATCCATAAGTGGGTCTCACGTTCGGGTCGAGTCCCAGCTAGCGACTCTGGAGCTCAAAACGCGTCTAGAGATTGAGCCACCTGAGCCTGTCCTCTGGCCCACTGTGCGCCGCCGCGGTGAGCGTGTGTCCGAGGCGGTGCAGGGAATTGGAACCCTTTCCAGCCGTGATTTGTAGTGCCAGACGGGACCGGCAGCGGCGGCTTTCGCAGTTCGCCACCCTCGTTGGTGTGGTCAGGGCGATCACAGCGCCCACCGTGCGCCGCCGCCCGGCCGGCCGAAGCCGCAAGACTCGACCCAACCGCCGAAGCTCAAATTAATTACCGTCCGAGCGGGTCCGCGCCGTCGCGGCGAATATCTGGCACTACTTTCGGTTGCGGCCGCCCCGGCTTCCTTCCGGCCCGCTGCGGTCCTTCCCTGCCGACCTGCCCATGCATTCAGGGCGCGCCTGCGCAACATCACACGCTAAATTCCTTTGTGCAATTTTTGTACGTGCCCTTACACAATTTTGCGCATACGTGCGTTTCGTACAAATTTGTACGAAATTTCGCAAAAATTTGAGCGATTCTGCGTACAAAGTTGTTTGAAAAAGTTCGCATGTTGAAAATTGTGTGAGACCACGTACAAAATTGTACAAATACTTTCAGTGTGCACTGTGGAGAAAGGGCCAAAGCCTCGAGGAAACGCCTCCAACCACACTCTTAAAACAGCGCAAACTATTTTAGGTCCAACTATTTTAGGCCCTACAAATGGAGGTAGCTTGACATAAATAACCAAGGGGGAATTACTCTAGCCCAATTCGTACATCAAAATTCGCCTAAAATTTATAATTTACTGAAATTAATTGCAATTTATGGAAATTCTTCTCAAAATTCAGTCGTTTTTGCCCGAAATCCACGGGAGAGGTTTATTATGTTGAGCAACTTCAGTACGTTGAGCATACATTAATCCTGCAAAGAAACTACTTCGTAATTTACGGACTGGTTCCTCGTATAACAAACTACGTAGTTTGTACCATGGTCAAATTACTTCGTAAGGTTGAAGTTGAAAAAGCGTGGCGAAAATCGGCAGTCGAGCTGAGCCTAAGATGAAGTACAAGAAGAAGAAGAGCATAGGCCGCAAACTGTACTGAAAACAGCCTTTAGGAGGTTTTGGTAGATTTTGCTCACATCCAATCACACTAGGCTTTCCTAAATTTTTGTGCTGAAAGTAACCACTTCACGAATAAAACACATATCAATATTGGCGGCTGTTTCCGATCTGTGTTCCTCCTCTTCTTCCGCCGTCTCGGTTCGGCTAGAAGTATCCATTTATGACTCCAAGAAGGGGCGGAAAGGATTCGCCCTTGTCGTCAAGGTTTCAGCACCAGGCCGTGGAGTCGCAACGGCTGGAATGTAACCTAAAACCGGTCGTCGGGTTTATGGCCGCCCCGACCGCATCCCGCACAGTGGTCTCGAAGACCGACGCAGTCGGCCAAAACTTCAGAAACGTTTTTAGCCCCATAGTCGCTAAATGGTACTCGAACTCGAACGTGTGACCCCACCTATGGATTCCTCGTTCAGGGAGCAATCCATGGGTGGGGTCACCCGTTCCGTTCGCGTCCTTTTTAGCGACTATGGAGCTCAAGACGCGTCTCGTGTTTGGCCGCCAGCTCCGGTCTTCTGGCCCGCCGTGTCCCGCCGCGTTATTGAATCCGCTGCCAATCACGCGTCTCTCTCTCTCTCTGTTGCAGACCCGATCGTCCCGCGCGCCCCGGCCAACGGTAGCCTGGCGGCGCACATCGTGCCCGGCGTCCCCGCCCGCTCCCCGGCGGGCTCCACGGACGCGGGCAGCGTGAGTCCGGTGGGTCGGATGCCCGGCCTGGGCCCTGCCCAGGGCAACGGCGGCCCGCCCAAGGCCGCGTCCCCGGAGCACTGGGTGCGCTCCAGGAACTCGTCCGGCTTCGAGACGGTGAGTGGTTACAGGTCGTGACTTCCACGATTGATTGGTTCATTGCAAACGCAAACGTGGTCTGCACCGCAAGTGTGGTGTGAACAAAGACTTTGACTGCATCACCAAACGCGGAGTAGATTGTCTGCACTAGGGTACGTAGTTCAAGCCGGGCGTCACGGTAGAGACAAAAAAGGAAAAAAAAGTACTTTTGTTCGGAAAAAGTACAGAAGAATAGAGTACCGAGGTATTTCTTCTTCCCGACTTACAAGGACAAAGCAGTTCCTTTTGCCTACCCTCCAGGCGGCATCTATCTAGTATTCCCATGGAGGGGGTATTTCAGCTCATTACCCCTCTGCGAAATAGAAACTTATATAAACCTTAATGTGGCCTTTATTTAAATATTATAAGACGCCTATATGGGCTGTTTACATTCATTCTTTTTTTTAAAATCAGTTTTAGTTTCCATGTCATTTGCTGAGCAAGCGAAGCACCCTGTTTGGGATTTTGAACAGTCGAATCCTCCCCCCCCCCCCCCGATACCTTTAGTTTACTAGAGGTATCTTCCTGTTTTTAGTTTTACTATATTCATGTATGCATGCATAGGCCAAGCTCCATAGGCCACACTGTATAGGTGCAGCTCTATGGGTGCAGCTCTGTGGGCCAACATGCATTTGCATGTGCAAAAAAAAGCAGCTCAGCATCAAGGCCGAAGGCCTTTGCCTGGCTAGTATTTAACTTATGCGGGCATTCTCCCCTGGATCCGCACCTGACTAATAGGCACCTGCAAGCCACTTGGTCCACTGACCCCGTCTCTCGGCAGTGTCCATAAACATCGCGTTTCGCTCGGCAGACTCATCACTTCGTGGAGCCGTGGGACTCGTGGGACCTGCGGCCCAAGGACCTGCGGCTGTCCAAGTCGCCCAGCTCCAGCAGCACGGACAGGAGGGACATGGAGCTGAACGGGTCCGCCATCAAGGACCGCCTCATGTCCTCGCGCGTGCCCGAGAGCTGCGTCTGAAAAGACGACGCCACAGTGTGCTCGCCCAGCAGGCGAGCCACAACCGCCTCGTCAAACGACTGATTCAATTGATAGAATAATGGATAAGAGGAGAAAACTGTTTCTCATCCTTGAAATCCTTGGCTTCCTTGCCGCGTGGACTGCCCTGTATATAGTTTGATCTCTGTGTGTCTTTGTGCTGGAGGTCAGAAGGATGGTAGTTGAGGGGAGTGACAAAGGAATGAATGCGTGAGTACATGCGCGCGTGTGTGGTGTGTGTTTGTATGTATATATGTAAAAATTATTGTTATGTTTGCATAGTATAAACGTACGAAAATCATATGTGCACAAGATGCGAGGCGTTACCCACTCGTTGCTTTGGTATACACGATTCCGGATTACCATCATTCCCAATCTAATCTACGAGAAAAGTGAGACTTTTCAAACATTTTTCTTGGATCTGGTGTATTTTGTGACATTGTCACTTGGAAAATATAACTTTTCCTTCAAATTTAAAGGATTTTTGATAAAATTTTGGAATATTTACGAATGATTCCCGGAGTGAGTGTTCACGCGTTTCATGGAGTGGGTAACCCCTCGACAAGTTGGCGACTTCTTTTTGAGTGTAGGAAAGGAATTCTTGTCTGTGCAACAGTTCCGTAACTCGGAAGCGATCGAAGTTTCTGTACAGACGACACCGACTTTTTCAGTTGGATCTAAGCCCAGTAGTCACGCGGAACCCCTTGAACCGAAATGTAAAGCAATTATATGGACTCCTGTGTAGGGATCACTATCAAAATTGACTTAAAAATTACAAAACATGTCGCTGTAGGCATATCTGATAAATGTCTGTCATATCATGATCATAATCACTTAATAGGTAAAGAAATTTAAATTCACGACTGTATCTGTGAGTGCTCCGCACTTTTCTACCCAGCCTATTTTTTAGCAAAACTTTGCCACTGTGCCACAAAACTTATTTGCATCATTTTTGTCTGGTCTGAGGTGTGTTTGTCCTCCTAGTCTTATCGGTAGAAAAATGTTAGATCAATCCGCATGAAAAATAACTGCAATGTTAAATTATATTTTTTGTAACAAGTTTTACTCATAAAGAGAAAAATAAATCTTAACTAATAAAATACTCCTTTACGCGTGTTAAGTTCCTGCAAATCCTTTCATGATAAGCAACACACATACACGAGGGTAGGGCGCAAAAATTCCATTTATGCTTTGAAAGCAGAAGGCAAGCGAGTCGAGTTGCTCTTACGCGGACACTGCGAGACCCTTTGGACCGCATGACAGGCGATTCAATTGCTTTCATGCCAGTGGGAGCGCATCCATAACTTACGAAGGGATCCAAGAGGAGAACGAAAGGTTTGCATCTCCTGAGGCATGGCATGAAGTTCAGGCGACTGGCCCACACCACTCCAAGGAGGAGATATGGATGATCTGGACGAAAGTTCACGCGTATCTGAAGCGGGGCCGACGCAGACGCAGTGTCCCAGGCTCTGAACTCTGAAATGCCTGAATTGGACTCATATCAAACACTTGTATTTCTCTCTCAATAGATTGATTCCTCGTTCAAGGAGCAATTATTCCTTCAAACAGCCATGACTTTGGTTCGAGTGTTCGAGACTCTGAGGAAAACTCTACAGATCATAACACGTTAAATGACCGTCTGAACGGCACACAGGGCAATCATAACTATATCGCACTCGGACTCAAGCGGGCCGTTACGTAAGGGTGGAGAGATGGAGAGAGAGAGATGGAGATAGAGCGATGGAGAGAGAGAGAGAGAGAGAGAGAGAGAGAGAGAGAGAGAGAGAGAGAGAGAGAGAGAGAGAGAGAGAGAGAGAGAGAGAGAGAAAGACTGAGGGAACGCTGTTCGGAATCAGCCTACGCGCGGCAGGCGGCGCACAATGGGCCAGACGACTAGCGCAGGCGGCCAAAACTGTAGCCACACGCGTCTTAAGCTCCGCAGTTGCTGGATGGAACTCGAATCAAACGTGTGACCCCACCAATAGATTGCTCTCCGGACGAGAAACCCGCGCCGATTGTCTGGCCCACTGTGCGAGGTCGTTGAGGCTGAAGCAACATGCGACAAAACGTTGGCTTGGCGACGGGAGTCGTCGCAACCTGAGGCCACGCCACGCAACGCCGAGCAGCACTGGGATTTATGCATAAGCGTTCTCGGCACACAGCGGTGCACAATGGACCGATACTTGTTGGGAAAAGGGGCTCTGTCTATCCTTGTCGCACACATTGTACGCACAGTGGGCCAGAGGAACGGCGCAGGCGGCCAAAACCCCTAACGCGTTTGGAGCTCGAGCGTCGCAAAACAGGACCCGAACCGAACGTGTGACCCCACCAATACACGCCTTGCTGGGAGAGCCTTGGGTGGGGTCACGCATTCGGTTCGTGTCCCATTTAGCGACTCTGGAGCTCAGAACGCGTCTACAGAACGTCGCCACCTCCACCAGTCTTCTGGCCCACTGTCCGACGTGCACGGAGAAGGGGCGCTGTCTGTCCTTGTCGCGCACATTATTCGAGCGAGATGAATGGCCCCGGCCAGGCGGCACAATGGCGACCCTTGTAAGACACACACAATATGATACGGCCAAGACTTGATTTGCGGCAGGGCCCCCGGCAAGCGCGAAAAAGGGAAAGAAAACATGCACGTGTCGAGACTTGAACCTGGGATCACACATGTTTCGCAAACTCAACATTGCACTCACAAGGCTCGGGGGGGGGGGGGACCCTATGAGGGGAACTCTTTTGCAATTACTGAAAGGCAAAAAACGTCAGTTTCCTTTTCTTAAAGCCAGATTCTCAATCGCAATTGGTCAGTCCACCATTTTGGCACGTCACTGATAGGTTGGTTGACCTCACCCTGAGCAGTACGTTGCTCTGTCAGAAAAGACATTGGGAAGCTAAGATAAAAGAAAAGATAAGAAAAGGAAAGTCTCGAATTTTTTCTTTAATAGATTTTGTCCGAGTCCCATCGATGTACCACCTGGGCTACGACACACACTCGTTGTCAATGTCGAATCTTAGAGTGATTGCACCGGGTTTGAGCAGTTAGAAGAGGAAAATATTGATATTGTCGGGTATCGAACCCAGGCCTCTTCTCGAGGCGATCGCTCCCTCAGCGCTCTGAGCCACCGACCCACCAAGCCTCTATACAATTCACTACCTATATCAAATAAATTGTCAAGATTGCGAATACGTCGAATCGAATAGCCCATTTAGACAGAACACACGCAACTCACGGGCTTTCAACTTTACTTTCCCCTTTAAATTCAAGCCAGTGGAGCGCCTGTGCTTCGGAGCGTCGGCCACCCGTACCACGCGCATGCGCTGCCAATGCCTAGCCACCAGGCGCCTGTGCGTCAGAGAGTACGCAACCCTCTCCGCTTCTGTGCAATGCGTGCGATGACGTTGCCTACCTGCTAGGCGATCCCAGCGGGAAACTCGCCGCGTTAAAAAGGTATTTTTTTGTCTGGATGGGTAGGATAAAGATCAAGGGCATTACCCAGCTGATGTCCCATCTTAATTTAAGGGGTGGGGCCTGGCTGCAGCTCACTGCCGCACAGTGGGCCAGAAGACCGGTGCGGGCGGACAACACTGGAGACGCGTTAACAGCTCCAGAATCACTAAATGGTAATCGAACCGGACGTTTGACCCCACCAATGGATTGCTCTCCGAACGAGGAATCCATTGGTGGGGTCACACGTTCGGTTCGAGTCCAATTTGGCGACTCTGGAGGTCAAAAGGCGACTAGGGTTTTGGCCGCCAGCCCCGGTCTTCTGGTCCACTGTGCGCTGCCGCTTGCTGCGGCGTCCCCTGCACCCTCCGCGTATCCAGCCGTCAAGATCTTGTCACTCGGCACTTGAGCTTGGGCCGCACACAGCGACACAGCGGCCACAGCTAGAGACGAGCGGCAGGGGGGGGGGGGGGGCAAGGGGCAGCTCGTGGTACGGTATCAAGGCGGTAAACGAGATAGCCCCCCCCCCCTTTTTTTTCCACTCTTGCCCCCCCGTGCTGCCCATGACGCCCAGAAAAGACACGCGGTCCATCTTTGCCCCACTTTGTGTTTGTCCAGTCAACGGCGTCGGGATTCATGAGACATAAAAAAGGCCCTCTGCCCCACCATGGCATTCGACACCGTTTTCGCTTCCTTGGACGCGGTCCGGCGGCGTAGGGTCCCTCAACTAAAACTATTTGTGTACACTCTCAGACTCGTATTGACTTTTTATCTCTTGCCAAAAGGTTTTTTGTGCAAACGTAATATGTACTATTTTATCTTTAGCTTTGCATGTTATTGTCCATTATATAGGGTATTTAGTCCATTAAACCTTACTTTTTGTCAATAGCAATGTAGTTTTTGATTTCTACATAATCTATTGACAATTTCATCTTAAAAACGATCAAAATTGTGCATAGCTAAAGAGAAAATAGTACAGTTTACGTTTGCTCAAAAAGCTCCATAAGCCAGAGACATAAAAGTCCATATGAGACTGAGAGTGTACACTCTCAGACTCGTATCGACTTTTTTCTCTCTATTATTGACTTTTTATCCTTTGCTTACTTAGTTTTTTAAACAGCAATAATATGTAGTATTTACTCTGTGACCAAGTACAATATTGTTCACTATAAAGACTAAATTGTCATCAATTAAGGACTTTTTTTGAAGTCAATTGCGTATTGACTCTTTGTTAATAGCAAAATGACTTTAAGTCAATATAACGAACCAAATCTTACATAGATATTGAGGAAAAAGTACGTTTTATTGCTGTTTAAAAAACTCTTTACCAAAGGATAAAAAGTCTATTACAGTCTGAGAGTGTACGCGAGGAGACAATCCAACAATCTCTCGACAGAAACGCCTGTAGGTAGCCACAGGTAGACAAAACCATGCGGAATCCCAAACAACCCAACACAATGAAACAATCTATGTACAACAAAATTGTCACTCTAAAAAAAGGTTGTGAATTTACCAAGAAATATTGGATAATCACATTGTTTTTGGCTAAGTAAAACACATGTTGTAACTTTGCAAAACAAAATTGGATGATCGCTCTGCGTTCTGCTAAGTACAACGCATGTTGTAAATTTACAAAGAAAAATTGGATAATCTCATTGTTTTAGGCCACGTAAGTTACATGTAAATTGGCGGGAAAAAATAGGTACCCTTGTTATTCTTTACAAAGTACCCTACAAAATTTGCAAATGTTTTAATGTAAATTTACAAAAAAAAATCTTTGAGTGATAAGAGTGAGGGACTCCTCCCCCGTCCGGCGGTCCATGTGCGGCTGCCTGCTGTGAAGAATGCATAATATTTCGTACTTGTGTTCTTCTTACTTTCAGTTCAGGATGAACACTGTTTCAGGGTTCGAACGGCTGACGAAAAATGTACTGGAACCGAGTGCTGTCCGTATCAAGCTCGGTTGGTCCTCAGTGGTTCGAACCCTGAAACAGTACTATCATGAATCCTGAACTGAAAGCAAGAGGAACTAAAAGGTTCCTTGCCTCGTCGCACCACGTCTATCACAGCATAGATATGTCCGGGTCGAGGTCCGGGTGGTCCACGGTAAAAGTGCCGCCTTGAAATCCAAGAGGATGCCTTGTTTCATTTTCCATGGGGTTTGAGTGAATTTTCAAAGTTGTTCAAAATGACATCTTTGAACAGAAATAGATTCGTCTCGACAAAACAAACAAAAAATGTCAACACATGTCATAGGTTTGGATATGAAATAAAAAAATTATTGAACTTCAAAATTTGAAAAATAGCCAAAAAGGCCTACTTTGTACTTTTGAAGTTAAATAACTTTTTAATTTGCCATCCAAACTTATGACTTATGTTGACATTTTTTGTTTGTCTTGACAAAACAAATCCATTTCTGTCAATTAATTTCAATTTGGACAACTTTCAAAATTCACTCAAACCCCTTGGAAAATAAAACAAGGCATCCCCTTGGATTTCAAGGCGACACTTTTACCGTGTCCCCCACACATTCCGCGTAATCCTGAACACACTGATTTCGTGGCACGCTGTGATCAGGCCCTCGCCGACAAGCGACACAAACGAAAGAAAAAGTCGGAGCGAGGCAAGGCAAGAAATGATAAGGGCACATCGGTCTCTCACAGCGAGGAGTGCTCACAAGGTAAATGAGCCACTTTCGAGGGGCTCCAGCTTGGCTTTCGAGCATGACGTGTTTGTCGACCTCACGTCCCGACGAAGCGGCGGCGTCGTGGCGTGTCGTGGCGTGGAGAGGCGTTCTGAAGAGCAGCACACAGTGGGCCAGACGACCGGTATAGCTGGCCGACACTCTCGACACGTTTCGAGCTCCAGAGTCGCTAAATAGGACTCGAGTCGAACGTGTGACCCCACCCATGGATTGCTCTCCGAACGAGGAATCCATTAGTGGGTTCGGTTCGAGTACTATTAGCGACTCTGGAGCGCAAAACGCGTCTGAGGTATTGCCCACCTGCGCTGGTCTTCTGGCCCACTGTTCGTCGTGACGTGGCGTGGCCTTCTGGAAAGCAGCAAGGCGCGCCTGAATGCACACAAGATAGGCGGGAGCAAGACGCGACCAGACGGACGGGAAGTGAAGGTACACGCGTGCGAGTTTATGCGAAACAGTTCAGGACGCAGGACGCGTGATCCAGTCCGTTATCCTGGCGAAGCGGCTCTCGTCTGCCTGCAGGCCGTCCTCGCTACGGCGGACGTGCACAGTGGGCCAGAAGACCGGTTGAGGCGGTCAAAGTGCCGGACGTATTTTGAGCTTCGGAGTCGTTAAATGGGACTCAAACCGAACGTGTGACCCCGCCAATGGATTGCTCTCCGCACGACGAATCCATTGGTGCGGTCACAGGTTCGGTACGAGTCCTATCTAGCGACTATGGAGCTCAAAACGCGTCTAGAGTATTGGCCGCCTGCGCCAGTCCACTGTGACGCGGTGCGCGGCTTATGAAAACTGTGAGGTTGACTTGGCAAGAAAGGAAAGGCCGGGTCGGTCGGCGCGTTGCTGCGCCTTTGTGCCTCTCCACTCCTCCGTCTCTCTTCTCTCTCTCCCTCTCTTTCTTCTTCCTTCTCTCTCTCTCTCTCTCTCTCTCTCTCTCTCTCTCTCTCTCTCTCTCTCTCTCTCTCTCTCTCTCTGTCTCTCTCTCTCTCTCTGTCTCTCTCTCTCTCTCTCTCTCTCTTCTTCTCTCTCTCCCCGCCTGTCTTTCACTCCCGTTCCTTTGCGTCCGCATACGCTTTGACTCTTCAAGAGCCATTTTCCCGTTGTATGAAATAGGGGCACCCGTGCCGCAAACATGTGGAGCACCGCAAAGACCAAAGGATTGCCGCCGCATCAGGGAGCGTCCACAAATTAGCTAAATTCGGGCTCCTTTATTTCTGCAGCCCTCATACGTACATTGCCCTCCACTTGGTGCACGTGAAGGCACAGTGGGCCGGAAGACTGGCGCAGAGGGGCCAAAACTCGAGACGCGTTTTGAGCTCCCGAGTCGCTAGATGGGACTGACTTTGAAAACCTTACACACTCCTTTGGGCTCCACAAACAAAATTTACGTGATATAACACAGTATTTTGAGCATACATAAGAAGCTACCACAGAAAACATATCGTAATCTACGAACTAATTCTTCGTTTAACAAACTGAACAGTTTACATATGCTCGAAATAATACACTGCAAGAAAAGACCACAACAAAAGCACAACAAAGTCTGGCAAAGTTTTTAGTCAGTTTTTGTTGTACTTTCAAAGTACACCCATTTTTGTGTAAAGTACAATGATTATTATGGGGTCCAGTGACGATACGGTACCAACCTAGGAGACGTTGCACTTTACACACACTAAATCCTTATGCACTTTTTAGTACATAGTTATGAACGATTTTGCACATGCGTATGCTTCTGTATAATATTATGCATAACAACGTATAATTTATACGTAGTTATGAATAAATTATGCATAACATCGTATAATATTATGCATAACAACCGCATGTACAAAAAAGTACATAAGGATTTAGTGTGTACAATTCTGATTGTACTTGCCACAATCATCGTTGTACTTTTTTCTACAATCCTTGTCGCACTTTTGTTGTACTATCAACATTTTTTCGTGCAGTGTAGTTTGTAAGGTTTACAGCCTGCACGGACGGAAAGTGTGGCCCCACCTATGTATTCCTAGAGCAATTAGCTGGTGGGGTCATAAGATCCGTTTAAGTTCTGTTCAGGGACTCTGGTGCTAAAAACGCGTCTAGTATTTTGGCCGCCCACGCCGGTCTTCTCCTGGCACTGTGGAAGCGCAACTCCTCTCAGACTTGGCTTATTTATGGATGCCCTCCTAGCCCCATTGCTCGGTATGATGAGCGCGCTGCTCAAAGGAGCGCGTCTTGGCGAGTGGAGTCTTGGAGTCTCCGCTTTTATTCGGGACGCAGAATCGTCGCAACATTATTTTGAGGCAGGCTTACCTATTACTAGATGCCCCACGGGACTCGCGTCGCTAGGTCGGTGCCACTGCAGTCCTTGGGTCAGTCAGTGCGCAGTCCGATTCCGGAAACTACTTTGACCTCCGTCTCTCTCGCACCTGCACATGACGCCACGAAGTGCGAGAGGGAAAGAGCAAGCGCTTTCTGGGACACGGAGGGCCAGATGACCGGAGCAGGCGGTGAAAATTCCGGACGGGTTCTGAGCTCCAGAGTCGCTAAATAGGACTCGAACCGAACGTGTGACCCCACCAATGGATAGCTCTCCGAACGGCGAATCGATTGGTGGGGTCTTACGTTCGATTCGAGTCCCATTTAGCGACTCTGGAGCTCAAAACGTGTCTCGAGTGCCGCCTGCGCTGGTCTTCTGGCCCACTGGGAGGGACCGGCCTGCGGACTGGGCGGCATTCTCGCCGCCGCCACACTGTCCGGAATGCGGCTCCTCGGCGGCCTAGCCTGCAGACTGATTCCAGAAGTCCTTTTCGTCGCTCTGTCTCTCTCGCACCCATTCGGAACGCCCTATGAGTGTGAGAGAGACAGAGCGACGGAAGCGACTCTCGGAATCTCAGGCCTGGTGGCCTGAGCCGTGCGGGCCGCTCAATCTGACGCACGGCAGCCCCGAGGGAGGCCGGTGGCTACCCACGAGGGCGGCGGGGCGCGTCGGCTGACTCCAAGCGGGGACTCTGTCTCTCTCGCACCCACACTGGACGGCGCGTGAGTGCGAGGGAGACGGCGCTGCGCTGAGCCCGCCCACCACACCACGACCAACGAGTCCTCGGAGAATTCGACCCTCGCTCGGCGACGAGGCAGACGTCGTCTCTCTGCAGTCACAGCAGCAGTCGTAAATACGGGATCTGGGCTCACAATAACGCAGCCCCGGGGCCGCAGTCGTCACCGCCGCCCCCGAGACGCTTAAAGTTGAGGCGCCGAGCGCATCGCGGCGCGGCGGGCCGCCCTGGCGTGCCGAGGTGCTCTCGCGCTGACCTCGGCACTCCGAGTCGCGGGGGAGTATGCACTCAGGGCGTGATAACATAACGTCTTTTTTGCGATTTTTGACATTTTGTCAAACGGCTAGAGACAAAAAAGTTATGCAAAGGATAACTTTTATTCCAAGTTCAATTTTAAATTTTAGTAACCCTGTGCATAACTTTTTTTTGTATCTAAATTTATCTATCTAAATCTAATTTTTTGTATCTATTTTTTTGTATCTATTTTTAGCAGATGATACCTTCACACCTCACATTTCATTTCAACATACTTAAAACTACTATACACATGAAGGTGTCAGCTTGCTTTTACTATAGATATTAGTAGGAGCGGGCAGTAAGGGGCGGACCATGTCTGCCTGGCTGTCGCTCATCCGCGCAGCGGCCGGGCGTAAACAATGGCACCCCCTCCTCGCGCCTGCGCGGAAAATTGACAATCCCTCCCCGCCTGCCACGTCACAAAGGGTGACTCGGGCGGGCCTCGGCTCTGCTCAGCTCGTGCCGACTTCGGCGCCAGCTCGGCCTCGTTCGGACGATAGCGATGCAGCGCGGCACTGCTATAATAAACACACGACAATACCAAACGAATATCATCGAAAGAAAACCAAACGAGTATCATCTGCTTTCATTAACGTTCGTTGAATGAGATTTTTTTTGTATTTACGAGATATGGGCACCTAAAATCTCAATAAATGTTAAGTTATCACGCCCTGTATGCTGTATGCACTCGCGGAAGAGTCAGGTCCGTTAAAGCACGCGTGGTAGCACACGTACTGGTCGTAGCGTTACAGCCGAAATTCTACAAATTCGGACTAGAATCGTCTCATCACCCAAATCTGGGAGGTACATACTTGATCAC
Source organism: Stenchaetothrips biformis (assembly GCA_030522485.1). Classification (NCBI taxonomy): domain Eukaryota; kingdom Metazoa; phylum Arthropoda; class Insecta; order Thysanoptera; family Thripidae; genus Stenchaetothrips; species Stenchaetothrips biformis. The sequence goes on along the minus strand of CM060093.1, from coordinate 6,482,065 downwards.
CCAAATTTGGGAGAGGAAACCTTATTTTCGAGGGGTCCTATTCAAAAGATCTTATCGTACCGTTTCCGTTAAAAAAGACCTTATCTGGTCGTCTGCGTATACAGAATCTTATCATAAACGAAAGCTAATTTCGCTAACTTTGATCATTTGAAACAGCTACAAATCAAAAGGGACCGTGATTATAATTAACACCAACTTGAAGATAAAAGATCAAAGAAATCAAAAATCTTAGGATCCCTCGATTTGGACGATAAAATACTCCTCACCGGAAATTGGGGTCATAAAGAATATCTCGCCAAGAATTTAGTAGTGAAGAAGACTCATTTCATCCTCCGTGTTGAGTGAGTGCAATCCACCTTCCCTCCTCCCTCTCTCTCTCTCTCCCCCCCTCTCTCTCTCTCTCTCTCTCTCCCCCCCCCCCCCACACACACACACACACGTCTCAGCGTGTCTGCCAGTAAGGAGGGACTGCGGCGTCGTCGGGCTCTTTCCCGGCCTTCAAGGAGGACGCGTGGCCGAGTTTGCCTAAAAGTTAAATCTGGCCGCCGCTGCGCCGCCCCGCGCCGACCCACAGTGGGCCAGAAGACCGGCGCAGGCGGCCAAAACTCTAGGCGCGTTTTCAGCCATAGAGCCGTTAAATGGGACTAAACCGAACGTGTGACCCCAACCATGTATTCCTCGTTCGTAAAGCAATCCATGGGTGGGGTCACACGTTTGGTTCTAATCGAGTTCTTGGACTCTGGAGCTTTAAAACGCGTCTAGAGTTTTGGCCGCCTGAGCCGGTCTTCTGGCCTTCTATGGACCGGCCAAATCCCTCCCCTTAGCGCTGCCGGCTCTTCCGGCGCGAGGCGTACGGCCGATTCGGCAACTTGGCCAACTTCCGCCCGTCCCGTCCCGTTGTCTGCTCGCCGGCCAGAAAACGGCGGCCGTCCACAGTGGACCAGAAGACAGACGCAAGCGGCGCGCCAAAAGTCTAGACGCGTTTTGAGTTTCAAAGTCACTAAATGGGACTCGAACCGAGCGTGTGACCACACCAGTGGATTCCTCGGTCGGGGAGCACAGTCGGTTCGAGTCCCATTTAGCGACTCTGCAGCTCAGAATCCGTCCGGAGTTTGGACCGCCCTTGCCGGTCTTCTAGCCCACTGTGCCCTCCTAGCCCCAACTCGGCTTGCGCCATTTTCGGACGGCGGCTTTCCTCGCGTCAGACTGACCCTTAGAGTTGGACGGGGTGCGGACAGGGCCAGGGGCGCGGATCCAGAGACTGGTGCAGGAAGAGAGGTGTGTGTGTGTGGTGGTGGTGGTGGGGGTGGGGGGAGTTAGAACCAGGGCCTAAGTGCGATTTTTTTCGTCTTTCCTTACTGCAAAACCGGTTTAACACTGGATCATTACTTAGGCTGTAGGATACTTACGAAACGAAATACATTAACAACGCACTAAGTTGCGTACAAAATTATACGCAACAACGCACGATTGTTTGCATACCCGCGCACAAAATCGTGCACTGTCGCGTACAAATTCGTGCTTGTCTCGTTGCGCGCATCGCATTCGCCACACTTAAAACCGTCGGATCATTCCTCTGGAGACCAAAACAGATCCAAACTTTTCGAGAAACAGTGATTTTGTATTTTACACTTTTTACCCAAATTCAGTGTACGCGTGAAAACTTCGAACGATAAGTCGTTTTTTACTGAGGTGCCCGAAATTACCCCAAAACACGGGGTAATTTCGGGCACTGCTTTGAGCCCTCCACTGTAAAAACGGTGAGGCGTAGATTTCTGAAATTGGCGCCAAATTGAAGCTAAAGGTGGGTATATGATAAATTTTATCCATCAGGTCCATGGCAACACCACAACCTTCAAAATTTTAAAAACACCTCTCATAAGTGCCCGAAATTACCCCGTTTTACGGTACGAAGAAAATGAAGTCATGGTAGAATTGCTTCGTATTATAAAGAAATACTTTGCATTGCGAAGGATTATCCTTCAAAGTAAGCAGCATTTCTTCACTGGTAAAAATACGCGTAGTATTACCCTCTGTTTTCAAGCGTAATCAGTTTACGCTTGAAATCAACCCATCCGCCAAGATTGCCCCTCCCCTACCTGAATGCATGAGAGAAATTCTAGTGTGTGCTTCCTTTCGGGCCTAACATTATGCTTGACTCAGGCATAGAGTTACGCTATAGTTACACCAGTGTGTACAATACATTCGTTGTCTTCGTAACACGATGCACGGATAAAACCTTACGAAGTATTTTTAGCATATGTAAGGTACAAACTATTTAGTTTGTTATACGAAGAAATAGTTCGTAAATTACAAATTTTTTTTCTTGGTAAGCTTATGTATGCACAAAATACTTAGTTATAACAAGCTGCCTTTCTTCGTAGGGCCCAAAATAGTTTGTAAGGTTTGGAGAGTGTATGATGCTTCGTAGACTTTTTAGTGTGTATCAGGCGCGTATCAAGGGGGTGCGTCACGGGAGGTCGGGATCTCCCCCCCCCCCCTTCCTTTCTTCTGCGCTCAATACATGTAGGCAATTCGCCGTACGATCAGCTTGTGAAAGGTGCGACATGGCCCCCTCTTCCTTTCGAGTCTAGATACGCTACTGTCACCTACAGGGTCGTGCCCCCCCCCCCTCCCTGGATCCGCGCCTACGCTGCCATGTCGGGAGAGGTCAGGCCGTGCACCGCACTGCGCCTTGTTAAGGGGCCTGTGTCCTGTCCGAGGGCCACGCAGGGGGCTGCGCGCGCCGCCAACCCTTCTACAGTCATGCATAAATTTTGACCTCGCCTCCGGCGTCAGGGTGCGCAGTCCGCCAAAGGCTGCTGCCCTGAGTCACAGGCTCAGCGGTGCCGCGCGCGTCTTGAGAAGAACGAAGACCTTGAGACGAGGCTAGGCCGCGCCAGGCCCACCACCCACTCCCTTTCACAGTGGTCCAGAAGACCGGTGAAAGCGGTCAAAATCCCGGACGGGTTTTGAGCTCTAGAGTCGCTAAATAGGACTCGAATCGAACATGTGACCCCACCAATGGATTGCCCCGCAAACGAGGTAACTATTCGCACACGTTCGGCTCGAGCCCTGCTTAGCGATTCTAAAGCTCAAACCGCGTCTTCAGTTTTGGCCGCGCCTTGCACCGGTCTTTTAGCCCACTGTGCCTAGGCGGGGACCCCAGACGAGGCTAGGCCGCGCCGACACACTCCCACGACGCCCGCGGGTTCGCGCCGCGCGCCCGAACCGTCCATGTGCGCCTTCAGCGACGCCGCCGATCCCTGGCAAACACTGCAAAATTTTTTCTGAAATTTAAGACATAAAAATGTCTTAAACTTAATAATATTTTGAAATGATATGAAAACTCAGAAAAGTTTGTGAAAAGTGCTATAATTTATTACATTTACCAAAACTAAAATGAAAAGTAAGAAATAGTTGGTAAATTTCAAAACCATTTTGAAAACTCATAAACTGGGTTTGTCAAAACTAAGGTTGCCTTTCAAAAGTAATAATTCGTCTCTTAAAATCCAGATGACTTATGACTTTTCACAACTAGATTTCTGAAACTGTTTCAAGTAAAGGTTGAACGCTTCAGCGAGTGCGGTCACATTCAACGTAAATCGAAGGTTTAGATTGATAAATTCCCGCGAACTGTTGACAAGCTACTTCTCACATGGCATGGTCCACAGTCAGCCGCTGGGTCCAAGGCCACGTTTCACAGACCTGCCGCTAGGTGGCGCTTGGAGCGCCGTGACCATTTCCCGATTAGTATTTCCAATTAATGTTTCTAAAATACCTTCTTTTTGCAAATGATACTATATGTTGCGTTTGTAAATATCTTCTCTATCGGTTAGCTAAAAGTATTTAACAAAATATTACACTGATGTAGAGAAAAACGCATTTTCATGTTGCCACTCGCTGGCGTCTACGGTCGGACCTGAGGTTAGGTGCACGCACAATCCTCCTCCGTTGTGTGGTTCATTCCACCAGTGACGAAAGGAGGGAGAGAGGCCCTCTTTCTTCAACATCCTATTTTTTGAGTGCTGATCCAGTTCTGGTGCATGATGCACGTTGTAATGAAGACTTCCGTCACACATACATGGTATCTCGGACGTCAGTACAGTCGTTCTTACCTCCCACTTTAGTCTAATATAATTATGAAATTTAATAAACAAAATTCTATGAGTTTTAAAAATTTGGTTATTAGTTTTAAGAGGGGAAAGTTTCTTACTTTTAATAGCAAAAAATCTTTGTAAACTGCTTCACAAACTAGTTTTTTAAAATTAAGATAGATTTTTTTTTGCAGTGAAGGCTGTTGCACGTGTGTGTGTGTCAGTAATCACGTGCGTGTGAGCGGGTGCGGGCTCGCCGTGCGCGAGCTCCGGCATTATTGTCATCTGCTTCGATCGCTGCCCCGGGCGACTAGCACGCCAAAAACAACACACGTATCGGCGGGCTATCGGAGGCCTCCTGGATCCCCGCGTCTCCTAAGGCGATGATCCCTTTTTATTTTATTTTTTTGGGGGCAAAAGAAGACTTAAGAAATCCCATGATCGTTCATGCTTGTGAAGCAAATTGATTCTGCTTCAGTACTAGTACCCACGCGTACGCGTGTTCAGTATTGGCCGCCTTCGCCGGTCTTCTGGCCCCCACCCACAGTGGAACGTGACGAAGTTCACATTGTAACGGATATGACGTCACATTCGTTGAATAACAGTGCACACGTGCGTGCGCTGCGCGGTGCACGTGGCTTGGACAGGAAGAGGTCATCGAATGCGCGTCCGATTGGTCTTCACTGAGAGAAATGTAATGTCGTTTCCCGGGGTCACTAAATTTTGGTTGTTTAGACCAAAACTCAGTTAACTCGACTGATTTTTTTTAGTCAAAAGAACTTTTTTTCGTCATTTCGACTAGTTTTCAGACGAAGCGACTAAAACATTTAGTCACCCCCTGAAACGACGAAAATTTTTGGTCGATTCAACGAAAATTTTGTCGATTTGAATTAACTTTTGGGACAGTGTTCCTTCCAGAGTCCGCCGCGCACCGCGTCACACAGTGGGTCAGAAGACCGACGCAGGCGGCTGAGACTCTTCACGCGTTTTGAGCTCCAGAGTCGCTACAGGAGACTAAAACCGAGCGTGTGAACCCACCGCAATCGGTTGTTCTCCAATCGAGGAATACATTGGTAGGGTCACACGTTCGGTTCGAGTCATACTTCGCGACTCTTGAGCTCAAAACGCGTCTGGAGTTTTGGCCGCCTGTGCCAGTCTTCGGGCCCACTGTGCGTCTGTCAGCAGGCTGATCCAAACCGTGCTTCCGTCGCTCCGTCTCGGTCGGACTCACGGGGCGTACCGTTGGGATGTGAGAGAGACGACACGACACATAGTGGGCCAAAAGACAGCGCAGGTGGCCAAAACTTTAGACGCGTTTTGAGCTCCAGTCACTGTAACAAAAATGTACGGTATTCGCCGTTCATATAATTACAGGATTTGCCATACTTAGAAGTACGGTGTTTCCCGTACCTAGAAGTACAGCGTTTTCCGTACCCATAGAAGTACGGTGTTTTCCGTACCGTACGGCGATTCCCGTAGTTTGTACATTGTACAAAAGATCTCGCCTTAAATTTAATTCCAAAGAGTTGGAGTAAATTTTCAAAATCGTCAAAATTGACTTTGATGTCCAGCAATGAGTGCCTTTCGACAAGTCCATTGAACTAAGTAAGGTGATCGCCGAACTTCCAGGCACGGTAAACGCCGTACTTACGAGTACGTTAAACGCCGTACTTACAAGTACGGCAAACGCTGTACTTCTAGGTACGGAAAACACCGTACTTTTATGGGCACGGTAAACGCTGTAGTTCTAGGTACGGTAAACACCGTAATTCTAAGTACGGCAAATCCCGTTAATGAATTAACGGCGAAAACCGTACATTTTTCTTACAGTGGTGTCACTCAATGGGACTAGAACATAACGTGTGACCCCACCGGTAGATTCCTTGTTCGAAGAGCAATCCATTGGTGGAGTCGCAAGGTCGGTTTGAGTCCTGATTAGCGACTCTGGAGCTCAAAACGCGCATAGAGTTCCGGCCGCCTGCGCAGTCTTCTGACCCACTGTGCGACACACTGTCCTTGGCCAGGCAGACGGGCCGCGAGATAAGTGGACAGATCAACAAGTCCGCGGTGTTGCGTAATGCATGGTCCCGCCGAGCATGGTTTGGTAAGCCCCTTTCTCTCCAGCGTATACACTGGAAACAATGACGAATTTTAAGTCACCTGTGAACTCTTCGTTTGTTTGCTCAGTCAGGCGACAAAAAAAGTAGCGGAACAACCCTGCAAACACTACGAGTTGATGTAAGTACTTTCATATCTATAACGACTACCTGATTTGTGCATATATAAGCTATGTACAATTTAATACATAAATTGGCGGCCATGTTTCCCGATTACGCCTAAATATTTACGAACTAGTACCTCACACTGGTGAAACAAAGGCATTAAAATTATGCCCTTAAAGGGCGTTAACGATTTACGCCCTTAAAGGGCATGAATCGTTAATGCCTTTGGGAAGGGCATTAACATTTTGCTTGAAATTCCTATACCATTTACGCCCTTTCCAAGGGCATAAAATGAATTATGCCCTTGCAAGGGCGTAAAAGAGTATTTATGCCCTAAAGGGCGTAATTTTTATGCCTTTGTTTTACCAGTGCATTTGTGTACGAATTTGTACGTAACACACCTAAACGGACACGTGCGTTCAAAAAGTGCATAGTCATTTAGTGTGCAGTGCACTGGTAACACAAGAGCATTAATTGTTTGCCATTTGGCGTGCTTTTGCCAGGCGTGATGTAATTTATTACTAAAATAGACTAAGTTTCGACGATGCGGCACCTATACGTGACACTAGAGCGGTTCGTTTTTCCTTCATGTTCTATTTTTGGAGTTGGGTAACTTTCATTCGGTGCCGCTTTCCAAATGATGAATTTTGGCACCTCAGCCGGCGAAATCGGCCCAGCGGAAAAGGTCGCGCAAGGGGCTTAAGTGCGCCTTAACAGCCCGTAATGACTTAACGTCTAAGTATCCTTATAGGACCTTCGTTACATTGTAAATATGGTGATTTTGACGCCCAAGGGTCAAAATTTTGACCGTTTTCCCGTACCAGTACTCCTTCAGGCCGAAAAAAGCGAAAACGTGGTCAAAAATATTGTTTTGAGCTAAATAGGATGTTTTTGCAATGTTTTCGCCCTGAAGGAGTAAAGGTACGGGAAAACGGTCAAAGTTTTGACCCTTGGGCGTCAAAATCACCATATTTACAATGTAACGAAGGTCCTACAAGGATACTTAGACGTTGAGTCATTAAGGGCTGTTAAGGCGCACTTAAGCCCCTTGCGCGACCTTTTCCGCTGGGCCGATTTTGCCGGCTGAGGTGCCAAAATTCGTCATTTGGAAAGCGGCACCGAATGAAAGTTACCCAACTCCAAAAATAGAACATGAAGGAAAAACGAACCGCTCTAACGTGACACCTGCCTGTCGTTGGCTTCATATTGTGCTGGCGCCAACGCCGATGGCACATGTAAATTTTAAGAAAAGTTGCTCACACTAAACAGAACACACAAGCTACACAGACTTGTTACGTGCATCGAATTATTATTTCAACCATGACCCTTTCAATACCAAATTAAAAGAATGAAAAAAAAAAAAAAAAACAAACAAACTGGTTTCATTCACAGCATTTTGCGGTACAAAATCACATTCTGTCGTCCAAACAAATGGCTCGACAAAATTATTCCAGAACATTTCGTGTAAAATGGAAGATAAGGGAAGCCCTCCGCATATAGTTATTTCAATCTCTACCACCTCTCCGGCGTTCATTGCCGAAAGTCTGAGACTCACATGAATATTAAAATAAAGCTAATGTCTCTTACTTTTGTTTTATGACCATATGAACTGATTGGTACACTGAAAAGCACATAATTCAAAAAATAAAAACTACATTTCACAAGAGAGCTAACTGTTCAGGATAACGGGTTCGATAGCATATAAGTTCTCCCCGGTGTGGGTGAGGAGGTGCTTTCTGAGGTTTCCTCCGTGACTGAACTTTTTCACGCACACCGTGCACTCGTACGTTGATCTACGGTGTGGGTAAGAAGGTGCGTCTGAAGGTGTCCTCCTCGCTCGAACTTCAGTGCACTAAAAGGGCTTCTCTCCGGTGTGGGTTAGGACGTGCCTTTTAAGATCTCCTCCCCTAGCGAACTTCTTCATGCAGACCGTGCACTCAAAGGACTTCTCTCCGGTGTGGGTTAGGAGATGCCCCTTGAGGTTTCCTTCTTGACTGAACTTCTTCATGCACACAGCACACTCGAAGGGCTTCTCTCCGGTGTGGGTTAGGACGTGCCTTTTAAGATCTCCTCCCCTAGCGAACTTCTTCATGCAGACCGTGCACTCAAAAGACTTCTCTCCGGTGTGGGTTAGGACGTGCCTTTTAAGTTTTCCTCCACTAGCGAACTTCTTCATGCAGACCGTGCACTCAAAAGACTTCTCTCCGGTGTGGGTCAGGAGGTGCGTCTTGAGGTCTCTTCCTTGTCTGAACTTCTTCATGCACACAGCACACTCGAAGGGCTTCTCACCGGTGTGGGTTAGGACGTGCCTTTTAAGTTTTCCTCCACTAGCGAACTTCTTCATGCATACAGTGCACTCAAATGACTTCCCTCCGGTGTGGGTCAGGAGGTGCGTCTTGAGGTTTCTTCCTTGTCTGAACTTCTTCATGCAGACCGTGCACTCGAAAGGCCTCTCTCCGGTGTGCGTTAGGAGATGCCTTTTGAGTTCTCCCCCTCTAGCGAACTTTTTCATGCATACAGTGCACTCAAATGACTTCTCTCCGGTGTGGGTCAGGAGGTGCGTCTTGAGGCCTCCTCCTTGATTAAACTTCTTCATGCAGACTGTGCACTCGAAAGGCTTCTCTCCGGTGTGGGTGAGGAAGTGCCTCTTTAAGTTCCCTTCTTGTCTGAACTTCTTCATGCACACAGTACACTCGAAAGGCTTCTCTCCGGTGTGGATCCTTAAATGCATAGAGAGCGCTGACGACGAGACGCACCCTTGATTGCAAACTGCGCACTGGACAGGCATCTTGGCAAATCTCTGCGAGGAAGTCACAAGAGGACGTTGTCCCTGTCAAGCAGAGATACCGGAACAACTTGATCATAAGCAAAAATGCACGGAGTATAGTAAGCTCACTGCGATGTAAAACAGACGTACCTGCTGAAGTGCGACGATTCGGAAGGCCCTGGGCACACAGGAAGATGCCGTTGGACGAAGAGCCGCGTTCTGGAAAGTGAGACGAAGAGGTATTTGTAGAGGTACATTCCACCATATTGTATTTTGCGCTGCAACACTTAACAATTTAAAGAATTGTAAATGTACTTAAAGATGAGATCAGCCTGCACTAACGTAAACGAACCCTTTTGAATTAAATTTTAATTTTTACTTTAAGTCTAATTTAGGTATGTGTCGGCAAAAATAGGCAAAAAAGCTCAACGGCTGGGTTCAGGGCATTGCATGTTCCCTTTAATGCAACATATTAGTTACTCAGTGACAATTTTTATTTTGAAAAAACTTTGATGGTAGGTGATCCCGCTGGGATCAAAGGCAAGAAAGAAAGATTTGTACCGATTCTGCTCTTGAGATTCAATCAACCATCAGAAACATGAACCCCTATGAGATGAGATATAGATTTTCGATACAGTGAGTGATGCAGTTTCTGGCACATCCGACGGTGAGGTGTTAAGTCCGAAAAGGTCCTGTCTTTTGTCCTATAAAATGCACGACCAAAGTAACGCTTCGGATTTCCAGGCGCATCCTGGAGAAAAGGGTCAACTTTCCAGAAGCCACCTGGGAATCCAAAGCGTCATTTTAGACGTGTGAAGTTTTCAGTAACTGATTTAACAGAAACGGCTTTAGACGGTCCTTGAAAGAAGAAAAAGGCAGGCGGAAACAGAGATAAAATGTGAGTTCAGCCACCTAGGTTTGAACACGGCCGTATTGGTTAGGTGCACCTCGCAGCGCTGTGGGCATGCGCCACCCTGGTGCACTTCGCCGTGACAGAGCGCCCCACGGCGGCCGGCTTCGCGGTATGCCTGCTGCGAGGCAAGAGCAAGGTGCGGGCCTCGCCTCATCGATGGCCGCCAAACCTCGCGGCAACGCTACAAGCGCATATTTAGTGACATCCATTTAATAGCTACTGTTCATTCTGTTTGGTGCTGTTTTTGTGAACTGTGTTTCATCAGTTTGGTAATCTCTACCGTTGCCCCTCGTGGTTTGCTCTTCGTTTTGTTATCTGTTGTTTGCTGTCAATTGTTTTTGTATTTTAGTTTGTAGTATTTGAGTTTTAGTTTTCTGTCCCACCGTGTTATGAAGTATGTATAGAAGTATGTAAGGGTGCTTAGTTTTATCTTGTTTTTGCCTCGCAAAAATAAATAGACAATGCTTCATAATGGCAAGGCCAAGGGAAAAACTTATTTTTTATAGTTTTTAGGTGCCTGTGTCTGTTTTCTATTTGTACCAAAGTTCAGAGTACCTAAATTTTGTTCTGTTAAAATGTCTGTTAAAAAATCTGCATCAATTTGCTACCTTTAACTTGCATATTATTAAAGCTGTTAAAAAAAATGGCTCCGATGCCAGCACCGGCGGCGATCAAAAAGACAAGCCGGGTGTCCGAGATTCGAATATGCCGGGAATCGCTTTCTAGCCAAATTTTTTTTTTGAAGGTCATCGAAATTTTCCAAATGAAAGTGTATTTGATAAGAAATTTTCCATAGATTCTATATCTGGTCGCGGATTTGATGTACGACAATTACTTTGGACGCTACGTGCCGTCAAACTGCAACATTTGGGAAAATTCCAAATTGTTGCAAAAAATAAGCTTAAAAATACACCTGATTTGTGACCTATTACAAATGTGTTGTTAAACTTCCGCTGAGTGTCTCTTTAAGTGAAAAGACTGCCCTTAAAAATGGTAATAGGATTTTGATTATACAATAAAATTTGCACGAAAAGTGCGCCATTATAAGACTAATATAGCGAATTTTCAGTACAAAAACATAAAGTTTGAGATCTACTACCAAATTTACCGACTAGGGGTATGTCCTGACAAAGGACTAACTGGCAAAAGCTGCGCAAACTTGCGCAAGGCTCTAACATATATGAATTTCCAGTAAAAAAAGCCGCATGTTGTTGAAAAGTAAACCATGCACTATGCAGCAGTTTTTTTTTTGTCTTTTTCACTTATTTACTCCGTTTTAAAAGTTAAACCCTGGTTGATGGTCCCACTGGACCTCACTTTTGACTTGAAAACTCTGAACAGCACAAAGTAAAAATATATATTTAAAAAAAAAAAAAAAAAAAAAAAAAAAATCTTTTGAGTCCCGGCCGGAACTGACACTTGGGCCTGGGGTCTTATTTGATGTCAATTGTGCCATCAGCCCGCTCAAAAATATACGGAATGATGTCAATCTTGGTAGAACATTTTCGAACATATTAGACCCTACCGGTCTCGAACCCGGGTCTCGCATTTCAGGTCAGGGGCCGTGCACAAACTACGTCACGCGTTTGGGGGGGGGGAGGGGGTATGGCCAGATGTGACGGGATGTGACGTGGGGGGAGGAGGGTGGTCGGGGTCTTGTGACGTATTTTCCGAAATTACCGTCGAAAACTGCCTTGTTGATAGGATAACGTTCAAAAAGGCAACCCATCCTGGGTTGCTTCCCCATGGACTGAGGACTGGATTGAATAAATTTTATCTAAAAATTTGCTGAGTATCATTTCTTTTCCCTTTTCATTTTAGCGTCATTTTGAATTTTTTTTCGGAAAATACGTCACAAAGGGGGCGAGGGGTGGGGGGTCAGCCGGATGTGACGAAGTTGTGACGGAGGGGGGGTGGGGGTTCAAAATGCCCTAAAAACGCGTGACGTAGTTTGTGCACGGCCCCTCACACGTTCATAAAATTGTAATTTATCATTATTGAGTCATTGTGGACCACTATAAGATGCTCCGTCCAAAATTTGAAGGCTCTATGAAAGACCAAAAATGACAGATATTATTTTTTAATAGCTAGAAGGCGATTTCCGCCCACTTTTAATTCTTCCCCTCACTGACCCTATAGCATACTTCAGAGGGGGACGCCCTGACCTGGACGGATAAGCAAAAGGCGGAATACTGACCAACAAGAGGTGCGAAACCGGAAACTGAGTGGATTAGAATTACACTGGTAAAACTGAGGCGTAACTTCAAGCTTGACTCAAGTGTACACACTAAATGTTTATGTAGAATTTTGTACGTGGTGATGCATGATTTTAAACCTGCGTGACGTTCTGCATGAAATTGTGCACGTATTTGCATAAATTTATGCATTTTTACGCATAATATTATTCAAATTCCCCGCAAACAGAATCGTGCAAGTGTCACGTACAAAATTCTACATAAACATTTAGTGTGTAATGTTACGCTGGAAGAAGTTACGCTTGAAGAAAAGCATTCTCTAGAAATTCTCCCCTGTATATAGGCAGGGGCATTTTAGACGGATGAGGATGAGCCTAATACGCTTCATTTCAAGCGTCAACTGATAACATTTGAAAACGGAATGGGACACTACGCTTTAGTGTCACTAGTACAGAAAGCGAGTCCGCTACTTGAGAGGCTACATACATTACATATTACAAAGCATTTACTGGGCCCTTTCACTCATCGCCGAGGAAAGAAAGAACAAATAGACGAAACTGGCTTCAGCAGCCAAAGCGTTACCTGACGACAGTTGCAAGGTGTCATCCGCTGGCCCACAGGCGACGGTCCTCCTGACGCAGTCGACGGGAATTGCCACTAAGGGGCACGCCTCTGCTGGTTCCGGTTTGCACAGCACTTCAGTCTGCGGCGTAAAAAGAGGATCAAGAATTAAAATAACAATTTAGTTACTAAATTACCTAATCGCGTAAGTTCGCTCTGCCAAAAGTTCTAAGTGTAACTGAGCAGAGACTCAGAAGGGATTATTTTAGTGCGAAAATTCAAGCTTCTTTCCCTTTCCAATTTTGTCCGTGACCTCTCACAGTTTCACACATGCTTGCAGCACTTCAGTCTGCGTCACGAAAAAGATTTAAAAAAATACGATTTCAAGAAATCCTGGTAGTCACGAAGTTAATTTTCTATTTATGTTCTGGTTTAACAAAGATAGCTAAGGCTAGGACAGCGTTGTGTGTAGTTCTGTTTACGTTTGTCAGACCATTATAAATAATACTAAAACTTACGTAAAGACCAGCTGCGGATCAATTTGTGTCAAAAACAGACATTTAAGACAGTCTCATAATACCTGAAGGTCAAGTTATTCACAGAAACGTGCAGTAAAATAGTCTAGTTCACCCAGCTTTAAGGTTAGAAAAAAAGCACAGCCCCGTGTCCAGATCGTTTCGTCTTAGATTCAGAAGTACCATCAAACCTCGCTACAAGGTGCAGCTACACGCCCACTGTTTTCAAAAGGGACTTATAGTCACACTCAAACTACGTTAGGGATAGTTTTATTACAAATGCATTTGCACGGACACGCAGTTTAATGTCCTATTTCACTCCGATTCGAAGAGTTTAGAACATTTAGTGTTGGTATTTCTGAAAACAACAGGGCCTGCGCGCAGCGGCGCGGGACACTCTGGCCAACAATCACCGACCGACCGGCCGATCCAAATGGCCACGTTCGAAAACAACGTCTATACCATTGTTGGAGCTCTTCTAGCTGCAGTAAAAGACAATTTTGATTCGAACGCGCTTTTTTAAGGGAGCGAGCGTTTTTGGTGTAAGCTGTACAGAGGCGAAAAGGAGCGCTGCTATTGGTCGCATTCCATTTCCGGTGGCTCGGCTCCCCCCTCTCCCTGTGTTTTTCGCTGACGAGTCGAGTTTTGCCATGGAAACGGCGATTTCAACTCAAAATTTCTCAAAATTGGCCCTGCACTTTTCAACCAGATTTCACCACTGAAATCAGGGTACAAAGTTCTACCACTCTGCCAAGTCTCATCAGAATCGTATAGAGAATTTCGAAACTGCATAAGGGGCCAGACTGGAAATAAAAATTTAAAAAAAAAAAAAAAACCCAACCCCGGTGAGGCTATAAGGCTACTTCGTGCCTAAAAAATAAAATAAAACCTTAATTATGTTTTTGATTGACCCCTAAAAATGTGTACGATGAAATGCTTCGTATTATGAAGCAAAATACTTCGACCACACTAGTAAAACTAAAGCGTAACTCTATGGTTGAGTCAAGCATAGAGTTACGCTAGAAGACGTTACGCTGAAAATGAAGCATACTCTGGTAATTCCCCCATGCATTTGGATAGGGGAAATCTTGGCGGATGAGCCTGTTACACTGATCACGCTTGAAAACAGAGGGTAATGCTACGCTTTAGTTTTACGAGTGCATCTTTACCCACCAACTACAATCAAAAGCTCAAGAAAACCTCGGCTCTCTTTGTCGTCACACTTCGTTGGGGATCCGACTGTTACGCGAGGATATGCAGGAGTCAGCGCGGGGCGTCTTCACCAGCTGTGGAGCGAGTCGCAGTGCTAGGGGTAAGTGTCGCAGAAGAAGCGAACGCAGCGAACAATGCACGCACAAATTAGTTTCAGTATTTAAGGGCCTCTTTTTTGGTTCCGTTGAAGTTTCCAGCATAGCAGACGGTGCAGCAGCTCAGCTTCTGCCACGCGATGCATCATCTATAGGGTACTAGCGTGAGCGTGACTCCCTGGCCAGGAAACGTGAGTATCAAAAACATGCTCTCGGACCGGAACCAGTCGAGGTGGCCGCGCTTGGTATGAGAAAAATCAGTGCGGCGTAATCGTTGTAGTTTGTTGAGGTTATCCCGGCACTATGCGACACAATCTTCACAAGAGCCAAGTAAGACGATACTAGTCAGGCACTGATAAGTTCATGTGGCACGCAGCTCCGTATTTCAATGTATTTCAACACAAGGACACACCTAAACAGCATTCTCAAACGTTTTCACCACTCACGACGCATTAAATACTAACCTGAATATAGATTTATCCCATGTCACCAACTTCTTTCAACTTTGGTTTAGTATGTCACCTTCGAAACGCCGCTCAGCGTACCGGGAACATTAACTAACAACAACCATGACGCCGCACCGATTTCTCATACCAAGCGCGGCCGTCTTGACTGGTTCCGGCCCGGGAGCATGTTTTCGATACTCACGCTTCCGGCCCCGGGATTCACGAACGTACCCTATAGATGGTGCGTCGCGTGGCAGAAACTGAGCTGCTGCACTGTCTGCGATGCTAGAAACTTCAACGGAACCAAAAAGAGGCTCCAAAATACTGAGAGTGTGTAAACTAAATCGTGTGTGCATTGTTCGCTGCGTTGGCTTCTTCTGCGACACTTACCCCCAGCACTGCGACTCGCTCCACAGCTGGTGAAGACGCCCCGCGCTGACTCCTCCGTATCCTCACGTAACAGTCGGATCCCTAACGAAGTATGACGACGAAGAGAGCCGAGGATTTCTTGAGCTTTAGATTGCAGTTGGTTGGTAAAAATGGTCTAGATGATGCAAGCGTCACTTGAAAACGAAATATAGAATCGAATGCGCAGCAGGGCTGGAAACTGCAACAGTCGGTAGCGTATACGTAACTGTGTCGGTGACTTGCGTAACGTAATTACCTGCAGGTGGCGATATTTTAAATTTGTACTGAGCCAAATTATTATGTTAAATTTTATGTCGTTTTATGGAAAAGGGGGAGGGAGCTATGGGCGTTGACAACCCTGGTCCATGCCGTTTCGAGGTCTTGTATCCCCGCTGCCACGTTGCCACGTTGATCTAATTAAAAGCGGCGTGCTCGCTGAACCTGCGAGTAGAAGAGCTGGCACAATCTTCGTATACCTCAGTGTGCTCGCACTACTCCTTCTAAACTTATGGAAGTGTACACTGCTTTCAAATATTGTGACATAAAAATTCAATCAAACTAACTTTTTTGTAAAATTTTAAATTTTGCGATCATTTTACGATGGGAAGTTTGTGAAAGTCGTTAAAGGAAACAAACCCGCGACACAAAACGATTTGCAGTTCGAGGAACCGTTCCGCAACGTAAAAAAAGAAATAAGCACTTCTCGGAAATATTTCGTGATGTAGCCTCTTAACCCCAATTTGCAATTCATGATTTATTTAAAATAATCCGAAAAGTAGAGAGGTAAAAGATCTCTGGGGAGGGAGGTCAACGGCAACAGGTTCGCTGGACAGGGTCTAAACGTTGGAGAGCCAACGTTTTTGAGAACTTAGGATACTCCGACACATAGATATTCTTGCTGGGTGATTATGGATGGCTCGTTCGGAAAGCTACCCATTGCCACTGAGAATAGAACAGTATTAATCAATACCAGATTTTGGGTGAGGTACGCTTCATTACCCAAAGTTTGGGTGAGAATTATTTAATAACTATTATTCGGGTAGGGCAGTTATCTTCACCCGACTTTGGGCGATAAAGAGTGTATCAGTTCTCTATATAGCTAACGGGTATTATTACCAAAATTCGGATGAGAAAACCTTATTCACCAAAATTTGAGTGATTAAATAAATTTACCGAAATTTTTGGTAGCAAAGAAAACCTTACCTAAAATTTAAGTCCTGACCATGACTCTTTCGTTCTCAGTAAAGGGTCACACGTTCCGTTTGAGTCCTGCTGAGCGACTCTGGAGCTCAAAACGCGTCTAAAGTATGGGCCGCCTGCGCCGGTCTTTTGGTCCACTGTGCGACGAGTGAAGAGGACAGTTCGAGACAGTATTTTTTTTAGGGGGGTGGGTGACGCTGCGTCCCTCGGCCCATCCGTTGCCTTTTGTGTCGTCGCCGTGCTCCAGCCGCGGCGAAAAATGGTATCGTGTTTGCAGTATTTATTACAAGAGCGCCACGCTGGACACCGCGCACACGGAGGCAGTGCCACGGCCAGGCTACTGGCACCCCTATTGTCCAGGGCTACAATACTTTGAGCTTTAAACTTCAGGAGCTTTGCCTACGCGGCCGACTGTCTCGCCCATTCAACGCGGACCCTTTTCTGTATCCAATCCCTTCCGCTAATCCACGCCGCACATTCACGCTCCTCGGCGACACACATCCAGCTTGGCCTTAATAAACTGACCCGACCTGACTCACAGTGGGCCAGACGACCGGTGGAGGCGGTCAAAATCCCGGACATTTTTTAACTCACGAGTCGCTAAATGGGACTCAAACCGAACGTGTGATCCCACCAATAAATTCCTCGTTCGGAGAGCAACTCACAGCAGCCTCACGTGGTCGGGTCACACCGAGGGGGTCAACACTCGCATAATACCCTGTACACAACATCCCAGTATTACGCGCAATACACGTAATTGTACTACCATTTTGGGGTTGAAAAGGACAAAATAGTCCTATTTCAAAGTCGAGATACACGTGTAATACCGCCGTAATACAGCGTAATACCGAGTGTTTACCCCTCGTGTCACACGTTCGGTTCGGTTCCTGCTTAGGGTCGATGGAGCTCAAAGTGCGTCTAGAGTTTTGGCCGCCTGAGCCAGTCTTTTGGCCCACTGCGCTTGGTCCTTTAATAAACTGACCCGACCCAACTTGTCCCTGACAGCAATATGAGCCGGGCCGCGACCTCGCCGGCTGACCCCTGAAAAATGGGGGAAAAGAACGGCGACTGGTTTAAGGTTACCCCCAGTCATTCTAAACGTCCGTAACTTATGCAGAGTCGCTTTAGTTATGCGGAGAGCCGCAACCTGCACGGGGCGCGGCACAGTGGGCCAGAGGATCGGTGCAGGTGGTCAAAACTAGACACGTTTTGAGCTCTGGACTCGCAAAATGGGACTCGAACCGAACGTGTGACCACACGAATGGATTCCGCGTTCGGAGCGCCATCCATTGGTGGGGTCACATGTTCGGTTCGAGCTCTATTAAGGGATTCTGGAGCACAAAACGCGTCTAGAGTTATGGCCGCCAGCGCCCGTCTTCTGGCCCTCTATGCGCGGGCCACACAGGGTCTCGGGCAGGGGGAGGCACGCGGGGCAGACAGGCCAGCGGTGATTCCGAATAGTGCTCCGTCGCTCTAGCTCCCTCGCACGCCCACGGGACGCCCCCACGCAGTGAGAGAGAGAGAGAGAGAGAGAGAGAGAGAGAGAGAGAGAGAGAGAGAGAGAGAGAGAGAGCGAGCGAGCGACGACAGGTCTGTCCGGATTCAGCCCGCAGACCCGGCCGGCAGCCTTGCCATATATTTTTCCCCTCATGCTGGCTATCTATCCCTGCGCATCTGCACCTCATTCCTGGTGCCTCTCTTCGCCTTGTTGGCACGCCAGCCCACTAGTGGGCCACAAGACTGGCGCAGACGGCTAATACTCTACACGCGTTTTGAGCTCCGGAGTCGGTAGACAGAACCCCAACCGAACAGGTGATCCCACCAATGTGTTGCTCTTCCAACGAGGAATCTATTTGTGGGGGTCACACGTTCGGTTCGGGTCACATTTCGCGACTCTGGGGCTAATAACATGTCCGGGAGTTTGACTGCCTCCACCGGTCTTCTGGCCCACTATGCAGCCCAGCGTCTCAGTCCGGCCAACCACTGCACACACTAAAATCTTGTGGAGTTTTTAATGCATAATTATGCATGCACAGAAACGTACGTAAGGTGTGTATAATATTATGCATCACTGTGTACATTTTATGCAAGAAGATGCACAAAATGTACACAATGATGCATAATATTATACACACCTTACGTATGTATCTGTGCATGCATAACTATGCATAAAAAGTGCATAATTATGCACTTAAAAAGTCCCCAAGAGTTTAGTGTGCACCGCAATGGAGGGATGTGCTGCTTTGTCCGCACTAGCGACGACAAACACGAGAGATCAGGCAGTGTATGAAAAATATTTATCATGCTAAAGAATGGGTTTTCGACACTTTGCCCAGCAAGCGAGGAGCCGGGGGGAAAAGGGGGGAAGTGCCCCCCCCCCCCCCAAAAAAAAAGGGACACGCGCATGGAAAAGAAATAGGAGAGAAGGAAGAGAGGAAAGAGAGAAGAGAATGAAGGAAACGGAAGAACGAGTGAAGATAAGCGTAAAACATTTGAAAGTTTGAATTTAAATTGCGGAGCTTTAGGTCGCTTCGCTCGCAATAAGGGACAGGCTTGGTGAACAAGTAAGTCATTGCCGGTTCGGTCTAAGTCAAAGCCTTGTAACGAATAGTGATAGGGATCAGTATAAGTGGTTTGCTACAGGCCGCTGGTTTTGCGATCGGGAAATTGTTTTATTCATCCTTTAGAAACCTCTTCAAAACGGCAGTCTGACGGCCCGTGGCTATGGCTTGTGGCTCGCTTCGCGCGCAAAATATTTGTATTTCTGTTTGCTTTTTTGATTGAAAACTTCTGAAACTCGTTGAAATTGAGCCTGAATTTTGAGGAAATCTGGAGCTTGCGGCTCGCTACACTCGCCGGCAATAACTGCAACCGTCATTCAATCTGTTACAAACCCGTAGGTTTTTTTAATTAGGAACCTTTTAAAATCAAATATGAAAAATCAGTAGCTTGCGTCTCGCTTAGCTTGCGGATACACGTATCTGTTTAACATCCAAACAGTGTTGTTTTCACATCATTATAACCTTGCAAATGAAGAAAAATTCAGCCGAAATTTAAACAAGGTCGGTAGCTTGCGGCTCGCTTAGCCCAAACCACACGAGTTGTATATTTCAGGGCCAGCTTCCCACTCACACCTCGATAAAAAGAGCCTTTAGAGAATTCAAATGCGTATTTAGCTGGGAGAATGGCCAACTTTACTCTTTTTACGGTCAATGCGGCGAAACGTAGCAAGATCAGCGATCATGCCCCTGTGTTTAGGCAACCTTTGGTACAAATTTATCAAAAGTGCCCCCCTGAACGGAAATCCTAGATCCGCGCCTGTTACCCAGTGGCCTGGTGAGGGATCAAGTTTTTGGAAACTAGTCGAAAAAGAACTTTGCCGGAAACCGAAGTAATTAGCTTTAACGATTCTAGCTGGCGACAACATTGTGACAAGCAAATGATAAATTTTTTACAGCACTGAGAATCAAGAGGCTGTGAGTATAGCGGCAATTGGTGTGATTCGTCCGTTTTCATTACACCAATTCGTGCAATGCCTTGCACCGCACTTGGAGTGCAATGTCTTCCCATGATGCATACCGTAAGCCGGGGTAAAATGGGACAATTTCGGGGTAATTTGGGACACACGATTTAAATCATTTAAATTGAAATTCTAGTGTAATTTTATGACTCTTCCCTGTCAAATTTAACCTAGAAAAAGGATATCATCAAGATTAGTGAATGTGTTGTAGTGGTAGCCTTCTTAGTGACGAAATCGGGGGTTAGGAGTGTATCTTGCGTAAACTGTACGTTGTCCCATATTACCCCGAAATCGTCCCATATTACCCCGGCCTACGGTACGCATAGGACATTTTCGGGACGCATCGCACGGCAGGGGCGATGTGGCTGTGGCGGTGCACCGTACATGCGATGTTGTTCATAGCCTTCGAGATCCATGTGTGGCTGCTAAAAATATCTTGTTGCAAGATTTTGTAGTGCACATAATCGTTTCCAATTGGTAACCAACACTTTGTTTGCAGAAATTCGCATGCAGTTGCATCTTTAGTCTCTTTGGCAAAACTTTGCTGACTTCACTCACCTCCGAAACCAACCATCCCAAAAATGCGGAAGAACTTCTACCAACACCGGATTAAAAAATGATAACAATAAAAGACGGCGTCTGAACGCCACCGCTCGCTCCGCCCGAGCGTCCCGGCCTCTACCCCGCACAGTGGGCCAGATGACCGGTGAAGGCGGTCAGAATCCCGGACTGGCTGAGCTCTTGAGTCGCTGAATGGGACTCGAACCAAACGTGACCCCACCAATGGACTGCTCTCCAAACGAGGAACCCATCGGTGGGCTCACATGTTCGGTTCGAGTCCTATTTAGCCACTCTGGAGCTTAAAACGTGTCTACAGTTTCGGCCGCTGCCTGCTCCGGTCTTCAGTGCGTTCCGGCCGCCGCCCCGCCTCGCCCCTAAACTCGCACGCACGGAATCTCTCTGCAGCGAGCCCTGCCCATTCATCACGCGCTGTGTCACGCGGCGCCTCGAGCGTTACACTTTCTCTTTCATAAAACATCTGCGAGTGAATGAGGGCCTGCAGGCTGAATCCGAACCGCGGTTTTGTTGCCGACTCTCTCGCACTCCCGGAGCGTCTTAAAGCACTGTGGGCCAAAAGACCGGTGGAGTCGGTCAAAATCCCGGACGCGTTTTGAGCTCCAGGGACATTCCTGGTGTCTCTCTTCGGCTTGGTCAGACGCAAGGCCACAGTGGGCCACAAGACTGGCGCAGACGGCCAAACCTCTAGACGCGTTTTCAGCTGCAGAGTCGCTAACTGGGCCTCGAACCGAACATGTGACCCCACCAATGGATAGTTCCCCGAACAAGCAATCCAATGGTGGGGTCGCATATACGTTCGGTTCGAGTCCTGTTACCCGCGTGGAAGGATCAGTAGTTAAACTGCAATTAAAACTGCATTGGCTCATCTGCAGTTTCTTTCTGTAGTTCTTTTCTTCCCTTAGATTGTATTTGAAGTGTTATCAATTTTGTAATGTCCGCTGCAGTCAGTAATCTGCTTTGAAGTCGACACAAACTGTCCTTTAACTGCATTTTTGCTGCCAGATCCAACTGCAGTCTAGATGGGCATTCCGGAATGTAGTTGAAACCTCAGCTAAAATTCGCTTTATTTTCAAACGCAAGTGTCGATATCAAATATACTTCTGAATTGCTCTTGTCTTACACATGGAGAGTAAAGAAAGGTATACGACATATACAGTCCCAGGCTCAATTTGGAATGTAGACAAAAACTACAATTTAAGTTCATCACACTAGAAGTCAAAGGGTACTTCCAACTTCACCCTGAATGTCCTTTCAAGTGGCTGCCTTGGAATGACTCAAATCACCTAAAATTCGCCGAGTGAAACTCCGCACTGCTTCCAAATCGTTATGTTTTGACAATTGCCGGGGAAATTCCCGGAGGAGTGGCCCGCGCCGAGCGAGGAGCTGCTGTAATCCCTCGTCGACCTGCGCGCGCGGGCATGGCCAGTGGCATCGCCCGCGCTGGAGCCAGACTCTCAGACGTCTCCGTAGCGCAATTGGCAGCGTTGCGGTCCGACAATCCGGGGGCCCGGGTTCGACTACTCATCTGACTATGACAAGCTACAACGGCGAAAAAGAGGAAGCTACCGAGGGAGGGCGGATAACAAAGTCCACAAGTCTAAAATAAATATTTTTTCGCAATTATATTTTTTTAACGAAACTGTCTGGAACTGTCCAAAAAACTGCAGTTAAAACTGAAAACGTCCGAAATAAGTACTGCTTTTTTTGCAGTTCAGGTGCAGTTAAGTGCACTTAAACTGCATTTTAATTGCAGTTAACTGCACTCGAACTGCAGCTGGTTATCTGAAGTTAGACTGTGGTCAATGCATACTTCAAACTTCAAACAAAATAGCGCATTTGTGAACACTTTAAGAACAATTGAGTGACACTTCAACTACCCTCCTTATTCACTGCAAAGTATAGTGTGATTTCAGTTCCTGGGTACAATTCAGATTGCAGATTCTCCCACGCGGGTAAGCGACTCTGGAGCTCAGACAAGCGGGTCCCCCTTGATAAAGGCCAACTCCCGGCCAGTCCGGCCAACTCCCGGCCAACACCCGGCCAACTCCGGCCAACACCCGGCCCAGACCCGGCCAACACCCGGCCTGCTCCCGGCCAAGTCCGGCCAACACCCGGCCCAGGTCCGGCCAACTCCGGCCAACCCCAGCCCCGGCCAGCACCCCGCCATCGCTTGGCCAGCAGCCGGCCCAGCCCGGCCATCACTAATTAAACGACAAAACGTGGTATTTTTGCTGTCTAAAGCGGTAGAAATCCCCTCAGAATCACTCCCCGCGCCTTTCTCGGTCTCGCGAGCGCCTGGGGGGTAGGCAGCCCCGCACGCACGCCTGTTCAGCGGGCTGGCCTATGCTGCACCCCGGCAGGCGCTCGGCCGACCAGCGCACAGTGGGCCAGAGGACCGGTGGAGGCGGACACAATTCCGGACGCGTTTTGAGCTCCAGAGTCGCTCAACAGGACTCGAACCGAACGTGTGACGCGTCTAGAATTTCGGCCGCCTGCGCCGGTCTTCTGGCCCACTGTGCAGCAGCAACTTGGGCGACACAAGGCGACCAAACGAAGCGGTCTGGCCGGGGATCGGCAGGCTATTTACCATTGATTTCCCTTCCCTAAATTGTGTGTTTTTCAGGTGAGGACCGCAACCCATATGGACCATTCCCGGCAGTTGAGTAAGCCGCTCAAGTCATCAGCTCTAGGATGGAAGGAAGTAAAACCACACAGGATGTCTTGTCAAGTCAGATTGGAAAGGAATCGCCCCCTTTTTTTTTACTCGAGATAGTATTCCCCTTCCCAGGTTTTGTGTGAAATTTTGTCATGGTCAAAGCAAGGAGATTTGTTGTATTGTTGGAAAAAAGAGACAATTAGTTTAGAGAGAGAGAGATATATATATATATATTCTTTGTGATAATTTAGTCATATAAAAAACTTATGAGGAAAGAAAAATTAATAGATTTAAAGAAACAAATGTTACGAGGTTGGGGCAGCAGCCTTCTTCTTCTTTTCCTTCCGACAAATATCATACAAACATTCATTTAATTTAGTATCACTCAGTTTGTGTGCTGGTGGAAGCCTGAAATTGATGTATGCTGAAATTAAGACAAAAAGCGTTAGATTGTTTTTTCGGTTAGGTAGGTATGCATGGATGCAGTTCTTGATAAGTACTTTTAATGACAAGTTTAATAGCCAAGGGTATGTCCCCTGCTTCTGCTACTTTTCGAATCCCTTCCGGAACTAAAACTTCATATAAGTATTTAACCATTCCTCGAGGAAACAGACAATCATCAGATGCCTTTTTTTTGCCCTTCTCATGAGGAAACTGTGGTGTTACATTAGGAATGGAGGCATAAACTACCCTGTCAACATATATATCCAATTCTTCTACTAGCTTCATCTGTAAAAGATTAAAACAATAAATTAAAAACCTGTAAAGAGCTAAAAATGTTGAAGTATATGGATTGAAACCTTTTCAGAAGTCAGTTGAAAGCATGACAATGCTTTAAATTGTTCCTCGATGGCAATTGGTGGTGATTCTTTTTCTTCTTGGTCTAGAACTTGGTCATTTTCATCTTGGGAAATCTAGAATACATAAGCAAAATGCATGTGATGAAGAACTTGGAAGTTAACATAAAGGTTCAGTTTACTTCATGTCTTACCTGCCTATGTTGGCTTACAGCTAATAGAAACTCATCCAAAAATTTCAAATTTTCAGAAGATGCTGCAACAAAGATTGGCTACTTAATTAATGTGTTTGAGTGCACAAGAGCTATTTATGATACCACTATCTTACCAACTCTCAGAACATTTGCTAAAGGGCAAGACGGGACGCAATTCACAGAATGAATTGTCTAAACAAAACAAAAAAGAAATATGATATAATCTGACATTGGCGCTATGAACATGAAAATAAGAGTATTATCTTTAACCTGGATAGTGTTTCCTGCTGTAGATTTCTGTCCCCTTTCATGACTGTTGTTATGAAATCCGTTTGTAGTTTCTGACATATCAGCTGATTCACTCGTTTTAGTTTCTGCATTAATTGTAACTTTTGCTTGATCAGTAGTTTTCTTCCCGAGTTCCAGTTGCTCATGATCTGTTTTTTCAGATTCATCAATGCTTTTGTTCTCGGTTTCGGTATCCAAAAGATCCTGGGTTACCATTTTCCCATCATTTGTAGTGTCTTCAGAAGTTTTTGATGAATTACCAGTTTTAAACTGAAACCATGAAAAATCAATCAGTTTTGCAAAAAAAGAAATAACATGTTATCAAACAAATAGATGTAACCTTTTTAGAACTGTACCTTCACTGACAAATCTGCCAATTTTTCAGTTTCTTTATCGATGGTATTTATGGCTTGATTGTGGAAACGCTTTTCTTGAGCTTTATTAGTTTTCTTAAGAGCCAATGAATTCTCTGCATATATATCATCGTTGATAATTTGCCCACTTTCATCTACTGGTATGTTTTCTAAATACGAAACGCTAACTGTAACATGAAAATTAAATTAGCACAGTGCATACTCTGAAGAATCTAGAGAATGCTGAAGCACTTTCTAGATGGGAATGAAATTTAGATGTCATAAATACTAACAACCAAACATGATTATAACTGCCTCAAACATTTCGTCCCCAGTAGGCTCTGGATAGTCAAGGGGCAAGGGGGCTTGGACAGGTTTGCCCACTTCAATCGAATCACCCACAAGCTCAGATCGTGAAACAATACCCACAGTATTGTCTAATGTATAATACATCAGAGCGTAGGGTTCTTGTCGTTTTGTTGGCTTGCTCTTCTTACTTACAGCAGCACCCTTCCTTTTGGCCATGTTTTTTTTTCAAGTAATAGAACTAGTACAACTAGATAACACAAAGCCGTCACGAGACAAACGGTTTAATGCTTGCTTTTGATTTGAATGATGAGTGGGCTCGAGGAAACTGGCAATGCTACCAACACACTGCACCCAAACTTTGCTGCATGTTAGGCAGCATCAATTTAATCTGACCGGATAAACAAAATATAATGAAATTTCCTTTAACATAAAATTGCACATAGTTTGATTTTTTTATTTTGAACCCAAAATGTTTTAAAAGATAAGTGCAGTATGACAAATCGCTCTGCAGCTGTTCCACCGCTTGCTCGCTTTCCGCTCACTGCCGCCCGCTCCCCGCTCCTCCCTCGCCTTCGCCTCGCTCTCGCTGCTCGGCCGGCGAATGGGATTACGGAACTTAAACCACCAAAACAACACCTGAGTTACCTGCTACCTGTTTGCCGCCGCCCGGCACACCCGGCTTGTCATCGGCACGGGACCATTATTCTACGTGCGATGTGGCAAGGGTGTGGTGATGACTACGAAAAGCTTGATGTTGAAACGTAATAGAACGGAGGCTAGTGGCATCCTCTTGCCTGTTTTTGAGGCTTAGTGGACACAAAGAATTGAGAGAAACATGTCTTCCAATCCGAGGAAACGGCTGAGGTTAGTTATTTTTCGGGTCACCTCTTCTTTGTTGTGTATTTTTATGGTTAGGGTCATAACTTGCTGTTATCTTTTTAGGGTTGATCAACCAGCTCCTGACTCACATTCCCCTCAGTTGTCTGTTGCATCTGAGTCTGTGCAGCCAGAATCTATGACAGAGCCAGCACCAGCTCCACTTACTGCAGAACTAGCTCTTGATATTCAACCACATGCTGGACCACAACCACTTCTTCAACATAGTTTGCCGTCTTGTCCTGACCAACCAGCTTGTGAGAAAAACTTGTTTTTCGATCAGAGAAAACAGCTCCGGTTAGCTTGACTACAATTACGTCAAAATATTTTCACCATTGCTGCACAATGTGTGGGTTAGTTTCTAATTTACTCTTTGTTCCCTCTCAGGCTTGATCAACCAACTACTGAAGTTAGTTCGGCTTCATTTGAAAGTCCTTCTTCCCTTCTGGCATTGTCCACTCAGTCTCAATCTGGACAGAGCAACTTACTGGAGGAGTCAAAAGTATTACAAGGACCAATTTGTAAGGGAGTAGTTGTCGATCCACTGCCACATGCTGGACCACAACCAAAGCAGCTGAGGTGAGCTAGTTGTATTCATCAGTTCATCTTTGATGTGTATTGTAAGGTTCCGGTTCTAACTTTTAGTTCCTTTCTAGTGCTAATCAACCAACACCTCTTAAGAATTTTCCTGCCTTTGAAAGGCCATCTGTCCCTGTCCCCCTGCCGCCATCAGTTCCATCCCAGTCTGCACAGCATGTGTTACTGGGAACAACAAAAATACCGCAAGCTGCAGTTACTCAAGTTAATTTTCCGGGACTTCAGCAACATCCGGGACCACCGCCACATCCTGGACCACAACCTCATCCTCGTCCTCATCTTGAACATCCTGGATCACAACCACTTTTTCAACATCCTGAAATACAATTGGAACCAAATCTTCCTGCGTTCATCCAGTCTGATTTTTTGAATTTATTTAGTCCAGATTGTGAACTTTTTGAGGAAGACACTGGTGATATCAGGGAAAGTGATGATAGTGAAAATGCTCGGTGTGATCATCCTCTTTATGAGAATGCTCCAATTTCATTGCACCAGTCTTTTGTTGCTATTTTAACCCTAGTTCTGACCTTTAAACTTAGTGGTGTGTGTATAAAAGCCATATTGGATCTGATTGCCTTTCATATCCCAAGACTCAACATTTTTAGGACATCCCTCCAAGCTTTCAAGGACTATTTTTTGTACATGCAGGGACCAAAAACATTTGAATACTTTTGCTCAAAGTGCTTCAAAAGCTTACAACCGAATATAAAGTGTGATATTTGTCCTGATGGTAAAATCTGCTTCCTTGTGAAACTATCTATTGTGCAACAACTGGAAACACTAATGCAAAGGAAAGGGTTCTATTCTAAACTTCGGTTTTCCTGTGACACCAGCTCTGAAGATATATCCGATGTGTACAGTGGACAACAATATGCAAACATGGTATCCATTGGTTGTCTCGGAAAGGAGGGACAACTTTCTGGCAAGTGGTATACTGATGGAGCTTCGTTGTATCAAAGTTCTAATGTAAGTGCATGGCCGCTTTATATTTCAATCAATGAATTGCCATTTAGTGAGCGTTTTAAACCAAAAAATGTTCTTGTTGCTGCAATTTGGTGTGGCCCTGTAAAGCCCCCTTGTAATCTACTATTCTCTGCTGCTTATCCGGACCTGTCCAAACTGAGTAGTGGCATCAACTTTGCTGTCAAGGATCATGGGGAGAAAAATATTTCTCTGTGTCTTCTTGACGGAACAGGCGACACACCAGCAAGAAGCTTGGCAATGAATCTTGTTCAGTATAACGGTGAATATTCTTGTCAGAGATGTCTCCAAAAGGGTGAGCCTAGACATAATTGCCCTGGAGTAAGAGTCTTTCCGTATGCAAAAGAAGAAATGATTCCACGCACTCTTCAGGGTATGAAAGAACATGCCAAGAAAGGTACACCTGATAAGCCTGTCATGGGAGTAAAGGGCCCCTCAGTACTGTCCAAATTAACTCCAGACATGGTCCTTGGAACTACTTTAGATGCGATGCATTTGGTTTATCATGGCGTAGGAAAGAAAGTCCTCAGACTTCTTACCAGCTCTGAATCGAAAGACAAGGGAAAGTGGAGTATTTACCAGCATGCTGACACCATAAATAATTTGCTGCTGAACATCAAGCCTCCATCCCACTGTGAAAGAACTCCAAGATCTCTGGCAGATCTAGGATACTGGAAGATAAAAGAAAGCAAAGCTTGGTTTGAAGACTTCTCACTGCCAATTCTCCATGGTCTTCTACCTGCCCGCTATTTAGTGCATCATGCCACTGTTGTTGCGGCTATACAACTCCTCAATGCAGATGTTGTCACAAAACAGTCAATAGCTACGGCAAAACTTCTACTTCATGAATATGTTGCTCAATTTTCTGATTTTTATGATCTTAAATACCTAACAATTAATTTTCATCTGTTGCTTCATTTATGGGAGGTAGTAGAAGAAAATGGAGCGTTGTGGAACTTTTCATGTTTTCCCTTAGAAGCTATTAATGCACTTATTCTGAGTCTAGTTCATGGGACACGATGGGCCGAAAGGCAAATTGCAACCTCATTGCAGACCTTTTTGGGTCTCCCAGATCTGGTAGACAATTTGCCAGAGTCTCCATGTAAAGTCTTCTGCCAAAAACTGATGAAGAGGCGAAAATTTGTCAGAAGTCAAGAAGTTGAAAGATTGATCATCATTGATACTCCAGAGCCACTGCAAACAGCGGAAATGAGTGATTTGTTGAAAAACTTAAAGTACACCCGTATCTCTCAGTTTTCTTACTTGCGGAAAGGGAAATACATGTTTGCCTCTGCTGCAAGTCAGCTTGTCAAGAAGAGAGATTCAAGTGCTGCAGTTTATAAATGTGATGATGGTTCAGAAGAAGTGGGCATCATAGAAACCTTTCTACAATTGCATGAGTGTGATTGCAAGACCAGATGTGCGTGTCCTTGTGAGTTGTATGTGGTATTGGAAAAGTTGCAAGTAACTTATCGTTTTCCGACTCTTGTCCCAAACATTGTTGTGCCAAACAATTTTCAGTACATCACCTCAAATTGTAAAAGTGTTATTAGTGCAAAGGCACTGAAAAGTGTCTGTGTCAAAATACCTGCTGGTAAAAATAT
The DNA here is from genome assembly GCA_030522485.1 of Stenchaetothrips biformis. Lineage (NCBI taxonomy): Eukaryota > Metazoa > Arthropoda > Insecta > Thysanoptera > Thripidae > Stenchaetothrips > Stenchaetothrips biformis. Next base: position 6,452,680 of record CM060093.1, on the reverse strand, counting down.
GTATGTGTCAAAACCAGCAAACACTCAGGAGTATGAGTGAGCAATGTCCATGACCTGTTTGTAAATATAATGCACTGTTGACTTAAATTATCTCCTCTGCTCATTTCTCAGCAAACCCTTTCCAACAATACTACAAATCTGCTTGGTTGTCATTGTTTTATGGTGAGCTTTGATCTTGACAAAATTTCACACAAAACCTGGGAAGGGGAATACTATCTCGAGTAAAAAAAGGGGGCGATTCCTTTCCAATCTGACTTGACAAGACATCCTGTGTGGTTTTACTTCCTTCCATCCTAGAGCTGATGACTTGAGCGGCTTACTCAACTGCCGGGAATGGTCCATATGGGTTGCGGTCCTCACCTGAAAAACACACAATTTAGGGAAGGGAAATCAATGGTAAATAGCCTGCCGATCCCCGGCCAGACCGCTTCGTTTGGTCGCCTTGTGTCGCCCAAGTTGCTGCTGCACAGTGGGCCAGAAGACCGGCGCAGGCGGCCGAAATTCTAGACGCGTCACACGTTCGGTTCGAGTCCTGTTGAGCGACTCTGGAGCTCAAAACGCGTCCGGAATTGTGTCCGCCTCCACCGGTCCTCTGGCCCACTGTGCGCTGGTCGGCCGAGCGCCTGCCGGGGTGCAGCATAGGCCAGCCCGCTGAACAGGCGTGCGTACGGGGCTGCCTACCCCCCAGGCGCTCGCGAGACCGAGAAAGGCGCGGGGAGTGATTCTGAGGGGATTTCTACCGCTTTAGACAGCAAAAATACCACGTTTTGTCGTTTAATTAGTGATGGCCGGGCTGGGCCGGCTGCTGGCCAAGCGATGGCGGGGTGCTGGCCGGGGCTGGGGTTGGCCGGAGTTGGCCGGACCTGGGCCGGGTGTTGGCCGGACTTGGCCGGGAGCAGGCCGGGTGTTGGCCGGGTCTGGGCCGGGTGTTGGCCGGAGTTGGCCGGGTGTTGGCCGGGAGTTGGCCGGACTGGCCGGGAGTTGGCCTTTATCAAGGGCCACAGTTTTGGCCGCCTGCCCCGTTCTTCTGGCCCACTGTGCGTAGGGGTGCGAGAGAAAGAGAGAGACGAAGCACTGATCCGCATCGCCCCGCAGCCTGAAAAACGGCGAGGCCCTGGCCGGGCCGGCTGGGGTGACTTGCGAGGCATGTATAGCAGCCGTCGAGTTGCGGTGGTCGGTGCTTTGGCTGGCCGCGCGGTTGGACGTCTGCGCAACGTTTTACGATTTTCGCGAGTCATCAGGATGGCTGTCGCGCCTGCATTAGCTGCGAATCGTGTCGAAAGCAGCCACGTCATTGCTGGGACACTTAGGGTGAAACAAGGACACGGTGATAGAACTTGAGAAGCGTCTCAGACAAGGCAGTCGCATACCTAGGAGAGGGTGCTGAAGATTTTTCTGTGGAATACGAGGTTTGTGTAACAAAGGAATGCGCTGAAGTCGGAAAAATTTAATCGTTAATTGGCCAGTAGCGCTTCGTGCACGTTTTTCTAATTTTTTTTCCGAACTTTGTTTGGACAGCAATAAAAAAAAATTGGTATAAACGCTAGAGACAAACGGTAAGCACCATGTGAAAGTACAGCGACGTTTAACAACAATTTTTTAAAAAAATAATGTTCTGGCAATCCATAATATGGAAAATCTTCATTATAAGACATTTAGGGTGTACAAAGGAAATGGCACATGCATAGTACGAAGGCGATTTTTCAGTTTTCTGGATTTTCTTTGAACCTTACAATGAAAACCCAAAACTAGATTTGTACTAGAAAGAAATTTTTTCCGTATTACACTTGCGCCGAGTTCACTGTAACGTAGCCCAAATTTTAAAGCAAGACATAAGGAGTGCAGCACTTTCCGACTAAGACTGCTCTTGGGGGAAGTAGGTGCCTTGTGTTTTCATTGTCGGGCTAGTTTAAAGGGAACAAGATGGATCTGCCTAGTCCTTGGTGTTGCCAGGCAACGGCCGCCGCACGCTGCTCTCATGGCGGCCTCCCTGACAGCAGCACGTGCGCCCGAGGAGAAACACGCCAATGGAAAAACATTTGAAACACGAGGGTGGGTCCAGTTTCATACGAGACGCAATGGCAACGAGGGGTGCACGCAATGCACCAATATTTGTGCACTTTGACGAACGTAAGTTACGCTACTTTGAACGTGCTTAAGATGTCCATAACGTAAAAATTAGGCGTTATATGCATCATAATACAGAAGCTTTCAGGTGTGAAAAGTGGTGCGGAACTTGCGTAGAAAAAGCGCATGAGGATATAGTGTGTGGTGCATAACGTTCACTGATGGCCAACGACTGTGACATCACATTCGTTTGAACGTGAAAACTGCGATACCAGTTTGAACGTAACTGTGAAAATGTACAGTCAATAACGAATGTGACATACAGCACTGCTATGTCACAGTGCTTCAAATGTTTCACGAAATTAACAGGCGAGCTGTAACATTTCAACGAAAGTGACACATGATACCCATTGGCTAATGTTGATTTGCATGTCCTAACGAATGTGACACCCCTATAGTGTCGTTCGTTTCAATATGACATGCCTGAATCGTCACATTCAAATGAAATGAACGTGAGACCCCATAACCTGGCACTCATGGCATGTCGGAGGGCGTGTCGCATTCAAACGGACGTAAGAGTACGCGGATGTCACATTCAAACGAACGTAAGAGTACGTGGATGTCACATTCAATCGAATGTGGATGTGACACGACGTATGTCAATGGATACCATGTGTCACATCCGTTTTAATGTAACAGTTCACCTGCTGATTTCGTGTCACACGAAGTAATGTGACAAAGCCGGACTGGCAGGGGCTTGAAGTGAAACAGCTGGAAATAATATAAGATGTGAATAAATCCATCGTAGACAATAAGTCAGAAAGGAGTCGAAAAGGCAAAAACCTAAGGAACACAGCCTTTCCTTTGACCTACTCAGATATCAGGAAAACTACACATCGGAACAAATAATCTCTTCACAGAGAGCGTCTACGTTGTGCAAAAGTTATGAAAGTTTGCGCATTTGGATGGAAAAGTGAAAGGGAAATGGACTACTGTAGTCGTCGAAGTCGATTGAGGACCAAAATGTAGAACAAAACTGGAAGTCAAACAACTTATCACCGAAGGTATGGATTAACATAGGAAGCAGCAATACAGTCAATCATCATATACACTTCATCCAACCGTCGTCTGTCGCCTACATCTTCAACTTCCTGTCATCGGCTGCTGCGCCCCTCGCGTTACTAAGAAGAAATTCTTTGGCTGGATAAACTTTAGTCGCTCGAAGTAACAAATGCACCGGATTCCGGGTTACACTACAATCTAAATGTATTACACTAAAATTTCCCATAATACGCAGGCTATGGCGCAATTGCGGAGGCTTTCATAGAATCATACAATGAAATGTCACTAAAGATTCGTATTTTGAAGAAATATTGCTTTACAAAATGCTTGCGCCGAATTCACTGTAACGTCGGTCAAATTTCATCGTGAGGCATTTAGAGTGCAACCAATAACACGCTGTTTGAACTCAGTACACTGAAAATTAAATGGAAAGACTTCGCCAAAATGTGGCGAGACAAAAAGTCTTGCCAAGTTTTGGTCGGACCTGAAAGTCTCGCCAAGACTTGGTGAGACAAAAATGTCTCGCCATTAAATGGTGAGACTTTTTGTCTGACCGCGCTACAGGCCGCATGGACCGTGTTGACTGTCTTACCACATTGCGGTCAGACACAAAAGTCTCGCCATTTTGTGGCAAGACATTTTTGTCTGACCAAATTTTGGTGAAACTTCGACGTCTGACCAAAAATGGGCAAGACATTTTGTCTCGCCTCTGGAGTGGCGAGAAGTCTGACCTTTGGATTTACAGTGTAAACGCGCCTTCACTTGAGGACAGGGGCCAGTGATTGGACGGTGTGGATCAGATTTTCGGTTTGCTACATGCGTCCGGGGATTGAAGTGGAGATAGCGAAATAGCCATAAAGATAGACGCTGCGGAGAAGAATAGGAACGGAAGTAAAGAAGGAACTAAAAACAAATTAACGATGAAGAGCTCGAAAATAGCTCACCGGCAGCGAGAGAACGGCGATGCAGACGCTTCATCTCACGAGCTTCCCATACTCTGCTCCTACAAATAGCTTGTCAACTTCCGTCCGAATTTGCCTCCCAGGAACCCTGTTGCGCCAAGACACGTAGCTCCTTCACAAACGCACTTTGTCTGAGAGTTAACACCCCGGTAAGGCACTAACTAGATTATGCGTAGGCTCTAGGAGGTACCATGTTACGCCAAGACCATCACACTTACCTACTTCAATAGGCAACTTCCAAAATTTAACTCGCAGGCTAGGCACTTTATCACAGTATCGTTAAAGCGAGAACTAAAAACAATCTTGACAGTACGCCAAGGAATTGCAAACTCATGGACCCGTGTCGACAGAAACGAAACACCGCGACGGTTGCCAGTACACATCTTACCTCTATTCGGTCTGCCTGATGGCCTGCCCCTTGGTCCGCTAGACCGTGCAGAGCGGTGGCGTCGCTGTGTTTATAGGCAAGTCGGAGGGCCCTTTCCATGGCTGTCACGGATAACGATGGAAGTAAAAGCAAATTACAGTGGTGGGTGGCTGCGCAGCCGCGGGACGCGAGGACGGGCGGAAGAGGCGCTCAACACGACGGCCGCCGTGAGGGAGCGACTGATCGGCTCGGTGGCTGCGCACAGTACCCACTGGAAGTTAGCCGACCCACTTTTCTGAATTATAAGCCCACCCACTGTTTAAACATTGTATAGACTTGTTCCAACTTGTTCTGCAGTTAAGTCTATTCAATGTTAACTTCCAGTAGGTGCGCACAGTGGACCAGAGGACCGGCGCCGGCGGCTGAAATTCTAGACGCGTTTAGAGCTCCAGAGGTGCTAACCGAATGTGTGAGGCCATCTACAGGTTCCACTCTGAACCACACTCTCAGCCACTGCAAAAAGTTCCGTGTTTTGGTACGGAAAACGTACAGAAAATGGGGTACAGAAAAGGTACGGACCCTCCGTACTGGTTCTCTGTGGTCCCCATAAGGATCTCATGTAAACTGCTACAGAAAACATGTACAGAACCTCCGTGGTTGGCAAGGTACGGACGGTCCAGGTAAAAAATTGACCATACATTTTCCGTGTAATTTCTGTACTTTTTTCTATTAGTGGCGCGTTACTGACTTTTTCCTCATTTACTACGTACTCACAAGCATAATACTCAGTATTTCTTAGGTAAGTATGTACAATCTGCTTTGTAAAATTATTTACAATACCCAATTGTCAGTACACTACTTTAAAATCCATAAGTATTTTTTTGAAAAAAAAAAACCGGAAAGAACGTATTGTGGTTGCACAAGTTACTTGGATAACTATTGGCCAATGGACCTATAAGTCAATAGCGCGCTAAGAGTGCAGGAATCCATTGGTAGGCTGACACGGTCGGTTCGGGACTTATTTAGCGACTCTCGAGCTCCCAATCTCGTCCAGAGTTTTGGCCGCCTGCTTTGGTCTTCAATTCCACTGTATAGACTTTTCTCCAAGGCCATGCGGAACGGGTTGGACTACGTACTTTGCCGACTTAGCTAGCGCATTCGTTTGAACGACATTTTATCTACTGGCCACGGGGTTCCATGAAGAATGTTGCAAGGAATGGAACACCGTGACCAAAATATTAAATAATAATAAATAATAATAAATAATAATAAATAATAATAAATAATAATAAATAATAATAAATAATAATAAAAATATTAAACCTCGTCGGCCAAATACGTTAACAAAGCTTGGAAAAGAGGTCTATTGCGGTACAAACAAGCCTCGCCTGGTTGCTGAGCTACTACGTACAGTAACACCGCTGTCCTCTGTTCAGCACCACCTGTGCCTGGGATTACGACCCTACGTAGCCAGCGTAGCACTATCGGGTGATTGTGGCCACCGACGACGCTGACGCAGGTACCAGCGGCGACTAGTTGGGACTCAAGGATCCAGCAGCTAGAGGTAAGCCCGTCGCATCTACATGGTACTTCCTATGAAACTTTCAGTGAATTGGAAAAACGGCCTAAGAAGGGAACACTATTTCTTATTCATGTAATATATATGACGGATTATGTGCAGACAGGCATGATTCTTTAACGTTCTTTTCTTTGACATAAAGTATCCGAAACAGGCAGAACTGGCTGTGAAAGAGTTACGCTCCGGAAAACTCTCTAGCGCATTCGTATGGGCTAGTGAGGTTCAATTTCGAGGGGGTAAACCCTTTCGTAATGCCCGGTACAAAGAAGCCGTGTATTACGCGTAATACATGTATTTCTAATACCATTTTAGGGGCAAATGTGGCAAAATTTAGTATGTTAATGCCGTAATACGGGTGTAATACCACCGTAATACGGCGTAACTCCGAGTAGTCTGTACACGGTTTCTTCAAGTGTTTACCCCTCCTTAAATTTACCGGCACTATTTCCAGTATTGGGGATTTTTCTTCCTCTCCAGCCAACAAATACAAGAATAGTCTATCCTCAAATGCGAGTCTTTTAGTTCTTGTGTCCGGACGAGGGGCCAACTACACGCGACATTCTCTCTCCACTCCGAGGAGTCCTATTCAGAACATCTCATCTGCAGGGATGATACACTGTTAGAAATTTTTGTTAATCTTCAAAATATTTAAACAAGATACATTTTGTAAAATATTCTTTAAAAGATATTTATTAAAATTTGGAGATTATTTCGTACATCGAAATTATATATCTTGTTTTAGCAGCTTTACGATATTTTTGGTATTTCTAGCGAATATTTTGTTAAGAAATGAAACAGTTTTTAAATTTACATAATACGTCGTAGAATTGCCAAATCCGACCGGGTATCGAACTGTTAAGGCCCTTGCTGGTCGAGTTCTATTCCGAACCACCCTAGTAAAGCCGTGGTAGGTACGCTGCCAGCAGGCCAGAAAGTCCTGGTTTAGATTCTCCGACGAACAGTTTGTCCCGCTACTATTTGGTGCATGCGAGGGTGCATGTTACTTCCATTGATTACCGGAATATTTTGTAGATTTACTAAGTATCTTGTAAATTGATGTTAACGACGCATTTTTGGACTTCACGACATATTTCATGAACAGCATTTTACAAAGCTCTCGTCTATAAAAATTTCCAGTGAAATCTTCGTAAATTTACGACAAATTTTTTAACAGTGTACCCAAACCAGGCCGTTACGCTGGTTGTTTGCATTTAGGTCTAAAACTATAGCAGCTAAAATAAAGGAAACAACTTTTCCTTGTTGTGCAAAGTGTACCGGAGTTTTGTGCATACACACTGCAATTCAAAGGGTGAGACGTCTCACCCATTTTCGGTGATACAAAAAGTCTCACCGAAAAAAGGTCATACACGAATGTATCACCGAAAAAAAGGTCGTACACAAATGTGTCACCGAAAAATGGTCAGACATCAGTGAGATGGGCCCTTGTTTTCCTGAGGAAGTATCACTCTTTTTCGGTGATACATTTGAGTACGACCTTTTTTCGGTGATACATTCGTGTACGACCTTTTTACGGTGATACACTTTAGTATCACCCTTTTTCGGTGAGACAGTTCTGTCTCACCCCTCAGATGGTGAGATGTATCACCATTTGATTTACAGTGCATAGACCTAGTCCGAAAATTCCGCTTCCCTGAGATTTTATTTTAGGCCCCAGAAATAACAAAACTAATGGAAGCGGAATTTTGATTTGGTCCATATGGAAACATAACTCCGGTTCACTTGGAACACCAAGAAAAAGTTGTTTCCTCATTGAAAATCTATCGGCGTGACTTCGTGCCGTTTTAGGGGCGTGAATAAAGTGTCAAGCCAAAAAACGGCATGACAAAAAGTCATGCCTAAAATAGGCGTGACTCAGAAATTCACGCTAATTTTTGGCGTGAATTTCCTGTCATGCCGGTTTTCGGCATGACTTTTCTCGTAAAACGCACTGCCATTCATGCCTCATGACGGCGTGACTCACATGTCATGCTATTTTTCGGCGTGACTTTTTGTCACGCCATAATTTGGCCATGTGTCCGACCGTAACATTTTCAGTGCTTGGTTCAAGCTGCTGTAGTTTTTGACTTTGAGTCTTAAATGCCAACTGTCTGCGTAACGGCCTGGTTTCGATATCAGATATCAGATTGGAGACTGTGGATGTCGTCTGGCCGATTGATACCGGTGGACGTGCTAGTAGAGGGGTCCAAAAAAATATTTTTTTCGAAATTTGATGACGGCTATGGTGATTGTAGTGTCATTTTGAAAAAAAATAATTTTGGTATTTTTTTTATTTTGATCAGATAACGGGAAAAGGTCCCTCAAGGGCCCTTAAGTTTTCCAATTCTTTTAGAAAAATAGTATTTTCAAAATTCGAATTTACTCCAAAAAAGCATTAAGTACTACGTTAATTGGATAAAAAAGAGCTTTTGAGATAATTTCACGCCTCATTTCTATCAATTTTTGAAGAAATTGGACTTTTTTAAACTTTATTTACCTCAATTGCAGCTAAAAGCTCTAAGAAAGTCAAAATACCTCAAAAATTGATGGATATGAGGCGTAAATTTATCTCAAAAGCTCTTTATCATCAAGTTAATGTAGTACTAAATGCTTTTTTGGAGTAAATTCGAATTTTAAAAATACTATTTTCCAGCGGAATTTGAAAACTTAAGAGCCCTTGAGGGACCTTTTCCCGTTATCTGATCAAAATAAAAAAAATACCAAAAAAAAATTCTCACAAAATGACATCACAATCACCATAGCCGTCATCAAATTTCGAAAAAAATATTTTTTTGGACCCCTCTAACGTGCTAGACATAACGAGGATGCTGTGGAGATGCTACCTTGCGTGAAGTTCAATAGTTCCGAATGTTCTTATTTCTCTAACAAGGCCGAGTGACTTAAACAGGCGGCTGGTAATGAGAAGGTACTGAGTTCAACTCCCGGTAGAGCATCTCCAGTTGCGGGAACTTCAACACGCGCATCCAGGCGACATCCAACATGTCCAGACGCCAGCCTACAATACAATCCTCATCCGGAAGTCATCCAACACGTCCAGAACCGATCCTAATCACATCCAATTACACCTTGGATGTGAAACGGATGCGATCTGGACACGATGGATATGTTCTGGATGCGTTCGGGACGCGATGAATGTGGTTTGGATGTATTCTGGATGTGCTTTGGATATATTCTGGGTGTGAAGGATGCTCTATGCATGTGGTTTGGTTGTATTCTGGATGTGGTGCTATTTTCTCTATTTGGTGATGCGCAGAGGATGCAGCGGATGCGATCTGGATTGGATTAATAAATTTTGGATGCGCAAGGACAGCGTTGGATGCACTTTGGACTGCATGTGGATAGGTTGGACGAGAAATGGATGTGACATAATTGTGGATGGTCGGGAGTCAATCTATGGATTGGGTTTGGATGGCCTATGGACGTAATCAGGACGTTGTTGGAACATCACCATGGACTTCTTGGATGAAACCTGGAGCAGTTGAGGATTGATTCGTCTCATCCATTTCGCATCCTATTTCAAACAAATCGGAGGTGGTCTGGACGTCTAGAACGCTTCCCCGTGACCCGTCAGGGTTGACTGGCGAGAAGTCTGACCTTTCGATAGTGACCACGTACAAAGTTATCCATAAACATTTAGCGTGTTCTCACACATCTTCTTGGCCGGACCAGCAGTAGTTAGGGGGTGACTTCCCTATTCTAGTACAGCCTGGTGGGAATAACATAGACAACGAAAAGCTCCTAAACCAGTTCTCGACCACTGCCAGAAATCGGCCTTCTACTCTCATTCCAGGAACGTGACGTCACGTTCGTTTGTACAAGAACAAGTGTAGCGATCGTTTGGATGTAATGTCACATTCGTTTTAATGTGAATCGGGGCCTAATTAGTTCGGCCCTTGTGTAGCCGATTCTTATTGAAATGAATGTGACACAAGTCGTGTTCAAACTAACGTCACCGTCATGTTCCTGGAATGACGTACGGGGGTTTCGGAAGGTTCCAATTACGTATTTGAGCTCTTGTTGCCTTTATGATATCAAACATTTCCTCATGATGTTCACATCACAAGTCCTGTTTCAAGCTTTTGTTCTTTCTCTCCTTCTGGTTTTGCGAGAATTACCTATTTCTGTTCGAAGTCATGCGTACTTAAAACCGTTCGAAGAACTGCTCATTGCGTTACCAAGAAAACGGCGGCTTCGCAGCCTTCAAAGAAAACCGTTTGTTACATGAACTACTATTTTGTTTGTAAATGCAAAAAAAGAAAATCCTTGGCAGGCTGCGAAGAAGTTTTTCGTTGGTTGCAAAGAATTTTTCCTTGGTATTAGAAACAAAATCGTTCATGTTATAAACGATTTCCCTCGTAGGCTGCAAAGCCGCCGTTTTCTTTTTATTTCAAAGAGCGGTTCTTTGTAGGAATTTATCTGTGTGGTCGCGTGTTTACTGCTAACTGCACCGTCCCTGGAGTGAAACTGCGTTCAGCTCACCCACAGTCACTCCCCTTACCTATGCGTAGTGTTTCGCGAACAATAATAGGGTATTGTAACAAATCCCTGGGCCGGAATAACGCACTTTTAAAACCTTACAAAGTATTTTAGCATACACAATTCAAACTAATTTACTTTGTCATACGAAGTATTTTCTTTGTAAGCTTATGTACGCTCAAAACAATTTATTGTAACAAGCTGCTTTTTTTGTAAGGTCTGAAATTGTTTGTAAGGTTTTTGAAGTGCCCTTCTGCGCATGCGCAGACGCTAACTGAGAGTGGAGGGGGGGTCTGCGCATGTGTAGGAGCAGTTTTGGTTCTTACTTTTGTTCTTTTACTTCCTGCCTAGGGATTCGTTAAAATGCCCTCTTTCTCAACGTGCATTCTTCTCCGTCTTTTACCTTTGGTCCACCCTGTTTTTCTCCCTTTGCAGAGCGCGATACTTCATCAAGCCGCATCCTCTAGAGCTGCCTTAACTGCCTGTGTTACGTCGCTCATGTCCGTCTAAACTCGCCAAACCTCAGGCATGTCTGGTATACAGAATCTACACCCAAAATCGAAAGGCGGTACACAGGGTCTAAGGAAGGTGGTAAAAAAAAAATTCCGGCCACTTGAAAAGCGGTTCAAAAAATACACATTTAAAGCCCTACTAAGAACTGCTCTTCGTAATGCAAAGAAAACGGCGGCTTCGCAGCGTGCGAGGAAAATCGTCTGAAGCACAAACGATTTTGTTTTCAATGCTAACAAAAAATCCTTTGCTGGCTGCAAAGAAGTTCTTTGTAGGCTATAAGGGTGTTTTTTTCGTATTACAAACGATTTCCTTCGTAGGCTGCGACGCCGCTATTTTCCTTGAATTACTAAGAGCGGTTCTTTGTAGGAATTTATCTGTGCATGTCCCCTTTGGGGCGGTAAAGTAACCGCGTGTGAAGGGCGGTAAGTTTTGTATCGCCCTCAGGCGGTAAAAACTGAAGCCCGTAGCAAAATTTCCTGCCTTAAAAGTAGTAATCTTACCGCCTTTCGCTTTTGGGTGTCTAAGTGTCTTACAATGAAATTTGACGTTACAGTGAATTCGGCGCAAGCATAATACGAAGCAAATTCCTTCAGAATACGAATATTTATTGGCTTTTCATTGTGAGGCACACAGAAAAAACTCCGCAATACGCTGAAAACCTGCATTCGAATCATGCTTGCGCGATTTCCTTCGTATTATGGGAAATTTCTTCGTAAGACTATTTAGAGTATGGTTTCTTTATGCTCTCACCTGCGTACTAAACCGCATAGCTAAGGCCAGTGCTGGTATTTCTGATCGACAGGGTCCATTTTTCGGAAGAAAAAACAAAGACATTTCGTACCTGGGAAAATGCCCGTCCAGTGCGCAGTTTGCAGTCTCCTGTGCGCCTCGCCTTCAGCACTCAGAGTTCATTTAAGGATCCACAGCAGGGATAAGCCATTTGATTGCTCGGTCTGCTTGGAAAAGTTCAGTCGGCGACATGCGCTTCAGATGCACCTTCTCACACACCACACCGGAGAGAAGCCCTTTCAGTGCACGGTCTGCAAAAAGGAGTTTAGGGATGGACGACACCTGAAAACGCACCTTCTCACACGCACTGGCGAGAAGCCTTTCGAGTGCACGGTCTGCATGAAGAAGTTCAGTCGAGCACAACACCCTAACACGCACCTTCTCACCCACACGGAAGAGAAGTCTTTTGAGTGTAGTGTCTGCAAGAAGAGGTTCAGTCGCGGGGGATCCCTCAGGAAGCACCTCCTTACCCACACAGGAGAGAAGCCATTTGAATGCACGGTCTGCAAGAAAAAGTTTAGTCGAGCAGAACACCTTAAGACGCACCTTGTCACACACACAGGAGAGCGGTCTTTCGAGTGCATGGTCTGCAAGAAGAAGTTCAGTCGCGGAGGAGACCTCAGGAAGCACCTTCTCACACACACCAGAGAGAAGTCTTTTGAGTGTAGTGTCTGCAAGAAGAGGTTCAGTCGCGGGGGATCCCTCAGGGAGCACCTCCTCACCCACACAGGAGAGAAGCCGTTTGAATGCACGGTCTGCAAGAAAAAGTTTAGTCGAGCAGAACACCTTAAGAGGCACCTTCCCACACACACCGGAGAGAAGTCTTTTGAGTGTAGTGTCTGCAAGAAGAGGTTCAGTCGCGGGGGATACCTCAGGAAGCACCTCCTTACCCACACAGGAGAGAAGCCGTTTGAATGCATGGTCTGCAAGAAAAAGTTTAGTCGAGCAGAAAACCTTAAGACGCACCTTCTCACACACACCGGAGAGAAGTCTTTTGAGTGTAGTGTCTGCAAGAAGAGGTTCAGTCGCGGGGGATCCCTCAGGAGGCACCTCCTTACCCACACAGGAGAGAAACCATTTGAATGCACGGTCTGCAAGAAAAAGTTTAGTCGAGCAGAACACCTTAACACATTCGCGACCGTACGGGAACATGGTTCCCGGCCGGGAAAAAGTCCAGACGACCAACCGGGAACCATGTTCCCGGAAAAATGACTTTGCGAACCATGGTAGTCACAATCATGAGACATATTTTTTTGGAACCGCCTTGACGTAAGACGCAAGTAAATTTTTTTCTGGACGTCGTGCGATGAGTTTTGCACGGGCACAAGGTTCCCGGACGGTCCCCAAAGACATGACGAGTACGGGAACACCGTTCCCGTACGTAGCTCGGCAACGGGGCGGCCTAGGAAGGCAAATAGGGGTATTTTCGGAATCAGCGTCGCAAGCCCAGGCCATTGCCACACTTTTCGACCCGTTTCGAGCTGCTGCAACCAACTCGATCTGGACACGCCTTCCTTGGCGTCGAGGAGGATCGGGCCGCGCAGCTCGGCAACGGGGCGGCCTAGGAAGGCAAATAGGGGTATTTTCGGAATCAGCGTCGCAAGCCCAGGCCATTGCCACACTTTTCGACCCGTTTCGAGCTGCTGCAACCAACTCGATCTGGACACGCCTTCCTTGGCGTCGAGGAGGATCGGGCCGCGCAGCTCGGCAACGGGGCGGCCTAGGAAGGCAAATAGGGGTATTTTCGGAATCAGCGTCGCAAGCCCAGGCCATTGCCACACTTTTCGACCCGTTTCGAGCTGCTGCAACCAACTCGATCTGGACACGCCTTCCTTGGCGTCGAGGAGGATCGGGCCGCGCAGCTCGGCAACGGGGCGGCCTAGGAAGGCAAATAGGGGTATTTTCGGAATCAGCGTCGCGAGGTGCGCGGCTTTCCATGCTTGGAAAAGCCCTTGGGATGAAAATAGAGGGATCACCTCGTAAGGCAACTGCTTCTAAATGCTTATTAGTGGAGGGGGCTTTCTTACGCACTTAATATTTTTGGACAAATTTTGTACGAAACGTCACAGTTTTTTGTGCAGATGAACTTTTCGTACAAGTCTGTACGCGATTTTGTACAAAAATAGGGGAAATATGTGCAGTTATCCGTAAGAAAATTGTACGAAAATTTCATTTGCACAAAAAAACTGTGACGTCTCGTACAAAATTGTACATAACATTTAGGATGTACGATGGCCGTGAGGATGCCGCCGTCACTTTCAGTCACCACCTTTCCTGTCGGTTTGTGTCTTCCTGACAAAGTTTGCCGACAAACCTTGGCAGGACGCATCGAGATCAGACTTGACTGCACAGGCCGCCCTTAGAGCAGCCATGCATGGTATAAAAGTGCCGCCTTGAAAGCCAAGGGGATAGGGGATGCCTTGGTTTTATTTCCAAGGGGCTTGAGTGAATTTTTAAAGTTGTCCAAATTGACATCACTTTACAGAAATGGATTCTTCTCGACAAGACAAACAAAAAGTGTCAACACATGTCATAAGTTTGGATGGCAAATTATCAAGTTATTGAACTTCAAAAGTAGTAAATAGTCCTTTATGGCCGTTTTTTAAATTTTCAAGTTCAATAACTTTTCTTATTTCCCATCTAAACTTATGACATGTGTTGACATTTTTTGTTTGTCTTGTCGAGACGAATCCATTTCTATTAAGTGATATAAATTTGGACAACTTTGAAAATTCACTCAACACCTTGGAAATAAAACCAAGGCAGCTCCTTTAGATTTCGAGGCGACACTTTTACCGTGTTTGCTCGGCGGTGACAATGCGACAATGGCCAAGCGCGGATCCAGCGTTTTATTTGTGAGCGGGGTGGGGAGGGGGGGAGAAGGACAGGGTGTAGAATCCTCCCCCCCCCTCATACTTTACACAGCAAAAAATGGGCAAAATTCAACCCCCTCCCCATACTTTACACAGCCAAAAATGGGCAAAAAGCAACCCCCCCCTCTCTCTCTCTCTCTCTCTCTCTCTCTCTCTCTCTCTCTCTCTCTCTCTCTCTCTTTCTCTCTCTTTCTCTCTCTCTCCCTCTCTCTCAGGCCGGCTGTCTGTACTATCCAGACTTTCAATTTTTCCTTCTTGCAACACTAAAAAAAATTTTGTTCCACGATAGAAGTTACCAAAGTTGAGTTGTCATTCTAATTTTTCACTTACCGAAGAACCCAACTGAAATTTGATTTCCCACACCTTCTACAAAATTCCAGGATGTTCAAGGTCAATACGCATGGCACCTACCACAATCATAATGCTGGCATGATTTTAACTAACTTAAAAAAGCCAAAATTTGGAACGACAACCCAATTTTGGTAATTTTTGTTGTAGAACAAAGTATATTTTTAAATAAAGCTTGAACTATAAGAAAATTAGGTGCAAGAAGGAAAATTTGAAATTCAAGATAGTACAGACATTAAACACATCAAATTAAAGGTATGTACCTCCTTAATAAAAAAAAAGAGACAAAATTACAAGTTATCAATTTACGGAGAAGACCTATTGCCAGATCCAATGAATCGGCTCATACAATTCAATTTCAAGGCCACTTGTTGCTGAACACAAGTTGATCTTATTCAAAATGATAGTCTTGATGTGATATTTAATCTTTGAAACCGTTCAGCATAAATGAACCCATATTCTGAGTAAATTAAAAAGAGAGCCAGCTTAGAACCAAGTCCAACACTGACTACCAGTTGTCGCAGACAATGTATGATGCAGTTGAGGGAATCGTCTCTTTAAATCGAATGACCCATTCACTTGCCACCCAAAGCCTGACTCGTCTCATTGAATAATTTGAAGTTGATAGTTGAGGGAATCGTCTCTTTAAATCGAATGACCCATTCACTTGCCACTCAAAGCCTGACTCGTCTTATTGAATAATTTGAAGTTGATAGTTTAGGGAATCGTCTCTTTAAATCGAATGACCCATCACTTGCCACTCAAAGCCTGACTCGTCTCATTGAATAATTTGAAGTCAATGTCAAACCCAGCACGTGCTACACTCACTCAACTATATTTTTATCTTATAAATAAAAATAAGTACTGATATTAACTAAGAGCATCGCAATCATTGCATTAGATTGCATGTGGAGTCAATGCCAAGAGCCAACGAATACCATTTTACTAATATTAATGTCTATGGTTTCAATAGAATATATTCAATGTACTTATATCCCTTATTTTATAAATTAAGTAAAAAGCTAAAAAGGAAAACATGTTCTGAGAAATTGAAGCAAGTACACTAACTAGTATGAAAGGTAAACAATCATTCTTCTTGCTATTCTCAAACACACTGCACTGTGACTTGAAGGTAGATTCTCCCCTTTCGCGGGGGAGAGGGACGAAACGCGCAACAATTTTCACTTTCATTTTCCGTGTTACACTGTGTTAACACTTCGGAGTGGTTTGAATCATTCTAGAACGTTGAAGAACTATTTAGATCTTATTTTTCAACCTTTCTGCTTTTTAATTTGTTTTATTTGCAGAAGAGAGCCGCGGCCGCGGGTATGAAAAATTGGTAACTGCGCTAACAATGCTCTGAACCTAATTTTTAAAAAAGATTTGAATAATTGGGCTTCTTTAACAATTAAGTTCGCAATTTCCTTGATTTAGAAAATACTAGATACGAGAGTTGAAAACCATCGGTGATGTAGTTTTGATAAACCGCAAACAACAAAACACCTCACAAAGAATCTGACCGAAACTCTGACCGTTGTTTCTCGAGTGCTTCCAGAACGGCCCCTTCAATATCGTGCCGAGTTCAAACCTTGCAGAGCGGTTTGTTTTGAAACAAGTGGTGTTTGTATTTATTTGTATTTATTATTGAACGGGATGAAATGAAGAGAGCCATCGGCAAAGAGAATCTGCCTCCAGGTTTGTTTACTTGAAATGCTCATTGCCAGTCGATTTGATGTTAGAAACAGAGTTGGGGAAATGTAATAAAACAAACGGTTTCAGGGGGAGCAGTCAAACGACCGAAATGGGTTCCTCCATTCAAAGCCAAGGATGGACCTCCACCGAGACAGGAATCTTTCCAAGGTAAGAAAACACTAGAATAACGTGCAAGCTGTGACAGCGGGCTAACCACCCGTCGTAGCGGCCCGCTTTTTCTTCCGGCGGCGCGACGTATGATCGGCACCAGCAAGTCATGCCTCGAAGCAAGCATCGTTCATCTATCTCTCTCGCTCTCAGGGCTTCGTACGGGCAAAACGAGGGCATCAGCTGAGCTTAGGTGAGCAGATCGCTGCCTTGCCTGCAGATGATCGAGACCGCACAGTTTCGTCGCTCTTTCTCTCCTGCGGGCCTCAAAACTCGCTCCATACGTGAGTGCGAGAGAGACAGGGCGATGCGAGCGAGATGTGTAGAATCAGCTGATCGAGCTAACTGCCGCTTGCAGTAAGCCAAGCCAGCGCGGCTCGGGGGGCGTACAGCAGCAACGCGATCGCTCTCGTGTGCGAGAGAGACAGACATAGAATTCGGCGCTATCCCGCAGCGCTGTGCCGGCCGAGCGACCGGCAGCGCACAGTGGGCCAGAAGACGGCGCAGGCGGCCTAGACGCGTTTTGAGCTCCAGAGTCGCCAAACAGGACTCGAACCGAGCATGTGACCCCACCAATGGATTGCTCTCCGAACGAGGAATCCATTGGTGGAGTCAGACTTTCGGTTCTAGTCCTGTTTAGCGACTCTGGAGCTCAAAACGCGCCTAGAGTTTTGACCGTCTGCGCCGGTCTTCCGGCCCACTGTGTGGCGCGGCCGGAACTGCTTAGAGTCCAAGGGGCCTTTAGGACTCTAGAACTGCCCTCACCCTCGCTTTCGCGTGTACGCGGCAGGCTGTCGTCTCTGTCGCACGCATGCAACGTTCCGCAAGGGTGCGAGAGAGACAGCGACAAAACGAATCTCCGAAAAAGGGGGAGGGGGGGGGGGGGTCCCGGCCCACCATTTTTGACATCTCTGTTGTTGTGGGCAGTCTTCGCCGCGCCCAGGCAGGCAGGCGGCGTGCGCGAAGTCGGCGGGCCTTGCCCGGTCGTTCACCACGACGCTGCCGCAACGCTCGACCACTACGTGCTCCACCGCGACGGTGCGTCCGCGCCACAGCCGCGCGCGCTTCGACGATTCGTCCCTGCCGCGCCAGTCCTCTCGCGCCTCTAGGACGCCGTCGTGCGTTGAGCACCGCGCCTTGCTATGATTCTACTGAGGACTCGCAAGCCCCCCCCCCCAAAGCGCGAATCCAGAGGGGAGGGGGGGGGGGCAAAAGGACAATTGCCCCCCCCCCCCCCCTCCCCCGTGACCCCTAGATAGCCGCCTAAAAAGGTAGGCAAAAAGCACCACTTTGCCCCTGTAATTAGGCAAAAAGTGCTACTTGGCCCCTCCTTGGGCCGACACTGGATCCGCCACTGCCCCCCCCCCACCTCCTTTTCTCTTTAGGAGCTCTCCTGGCGCCGGTGCACAGTGGGCCAGAAGACGGCGCAGGCGGCCAAAACTCAAGACGCGTTTTGAGCTCCAGAGTCGCTAAACAGGACTCGAACCGAACGAGTGATCCCACCAATGAATTCCTCGTTCGGAAAGCAATCCATTGGTGGGGTCACACGTTCGGTTCGAGTCCTGTTTAGCGACTCTGGAGCTCAAAACGCGTCTAGGCCGCCTGCGCCGTCTTCTGGCCCACTGTGCGCTGCCGGTCGCTCGGCCGGCACAGCGCTGCGGGAGCGCCGAATTCTATGTCTAAAACTTAACGTTTTTTTAGGTTCAAGCGGCCCTCACCAAGACCGGAATGCGACGACTCCTGCATCCAGAATTACTGAAAGTCCCCAATTATCTGGCAGTTCTAAAAATCCAAACGTCTCTAATAGCCGACCACCCCCAAAATTACCTGAGCCCAATCTCTCGGCATCCAAGGGTAATGCTATGACACAGTTCCGGTCTGCTGTCCAAGGTACCAGCATCAGTCTTCGAAAGTAGTAATGCGAGGATACTCTACGCGCTAATGCGATGTGAATGATTACCAATGTCCCGTGCTCGGGATATTTAATTTAAACTGAGACTTTTTCAGGTTTGAGCGGCTCTTATAAAGGCAGGAGTAACATGACTCCTACATCCACTGAGAGTTCCAAATTATGCAAGAATGCAAAAAATATGCAACCACCCCCGACCTTATCTAAGCCTCATCTCTCGGCACCCAAGGATAACGCTATGAAACAGTTCCAGTCTGCTGTGCCAGGTACCAGCATTGACATTCTAAATTAGGAACGCGAGGATACTCTACGCGCAAAGAAAATGTATTTGACAGCCACATTTAATTTAAACTGAACTTTTTTCAGGTTTAAGCGGCCCTCCCAAAGGCAGTAAGAGGGTGACTCCAACCTCTGGAAATACCGAGAGTCCCAAATCATTCGGCGGTTCTAAAAATGCAACACTTTCTCATAGCCGACAAACCCCGAACTTATTTAAGTCCAATCTCTTCGCACCCGAGGGTAACGCTATGACACAGTCCCAGTCTGCTGTCCCAGGTACCAGGTTCTAAATTAGTAACGCGAGGATAGTCTACGCGCAAATGAAATGTGGTTGATTGCGACTGTTCCGCGCGCGGTGTATCGCCGATCCATACACCTCTTAATTTTATTTACACTTATTGTTTTTAAGGATCAAGTGACACTCCTCAGGACAGGATGGGGATAACTTTTACACCGAGACTTACTCACAGGCTCTCCAATAGCCCACCTACGCCCAATTTATCTAAAGCTGCACCCCAAGGGAACGCTGCGACACTACTGTCTCAATCTGAAGACTCAGGTAACAGCATTTGTTTCTATCGTGCCTCTCAAACTGCACTCCTTCTCTAGGCAGGACAGCCGCACATCGGCGATCGCCGTTGCATTGAACTATCAGCTCGAAATAAAATTGTGTTTTTATTTTTTAGGATCATTTTATCAACCACAAATTATAGCCGATCTCAACCTCAGTTTAAGCTCAGCAGAAACACTTCTATTTGATTCAGCACAAAATAATACTGACAAATTTAATCAGTCACCAGATGGTAAGAAAACAATTGATTACAAAAGTATAACATACCGTTAAAAAGTAAAGCCACGTTTAAAGTAAAAGCACGAATTTATTGAAGTTTTTGTCAAATTTTTACAGTGGTTTTTTCTGAGATGTCTGTTCGGAAGGAGAGTTCTTTGTTAAGCTTTTCCTCTTTAAACTCCAGCAAGTCCAATCAAAACAAAGGTAAGTGGCAACCAGAAAAACTGTCCTTTTATCCTTGTTGGTTTTCCGGGTTATGCTGAGACCTTCGTACCTCCTGAGTGTGGTCCTTGGAAGTCAATCTGTTCCAGCATGTATTTTTTTAGTGCAAAAACTAATCTATCAACCCGGAAACAGCTTTGAGCGCGGGACTTAACATCACCCACAGCCAAATTCGATATTTTAACAGTTTTTATTCTTCTAAACAGAATCTAATTGTCAAATCCAAGGCAAAAGTAAGAAGCCCGCTGTACCTAAAGGCTCCAGGCTGCAGCTCCAGGCTGGAGCTTCGACTTGTTCCACGCCAGTCGGCAGTTCCGGAGGCAACGCAGAGTTTAAATTGCCGTCTAGGCCTTGCTCGAAAGTTTTAAAGAAGACCGCTCCAAAGCCGTCCGCTTCAAATCCAGGTAAATATGAAGCTCCACTTTTGCCATAAATTTGTATTTTGGTGTTGCACACAGCAAATCATGAACTCTGCCATGTGTCTCACGAGGAATGTCATTAACTGTACTTAATAATGCAATCTCAATTCCGTTAGAAATAACAGTATTGTATCCCTGGGTTACCCTCAGCCAAGGCTTGCTAATGCACATTGAGTATTGCAGGCGTTGGTTTTGTTTTTAATAGGATTTTAGCCTTAGTTAAATCTGATTTATTGCAGGGCCTTCCCAGTCTTCTCAGGGAACCATTTCCCAAAACTCTGTTTCAACATCTGGTCGGAAAACAAAGAAAGGAACCGGCAAGAAAGCAGCTGCAAATCTAGGTAATTGCTCAGACTGATAATATTCCAACCTGGAGCAGATTTTTTAGTCACTCTTTTACAAAATGTTTGAATGTTTGGTTGAGGTGATTAACATGACCCACCGTTTAAATGTTTTTAGGAATGAATGACTTCGCGGCAGAAGTTGTTTTAGTGCTAAGATCGTATCTTTTGTGTTTAACAGTATCTGAGACGGAATCGGAATCGGACCGCCTCAACATTTCGTCTTCACTTCAATATTGCACTTCGTCTGAATACGGGACAGATTTGTTTGAGACAGGTAAATTCCAGCTGTGAAAGGGATAGTTCCAAATCTCCCTATCCGTAGAAATTAAACTTTTTAACTCTCTTTTCTTTTGAACAAAAATTTACTTTAAACTGTTGTTACACTTTGATGGCATCTAAAATATTATTTGTCAGAGTGAACCTTGGTGATGTAAGCGTTTGTTTTTCTGTTTAGACCTGGATGGCAGCTGCGATGATCCTCCATGTTCACGTGAACAACTTGTAGCGGAAATAGCAGGGGGTTGTGTTTGGCAACCGGAGATAGTCGTGGGAGAGCCTTCCGAATTTCAGGGTGACGAAACAGCCTTCATTCCGTTTTTTGTGGACACGCCGGATGATTTGTACTCGATGATGGTCACTGACGACGTCTTGGACCTAATCGCAAATGAAACGAACCGGTTTGCAGACCAGTCACTTGAAGAGGCCCAGGGAAAATCAAAAGACACGGATTGGCATCGAACTGACGCAGAAGAGATCCGGAGGTACTTGGGAGTTTGGGTCGCAATGGGACTGTCCAGACAGCCTACCATGCGCCATTACTGGTCCCGAAAAAATGACTTGTACGGCACCCCCCTGATAAGAGCAGCTATGCCACGTCGACGGTTTGAGCTGCTAACAAAATTTTTACATTTTGCCGACAAGAGAGACCAACAATATGCTGCAGACCGTCTCTACAGGTTGCGGGACCTGGTGAAAATGTTAAACTCTAACTACAGTTCAACACTAGTGCCAGGCCGAAACCTTATCATTGATGAAAGTATGATTCCATTTCGAGGCCGTCTTTTCTTCAGACAGTACAACAAAAGCAAGTCTTCCAAGTATGGAGTCAAAGTCTACAAACTGTGCACCGCCTCTTCTTATGTGTTGGACACCCGCATTTATTGTGGCCGAGGATCTGTCACAGAACATGGAAAGGGGCACGGGCATGCTGTAGTTATGGACCTTATGGAGCAGTACCTAGACTCAGACAGAAGGTTGTATGTTGACAACTTTTACACCAGCGTGCCATTGGCAGAAGACCTGCTGGCCCGCAACGCCACAATGGTGGGTACTGTGCGGCAGGACCGCAAGGGTCTCCCGAAAGAAGTCATGGAAAGGAAGCTCAAAAAAGGAGAGTCCGTTGGTGTGCAGTGTGAGCATGGAACAAAGCTGGTACGATGGAGGGACAAAAGAACTGTGAACATGCTAACAACAGCTCCAGAGCACTCTGCCCAGCTCCAGGATACGGGAAGAACACACCGCAACGGGACCCCAGTAATGAAGCCAAACGTTGTCGTGAATTACAACAAAAACAAGAAGGGAGTTGACGTAGCTGACCAATTAAACAGCTATTACTCATCCCTCCGAAGAACTTTGAAGTGGTATAGGAAGGTAGCACTAGATTACTTGGTAGGCACTAGTGTTGTAAACGCTCAACTTCTTGCCAAACACTCAGTGGGTACGATCCGAAACTGCACAATCCGGCAATTCCGGGAAGGACTGGCTCGCCAGTTGATCAACAAAGAGTGCATAGTGGAGAACATTCCTTTGCGCCTGAAGCACACGCTAAGAGAAGTGAGAGGAACTGTCAGGGACAAAGGTCGGAAATGCAAGACATGTTGGGGTAAGCTCTCAAAGAGAATGGGTTCTAGAAATGCGGACAGAGTGTGTTCCAAAGTTAAGACGTTCTGCTCAAAATGTCCTGGTCAACCATTCATGTGCCTGAACTGTTTTAACAAAACTCATAGAGAGGCACTATAATGTAATTTTAAGCCAATGTAAAGTATTTTTAATTGACGAAAAGTGTTTTGACGAACAGTGTTGGAACCACTTGCCATCTTAGTGTTTCATAATTAAACACGTATTCAATACATATGAAAAATAAATTAGCTTCCTTTTCAAAATAATTTATAAATTAATTGGACATTAAATACTAGGGCAAAGCAGGTCTTTTTTTTCATTATAGTAAATCAAGTGCAGTCTTAAAATATTAAAGCCTCAAAATTCCTTGTAGGTCTGATTTGCAGCAGGTAAATACTTCCACAAAGAAGAGGGTTAAGTTACATAAAATTAAACTCATGTTACGAATAGTAGTTAATTTATCAGTGTTTTTACGACTATCTTTATGTCACAAGTATTCGATTTATGCCAAAAATGTAAGAGTAGAATTATGAGTCTGAAATTAATTGTACAAGCTTTGAAATATATTAAACTTTGCAAAACAACCGGCAAATATTTTGATTTGCCTTGCCAAGCCCCTCTATGGCCGAGCTGCGCGGCCCGATCCTCCTCGACGCCAAGGAAGGCGTGTCCAGATCGAGTTGGTTGCAGCAGCTCGAAACGGGTCGAAAAGTGTGGCAATGGCCTGGGCTTGCGACGCTGATTCCGAAAATACCCCTATTTGCCTTCCTAGGCCGCCCCGTTGCCGAGCTGCGCGGCCCGATCCTCCTCGACGCCAAGGAAGGCGTGTCCAGATCGAGTTGGTTGCAGCAGCTCGAAACGGGTCGAAAAGTGTGGCAATGGCCTGGGCTTGCGACGCTGATTCCGAAAATACCCCTATTTGCCTTCCTAGGCCGCCCCGTTGCCGAGCTGCGCGGCCCGATCCTCCTCGACGCCAAGGAAGGCGTGTCCAGATCGAGTTGGTTGCAGCAGCTCGAAACGGGTCGAAAAGTGTGGCAATGGCCTGGGCTTGCGACGCTGATTCCGAAAATACCCCTATTTGCCTTCCTAGGCCGCCCCGTTGCCGAGCTACGTACGGGAACGGTGTTCCCGTACTCGTCATGTCTTTGGGGACCGTCCGGGTACACGGTTCCCGTACTCAAAAATTGGCGTACGAGCTTCAAATTGAGGTCTTTTTGGTTTTTTATCTTATTTTCGAAGAAAAAAGTGATCGTCGACCACATTGTGTACGGGAACCGTGTACCCGTAACGTTTTTCCCGAATCTCATGTCGTTGAAGCCCGTACGGGCACTTCGTTCCCGTGAATGACATGGTTGTCGCGACCGTCCGGGGACATGATTCCCGGAGGGTCTGAAGGGGGTTCGGTCGTGAGAGGAAGTTCGCCCGGAATGAGTCCGGTCGTGAATGTGTTAAGACGCACCTTGTCACACACACAGGAGAGCGGTCTTTCGAGTGCATGGTCTGCAAGAAGAAGTTCAGTCGCGGAGGAGACCTCAGGAAGCACCTTCTCACACACACCGGAGAGAAGTCTTTTGAGTGTAGTGTCTGCAAGAAGAGGTTCAGTCGCGGGGGATCCCTCAGGGAGCACCTCCTCACCCACACAGGAGAGAAGCCGTTTGAATGCACGGTCTGCAAGAAGAAGTTCCGTGATGGACGGGACCTCAAGAGGCACGTCGTCACCCACATATGAGAGGTCGTGGGTGCGCGTCAGTATGTTAAGCACTTTAATAGATTTAAATTAGTATATTTCACCACTTATTATGTGGTGCATGATTTAAGTCATAAACATTAATGAACCACTGCGTTCTTGTTCATGATAATCTAGCGTCCAGGCATTTCCTTTTCCCCTGTTGTTATGCGACCTGTTAGTCTTGAGGAGAGTCCACGAGGACTGAACGAAATTAAGTAACTGACATTAATTACGACAGAGTCGGTCTTCCTATGATGAGCACCGTAGAGTTTGCCACTAGTATTTGTTTGAGAAAATACAAATGCACACGGCTATTGTGATTTTACATTCCTTCTGGTACCTCAAGTTTGAAGAACGAGTTTGTGAACAAGCAGTGTGCAGGATTCGATTCTTCTACCACAATGTGCTGAAGTAGTTTCCGTTTTGTTTTGAATCTGCAGCCGAGTAGACTATAAAAAAACAATTTATTTATTTCACCAGCACGTGTTTTGGGCAGAAAATTTGTACTTTTTGACGCAAGCTGTGCAGTTATTGTTATCTTTCGATGTGACCTGGGTTGTGCGAAGTCTGGAGAGGTCATACCATCATTTTACTTTTATCGATCTCTGAACCCTTGTTTTCTAACATCCGCTACTTCCTCAATAAAAAGTAAAATCGTGTGAGGCTCACATTTTATTTTCAAACGCCGCGTTTCCTTACTCTGGTCACGACCCGGCACCGAATCAGTTTACAGGTCCAGCTAAAATCGGCAAAATAAGAGATTCCCACTCGTATGATTTGGGGGAGTAAATTTGAAGCTATTTTGTCATTTCGGTAATTATTCCGAATAGCGGCTTCACCTTTATAGGGCGAAAGTTTGGTATCATTGGACAGGTATTGATGAGTACTGTTTGAAACTGCAAGAAATATGTGGCGCTCTAAAAGAATATTGCTGTTAATGTGAATTCAAGTACCCCACCCTAACCTTGAACAATACAGCGATATCGTGAAATGCAGTCGTTCTGTCAACTTACCACGCATTAGGTAGGAGGGCAAATGTCAGGGGGATGTTGAATCTATCTCGCAGACCTACAATATACCTCCAAATATTTTCCCTTCTATTAATTCGGGAAAGTTGACAGGGCCGTCTGCTGAGGTGACAGCTGGCGCCATCGTGGAGCAGCTACTGTAAGCTCATCGGCCCCGTCCATTTTCTGAATTAATAGAAGGGAAAATATTTGGAGGTATATTGTAGGTCAGCGAGGTAGATTTAACATCCCCCTAACATTTGCCCCTCTACCTTATGTGTGGTAAGTTGACAGAACGACCACATTTCACGATATCGCTGCATTGTTCGACGTTAGGGGGGTACTTGAATTCACATTAACAGCAATATTCTTTTAGAGCGCCACATATTTCTTGCAGTTTCGAACAGTACTCATCATTACCTTTCCAATGATACCAAACTTTCGCCCTATGCAGGTGGAGTCGATGTTTGGAATAATTACCGTCATTTCCAAGCGATGACTTTGAAAACCACAAAACTTACATGAAAAAAAAAACAAAAAAAACGATACATTTGTCTTAAAGTTCCTCTTACCGAAGACTGTCGACCACCAAATTTTGAGCCCATTTTGGAGGTGTGCTCCACTCAGGGATGAAAGTGTCCATAGACATACATGAAGGCTTATGAGTGAAAGTCATACAAACCGATACCCGAACACTGCGAATGTAAGAGTCATGATCATGACTGAAATTTTGGGTGAGGAATTCTTTATCACTCAAATTTGGGTGAGGAAGGTTTCCTCGCCCAAATTTGAGTGAGAAAGGTTTCCTCACCCAAATTTGGGTGAGAATACTATGAAGCCATATACGTAGCTGATACCCCTTCCTCACCCAAATTTGGGTGAGGAAGCCTTCCTCACCCAAATTTGGGCGAGGAACCTTCCTCACCCAAATTCGGGTGATAAAGTGTTCCTCACCCAAAATTGGGTATTGATCAAGACTCTTTCATTCTCAGTGAATCCTCTACCCGGCCTCGCGACCACGCGCGTGCAACTGCGTCAACGGGCACGTAACACAGTGGGCCTGAAGACTGGCGCTGACGGCCAAAACACCAGCCGCGTTTAGAGCTCCAGAGTCTCTAGCTTGGACTCGATCCGAACGTGTGACCCCACCATTAATGGATTCCTCGTTCGGAGAGCAATTCATTGGTGGGGTCACGCGTGCGTTCGCTTCGAGTCCTGTTCGGCGAATTTGGAGCTCAAAACGCGTCTACGGCAGACCTCTGCGCTGAGCGCACCATCGCCACGGCGGACGTCCGCCGTGCTGAGCCTGCTGAGGGCGAGCAGACGGCTGCTGACGGCGGCCAAGCAGACAGACAGACGCGTGCGGGACGGCGGACGGGCCTAGGGCTGGGCGGTTAACCGGTTAATTTTCCGGTTAATTTCACTAACCGGTTTTTTTGTTAGAAATTTTTACCTTAAGAGGAGACATCAGGTCGGCCGCCGGCCGTGCCTCCGCGCGGGGAGCCGATGCAGACCGAAATGAAAATCGCGATTTCTCAAAAACGGCTGGGCCAAAAAATTTCAAACTTGGTACAGAGACTGGTAATAGACCAGGCCCGCCTCCGGTCTAGTCAAACCCGGCCCGACATTGCCTGTTTGCCTTCTGCCGTGATCGGGTCGAAAAACGGAGAGTGCTGTAGCTCGGCCCCTGGACACGATATCCAAAATCGGGCTTCTCAGCGTTGTAGTCCTACTTGTTCCCGAACGCCTCTCCAAATTGCGAGTCAAAATCTTGAACGATGTGGCCGTAAAATGGGAAACGCCGAGCCGAAAAACGCGACTTTCCGGCGATGGGCGCGGCGAAGGCAGCCGGAGGCAGGCAAACCGGCCTCATCAAAAGACCGGCCCCCAAAGGGCCCCCGCCGCACCTCCCCCGCCCCGCTGGCCCTGCACTGCACGGCCAGACTGCTATTGTAAAGCGCCCGGCCGTCTGGGCCGCGCCTGCCTGGCGGTCGGGGTGCATCCACGCTACCTGCTGTAGCATTGTCTCTGTCGCACTTGTAGTGACAGACGGCAACAATCGCCGTCTGGACTGGACCGGCCTTTCGGACGCCACCCAGAGCCCTGGCGAGACTCCGGCTCGGGGTTCCCTGCTCTGCCGAGCCTGGCGCGTGCCACGCGGGGAAGCCCACTGGGTGCCATTCATTCGCGCCCCTGCGCGCGGGGACTTCCCTGGCCTTTCCGGGCCTGACATGTGCTTTCCTTGTGCCTTCCCTGAGGTCGCAGCGGCAGGGCCGCCATCAGCACCCATGACGGTGGCCTATTTACGGATAATCTTCATAGGTTTAGAATTGATTACACATTGCCACTAAATTTAAAAATCATGTAATTTTGAGGCTATTTTAGCTGCACTCGCAGACTTTGTTTGGCACTACCTGCTCGAGCGTCGGAGCCAGGCACGTGGCCCGGCCGCCCGGCCC
The DNA here is from genome assembly GCA_030522485.1 of Stenchaetothrips biformis. Taxonomy (NCBI): domain Eukaryota; kingdom Metazoa; phylum Arthropoda; class Insecta; order Thysanoptera; family Thripidae; genus Stenchaetothrips; species Stenchaetothrips biformis. The sequence continues at coordinate 6,424,709 of CM060093.1, read as the reverse complement.
ACCCCGGCCCCATTGACGCCAAACAAAAGGGACTGGGGATATAAAATCTCGGATGCAAAATTTTGAAATTTTCGACAAGTTGATCTTTTGAGAATAGTGGCGTAATAAGGTCAAAAAACTATGAATTTGGGTGAAAACCAGAAATTGCTAGGGCAATTTTGACAACTAAGCATGAGACAAATTTTTATGGGTATAGAATTGATCAGCGCGCTTCAAAACGCATATTGGCACTAATTTGAAAAATCGTTTCATTTTGAGCCAATTTCTGCTGCACTCGTGCACTTTGCCACCGGCTGGCCCGGAATCGGCTGGGACCGCACCGAGCCTCCTCGCCGGACCCAGAGGTGGCGTTCGCACAGCTATCCCAGACGTCGACAGTTTCTTTCTTCGTCTGTGCCGTCTGTCACTGCCAGTGCGACAGAGACAATGCTACAGCAGGCAGCGTGGATGCACCCCGACCGCCAGGCAGGCGCGGCCCAGACGGCCGGGCGCTTTACAATAGCAGTCTGGCCGTGCAGTGCAGGGCCAGCGGGGCGGGGGAGGTGCGGCGGGGGCCCTTTGGGGGCCGGTCTTTTGATGAGGCCGGTTTGCCTGCCTCCGGCTGCCTTCGCCGCGCCCATCGCCGGAAAGTCGCGTTTTTCGGCTCGGCGTTTCCCATTTTACGGCCACATCGTTCAAGATTTTGACTCGCAATTTGGAGAGGCGTTCGGGAACAAGTAGGACTACAACGCTGAGAAGCCCGATTTTGGATATCGTGTCCAGGGGCCGAGCTACAGCACTCTCCGTTTTTCGACCCGATCACGGCAGAAGGCAAACAGGCAATGTCGGGCCGGGTTTGACTAGACCGGAGGCGGGCCTGGTCTATTACCAGTCTCTGTACCAAGTTTGAAATTTTTTGGCCCAGCCGTTTTTGAGAAATCGCGATTTTCATTTCGGTCTGCATCGGCTCCCCGCGCGGAGGCACGGCCGGCGGCCGACCTGATGTCTCGTCTTAACCGGTTATATCACTGCGAATGTAAGAGTCATGATCATGACTGAAATTTTGGGTGAGGAATTCTTTATCACTCAAATTTGGGTGAGGAAGGTTTCCTCGCCCAAATTTGAGTGAGAAAGGTTTCCTCACCCAAATTTGGGTGAGAATACTATGAAGCCATATACGTAGCTGATACCCCTTCCTCACCCAAATTTGGGTGAGGAAGCCTTCCTCACCCAAATTTGGGCGAGGAACCTTCCTCACCCAAATTCGGGTGATAAAGTGTTCCTCACCCAAAATTGGGTATTGATCAAGACTCTTTCATTCTCAGTGTAGGTGTAACCGGTTAATATCAATTAACCTCCTCCGAAATAACAGTACTGTAAAACTGCCATTCCTGTGAAAGGACGAAGTTATGATTTTGATGCGGTGGAAAGTCTACCAGGCCAAGTTCTGTGGCAAAATTGGCGTCCTCAGCTGAATTAAAAGGCTTTTTGGTCAAGCCCGACTGGTCAGAGACTATTAGTGAACCGGCATCAGCCATACACAGCTACAATTCACCATTTCTTTCGAAACTTTATCAAAAATAAAAATGAACCTGTGGTATTTTAAAGTAAGCGGTTATTTGAAAATAACCGGTTATTTCAAAATAACCGTTAACCGGCAAAAGACCGGTTAATATCAATAACCGTTAACCGGTTTCAAAATCCAGTAACCGCCCACCCCTAGACGGGTCGCCTAGCGGGAGGATTGGCTAGGCTGGGCGACGGCGGCTACTCGGCGGCTACCGTGAACACACCATGAGCGCTGGAGGCGGACGGCGGCCGGTCCATGGCCGTCCGCCGTCTTCAGCGGACGCGTCTGCCGTCCGCCGTGCGTTCGCCGAGCGGACGGCGGACGAAATCGGCGCTCATAGCGCAGAGGTCTGGTCTACAGTTTTGACCGCCTGTGCCGGCCCTCTGACCCACTGTGCGTCGTCCGACACGACACGTGAGCCTCCGCGGACTCGTTCCGTTGCACCCGATACGCGTTTCCTCGAGCATTCCCAAAGGAGCGTAACGAGGAGGGCGGTGCTTTTCGCAGTGGTGACATATTTTAATAATCATGCCGCCCACCCGGCGTGGGCAGGCGGCTCCACCACCTTCGGGCTCGTGATACAGTGGGCCAGAGAACCGACGCAGGCCCCAGGCGCGTTATGAGCTCCGGTCTCGCTTATTTGAACTCGAACCTACACACTAAATGACCAGGGACAATTTTTGCATCCAGCTGGATGCGGTTTTAAGCACATCTAACTTCGGACAAATTTGTACCTAGCTAGTCACGAATTGTACATAAAGAGGCACAATATTGTCCATCAATTGGATCACAAATATTGTCTCGTGTTCGAAGCACAATATTGTGCCTCTTTATGTACAATTCGTGACTAGCCGGATACAAATTTGTCCGAAGTTAGATGTGCTTAAAACCGCATCCAGCTAGATGCAAAAATTGTCCCTGGTCATTTAGTGTGTAACATGTGACCCCACCAATGCTGCTTCCCGAACGAGAAATCCATTTGTGGGGTAACGCGTTCGGTATACGAGTCTCGTTCGGCTCAAAACGCGTGTCGACTTTTGACCGCCTGCGCCAGTCTTCTGGCCCACTCAAGGGCGGATCCAGAGACGGGTTCAGGGGGTTGGGGTGGGGGGGTGGGGATGTCGCGACAGTTGTCTAGCTACAGGGGCTAAGTGCGACTAGTTGCCTACCTTTCAGGGGGCGACCGGACCCCCCCCCCCCCTATCCGCGCCTGGCCCCCTGTGCACAGCCGCGTGCTGCCCCGCCACCGGGCCCGTGAGGCGGCTCGGCCACAGTGGGCTTCCATTTATAGCGGGCGCCGCTAAATGAGCTTGGGGAGCAAGGCTGGACTTTGCAAACGCCAGAAACACAAACATTCTCACACACACACACACACGCGCGCGCGCGCGCACTGGAGAGCCTCCAACCTAACCGCAATGTATTGATGTGCAAGGCTGGGGGCATAACCTCACATATTTGGACACGGGGGTTTGATGATCAGTAATCAGAATGAACGGCCTACACGTGTATCTTCCCTCATGTGTGCGTGTGTGTGTTGGGGTTTACGGTTGTGCTGAAAGGCACGGCGCGATCTGCCCATACGCAACGGGAGGTATTATCAAGAGTATACATTTCAGCGTGACGCATCATTTTGACAAGCTTTCGACAGACACGCGTCCCACATCTTTTAAAACATTCGCTTGGGTTGCCTGGATTTTCTCTTGAAAATTGTACAAAAATTGTACAAAAAGGTCATCTGCACAAAAATATGTGATGTGTCGTTGGCTACAAAAAAATACAAAACAATTAGTGGGTACTGACGGTCGTCAAAGCATAGCCAAGAATGTTATCTGAAGGTTTGCAGCGGACAAGTGCCAGGCACCTTCACTGTCAAACCAAGTGTGGACAACTCGAGGGGGTTTTCACTCTTGATATCCACCTGCGGAGTAATACGCGAGTATTTTCACGTAATAACACTATTACGCACATATTGCGCGTTAATGTGCGTCAAAGGAGTCATTTCGCGCTTAAAACACGTTAATACGCATGTAATTACGCGTATTTTTCGGCGATAATACGCCAAAAATACGCGGTATTACGCGCATGACCTACGGAAAAATACGCGAGTGAGAGTGAAAACCCCCTCTGGACAACTCCACACTTCGTGGTGTGAAGTAAGTCTCCGCGCTTGCAAATGCAGAGTTCACAGTCATCACCCACACTTCAAGTGCGGAGTAGCACACAGAGCCCCTATCTCTTAGCACGGTGCAAACGTGGAAAACTCTACACTTGATGTGTAGAGACCGCTTGCCTTGCACTTCCAAACGTGAAGACTGAAAATTCCACACCTCCGCCTTTCTATGAAGTACGGAGTTTTTGTCCTCGATGGGTTTCACAGTGTTCTTCAGGCACACTGTCGCTGCTTCGTCCTTATGGGTTGTCCGAGGCGCGGCATAAATAAAAGGGCGGCGCTCCCAAGAGTGTGACCGTTCCACTCAACAGCGTCTCGGCGCGTGCGGGGCGGCAGCGGGTTGATCCCAAGTGTTGTTTCCGTCGCTCTCTCTCTCTCTCTCTCTCTCTCTCTCTCTCTCTCTCTCTCTCTCTCTCTCTCTCTCTCTCTCTCTCTCTCTCTCTCTCACTTATGGATGTTACCGTACAGGTGCGAGAGAGAGAGAGAGAGAAGAAGACTGTCGGAATCGGTGTGCTGGCGAGCACGCGGGCCGCGCACAGTGGGCCGCGCCGAGGTGAGTTCCCCCGGTAAATCATTCCGCAGCTCCTCCTGCGTGATTTAAAACTCTTCGAGACGCCAAGCCGACTCGACCTCCGCCGCCTAAATCTACGTGGCGAAAAGTTTCTCTGCTCCGTACGGTGACAAGGATCAGCGAGAACGCGAAGGGGCAGCGCACCGCTCCACAGTGGGCCAGAAGACAGGCGCAGGCGGCAAAAACTCTAGACGCGTCTTGAGCTCCCGGAGTCGCTAAACAGGACTCGAATCGAACGTGTGACCCCACCAATGGATTGCTCGCCGAACGAGGAAGCCACTCGTGGAGTCACACGTTCGGTTCGAGTCTGGTTGAGCGACTCTAAAGGTCAAAACGCGTCTCGAGATTTGGCCGCCTGCGCCGGTTTTCTGGCCCACTGTGTGCTGCCAGCGGGCGGGGCTGGGGGAGGGGGTGGGGGTGTTTCAAAGACGATGCATAACCTTTGGCCCGTGCCTACAAGGGCCGCGGCACGCTACACGCCACTGCGCGCGGAGGGAGGGGCAGCGCCGGCCAAACAATTTCATGCCACATTTCACTCAGTCCGAGCAACGCCCCCATCGGGCCGCATTGCAATGACCAACAGACGGAGCCTTGGCTTCTTCCTTGCCCTGCACACGGCCCGGAGACGCCGGAAGCGGAAGCAGCTGGCAACGCCGCCCCTTCGCGAGAACCTGCAGTCTTCCGCGCGGATGTGTGGCATCAAAAGGGTTTCCACGGCGAAGGCGTGCCTTTCATTTATTCTTATTTTCACAGGTGGGCTGTTTCAGGTATGTTTCTGCACAGTTAATACTTGCGGACTCTTTGCACAAAAATTAGCGAATGGTGCTGTTTTAAAACCTGTGAGTTCACTGAGTATTGGCCAATTTGTACACAGGATCCTGTGTACGTTCACAAATAAGTATATCCGAATCATTGAAGTAAAATAAATATTTTTTTCAAAAGTTTATGCTTGGTTACCTGAGTGAATATCTGCTCTAGACGTATGCTAAAAGTTGTAAACAAAATATTACTCTGAAGTCGAGAAAAACGCATTACCATGTTGCGACTCGCTGGCGCCTACGGCCGACCATCACGTTAGGTCCACGCGAGAGCCCCTTCGTAGATGCAATACTATGCGCCACTGACATCTCTCATTCCATCGCACTCCGAAGTATGAGCCATGTCTAGATTGGACTTTACCCGTTAGCTATTTTTAGACCTGGTGTGGGTTACCAAAAGTCAAGGTACCAGGCTGAGATTTCATTAGCCTGAACTGAAATACAACATCACAATCGCAACTGAAATGTCATAACTTGCATCTGAATTTTCATTAACAATATAATGAAGTTTCATAACACGTTGCTATGAAATTTCATTGCAGAAAATCGCCATGAAATTTCAAAACAGAAAAGTGATAATAATTACATTAACATGTTATGAAATTTCAATCCGAATTTTTTAACAGTGGAGTACATTAGTGATCCCCCCCCCCGGTGTTTTTCACCCAAGAGCCACAGCCTGCAGCAGACCCGATCCAATTCACAGTGGGCCTGAGGCGCACCCTAAATGTCTTATAGTAAAGATTCTCCATATTATGGAGAAAATTCTCTATAATATGGAGGTGCAGCTGCCTTTGTAACATACCTTCGAATATACTTTGTACCTTATAGATATTTTGCAAAATTTTCCTTGTATTGTGGAGAAAATCTGCATCATAATATGTTGGTGCAGCCTTTCACCGTAAGACATTTAGAGTGCGGTCAAAATCCCGGACACGTTTTGAGTTCCAGAGTCAATAAATGGGACTGAAACCGAACGTGTGACCCAACCAACCGATTGCTCTCCGAACGAGAAATGCATTGGTGGGGTCACTCGTTCAGTTCGAGTTCTGTTTAGCGACTCTAGAGCCAAAAATGCGTCTAGAGTTTTGGCCGCCTACACGGCACGCATCGGTCTCCTGGCCCACCTTGCGATTTCTTCCGCCATCACTTTACGCTTCCACTTCGCGGGCTAAGCCGTGCGAGGATTATACAATTGTATATCGCTTGGGCCTGAGCACATCTCGCGCGGAGCTCGGATGGAATTATGGCAGGCCGGATTAAAACTTTTTCACTTGCCCCACAGCGCGCCGTGAGACCGCCTGATGCTCCTGCAACAAACAACAACAAGAACCATAACAGACTGGGCACCCAACAATACCCGCATCTACTGCGGCAAAAAGGGAGCATGCGTCATTCGAGTTGGCAATCTACAATGCAAGGTTTGCGCTTTTCTGTGTTTTCTTTTAAATTGTTTTTGCGGAAGGAAAGTAAGACCACCTCACAGTGGGCTAGAGGACCGGTTCGAAATACCGGATGCGTTTTGAGGACCAGGGTCGCTAAATGGGACTCGAACGGAACGCGTGACCCCACCAATGGGTTGCTCTCCGAACGGAAAATCCATTGGTGGGGTCGCACGTTGGGTTCGAGTCCTGTTTTGCGACTTTGGAGCTCAAAACGCGTCTAGAGTTTTGGCCGCCTGCGTCGGTCTTTTGACCCACTCTGCACCCCCTCCCTCTCTTTGGCGCGTCTGCTAACGTGTACAGGCGCGGATCCGGCGAAGGCGCCTGAAAGGAAGGCAACTAGCCGCACTTAGCCCCTGTAGGTAGGCAACTTTTGCGACATCGCCGCCCCTCCCCCCTGAACCCGTCTCTGGATCCGCTCTTGAACGTGGACACGTGTCCCCGACACTAGTTAATCAACCGCCCAAAGCACGGAGTAGGGGGCTGAACTAGACCGGGCCAGGTTAAATTTCATACAATATTCATACTGAAACGACGTTAGTTTTTCCTTAACGTTCTCGTAAAAGTCACACACCGAACGATCAGTCCACCACTCTCCATCTTTCTTCTTTCCATGCCCCTTGGGGACCACTTCCCTCCCCTTCCTGAACGTCTCTCCCGCACACACACGCGCGTGCACACACACACACACTCATACTTTTATCTCCTGCACTTCCTGTCCCCCTCCTCCCCATCCGCTTGGGCTCGCTACGGACAGAGCAATCAAACAGTCTGAATTAAAATGTATTGCATTGCGCTTCAGATACACAGCACGGACGCAAGTAGAAATGAGCAATAGCAGGAAATCCCAGCCCTTTAATTCGAAATTGAATGGAAGGAAGTGTAGTAGCTGCGAAGTTGCTCGCTAGGGAGAATAACTGTGAACTTCGGTGTACAAATCAAATGAATTTCAGTTGAATTTCGACGAGCTCCGGGCTAATGCTACTGAATTGTGAATTTTTTTTAGATAAAATTCAGTTAATTTCAAATTTTAGGTAAATTTGGTGTACAAATTTTTCTGGGGTTATTTTCCCTTGATTGTTTGCATGTAACAATCATACACACTTTGATAATCATTTGGTAGCTGGTGCACGTCAATTTATTGAAAACGAGTGACTCTCCTTGGAACGGTTTGAAGCGTCGAGTAACTCTAGCACATGTTCCTACGCGATCTCCGCAACTGCAACCAGCACGGAAAACAAATAAAACACAGAAGCACACACACACACACACACACACACACACACACACACACAATACATCACACCGCCATGCCCACGCGCACAAGGACTTCCCTACTCCTGACACGTGACTGAGACAAAATGCACAGGACTCAAACTTGGTTTGGCTGCTGCATCCGACGTGCATTTGCATATTTAGGTTTGAACTACTCCCTCGCTGTTTATCTCCCAGCGGCGAAAACAGAGACTTCAGAATAATTCCTGGGCAGATAAGTAATTTGCTCCTTCTTACTCGGGTGCCTTTCCCACGCTGTGCCCTAATCTAGGCCTATGTCTCCTTCCCTCCTAACCTGATTCGTGTTTGTGTTAAAATGTCTCTTCACTGAAAATAGAAAGGTCAGATTTCTGACCCTTAAAGGGGTGATACTAAAATGTTAGACCGAAAAAAGGGTCATACATTTGTGTATGACCGTTTTTCGGTCATACATTCGTGTATGACCTTTCTTCGGTCATACATTTGTGTATGACCTTTTTATCGGTCATACTTTTTGTATTGCCAAAAATTGGTCCGATGTCTCACCTTTTGAATTACAGTGTTATGACCGAGATAGGCGTCTAGACATTAGGCATGCTAAACATGCGTGATGTTCACTCCCAATGTCCCAATGAGAAATGCCGTGCAGTCATTAGCTAATTCTCAGTACTCAAGGACACAAATATTTTACAATACAGAGGAATTTGTTCGTAATATTAAGAAACTGATCATAAGTTGAGAACCCTTCACCAAAGGTTACCACCTTCGCTGTGCTGTCATAATACGAAGCTCTTTGTTCATATTTCGAAGAAAAGGCTCAGTAGGTTTTTGGGGGTGTTGCAAGCGGTAGACAATCTGTCAACTTTGTGCACGGCCCTTCAAACGCATGGACCACGTCAGACAACGAAACAACACTGTTAAAAATTCCTTGTTGAATCTACAACATCTACAAATTTGGGTGAGGAAGGTTTCCTCACCCAAATTGTGGCGAGGAAAGGGTATCCGCTGCCTATACGGCTACATAGCATTATCACCCAAAATTTTGGTCATGATCATGACTCTTTCATTCTCAGTACAAGTATTTTTAAAATTGTACCTAAGTAATGTACAAATTGCTATGTAACTTACACATGTACACACATGGCAATACACCGAAAAACTCAAAGGTGAGAAACCAGGCCACCCTGGAGGTGAGGAAAAAAAATATTATTGTTGGGTGGTGAGAATCAAAATTTTCACCTTTGTATGGCGAGTATCGAAATTATCGCCTCTTCAGCGGCGAGAATCAGAATTCTCGCTATGAATAGGCAAGAATGTTTGCCCACATCATGCAAAGTGGTGGAACTACTGATGCCAACATTTTGTGAGAATTACAATTCTCAGCACCAAACGGTGAGAAATATTTGGTTGGGATTCTCACCTTCCAATTTTCAGTGCAGTTATGCACAAAAAGTCCGTAAGCATTTCGTGTGTAAGACAGCTTACATACTGCTTACACACCTGTGCTCCTGGGGCAAATCTCAAGGCGTCCCACGGCCCGCCTCCTCGCAGGTGCCTGTTCGCACATTCACCTATACGGGCGTCACGTCAACTCGAAAAGGCTGGCGTCTCCTCACCAACACAAAACACGCTTTTCCTTTACTGCCCTACGTGCCACAGGGGAAACTGCCTTCTTGCCTCGCCGAGCCGTGGCGAGTCGAGCACAGTGGGCCAGAAGACCGGTCTAGGCGGTCAAAATCCTGGACGGGGTTTGGGCAGTAAAGTCGCAGAACAAAACGCTAACCGAACGTGTGACCCCACCATCAGTTTCCTCGATCAGAGAGCAATCCAATGGTGGGGGTCACACGTTCGGTTCGGGTCCCGTTTAGCGACTAGGGAGCTCAGAACGCGTCGAGAGTTTCGGACGCATGCGCCGCTCCTCTGGCCCACCGTGCCGAGCCGAGCCCGAAGTGAGGAGGTGTCCAAGAGTACGTGCCGTGCTGTGCGCGGCATGCGTGTTCGGGCTGCGTCGAGCAGCGCGCCCCCACACAGTGGGCCAAAAGACCGGCACAGGCGACCACCACTCTACTCGCGTTTTCAGCTCCAGAGTCGCAGAACAGGACTCGAGTGGAACGTGTGACCCTATGAATGGATGCCTCGTTCGGAGAGCAATACATTGGTGGGGTCACAAGTTAGGTTCGAGTCCCATTTAGAGGCTTAGGAGTTCGAAATGCGTGTGGCGTTTTGGCCACCTGCGCCGGTCTTCTGGCCTACTGTTCCCCGTAACCGGCCAAATCAAACTGGTGGCGGGAATGTTAAACGCCGATCCACTATCAGATATGGCACCGGAAAAGTAGCTCAAGGATACATTATTCAGTGTGGCCTAATTGGAAACCTTTGTTGGCAGGAAACACGAAAGTTGTAATTTTGCTGGGTGGCTGGCGCGGGCCGCCCGCCCCCGCTAGGCGCAGGCCCTGCCGTCAGGCCTGGACGACATAAACAGGAAGGCGATCTCATTTAATTAAGGAGAGCCCCATTATATCCGGTACAGCGATCAATGGAGACACGACGTCAGGCCGCGCCACAGTGGGCCAAAAGACCGGTGGAGGCGGTCAAAACCCCGGACCCCGTTTTTAGTTCGGGAGTCGCGAAATGTGACTCGATGCGAACGTGTGACCCCCACCAATGGATCCCTCGTTCGGAGAGACATCCATTGGTAGGGTCACATGTTCGGTTTGAGCCCCGTTTAGCGACTTGAGAGCTCAAAACGCGTCTGGAGCTTTGGCCACCCGCGCCGGTCTTCTGGACCACTGTGCGCGCTCCTTGTTCCTGCTGGCTGGCTGACTCATCGACTCAGCAAGTCACCCCTCGCCTTTTACTGTCTTTTGGTGATCATATCTTATCGGAACTTTTGACCTGGGCTGTCTCTATCTCTTTGGGAGTCGCATTAATTAATCTGTGACAGTCAGCAATTTCGGAAGACACGGCTCGCCGTGTCCTCGCCGACTTTGCAAAGGGATCCGGCCGCTTTTCTTTTTCCTCCTCTCCTTGGCACAGCTTGTTACGGTTGTGGGCCGCCTCCTTATCAAAGACAATTTGCTACTTGAAGCCCGAATTTATGTTGCCCCATCTCAGGTGTGGTCGCGTTCGCAAATAACGCGACTCCGATGCCCTGGCACAGTGGGCTGAAAACCGGTGGAGGCGGTCGAAATCCTGGACGCGTTTTGAGCTCCAGCGTCGCCAAATGGGACTCGAACCGAACATGTGACCCCACCAATGGATAGCTCTCCGAATGAGAAATCGATTCATAGGGTCACACGTTCGGTTCAAGCGAGGGGGTAAACACTTCAAAAAATCGTGTACAGATTACTCGGTATTACGCTGTGCTAAGGTGGTGTAACGTGTATAACGGCATTAAAATGCTAAATTTTGCCACGTGAGACCTTAAAATGGTATTACAAATACGTTTTTCACGCGTACTACACGGATTTTTTTACACAGGGCATTGCGAAAATGTTTACCCCTTCGGTTCAAGTCCTGTTCAGCGACTCTGGAGTTTAAAACGCGTGTAGTGTGTTGGCCGCCTGCGCCGGTATTCTGGCCCACTGTGCCTCGCTTTTGGACGAAGGGATTCCCGCCAGTTTTCCAGAAGGAAGAGAAAACGAAAAAGATTTGTCGACAACACGATCGTGCGCCGCGCCCCCGCGGCCCGTTGCGTCTTTGTCGCCCCTCTGCCCTTCCGCCATTCAGTTCGAACCACGATATTGTGTCCCGCCGCGCCTTCCCACAGGACGCCCCGTTCGGCGCCGCAAGGAAGCTCTTACCGGGATTACTCACATTTGATAAATTAGACAGCGCCAACAGCTAAGCGGCCCGGCATGCAGGCCTGCATGCCTGCAACTTGTGCCCAGGCCTCTGGCACACTGTTGTGACACGCTTCGCAGTGGGCCAGGAGATCGGCGCGGGCGGTCAGAACTCCAAGACACGTTTTAAGCCTCAGAATCGCTGAACAGGACTCAAACCGAACGTTCAACCGCGCCAAAGGATTTCCTCGTTCGGAGAGCAATCCATTGGTGCAGTCACACGTTCGATATGAGTCCCATTCAGCGACTCTGGAGCTCAAAACGCGTCCGGGATTTTGACCGCCTCCACTGTGTGCTGCCCGGGGACGACGACGTGGGGCGAGGCAGGGCGGGGCGGAGGAAGGGTGCCAGTTTACCTTGGGACGACCCATTTTTATCTTGAAATAAAGATAAGCCGGTGCGGGCGAGGGTTTGCTGGCCGTAAGCTTGCGTTTGGGTAAGACTCGCAGACGAGAGGAGGGAAAGGGGGGAGGTGAGGGAGAGAGGGGGACGTCGGTGCGATTTGTAAAGCAGGGCAGGGGGTGCTGCTGCCTGGCCTCGTTGGCAGCACTAGCGCGTGCTTTTGCTGTCCGTCCTCGTTTGCAGCACTAACGTGTTTTGCTGCCCTGCCTGCCCCCACTGGCAGCACTACCGTGCTTTTGCTGCCTGGTTTCATCGGCAGCACTAGCGTGAACTTGCTACCCGCGTTCGCTGACGACTATAGTCCGTAGGGGTATGTGGTCGCGTAATTGTCGGCCCACTCCATCCGTCATAGCGGTCGTAATCGCGCACGAGTCGAAACTCTTATGATTTTGCCTATTTTTGAGTTATTTCGGGCAGTTTCTGGGTTGCTTTGGTTTCAGTTTGGATAGGTCTCGCTAATGTTGAGTCGTAATTGAGCGTAATAAGACGTAATAGTCGGGTCACTGGTTTAGATAGGGCATACTCCCTTGACTGGCACGTTCTTGGTGCCTCCTCTCATTGGCAGCACTAGCGTCTTCTTGATGCCTGCCCTCGTTGGCAGCACTAGCCCACACTTTGTTGCTGTTTTTCTCTTCTCGTACGATTCCCCGCATTTTCTCTGCAGTTTCGCTTTGTTTCCTCGGCGGGCACAGTGGCGCATTGCTATGCAGCGGCTGATTCCCAACGGACGCGCTTTCGTCACTCTGTCTCTCTCGCTCTCACGGGGCGTCCCGCCAGGGGTGCGAGAGAGACAGAGCGACAGAGCACCCGCTCGGCGTCGTGCTGGAAGTCGACGCCCCGCACGCTAACGACTGGGGCTGCGCGCCGCAAGCCACAAGGTGGCTAGGAATCTGAAAACATGCCAAAATAATAAGGCGGCCCCGAAGGAAGGCGGGCGGGCGGCGACAGCCACAGTGGGTCGGAAGACCCATTGGGGTGGCCAAAACTCTAGACGCGTTTTGAGCTCAAAAGTCGCTAAATGGGACTCGAATCGGACCTGTGACCCCACCGATGGATCCCTCGTCCCGAGAGCAATCCATTGGTGAGGTCACACTTTCGATTCGAGTCCCATTTAGCGACTCTTGAGCTCAAAACGCGTCCGTGATTTTGGCCGCCTAAACGGTCTTCTGACCCACTGTGGCACCGCGCCTTGAGCGGTTTTCCTCGTTAGCACACCAAAGTCATTTTAAGTTTGGCTGTGTCAGCGCCACTACGGAGGGTTAACGCTCCACGGTCCTCCTCCCCCCACCCCCTCCACTTTCCCCTGTACTGCCCATCACACAGGGCACCCCCTTCATTGGTGACCCTCTCTAGGCCGTGGAGAGCGGCGCCTTTCCCTATCACACACATACACACACCACCACCAACACACACGCGCGCACACACACACACACACGTGCACGTGTACTGCAGGGCCCAAGTCAGCACACCATGTTTTACGCATCATATCGCATTATGGGCGGCGGGCATCTAGAGCACGCGCGCGCCGAGAAATCGCCACTCATTCCCCTCGGTCCGTTCGCAATGCACTCCGTTCGAGGGGGAAACGACTTCGGTTATCCGGCGTACAGCAAGTTGGTAATCCGTAATCCGGATAACCAGAAATTTCGAAGTAATCCGGTGGTTATCCGGGGAAATTCTGAGGTAATCCGGGGTAATCCGGCGTAGTCCAATGGTAATCCTGGAAATTTTTCGATGTAATCCGGAGGTAATCCGCGGATTATCCGTGGTAATCCCTATCCGATGTACACAAAATTTCTCAGTCGTTTCCCCCTCGACTCCGGTCGGAGAGAGGGACTCGGCGCGGGGACGCGTTCCTCCTCGTCACATGCATGCATGCGTCAGACGACAAGTCTTACGCGATCAATAGCACTTCTGAAAACCTGACGAAGTATTTTGAGCACGGTGTCGCATTCGAGTCGACACAGATTCGAGCCAATAGAGATTATCACACTGAAAAAAGGAAGGTCAGACTTCTGACCCTCGAAAAGGCGATACTTAAGTGTTGGACCTAAAAAGGGTCATACACAAATGTATGACCAAAAAAGGGTGATCCTTTTTTGTATCACCGATGAAGTTTGGTCTTTGTTCACACGGACCGGAATTTTAATACGATCGTACGACGCAGTATTTTGAACTTCAGCGAAGCCGCAGCGTTGCTCGGCACGACACTAACATCTACACAAGAGCGACCCCTCCCCCCGTTTCACAGTGGGTCAGAAGACCGTTGAGGCGGCCAAAATCCCGGACACGTTTTGAGCTCCAGAGTCGCTAAATGGGACTCGAACCGAACGTGTGACCCCCTCAATGGATTGCTCTCCGAACGAGGAATTCATTAGTGGGGTCACACGTTCGGTTGAGTCCCATTGAGCGACTCTGGAGCTCAAAACGCGACCGAGATTTTGGCCGCCTCAACGGTCCTCTGACCCACTGTGCGTTTCCTCTCCATTTTCGTGGAAAAGGACCACAATAGGCCGCCGCCAGACAAATATGAAAGCAGCTGTGACGCGTGGCGGCCCATTAGCGTTAGTATCCCAACAAATCCTTTCACGACTGGAGCAGAAAAAAAGAAGAAAATGCATGAGCGCTCCAGCTTTTCTCGGGCGCGCTGGCGAGCTGTCCGCAGCGCCTTGAGTACGCCTGGAGGATGCGGGGCCACCTTAACGACGCCCCCTCCCTCCAGAAGAGCGACTCCGCAACGCGCTTCGTCTCTCTGTCTCTCTCGCATACCCCTACGGACCGCTCCACGGGTACACAGTGGGCCAGAAGACCGGCGCAGGCGGCAGAAGCTCGAGACGCGTTTTGAGCTCCTGAGTCGCTAAACGGGAGTCGAACTGAACGTGTGACCCCACCAATGGATTGCTCTCCGAACGAGGAATCCATCGGTTGGGTCACAGGTTCGGACCGAGTCCCGTTGAGCTACTCTGGAGCTCAAAACGCATCTAAAAATCTGGCCGCCTGCGTTGGTCCCCTGGCCGCCTGCGTTGGTCCCCTGGCCCACTGTGGGGTGCGAGGGAGACAGAGCGCCGTGGTGCTGCTCGGAGGCAGCCTGCAGGACGGCCCCCGCGATGCCAGCGCTGCCAAGGGGAGGGCGCCAACTCGCATCACGCCTCCTGCATCAGCGACCATAAAACAATCAGGTGGCCGCGGCCGGGGCCGCCGCATACCAACCAGCCAACCCTTTTTTTCCGGCCCGCTCCCCCGCGGATCCGCCGTCCCCTCAGGCAGCTCATTCCCAAGGGCCTCTCTCTCTCTCTCTCTCTCTCTCTCTCTCTCTCTCTCTCTCTCTCTCTCTCTCTCTCTCTCTCTCTCTCTCTCTCTCTCTGTCTGGCTCTCTCTTTCTCTCTCTAATCATCCAGATGCCGAACCACAGATTAGAAAAGTATCACAAATCCTTCCATATACAATCGATAACATGTTAGCAGGTCTACTTTTGTCGCAGGACTCTTGAGTCTTCTTAAAGTGGACGAATATCAATTTCAGTTTCACAGGACGCCTTATGAGTGTAACGGCGAGAAATGACTCTTCGCGAAATCACGCGGCTTTGCGAAGAAAGCTCGGCGGGCACACTGCTTTCGTGGTAGTCCCGCGTGGCGTTTCAAGTTAACTCCGTCTGACACACGTTCGAAAACTATCGCTGTGGAGGGTGCGGTGGTACCGAGGGGGAAACTACACGTGAAATTCTGTGCCCACTGTAGCATCTGAAATCTCTTGAAATCCAAGATCCTTCCCCTAAAAAGCCCCCCTAGCACCCCCTAAAAAAAACTAGCTAAATTTAGGCATAAAACTCGACAAAATGTAACGAAATCTCTTTTTTGAAATGTTGTGTACCCGGACATATCGTGCCTAATCGTACCTAATTTATGTACCAATTTGTACATAACTTACATAATGCACAATTTAGTGGACATCGGCCGTAACAACGTTTGTCATAGCCATTACTACAGACGCTGTTATCTCAGGTGATCACACAATAACACAAATGTGGCAATAGTTATGTACGAAAAGTCCATAATCGTTTTGTGTACAGCTTGTAACAACAAAGTATTTCGGGCATGCATCACCTTACAAATAAAATACCTTGCACTCGTAATGGACGAACTATTTCTTCATAGAACAAACGGGACAGTTTGTACCTTACGAATGTTCCAAATACTTGGTAAGGTTTAAAGCGTGCAGCAGCAGCAGCAGCGCCGATAAGGGCGTCGAGGTAAAATAAACTGGGCGTCCTCTGTTTACAAGAAACGCCGCCACCCGCAGCGGCTGCGGGGCATCTGCAGTGGAAAGCGGGGGCGGAGGAAACGGCCCCGCGCTGCCCCAAGTCGTAGAAGTGTCAAATGCAGGCAGTTGTGCGGCCACGCAGCGCGCGCGGCGGCGTCCCCATCACCAGCACTCACGCGACCACAACTCCACAAAGAAGCGCTTGTTGCCACGAAGATTACCACACTATGCCCTCCTCAGAACAGAACAGTAGCAGCTTGGAAACGAAATAACGGATTGCTGGATGTGCGATAAGTTGTTTAACACTGGCAAAACTAAAGCGCAACTGTGCGCTCGAATCAAGCATGGGGTTGCACTTGAAGACGTTACACTCTCAAAACCTTACAAACTATTTCAGGCTCACAAAGAAAATACTTCCTAATTTCCGAACTATTTCTTCGCAAAACAAGCTAAATAGTCAGTCCCTTGCTTGTGCTGAAAATACTTCAGAAGGTTTTCACTGCGTACGCTTGAAATAAGGCAAAGACAAGGAGTTCCCTCAGAGGGAATCTCCACCGAAACCAGAAGGCAAACTACGCTTAGCCCATCCCGGATTTTGACCGCCTCCACCGGCCGTCTTCTGGCCCACTGTGCGTAGCGTCCTGCTCTGCTGAAGTGGACGTCTCATGGCCGCTTCTTCGCCGCTTCTACAGATGTAAGGTTGGACTTCTTATTTATGGACGGCCACCTGAAATCCGCTTACCTCGCGTGCATTACGGCCTTGCCTGGCACAGTGGGCCAGAAGACCGTTGAGGCGGCCAAAATTCTAGACGCGTTTTGAGCTCCAGAGTCGCTAAATGGGCCTCGAATCGAACGTGTGACCCCACCACTCCGAACGAGGAATCCACTGGTGGGGTCACACGTTCGAGTCGAGTCCCAATCAGTGAATCAGGAGCTCAAAACGCGTCCGGGGCTTTGGCCGCCTTAACTGTCTTCTGACCCACTGTGCCTGGCCTTGCCTGTGTCGCGCCGCCTAGCAGCGGAAAAGATGCTCTGCGCAGCTTTGCCCGCCAAAATATTTAATTACCGTAGGACCTCTCTTTCGACTCAATCCAAACCGCCTCTGAAGCATACGTTGAACCAGTGCGCAAGAGGGTACTACCGTAACCTGGTGTAATATAAGACACACTTTATTACATGAGGTTAGATTAAGGCTGGGGTAAACTTGAGGCACACGGCAAAAGTAAGGCCTGGAATTCCCAGGCGCATCATGAAAAAAAGGTCTATTTCCGCCTATATCTCAGGCACCACCCGGGAAGGCGTTAGTTTTGTCGTGCACACCTTTAACCCCTGTTAGGTTAATAAGGAGTTCTAGGTCGAGTTGGGTCCCAACTTGCATAGCCTTTGGTTGGCTGCACATCCGTCTCCTTAGAAGGCAGAAGGCTACCACTGAAACATGTGCATTTTTCTTGATGATACTTTTTTTTCGATGTGAAGATTAACAGGAAGAACGAGGGGTTACCCAACCCGGGAATCGTGTATACACCACGTCCAGAAATCATTCGTAATCTTTTTGAAAATTTATCGAGAATCATTTCAGTTTGAATCAAAAGTGGTTATCTTCTTTTTCTTGTGATAGTGACACAAAACACACATTCACTGAGAATGGAAGAGTCTTGATCAATACCCAATTTCGGGTGAGGAACACATTATCACCCGAATTTGGGTGAGGAAGGTTCCTGGCCCAAATTTGGGTGAGGAAGGGGTATCAGCTACACTGAGAATGAAAGAGTCACCACCATCGCCCTTTCATTGGGTAACGCACGCACCGTTGCCCAAATTTGGGTGACGAGCCCGCGGTGACCAAATTATGGGCAGTCATAAAATCGTCGCCTAAATTTGGGTTACGTTGTCGGCGACGAGGTAAGGTCCCCGATGACGCCACGATGACTTGATGTGGCGTTGAGGCCTCCGGTCATCGCACGGTAAAAGTGCCGCCTTGAAATCCAAGGGGATGCCTTGTTTCAATTTCCAAGGGGTTTGAGTGAATTTTCAAAATAGTCCAAATTGACATCACGTTACAGAAATGGATTCGTCTCGACAAGACAAACAAAAAATGTCAACACATGTCATAAGTTTGGATGGAAAATTAAAAAGTTATTTAACTTCAAAAGTCCAAAGTTGGCCTTTTTGGCTATGTTACAAACTTTGAGGTTCAATAACTTTTTTATTTCCCATCTAAACCTATGACATGTGTTGACATTTTTTGTTTGTCTTGTCGAGACAAATCCATTTCTGTAATGTGATGTCAATTTGGACTATTTCGAAAATTCACTCAAACCCCTTGGAAATTAAAACAAGGCATCCCCTTGGATTTCAAGGCGGCACTTTTACCGTGCGTGGTGGCCCCGGAAGGACGTCATCGTGAACCTTACGGCGTCGCCGACGGCGTTACCCAAATTTGGGCGACAAAACGCCTGTTACCCAATTTCGGGTGATGAATTTTTCGTCACCAAAATTTGCGCAACGAAGTTGCATCACCTATTTAAAGGGTGATGGTGGTGACCAATTCATTCTCAGTGTACCTGTATGGCTACATAGTATTCTCAATCAAATTAAGGTGAGGAAACCTTCCTCGCCCAAATTTGGATAATAAAGAATTCCGCACTAGAAATTTTAGTCATGATCATGACTCTTTCATTCTCAGTGTTAACAAGGAAAGAGTGTTTGTAGAGCCTCACGTCACTGGTAAAACTAGGGCGTAGTTCTACGCGTCATTCAAGCATACAACCACGCTTGAAGACTTTACGCCCTTTTTGAAGTGTACGACTACCCGTCAAGACTATTCCCCCTGTGCATTAAGATGGGAGGAAAAGAGCGCATGAGCTCATGTGCGCTTCAAGAAGGGCGTAAAGACTGTGCGCTTCACAAAAGGCGTAATATTACGCCTTAGTTTTACCAGTGTTGTCTCGTGTGATTAGATTGGGGATCGTGGCAATCCGGAACCCCTTGAGGAAGTCTCATCAAATGAAACTTCATTCATAATTTTGAAGAAAAAAAAACACGATTCACCCCCAAACTGTCTCATGTTACCCTTCTTGACGGCACCAGCACACACCCCAACTAAAAAATAAAATAGTAAAACTCGCGTCCGAGCAGTGGATATGGAGCGGGGCCCCTCTACAATATACTTACAGCATGTTTCCCTTTTTGAGGGGCCGGGGGTGGGCTGATGCCCTCGGGGCTGCGTAGGCGCACAGAGATGTTTGAAGCAGTCTTTTCGAGAAGCCACCTCGAGTGCCGGCGCGCCATTGTCGAAGTGTATCTGTGCAAATACAATCACCCAACCGGGGCGAGGACGTTATACCTCGCGGGTGCATGCTCGTCGACGAGAGGACCGTGTACTCTTATTCTTTATTTCATTTCCTCGTTCTCCCTTTTTTGTCAGGGGGGGTGGTCGTACTTTCTTGTATTTGTGTTGGCACTCACAGCCTCACCGATGCTCGAGGGAGCAAGCCGCGCAAATCTGGTATAGAGTGGTCGCCTTGCCTTAGTACCTGATCTACACACTTACGCGCGCGTGCACCCACCTACACCCTCCCCAACCCCACTCTCTCCATCTTTCTTTCTTTCTCTCTTTCTCTTTCTCTTTCTCTCTCTCTCTCTCTCTCTCTCTCTCTCTCTCTCTCTCTCTCTCTCTCTCTCTCTCTCTCTCTCTCACACCACACACCACCACCACCCACAGTTTTCCCCCCTTCCACTTTCTCTCACCTCTCTCACACACACAATCCCCCCCCCTCTCTCCATCTTTCTTTCTATTTCTCTCTCTCTCTCTCTCTCTCTCTCTCTCTCTCTCTCTCTCTCTCTCTCTCCTCTCTCACACACACACACACACGGACACGCACATCTCTTCACTCAGATACTCGGTGAATGGAGTGCCGCACCTGTACACACTAAATGTTCTACGGTGAATCTATTCGTAATACAAATAAACATTGTGGTATCTTACGGTACTTGCTGCGCAAACATAATACGAATGAAGGGTCTCATATGTTACGGTGAACCTTCTCCGTAAAGAAATGCTAATTGTACTTTACGAATCCCAATTATGAATCTGCTTGCTCCCCGTAGAAATGGAAGCCATTCGTGAACCAAGATAATTTTTCATTTATAAAAATTTGCTTACCCTTTTTAGATTTACTCATCAAAATATAATACATGACACAAATCATTTTCTCTTTACTCTTTCATCCATGCAAACCATGTTCAATAAGTACCCGGATCACATCTTGGCATACATTTCTACGGAGGTGACATTCTGCACAGATTTACGTTATTTTTGAAGACCTTTGCTGTCACTGAAGCTTGGTTAACAATAAAACACAAAACTCTAGTTACTTACATGGAATGGGGCCAACAGTGATAAGGTGATTTGTAATTCCTATGTTGTTTATCTTCTTCTTCCAACCAGCCATCAATCCAACCATTGTGTCTAGGTTAGGAGGGGCCCAATGGCATTCACATTTGATGGCTAAAATAAACACTTTGTCATAAGTTCCAGCATCTTGCATGCATGGAAGATTGTTGTTTCCGCCACTTTGATTCGAGTCCTGCCGCTTGTTGACCATGGCGATAAAAATTTAAAGATCTTTTCTAGTAAAAACTATCTCAGTGAGAACGGCGCTCAGCAACCATGGAACCACGGTGTCAGCAGAGCCAAACCAAACGATGGAACTTTCTTCAAATTAAATCCAAAACAAAAGTCCACATGGATTTACTGAAAAGAATGACTTGATTAGTAGCTCGTGATCATCTAGGTTCACACAATTAGAAGCTTTACGTTGATTGAACCGATTCAAGTCGTACACAAGTCATAAATACAACAAGCAGCACTAGTAGTTACACTAACGCCCACCAGGAGCGCTACAGGCGTCGGGCATCAAGGGGCACGGGGGAGAGAAGGCAGGGGACAAGGCGCAGACAGGAACCAAACAAAACAAAGTTTGAAAAAAGAATTCGGGAGTCCCGACTTAAAAAAAATACACTTTGGTTACAATGTCGCCATTAAAATATGGCAAGATTAGAATCAAAGAGGCTGTACCGATGATTTTGAGCGAATGCGAAGTAGTTAAACAAATGACAAAGTGTTTGTTTCGGCCACCAAAGAAGTTTGCATCGGCCCCTAACCTTTGACACTTGACTTAGGAACCAAGTTGCCAAAAGATGGACACATCAGAATTTTCATGTAGCCCATCGTTTTGAGTCTCATTCTACATCGTTCCGTGTAAGTCATTAAAATGGGGCTTTGTCCAAGTTATGCTAAAACTTGTTACTCGCTTATGTTAGCATCTGCCGTTGACTAAGTATCTAACACTAGAAACTGGCACTTTCTTTTGGTTAACATGAATAACAAGATAAACTTATGCCTTTTTTTTTGGTTTAAGTCCAAGACTAGAAGTGATGATTCATAACATATGTATGAACTCTGCATTGTGTTTGTAAGCTACCAATATTTTCAGACACTCATGTCAGATTCGTACTGTACTGAAGCTGTAGTCGCCTCCTTACGATGAGATCTCACCGTAAATTATAGAGCAAAAGAATCTGAACAGACCTGATACGTATTACAATACAAATCAAGAAACTTGATTCGTATTACAATACAAACCAGAAATGTTGTTTGTAGCATACAAAGAACAAAATTTCTTCATAGCATACCAACAAGATTTCACCGTAGAACATTTAGTGTGTAGATCCCGTGTGGGAGCGAAGCCACAAGGCGCTACTCGGCCAGGCGGCCGACTGAGAATAGGATCGTTTCTCGCTCTGTCTCTCCCGAACGTTCTATGAGTGCGAGAGAGAAAGTGAGAGGAAACCACTGTTCGGAATCGGCGTGCGGATGAAATCAACTCGATTACTACCCGGATTTCACGAAGTCGTATATTTTTTTAAACAGATATTCTACGAATACGAAACATAGCTTTGACGATGCGATCCGCAACTGATGTTATTGGAAACCTCTCCAAAGCAATCAAACCCACTAAAATGGATTGTTTTGTTTTCCTTGTTTCGTGCCAACGGCACCGGCCGAACCAAATCCAGCTAAGCACTGCCTAAAATCAACAAGTCTAGCGCGTCCAACGAATCACTGTGGCGCGGTCGTGGCAAACTATCGGTAAAGGCAGTATCACATGCACGTAAAAATGAACAATAGCAAATTTGCGAGTGGTATAGGAGCTATGCATATCCTTCGAGAGGGAAATAAAGTAATCCCTTTCGAATTTACAACTGGAATCTTTAATATGACGATTGGTACGGAAATCAGACAAAAACGGGGTCTCAAGCACAGTACCACAATAATGTGGGTTTCGTTTACCCGGGAGATGGACTCCGGTAGTGGTTGGTTGTCCGTCGTTGATCTGAAATAGTTTTGCAATGTGATAAGTCAACCAGGCAGTGCGAAGAAAAATTGAGTGACATGTTCCTACGTTTTTGGCAGTAAGTTACGTTTTTTAAAGTTTTTTTTCGGTCTAAACGATCAGTATCTTGGAAATTGAAACGTTACCCATTAAAATCACGCTTTATTGAGTGTCAAATTTGTGAAACGCTTGAAATGCGCCAGTAATGTACTTTTTGTGCCGATATTGCAGTTCAAAATTAAGATCCGAAACAGAGGATATATATTGGCGTATTATGGTGTATAATACTTTGATAGAGGTAATAGTCGGTTGAGCATTATTGGTGGTGAATTTCACCTGGCATTTTCCCTGCTCAATGAATATTTCAAATTTGGATTGATACCTCGCAAGCGATTTTACCATGGATATTTGGGAGTTTAACTGACCAGCAGCCCTCAGCTCTACGCCCATCTCGTTCCTCTCTGCGGCGCTCTCTCTCTCTCTCTCTCTCTCTCTCTCTCGCTCTCTCTCTCTCTCTCACCTATCCTGCCAGCCCCCCCCCTAGCCATTGCCATGCCCCTCTAGCCCGCCATGGAGGGCAGCCAGACGGTCGCAGGCCCGACGCCAGCCCGGCTCTCGGCTTTTGTTTTCCGAATCCAACACGCAATTTATGGTGGGGCGATTCGCACATAACACGGCGTACCGAGCGCCGCGCGGTGTCCAGGCATGCTGCTAGTGAAAATCTCCTCGAAGCATATTCATTTTGTTTGCTAGATGGTGCCCCTTCCCTCCGTCCCTTTCTCTCTCTCTCTCTCTCTCTCTCTCTCTCTCTCTCTCTCTCTCTCTCTCTCTCTCTCACACACACACACACACACACACACACACACAAATACACAGACGGCCACAGGAATGTCGTGAATGGGGCGTCCGAGCGGGTCACTGCCTCACAGTGGGCCAGATGACCGCTGGAGGCAGTGAAAATAGCGGAAGGGTATTGAGCTTCAGAGCCGCTACATAGGACTCGAGCCGAACGTGTGGGTTGCTCTCCGAACGCAAGGATTCAAGTAGTGGGATCACACGTTTGGTTCGCGACTCTGGCGCTCATAACGCCTCTCTGGCCCACTGTGTACTTCTCCAGCGAACAGCCGCCGTGGTTCGACACAGACGGCCGCAGTGCCAATGTAAGCCGTAAATTTTATACCAATAGTCTCCGATATTGTGCAAATTGTTCGAAATCGAATCGAGTCTGCTTGGTTTCGAATTGTTTCGCTCACGGAATCGTGGATTCGATACGGAAAAATCGAATGAACGCGTTTCGTCCTCGAATCAAACCGGTCCTTCGCTCCGTCATTTGCCTAAAAAAATCCCATCCTTGGATGTAGTAGGAGTGTCTTGGGCTAAATTTGCATAAACCAATGTCCGGGCCAGTAGGCATTTCACTTCACTTGAGACAAGCTTTTAAAATTTGGCAATGTTCGGATTCGATTCAAAAATTTCGAGAAGATATTCGGATTTGATTCGATTCGGGAAAAAATGGCTGATTCGATTCGATTCGGGTCATTTTGAAAGAGATTCGATGACAAAATTTACGATTCGCACACCCCTCTCTCTCTCTCTCTCTCTCTCTCTCTCTCTCTCTCTCTCTCTCTGTGTGTGTGTGTGTGTGTGTGTGTGTGAGCGTGTAAATTTAGGAGGTCAAGTGTTTAAGATTACACGTCTCTGTTATTGGACGAATGTGAAATCATATTTTTTAGACTGTAAATCTCGTTCGTCCGAATATGTTTCGTTAGTTTGAATGATGATCCACGTTCAAAGGAAGGTGACGTCCTATTACTGAACGGCAGTTCAATACCGAGTGTTCACGAGATACTCGTGCTAAGAATTTATGTCCACATCATTTGATCGAAACCTTGTTGACCAGAGAGCACTTCATGAGCTTTGATGGAAGGTCCCTATTTAATGTCGAATTTACACACAAACGAAGAAAGGGACAAGTCAGCGACACTACAATGCTCGAAAAGAAACTTTAATCTCACAGTGAACATGAAAATACGCCACGATTCAACAGAGGGTGAAAGGTACACTGTTAAAAATTCCTTGTTTAGTCTACGACATGGGTCCTTACATGTTTTTAACAAAATATTGCTGTCATTTCCACAACACATGTTGTTATAACGAGGAAAATCAACAAACAATGTCGTTAAATTAACGACAAATTCTTGTTACCCTGCAATTCGATTGGTAAGTTTGCTTTGCCACTTCAGTGGCGCTCCGTTTTGAATGCCAAAATTTGGCCTTCTGGGCCCAGATTGACCTCTTCGAGTGCCAAAATTTGGCATTCTGGTGAACTTGGACGCCAAAATTTGGCATTTTATAAGGCCAATCCGGCCCAGAATGCCAAATTTTGGCATTCAAAACGGAGCGCCACTGGAGTGGCAAGCAAACTTACCAATGGAATTTGCAGTGTACTTGATGTTAACAATATATTTACGTTACGTGAACAACCTACTTTTCAACAATATCTTGTCGTTCTTCTAACGACCTACATTGTTACGAAAATATTGTTGCAGCTCTAACAACCTTTCGCTGTCGGTTGAAGATGTCGATGAAACAGCTCATTGACATAACAATTAAATTTTGTTAACTATCCCCGAATAATACTGAAGATGACATGGTGGCCGCGAAGATGACGCTCTCACAGCCTAACGTACAATTATTTGTTGAATCAACAAAAGAGCCGGCCTGTTATTTTGACATACATTTCTTAATAAAATTTTATCAACATTTTGTTGTTGGTTCAACGACAATTGTTCTGAGAGTGCAGTGCCGCACGAGGAATCCGTTGGTGGGGTCGCACGTTCGGTCCGAGTCCCATTTGTTGATTCTAGAGCTCAAAACGGGTCCGGGATTTTGACCGTCTCGAGGGGGTAAACACTCAAGTAATCGTGTACAGACCACTCGGTATTACGCTGTATTTCGGTGGTATTACACGTGTATTACGGCATTAAAATGCTAAATTTTGCCACATTTGACCCTAGAATGGTATTAGAAATACGTGTATTATGCGCGCGTAATACACGGCTTTTTTGTACAGGGCATTACGAAAGTGTTTACCCCCTCGGACCGCCTCCACCGATCGTCCGGCCCACTGTGCGCCGCGCTGGGCCTTAGTCTGGTCAGCCTTGGTGGACCATGCGGCAGGAATGTTCATAATTGTGACATGCGCCGCGTGTCGCTCGACGGGCGCGAGCCAGGCAGCCGCCACAAACGAGTAACATAATTCCGTCTGCCGTGGTCTCACAAAGACCGGGACCACCGTCCCGAGGAAACCTTTTTTTAATTTTTCGCCTTTTTTCACAAGCAAAAAGCGCAAACATTTCCTCCGACCAAGCAGTACCTAAAACATAAAAAACGCGACGCGGTGCGGTCACAGTGGCTCCCGCCCTGCTGCAAACACCACGAGACCTTACGCGCCTTTTCTGAATGATAATCATAATAATTAAAGGCAATAGAATGGCTCTCTTTGAAGAGCGTGACAAAGAGGCTCACAATGGGCCAGAGGACCGGCACGGGTGAACAAAACTTTAGACGCGTTTTGAGCCCCAAAGTCGCTAAGCAGGACTCGAACCGAACGTGTAACTCCACCACTGGATTGCTGCCTGAACGAGGAATCTATTAGAGGGTTAACACGTTCAGTTCAAGTCTTGTTTACTGACCCTACAGCTGAAAACGCGTCTACAGTTTTGGCCGCCTGCGCCGGTCTTCTAGCCCCCTGGGCGGCTCCCCCCTCGCTGTCGCGCACCGCACACCGCCGTAAGAAGAATGTGGCGGCGGTTTTGTTCTCTGAAAACGTTACGGACGGAGGGGTGCCACCGCGCGGCGCCACGCCATGCCACGCCCTGCACAGTGGGCCAGAAGGCCGGGTAGAGGCGGCCAAAACTCCGACGCGTTTTGAGCTGCAGAGTCGCTAAACAGGACTCTAACCGAACAGGTGACCCCACTCATGGATTGCTCTCCAAACGAGGAATCCATTGGTGGGCTCACGCGATCGGGTCGAGTCCCATTTAGCGATTGTGGATCTAAAAACGGGTCTAGAGTTTGGGCCGCCTGCCCCAGTCTTTCTGGCCCACTGTGTGGCATGCCAAGCCTCGTTATGCCGCGCCATGCCATGCTTCACCACGCCTCGCCACGCCACGCGCGAGAAAAAGTAATTTGAAAAGGAAGAATAGCGGCGGGCACCCGGTGGCGCTGTGTTCTTTGCCGTATTATGCGGCTTCTTAGGGCCCCTGTCCTGTATGCTCGACCGGCGAACACGTATCAGTGAGGCTGTCTCCCTGCTAGCACAGTGGGCCAGAGGCTCGGCGCAGGCGGCTGAAACACTGGACGTGTTAAGAGCTCACCATTCGCTTAATGGGACTCGAACCGAACGAGTGACCCCACCGATGGATTTCTCGTCCGGAGAGCATGGATTAATCCACATGGGGAGTCACACGTTTGATATGCAAGCAGGGTCCATTCATGCATCTGTGCACGGTATGAACACTCTGAAAACCTTACAAACTATTTAAGCCTTACGAAGTAGTAGCTTCATAAACAAAGTATTTTGAGCATACGTACGCTTACAAAGAAAATAGTTCGTCATTTACAAACTATTTCTTCGCATAACATAGTAACTTAGTTTGTATTATGTATGCTCAAAATACTTCGTAAGGTTTTAAGCGTGAACGTAAATAAATACCGTCATAATTCGGAACATGAACATAACTGGATCCATAGATATATACCAAATCGAGGCTTCTTTCCCACTGCATCTTTGGGAAACGTTCTCTAGAACGCACCCACGAAATCTGCAAAGTACCCAGAAAATACTCGCGATTTTTTTCAAGTCCCTAGGAGTGAGTTACTCCAGTCTCCCTCCTTAATTTTGACAACCACGCAGGGATTCCCATGCGCCATGTACTATCACTCGCAAAAGAATTGAGCCGTAGATACCCCATGCGCAAGAGACTTTCAATGCTGGATGTATGGGAGATCTCTTGGGCATGGAGTATCTAAGGCTCAATTTTTTTGCGAGTGATAGTACACCGTGCGGCGGTGCATCAAGTCGGACTCCCCACATAAACAAGGGCGGATCCAGAAACGGGTTCAGGGGGGGGGGGGGATGTCTCGAAAGTTGTCTACCTACAGGGGCCAAGTGCGATTAGTTGCCTACCTTTCAGGCAGCTTCGCCGCCTTCGGGGGGGGGGGGGGGGGGGGGCACCCCCCCCCCCTGGATCCGCGCCTGCACTTAAAAAAATGTAGGAACTGGCTTCGCAATTACGAAGAAAACGAAGGCGGTGTGAAATCTACGGAGAAATGCAAAGTCGCAATAAGAAGTCATTTTACAATCCCTTCGTTTTCTTCATAGTTAAAGATTCTTCGTCGACTTTTAGGAGTGTTGATATAGCCTTGGCATTTTCAGCGGGTGGTTCAGAGCCAGGAGGTCAAATTTTGACATTGAAATCAGGGGGCTGCTGTTGTCTGGAGTGGCGGGAAAACTTGGAAATGGATTTGCAGTGCGGAGTTGGTGCGACAGTAGCGAGGGGTGACCCACCGTAAGATTTAGTGTACAACGAATGTGGGAGTGTGTTAGAATGTGCGAGATTTCTGCTTTATTTGTCACACTTGTTGCCTACTTAGAGGCGTTTTCACCTGCAGAATGTGGGAATGTGTTCAAATATTGTAGAATGAATGTGGGAAGTTATTGCCCCCTCGGACAGTAGCCTTTGAACCTGCAGTCCCTCGTCGCTATGCTTTCGGTACTGGAGTTGGATGTCCGCCGCGCAGAGTCCCCCCGCCGCCACCGGCCGCGCCGGCCGCGCGCACCTCTTGCTTATTGAATATTCTACACAACGCACGCCCCGCCGCGCCCTTACGGCTCCTCAACGGTTTCCAATCGGATCAGCCGGCGGGGCCGGGGAAGCTGTTTGGGAAGCTCTGGCTGGAGGCGAGCAGCGAGCAGCGCAGAGGTCAGAGCCGAGACACGAAATTGCCCCCCCCCCCCCTCTTCCCTTCGGCTTGACGCGGCTCGACACAGCCCGGCCCACAGTGGGCCAGAAGACCAGTGGAGGTTGTTAAAACCCCGGACAGGGTTTGAGCTCCAGAGTCGCTAAACGGGACTCCAACCGAACGTGTGACTCCACCAATGGATCGCTCTCCAATCGAGGAATCCGTTGGTGAAGTCACACGTTGTTTTCGAGTCCTGTTAAGTGATTCTGGAGCTCCAGACGCGCCATCAGTTTTGGCCGCCTGCACCGGTCTTCTGGCCCACTGTGCGTCCGTCACGTTCACGGCCAGCGGCAGTGTGATTCCGAGGAACTCTCCCGTGGGTTTGTCTCACTCGCACGCAAGGCCCGTCCTGTAGAGGTGCGATCGGGACAGAGCGACGTGACCGTTATTCGGAATCGGCCTGCTGCACACCCAATCCGTCAGGAGCGGCGAGGTCAACGTCCCTGCAGTGCCATGAAGAAGCGATTCTCCCTCCCCCCTCCTTTTCCTGTTTTTGGCCCAGGAAGAATAGGCTCGCAGTTTCATCGAAATTTCTACGCGCTGGCTGTGCCTATCCGAAGGGTCCGGGCTCATATATAGTGTATCCAAGGAAGGTTTCCTCACCCAAATTTTGGTGATAATACTATGTAGCTGATACACGCTTCCTCACCCCAATTTGGGCGAGGAACCTTCCTCACACACAAAATTTATGTACAATTTTGTACGAGACATCACAGGGGTTTTTTTTCTGCAGGTGAACTTTTCGTACAATTTTCGTACGACAATCTGCACAAATTTCCTCCTTTTAGTACAAAATCTCGTACAAAATTGTACAAAAAGTTCATCTGCACAAAAAACTGTGATGTCTCGTACAAATTCGTACAAAAACATTTAGTGTGCACCCAAATTCGGGTGATAAGTTGTTACTCGCCCAAAATTGGGTATTTATCAAGATTCTTTCATTCTCAGTGTAGCGACTCTGGAGCTCAAAACCCGTCGTGCGGAATTTCAACCGCCTCCACCGGTCTTCTGGCCCACTGTGCGCCCTCCCCCATCGCTATAGTTGGCCGCGATCCCGACTCCCCCACCCCCATTAACAAAGTACCACGCCCCGCGCGGAATGTTGCGGCTTGTACGTGTGTTATTAGAGGCCCGGCCGTGTATCAGTTGTTGCTGAGTGGGCCGTTGCACAGTGGGCCGTAGTCGTCGGGCCGCCTGCCCCCGCAGCTTCCGCCGAGCCTAGTACACGCGCCAATTTGATCCGGAACGGCGAAACGATTGCAAGTGGAACAGTGGAATAGTGTGGTCTACGATCCGCCTGGCGACGGGGTTCTCCGACTGGAACGGTGCACACTAAACACTGAGAATGAACGAGACGTCACAGTTTTGTGTGCAGATGAACTTTTTGTGCATATTTGACCGC
Source organism: Stenchaetothrips biformis (assembly GCA_030522485.1). NCBI lineage: Eukaryota > Metazoa > Arthropoda > Insecta > Thysanoptera > Thripidae > Stenchaetothrips > Stenchaetothrips biformis. The sequence goes on along the minus strand of CM060093.1, from coordinate 6,394,574 downwards.
GATTTTGTTCACAAAATGGAGAAATATGTGCTGTTTTGGATACGGAAATTGTATGTTAAGTTCATGTGCACAAAAGACTAACAATGCCGTCTCGTGCAAAATTGTACATATCGTACATTATACTGTGCGATATCAGTGTACCATTCACATTATGAACATGTTAGCATAATACACAATGTCCTATTCGGATATCAAAATTTCACATTAAAACTACCGTTTTTGTAAATATACATAATTTTAACTTAAAAAGCTTCGAGGCTGACAGGAGTAACTTAGAAATCCAAACCATCCACTTCTCCTCCCTCCGTCACCCCCAGGCACCAAGGCGCACTCCAAGGACCAAGCTGTCGGGACGCTTCATTCACTGCTTCAGGATAATTGAACCATTTTCCGGCGACTCCCTAATATTTAAATCAAATGAGACGTTGATGCCGCGCTCCGTTGCGCTGCCTGCAGCCGGCGCACAGTGGGCCAGAAGAACGGCACAGGCGGCCAAAACTCTTGATGCGTTTTAATTAGCCCCATCGCCGCTGAACGGGACTCGAACCGAACGTGTGACCCCACCAATAAATTCCTCGTTCGGAGAGAAATCCATTGGTGGGGTCACACTGTCTCACGTTCGGTTCGACTCCTGTTTAGCGACTAAGCTCAAAACGCGTCTAGAGTTTTAGCCGTCTGCGCCGCTCTCCAAACTCAACAGTGTACTCAGTACACTCTGTTCAGCGTGTACTCACAAGCACACTCTCATCACAGTGTACTCAGATGAGCACACTCTCATCACAGTTTACTCAGATGAGCACACTCTCATCACAGTTTACTCAGATGAGCACACTTCAACGAGAGTGTACTCAGATGAATACACACCTACAGCTGCATATAATGCCAGGCGTGCTTAGGTGTGTACTCATCTGAGCACACTCTCATCAGAGTGTGCTCATCTGAGTACACTCTCGTTGGAGTGTGCTCATCTGAGTACACTCTCGTTGGAGTGTGCTCATCTGAGTACACTCTCGTTGGAGTGTGCTCATCTGAGTACACTGTGATGAGAGTGTGCTTGTGAGTACACGCTGAACAGAGTGTACTGGGTACACTGTTGAGTTTGAAGAGCGGTCTTACGGTCCTGGCCCACTATGCGGCGTGCCCTTGGTGCTCCTTCCCAGTACTGCTGCGTTCGGAACAGTGTTCCGTCACTCTCTCTCTCTCTCTCTCTCTCTCTCTCTCTCTCTCTCTCTCTCTCTCTCTCTCTCTCTCTCTCTCTCTCTCTCTCTCTCTCACTCTCTCTCTCACTCTCTCTCTCTCTCTCTCTCTCTCTCTCTCTCTCTCTCTCTCTCTCTCTCTCTGTCTCTCTAAGAAACAGATGAAACGGCATGCATTTTGTGACAATTTTACATTTCCCTTTTGGCCCGCTATGTAAATAAAAATCCCCCCAATAAAACCTATTATAAACTAAAAAAAACTCTCTCTCTCTCTCTCTCGCAGCCCCTACGGAACGCCTCATTTTAGCAACAGCGAGAGAGAAACAAAGCAGTGTTGGGAAGCAGCCTCCGGGGCTTGCAGTGCTCCGCGCGGGGCCCTGCTTGCTTTTCGTTCCCCTCTTGAACGGGCCCTGATTGTGGGCCCGGGTCATCATTGCACCCAGAGCTCTGTAGTCGCTGCCAGAAAGGTGGGCAACAGGTTGCAGCCAAGATCGGGGGTCTCGGGTCCGGCCGCGCTGGGGGACGCGTGAGGAACGGAAGGCAGGCGACGGGGCTTGGCATCGATCCTGGTTTTACATTTTCCTGGCCACAGAGCATGCACTGCACTTGCTCAGGAAAGTACGGAGTGCACACTCTCAGGCTCGCATTGACTTTTTATCTCTTGCATAAAAGTTTTTTGTGCAAATGTAATATGTACTATTTACTCTTAAGCTTTGCATGTTTTTGTTCGTTATAGGGTATTTATTCCATTAAACCTGCCTTTTTGTCAATTCCAATGTACTTTTTGATTTCTACATGATCTATTGACAATTTCATCCTAAAGACAATTAAAATTTTGCATAACTAAAAAGAAGATAGTACAATTTACGTTTGCTCAAAGCTCCATAAGCAAGAGACATAAAAGTCCATATGAGACTGAGGGTGTAGAGATGCTACCATAAGGCCGGCGCGGACGAAGAAGAATATGAAGAATATATATTCACTGCTAATCTAAGTGTGGTATCTAAAAATATTACGTAACTGCGAAGAAAATGAAGGCATTGTGGAATTGCTTCGCATTACGAAGGATTTTGCTGCATAATGCGAAGCATTTCTTCGTAGATTTTACAATGCCTTCATTTTCTTCGTATTACGAAACCACGCTTCGTATACTTTGTACTGTGCACGCTCCCTTGCGTAGACCACCGTTTGGTCCACGCTTTCTTGCTTTGACCACTGTTTGTTCCACGCTTTACAGTTTCGTGCGTGTCCTTTTTCCGTGCAGTCCATGGCCGTTTCAGTCAAGGAAGCGTGGACCAAACTGTGGTCCGCGCAAAGATGCGTGGACTTGGTCGACACTTGGATCAGCAGTATATAATCTGTTTCCATCCGATGTCGGAGCAGGACAGGTTGCAGGTTTTGCTGCCGCGGGAATATTGATTCCACGCAAGGCCCTATCAGGCAACCGCCGTGAGACGCGAATGTGCGTTCTCCATTATTCCCCTCTCCTGCCCAGATTTCGCCCGCTGCCCAGGAGCCTACAGGGCCCGCCGCACCTCCAGCCTTTGAGGCATCGGAGAGCCCCCCTCACCCTCTCATCTTGTTCTAACGACTCTCATCTTTGCGCAACTTCTCCCGGTGGTGTGACACCGGACCGGGACAGCCGGCTGTCTCCGAACAATCGCTGCGCTGTCACTCCCATACACCGCAGTGGGCCAGACGACCGACGCAGGCGGCCAAAACGCTAGACGCGTTTTGAGCTTCCAGAGTCGCTGAACAGGACTCAAACCGAACGCGTGACCCCACCAATGGTTTCCTCGTTTGGAGAGCAATCCATTGGTGAGGTCACACGTTCGGTTTGAGTCATTATTAGCGAGCGTGGAGCTCAAAACCCGTCTAGCCTCCACCAGCCTTCTGGCCCACTGTGACCCGCATGCGCAACGAGTGAGAAGAGACAGGCCGACGACGACACCACTGTTCGGATTCGCTCGGAAGGAAAAGAGAACAAAGAAGGAGGTTTTCACTTCCGCCAAGGCTCGCCATGCGATCCCAACGCCATAGTTGCCACTTCCAAAGCGGATTTCAGCGCGTCAGAGAGACAACCATTTTAACGGTATCCATTCTCGAAACCTTGTGACCCGACTATTACGACTATTGCGCTCCAAATTACAATTCGAAGAATCTCAGCTATTATGCCACCATGAAGCGTAGAATTACGCATTTTGGCGACGGACCATCAAAATAGCGAAACTACTTTTACGGTGCAAAACACGCACACGCACACAAGCATCCGACTATCCACGCACGTCCTGCGTGTGTCGTAATACTCGGTAATACCTCGGGACACGCCAAAGAGCAACAAGTAAACCGTCCAGGCAATCGGATCCATATTCCGTGGGGCGAGCGGCGCACAGTGGGCCGGAAGACCGGCGCAGGCGGCCAGAACTCTCGACGCGTTTTGAGCTCCAGAGTTGCCAAATGGGACTCGAACCGAATGTGTGACCCCACCAATGGATTCCTCGTTCGGAGAGCGATCCATTGGTGGGGTCACACGTTCTGTTCGAGTCCTGTTTAGCGACTCTGGAGCTCAAAACGCGTCTCGAGATTTGGCCGCCTACGCCGGTCATCTGACCCACTGTGCGGCGGCTGGCCACGGCTGCGGGGTGCCTCACAGTGGGCCAGAAGGCAGGTCCGGTCTTAGAGCTTCGGAGTCGCTAAATGGGACTCGAAACGAACGCGTGAACCCGACAATCGATTGCTCTACGAACGAGGAAGCCACAGGGCTGCACGTTCGGTCCGAGTCCTGTTTAGCGACCCTGGTGCTCCTAACGCGTCGAGAGTTTGGGCCGCCTGTGCCGCGGTCTTCTGGCCCACTGTGCGCCTTGTTCCCTGCCTTAACAAAGACCGCGGGACTTAAGCCCCGCGGAATGGCTCCCGCTCGAGCAGTGAGTGAGCCGCCGGCAGCAGGCTGCATGCGGACAGGAAGTTCTGTCTCTCTCGCACCCCAGCGAGATGCCTCATCAGTGCGACAGTGCGGCGGAGCGCTTCGGAAGGCCTCTGCTGGGCCCAGCCCGCATAGTGGGCCAGACGACCGCCGCAGGCGGCAAAAACTGTGGACGCGTTTTGAGACGCAAGGAGGGCCTCGAACCGAACGTGTGACCCCACCAATGGATTGCTCACCGAATGAGGAATCCATTGATGGAGCCACACGTTCGGTTTGAGTCCCGTTTAGCGACTCTACAGCTCAAGACCCATCCGAGATTTCGACCGCCTCCACCGGTCTTCTGCCCCACTGTAGCCCGGCCCGCCACCGTACTTGCTGGGCGTCAAATTGGCCGGAAAAAACATTTCAGCAGACAGCTATGCGCAGCGCCGGGGTCTGTAACAAACCTCACTGCGCAAACAGTGCGGTCTTATTTGGCTGAGCACTTTGGACTCCGGTTTGCCTTTTATATATTCCGTGCGCATTCTTCACTGTTTCTGAATTTTCATCTCTGCAAATCTATTGGCGGTGCGGTGTTGCTAAAGCGGTAACATCTATACCAACTTTCTGTATGCTCGAAAATCTGGAGGCCGCCAACCACGCACAAATGTTTTGATTTCGGGTAATTTTACAATCTGGAGAAAATATGATGAACTTGGAAACAACAGCAATTTCAGTCTAATATGGACTTTTATGTCTCTTGTTTATAGAGCTTTTTCAGCAAACGTAAATTGTACTATTTTCTCTTTAGCTATGCACAATTTTGATCGTTTTTAAGATGAAATTGTCTATAGATCATGTAGACACTGAAAATAGAAAGGTCAGATTTCTGACCCTTAAAGGGGTGATACTAAAATGTTAGACCGAAAAAAGGGTCATACACAAATGTATGACCGAAGAAAAGGTCATACACCAGTGTATGACCGTTGTAAAGGTCATACACAAATGTATGACCGTTTTGAAGGTCATACACAATTGTATGACCGAAAAAGGGAGATACTTTTTTGTATCACCGATGAAGGTTGATATATCCCCAAGGTAAAAGGAAGGGCAGCCTCGCTAATGTCTGACCTTTATTCGGTCATACATACGTGTATGACCGTTTTTCGGTCATACATTCGTGAATGACCTTCCTTCGGTCATACATTTGTGTATGACCTTTTTATCGGTCATACTTTTTGTATTGCCAAAAATTGGTCCGATGTCTCACCTTTTGAATTACAGTGGAAATCAAAAAGTACATTGTAAAAGACAAAAAGTTAGTTTTAATTTACTAAATAGCCTGTATAATGGACGCAAACGTGCAACGCTAAAGAGAAAATAGTACTGCGTTTGAACGAAAAACTTTTTAGTTAGAGATAAAATGTCAATACGAGTCTGACAGTGAGGACACACTCTGCAAACTCAAATGTGTGCATGGCACACTCCTACTGGAGCATGCCTTGAAGCACGCTTTAAATTAGAGCGTGCTTACCAGGCACGCTCTAAATTAGAGTGTCACCAGGCACGCTCTACACTTGAGTGTGCTTACCAGGCACGCTGCCAGCCAGGTAAGCACACTCTAATTTAGAGCGTGCCTGGTGACACACTCTTATTTAGAGCGTGCTTCATGGCATGCTCCGGAGGAGTGTGCCATGCACACATTTGAGATAACAGAGAGGTCACGGAATCAACTTAACACTCAAAAAAGTCTACAAAGAATGTGCTTTGTAGCTACAAAGAAAATGAAGGCATTGTAGAATTGCTTCGTATTACGAAGAAATGCTTCGTATTGCGAAGGATCTTGCTTCATAATACGAAGCATTTCTTCGTCGATTTTACAATGCCTTCGTTTTCTTCGTATTGCGAAGCGATGCTTCGTAGACTTTTTACTGTGAAGTTAATCACTTCTTCCGCTTCCAGGATCATTTGTAAAGCCGTAAATAGTGTGTGAGGTGCCCCTTTTGCAAACAGCGAGTGTCCTGTTTTTGCTAGTGTGGTGCTGCCGAAACAAAGAAAAAGATGGATCAGGTATTTGCTTCTCGATTTTTCTCGCCTACTTAGGCTCGTGTTGCGCTTGGAGCTAGCCGGGGCAGTCCCACAGTGGGCCAGAAGACCGGCGCAGGCGGCCTAAACTGTACACGCGGTTTGAGCTCTAGAGTCGCTCTAACAGGACTCGAACCAAACGTGTGACCCCACCAATGGATTCCTCGTTCGGAGAGCAATCCATTGGTGGGGTAACACACTCGGGTTGGCTCCCGTTAAGCGACTCACGAGCTCAAAACCCGTCCGTGATTTTGTCCGCCTCAACCGGTCTTCTGGCCCACTGTGCGTGCGGGGCTGTCCAGGGCAGCACCCCGCCTTGCTTCTCGTCCGTCGTTTGCTCGTCTTCGGGGCAGCTCGTTTGCCAACAAACTTTTCTTCCAGGCACACAGTAAAAAGTCTACGAAGCATCGCTTCGCAATACGAAGAAATGGAAGGCATTGTAAAATCTACGAAAAAATGCTTCGTATTATGAAGCAAAATCCTTCGCAATACGAAGCATTACTTTGTAATACGAAGCAATTCTACAATGCCTTCATTTTCTTTGTAGCTACAAAGCACATTCTTTGTAGACTTTTTTGAGTGCAGCTAAGCCAATGTCCAGGCCTGTGCCGACACGCCAGTGCCCCCCCCCCCGTTCCCCCACTTTTTTCTCTATCCTTTCCATCGGTAGACTTAGGCTAGACTACCTCCTCTGCGTCTCTTCTCGTGCACACTAAATGACCAGGGACAATTTTTGCATCTAGCTGGATGCGGTTTTAAGCACATCTAACTTCGGACAAATTTGTATCCGGCTAGTCACGAATTGTACATAAAGAGGCACAATATTGTACTTCGAACACGAGACAATATTTGTGATCCAATTGATGGACAATATTGTGCCTCTTTATGTACAATTCGTGACTAGCTAGATACAAATTTGTCCGAAGTTAGATGTGCTTAAAACCGCATCCAGCTGGATGCAAAAATTGTCCCTGGTCATTTAGTGTGTGAGTCAACCCACACGGACCAGGTGCTTGCGCGGATCCTGGGTGGAGGGCTGAAAAGATAGGCAAAACGTAGCACTTTGCATACTAAACGTTACATACTTTCACTGTCCATATTTATTGCCATATTTGTGCATTTGTAAGCTATTTACAATTTCATGCAGAAAGAAGGGACAATAATTCCATATAATGCTCAAGTATCAACAGAATTGTACCTAATTAACGTCAATTCTTAACGTTATGTACAATTTTGTACGAGGCATTAAAATTTTTATGTGCAGATGAACGTTTCGTTCAATTTTCTTACGAAAAACAACTGCACATATTTCCCCATTTTACAACAAAATCACGTGCACATTTGAAAGAAAAGTTCATCTGTTGATGTCTCGTACAAACTTTGTTCGGAATCTTTATGTGTGCAAAAATTTGTACACGACTGACATATGCACAAATATGACAAGAATTAAGTACAAAAAATCTATAAGCATTAAGTGTGTGACCCATCACTGATATACCAAGCGTGGTCTACTCCACACCCTTGATGTGGTCAAAAGAAAGCCATCTTGACCGCATCAGTTTGTGCGGTGCAGGCCACATTTGGTGTGGCCGTTGTGGTAATTCCATGCAATGACCAAACCAAACGTGGTCTACACCGCACCAACTGATGCAGGCGAAATGGGACTTACGTGACCGCATCAATTGGTGAGCACTGTGGCAAAAAGTTACAGAGAATTCTGTTCACAAATTGTGCTCATTCTCCGAACCAATAACCTAACATTTTCCGTACTCTTTTTATACAATATCCCTCCGTAGGACTTCCAACCTTCCAGTAGGACTTACAACAGCCGTCTCCGTGCACCTCAATGTTCTGCGACGGGCTTGCGGAGAAGACTATGAGTCGCACAGTGAATGTTGCAAAGAGGCTATGGAAAATGTTGTGTTTAGGGTACGGAGTACCCTGGCAAAAAAATTAACTGACTTTTCCGTAGTTTTTTTTTCCCCACAGTGCTCTACAAACTCAAGTGTCGACATAGTACACTCCACCTGGAGTCAACCTTGCATGTACACTCCACTTGGAGTCAACCTGGCATGTACACTCCACCTGGAGTCAACCTGGCATGTACACTTCACCTGGCGTCAACCTGGCATGTACACTGTTGCTTAACCCTTGCAAAAAGGAAAATATATGAAAAATATGTGGCAATATATGACTCTATACATGTTTCATACATTGTCAATATAATTGTATCTTGCTCAATATATTGCAAATTATCTTGCGCAACACGTTTTTTATATGTGGGGGTATATGTTGGTGCCCGATAATATATTGGGAATATATTGCCCAATATAATATTATCTTTGCAACATATATTTCTCAATATCTGACACAGCACCTGTCATGGTGCACTCCACCCCGATTCCCTCCACATGCATTCCCTGGCGTGGAATTAGGCAGAGTTAAGAGGGCAGAATTTTCAAGTAACTTTTCTGGAAACCTTGGCACTCGATGTTGAAAGGCGGCTATTTCTCAAGATCATTATATCTTGTAAAATATATTGACGCCACATATTCATCAGGGGAAAGGTTCTTTCCTATGCGTTTAAGTCTCCGGGAAATTTTGAGAAATCCTCTTAAACAAGTTAACTGGAACAGTTCGGAAATTTTAACCGTCTTATTTGGGTGTAGCGCGAAAAGTTCATGAAGGCTATTGATCCGGGAGCTCCATCGGAAGTCCAGGCAAAGCGACAATTGCATTCTTTTAAAATAGAAAAGGAAGTCGTTAGTAGACTTCATAGTGCTATTCGCACTACATTGCTTATATATGTATAGAGCAATGTATGAAATTTATATATTTTCCACATATTTCTTATATCGGAAAAGTATCTTGCTTAATTATCTTTTCCACATATTTCACCAATACAAGTTGAGCAACATATTTTGTCAATATAGTGGCCATATATTTTCCTTTTTGCAAGGGAAGTCCCCTACCTTTTGCATGTAAAGCAGAGCAACAGTGTACTTGCAGGTACACCCTACCTGGCGTGTACTTAGCAGGCATGCTCCAGCGTGGAGTGTACATGCTAGGTTGACTCAAAGTGGAGTGTACATGCCAGGTTGACTCCAGGTGAAGTGTACATGCTGGGTTGGCTCCAGGTGGAGTGTACTATGTCGACACTTGAGTTTGTAGAGTGCAGCCCGGGGGGAAGGATCTGTAGTAAAACTATAGTTTGAACTGACGTATTGAAAGTGCAGTTGCAGAACTATAGTTTATTCTTACTTCTACACCCAGATTTAGCTTCAAACTGAGAGAAAACTAGCAGTAAACTACAGTTGTCCGAAATAACTGGTACTTTTTCCACAGTTAAACTGCAGTTAAGCTACAGTTTTTAGGTATACTTTTTTGACTACAGATCCTTTCTCCCGGGAGAGTGCACCACGTTTGGTTTTTAGTGATCTGGAGGCAACTTTTGCGGCATCAAACCCGCCACCCTGCCGGCCCGTCTATGGATCCGCCCCTGAACAGGTGTATCTCGCCGTGCCCGGCAGCCTGGCCGCAAGCGCCTGCGGATGGCCGCGTATGCGCGCCGCAGCATTGGCCTGCGTTGCGGGCCGGCCTACCCTGGAGTCTGCAGGCGGCGGTATGCACAGTGCGCCAGAAGACCGGCGCAGGCGGCCGAAACTCAAGACGCGTTTTGAGCTCCAGAGTCGGTAAACGGGACTCGAACCGCACGTGTGACCCCACCAACGGATTACTCGCCGAACGAGGAGTCCATTGTTGGGGTCACACGTTCGGGTCGAGTCCCATTCACCGGCTCTGGAGCTCAAAACGCGTCCGGGATTTTGCCCGCTCTGCCCCCACCGGTCTTCTGGCCCACTGGGCGGCAGTCTCCGGCTTGCCATGCACTTCGCCGCCCCTCCTCGATACTCGGGGAATGCTTATCGGTCGGCGGCACGTCCCAGGCAGCGCATTCCCCTTCGTCTCCCTCTGCTTACCCCCCCCCCTCCCTCCCCCTTTTCTCCTTCCAGGATCCGTCATTATTATTGATGTTTCTCGCGAACTTGGCGACCTATCTGGTCACGCCTGCAGGCTGATTCCGAACAGTGCTTACATTATATCTCTCTCGCACTCGTGGGGGCGTCATGTAGGGGTGCGAGAGAAAAAGGGGCGACGAAGCATTGTTCGGGGGCAGCCAGCTGAGCTGCGCGCATTCTGGTATGTTTGCCATTACTCACAGTCAGTGACGACAACATTTTCACGGCGTTCAACTCCTAGCGTCGCCGACACAATCTCAGCGTCTGCGAATAATCGAGAGGCGTTTGGCGAGGGAATCGTTCGTGCGCGCCGTGTTCAGGGACGCCCGACACACGCAGTAAACCAAATATGCGAAATCTCCCTATATTGTTTGAAGAGAATTCAAACAATGAATGTTTTCGTACTCACGGACTCATTGTGAATTCCAGATAACGTTATTTAATTTTTTAACCCCTTCAAAAAATGTCTTTTGGTACGGCGATCTCATGTCATTTCTGTCTCCCTGTCGACGCGTCGACGCTATCTCATCCTTCAACGGACATTTTATCAATATTCATTAACGCTTGTGCACATTAATAGAATTTCGTTAAGAAGCTCAACAGATTTGTGAAAACGACATTAATAGCATCGTTTATCAAACAAATGAAAATGTTAATATGCTCATCAATGTGCACAAACGTCACTACGTTATTTAAGAAAAAAAATCAGTAAGAGTCTGACAGTGCAATGGGGCGACAGCGACAAAATAATTTTCCACTACTTTACGAACGTGATTTTTTTCATCGTTTCTGGAGGGTCGTTCTTAACTCTATAGTAGCACCCATGATGACCCTAAGACAATTCAACAATAATAAAGATATGAAATCTGGAGTGAAGAAAAATGAGGATCTCTACTGAAGACTGAAAAATTACAATCGTATGAGATAAAACTACAAAAGAAATGATATCGGTTGGATAGTGAAACAATTCCGCGTTAAAACAGTTGTTATTTAAAATTATTAATAGAAGACCACGTTTGCTGCTACAGTAAAAAAAAACAAACAAAAAAACAAAACAGGTATCTCTATTTTTTCTGCAAGGTAACTCAATGCAATCATCTCTGAAACAGGCGCCCTAAGGGACATAACTGAACCATACTTTGTACACCCACATCTAATTGACACATATTACCTTTTGATTTCCAAGGTTTCCAGGAAGGGTTTAATCAACTTCATAATATGTGACAAAGTTCTGTTTTTAATCATTTTCTCTCGTTTTAGATACACTGCAAAAAATTCCGTGTTTTGGTACGGAAAATGTACAGAAAATTGGGTACAGAAAAGGTACGAACCTTCCGTGCTGGTTCTCTGTGGTCCCCATAAGGATCTCATGTAAACTGCTACAGAAAACATGTACAGAACCTCCGTGGTTGGCAAGGTACGGACGGTCCAGGTAAAAAATTGACCAGACATTTTCCGTGTAATTTCTGTACTTTTTTCTATCAGTGTAAACTTCGTGCTGTTCCCGCTGCCAAGCCCTCTCCATAAAAAAGACATGGTGGTTTTCTGTGCAACCGCTGAAGGGCAGGTCAGAAACTGCAATGCCTCGATTTTCTATTAAGTCTCATATTCTCCCGTTTCAAGGGAGACTCCAATTAGAGCATAATCACTGTATGACTCGTAAAGCTATCAACTTGAAAGAGATGAGGAAAATCAACGATACCAAATACAAACAACACATCAGGCCCGGTTTATTATCATATCTTTGAATTCAAACATTTTGTAAGTCACCGCCATAATTCATAATATAATACATTGTACTCTAAACACATAAAGCTCATGGAATCATAGGCAGGCATCTTACGAAGCAGACAAAGCCTAAAGCGTCATCTTAACGCTAAGGGCAATTGTAAAGGGGGCTACGAATCGTCAAATACACCAACCGTGGACCGTTCTGTCAGTACACACGTTTGCCTGCCGTTGTTATTTTTCCTTCAAACTATTTAGTCGTCGACTTAATATTTTTTGTTTCTACTGAGAAGGTATATAAATCCGAAGAAAGGGATAACAGTTATGTTTGTTATTAAATAATAACTGAGGAAAAAAAGGGAAGGATATGTTGTTTCTACAAGCTGTGTACAAATACGAGGCCTGCTGTCAGATATTCTAACATTGCACCCACATAGGATCCCGACACTTCCGCACGCTTCACTCAAATGAACTCTCCTCTAAATGTGATGTAAGATGATTTATCAGATGACTTCTTGCGCTGAACAGTTCATTGCAAACTGTACACTTGAATGGCTGAGCCACGATGTGTGTTTTTAAATGCGATCGAAGATAACTCGAAAGACTGAACTTTTTCTTGCACACTGAGCACTCGTAAGGTTTCTCTCCTGCTCCTGCATGGATTTTGAGATGATGTATAAGACTTTGTTGCGCTTTGAACTTCTTAAAACAAACTGAGCATTCAAAAAGCTTCTCATCAGCATGGCTTCGAAGATGATTTTTAAGATGTGCTTTCTGGCCAAACTTCTTATTGCAATTCGAGCACTCGAAAGGCCTTTCGCTTACATGTGTCTTGAGATGAGTTGCAAGATTACTTCGTTGACTGAACTTCTTATTGCACACAGAGCACTCGAATGGCTTCTCTCCTGTGTGAATTCTACGATGCATAGTTAGAGTAAATGCTCTACTGAACTTCTTTCTGCAAACAGTACACTCGTGAGGCTGCTCGCCAGTGTGGGTTCTTAGATGACCGCGAAGTGCAAATGAGGTTCCAAACTTCTTGAAACAAATGGCGCACTCATAAGGCTTTTCTCCTGTATGGGTTCTCAGATGATTTCTCAAATGACCTGACTCACTGAACCCCCTTGCGCAAACTGAGCACTCAAAGGGTCTTTCTCCTGTGTGGGTTCTTAGATGACGTTTAAGATCCTGTTGTTGACCGAACTTCTTACCGCAAATCGGGCATCCAAAAGTTTTCTCATCGGTATGGGTTCGTAGATGAATTTTCAGGCAGCATCGCCGACTAAACTTCTTGTTACAATCCGAGCATTCATATGGCCACTCCCCTGTGTGGGTCTTTAGGTGGGCCCTGAGAGAAACGCTCTTTCTGAACGTCTTATTACAAACAGCGCATTCCAAATCTTCTGACTCAACATGGGTCTTCAGATGAGTTCTCAGTATTCCTGTGCTGGTAAACCTTTTCTTGCAAAGTGTACACTCATAGGGCCTTTCTCCTGTATGGGTTCTAAAATGTTTCTTGAGGTCACCTTTATGACTGAATTTCTTATTGCAAACTGCACACTCGAAAGGTTTTTCTCCTGTATGAGATCTGATGTGAAGTCGGAGATTACAGGCGTGACGGAACTTCTTGTTACAAACGGCGCATTCAAAGGGCATCTCTCCTGTATGGGTTCTGCGATGACTTTCGAGATGGTGACGTCGACGTACCTTCTTACCACAGACGTCGCACTCAAAGGGCTTCTCCTGGGTGTGGGTCATCTCATGAGTTCTTGTGTTATTTTTACAACTAAACCTTTTACTGCAGATGGCACACTGAAATAGTTTCTGCCCAGGGTGTTTGGAACGGCCGTGCTGAGTGAGCGTGGACACCGAGGGAAACTTCTCAGCACACAAGGTACACTCGTGGACCATGGCCTCCTTGGGGCGTAAGTGCAGGGAAAACTCTAAAACAGGCACGAAACTTGTAAAGTTGAAGCAGCTGCACAGCACAAAATACTCGATTCGACTAAAAAGGCACTGTTATTCAACGAATGTGACGTCATATTCGTTCGAATGTGATTTTTGTCACATTCGTTTGAATGTTGACCCCCGTTCAAACGAATGTGACACCCTAATTTAACGGCCGTGTCACGTTCAAACGAATGTGACATCAGATTCAAACGAACGTGACAAAATTCACATTCTAACGAATATGACGTCACATTCGTTGAATAACAGTGGGAAGCCTACACACAACTTGAATTTGTACAATGTTGTACGTGGTTCTTGCGTGTGCACTTTTACGTCCAAATTGATACGCAGAATCGCACAAGTTCGTGCAAAATTGCTTACCAATTTGTGCGAAAAGCATGCCTGCGAAAAATTTAATGGAAAATAAATTGTGTAAGAGAATTTTAAGGGTACGCACCTTATGTATATGTGGGGGCCGCAGCAGAGTGAAGAGCGCGGGGGATCGTAGTCGAGTCCGGGCAGTAATTGTGTTTGATGTCCTGTAAAGATGAAAATATACCGTGAAATTCCCTAAATAAAAACACTACAAACTTTATGGAAATACTTCGCGCCAAAATATGGCAAAACATAAAGTCTCGCCAAATTTCGGTCAGACCTCAATGTCTCGCCAAATTTTGGTCAGACACAAATGTCTCGCCACGGAATGGCGAGATTTTCTTGTCTGTCCGCTGAAAAGGCGCTAATAAGAGTCCATGCGGTGCACCGTAAGTAGTGCCTTCACAGTGGTCAGACAAGAAAGTCTCTCCATTTTGTGGCAGTACATTTTTTTCAGACCAAAATTTGGCGAGACTTTCAGGTCTGACCGAACCTTCGCGAGGCTTTGTGCCTCACCTCTGGAGTGGCGAGAAGTCTGACCTTTCGATTTGTAGTGAACTTTCACGTAACACAAAACCCAAACCCAATAAAGTCGACACTGACACCAAACAGTGGTGTGGCGCCGTGCGGACGGATGCGTCTTACGCAAATAGAAAACTTTTCGTGGATCGTTGAAAAGAATGCCATAGGCCGGAACCTGACTTCTCCTGGGATCTCAAGGTGGAAAAATGTAATAAACCATGAGATCTAAGAACACAAACCATTGCCAATAAGTTCGTGACGATTATTAAGTTGACTGTGACTGTTATATTTGATTATGTCAAATCGTGGACAGAGGCAGATCCAGAGTCGGCCCAAGAGAGGGGCAACGTAGCACTTTTGGCCTACTTGCAGGGGCAAAGTGTTGCCTTTGGCCTTCCTTTCGGGCGGCTATATCGGGCTTAATCTCTCTGGATCCGCGCTTGATCATAATCCACTTCCGTCAACCTGATTGCTGATCATCGGTCCAAGATCGGTCCAGTACCCTATCGCCACACCATCGCACTAGTAAAACTAAGGCATTAACTTACAATGCAGCCTTCGTCTAGCGTACCAGAGCTCATACGCTTCTTCACCCTCAAGTTATGAAGCGTATTAGAACGCTTCAAGTAAGGTCTCAAAGCGTAGTTCTATGCTTGAATAGAGCATAAAACTACGCTTCAGTTTCACCAGTGATACAAGAGTGATACATGTATTCCATGCAAGTATATTGCGCGGGTCTAAAGCGTCGTTACAATTTTGTTTAACACCAAGACTTTTCAATTAATTATTAATTCTGACTAAAGTAGACAATGTCATCCCGTATGGAAGCCAAACTGACATATTCCGGGAGAGGATATAAATGATCCATGAAGCGGAAGAAAGGGATAGCTCAATTTTCATCATTTTACAGGAGAAACAAAAAACTGTCTGCAGAAAACACTTAAAATGAACAAATGAATTATTCAAATGGATTTTAGTTAAAAACTCGTAACTTATAACACTGAAAAATTTCAAAAGTTCCGTAGATGGTTTCTTCTATTTTCACCTTTACGTTGGAATAGACTATAAACCCATGTTAGCTTAGTTCTCCCAACCAACCCCAGGCAACTCGACGCTTTGGCTCTGTCCCTTAAATGTCTGTGACGTCAGACGCGGCCTCCGATACAGGAAACTTAAGTTAATACGAGAAATTTCCCTCTTGCGAACACTAAATTTCTCGCACACGTCGTCAGAAGGTAAATAAAGAATTTGTGACGATTTATACCGTGACTCTATCACCCAAATATCTGCCGGTAATCGAACCCGGAGAATTCACCTCCGAAGGCACGCATTCTACCACTGCCCTACGGCGGCTGCTGGTAACCAGCAGAGTTCACTTGACTCTTGGAGTCTTTCGCCGCAGTTTGTACCAACCTTTCTGGCTCGGCGCACTGAAATACGGAAAGATAGTTAAAAGTTTGGGCTTCTATGAGGACCTTTAAACCGGTTAAACTTGTTCTTGACTTGCCCTTTGGTACGATTAAAATGGTTTGCGAGCTTACTAACACGATTTAATGACTAATCCGGACGCCCTCAAGAGGTGGCGAGGTGGCATCTGTGAAGGTGGCAGTGCAGGAAGCCGCGCCGCTCTAGGGTCCGGGCGCTGTCATAAGAGTCGCCTGGGGTTGCTCCCAACCAAGGTTGAATTTGGAGGTATTTCACGTGGAGCTGAGGTCTGCGTAGAGTCTATTTTGCTCTGGTACATTTGTAGAGTTCCCTTTCTTTCCCAACTACTGATCCAAAATAGGGGGAGTTTCGTACAAGTAGAGTTATCTCCTTCTATTAGTTTGTCAAACAGAGTCATGTGGACTTTGGTTGAGTTATCTCTATTTTCCGATGAAATGTAGACCGTGAAAGGGGTCAAGTTGATATATACCCATTTTCCAAGTGGATTTTCTCCCAAACTACAAAGCATTGGGTCAAATAATTTGGTGTAATGATGTGGACCATCCTGAGGAACAATAATAAAATAAAAACTCCATTTGAAGATAAGTGAAATTATTCCCTTCTTCCGCTTCCTGGATCAAACAACATAGTGCATCACTGACTGATCTGGACCCGGACTTAAAAAAGGAATCCATCTTGCGTAACACTCATGACTTGCAGTACATAGAGTAGCAATAATTCAAGTTAGATGGCGCGTCTCGGGATAGGGTACTTCGGAGATAACCCAGACCGGAAGTCAGCGACAGAACGGGAGAAACAAAAGAGCGGCGGGAGGCTGTGCCAAGTGGTGGTAGGGGTGAAGGGGGCGCGCGCATGCTGCCCCCACTCCGCCGATTTCGACCCCCACCACCGCTCAGCATAGCCCCCCGACGCTCTTTTGTTTCTCCCGTCCAGTCGCTGACTTCCGGTCTAGGTTTTCTCCAAAGTACCCTATTATCTGTAGAGAAACGTTACGCAGAGGGATGGGTGCAGGGGTCTGAACCAGCGTAACACTATATGAGCTATCAATACCCACTTATCCGCGAGACATACTTTCTCACCCAAATTAGAGTGAGAACATGGTACAAGGTAGGTGTACGCCAGACACCTAGTGTTAGTAAAATGTAACAACCGGACACACACACAAAATCTACATGTGTACTTGCCTAAGCACGCACTTAGAAGTGTGTACTTGAATGAGTACACACTTTAAAAGTGTGTACTCGCGATGTGCATGCGCGGCATAGGGAAAACGCATGCACTTCTATGTGCGTACTCACTGAGTACACACTTTAAATTGTGTACTTATTCAAGTACACACTTCTAAGTGCGTGCTTAGGCAAGTACACACCTCGAAGTGCATGCTTGTAAGCACGCACCTATAAGTGTGTACTGAGTACACACATAGATTTTGTGTGCAGATTGGGTAAATATTGTGGTAAATGGGTACAACAAAGTTCCTTTCGCGTAATTTTGGACAAGGAATCCGATTTTGCTGGTGTAAGGACCCTAGGTAAACTAATAGTCCTTTTTTTGTCCAGAAACGCCTGGAAATAACTTGTTGTTAACTCGCAGTTCACCTAAGGCTGTCAAAGAAATCGTAAATTGCCCATAAAATCTGGACCGTGCATGTTTCGGCCGGAAAAAGTGGGTGTCTTTAATGGACCCATGAGGACTACCTTTAACCAAAATGTTGAGGAAATCGATCGTGTGCCAAAATCGGACTAGGCCTCATAACTAAACGTGCAGAATGAAAGTGCCCTCACGCTGTATGCGCGAGGGCGCTACCGCTGAAAAACAAAAGTGTTACGCAGGATGTGGCTTCGTGTCGCACGTACCTTCAGATTTATGAGTTGAGTGCCACTGCCAGTCAGACGATGCTGCGAACGGGAAACGCCTGCCTTCGAACATCACGGAGCATCGGTCTCGGATAGAGAAAAGGTAGGAGGAAGCAATCTCGCGCAGCGTTCAGGGATGACCTAGCACGGCAGTGGTGGAGGGGTTCCCGATATCAGACCGCGCATGTGAAGCATATCTTCACACTAATGTGAATGTGGTCTAACGTGAATTCGTCCAATTTCGTGTGTGCTATCGCACATGCCAACCTTCTTTCGTTTATTCGTTCAAATTTGTATGAGTAATCGCACAAGTTCGTGCGAAAAGCACTCATGCGCAATGTCGTGGGAAACCACGCACCAAATAGACGCGAATAGACGCGTTGCCTTTGGAAATGACCTTAGGCATACACTTTAAATGTCTTACGATGAAATTTCGCATAATACGAAGTGGCGGGGGCAGTTTTCCTGTGCGTTATGAAGGTTTTTCTGTGTACCTTAAAATACTAGTCTCAATAGAGATTCGAGTTATGAAGAGATTTGGCTTCGTATCATGCTTGCGCCGAAAAGGGTGAGGATCCTGAACTGGTAGCAAACAGACGCGATATTGAACGGAACGTTAGCTCTCTTGGGCTCTCAAAATGTAACCAAGCTGTTCAAATATTGACAGAGGAACACAAATGCGATGAAAATAAGTTTCAAACGACAAATATATCAAAGTGTGACCGATACGTTAGACTATTGCCTCTTTTCAAAGTCAAGTTATGATCTACTCCCACCAACATGGTGTCTGTTTGCTTGCGGTTCAGGATCCGCGAAAGTACCCTATTTCCTGTATCGTAGCTTAAATTTCATTACAGGACATGTAAGGTGTAAGGAAAAGGGTACTCCGGAGAAGAGCTGGACCAGAAATTGAGAAGAAATCAAGAAGAACAAAGTATGCGAAATCTGTGAGAATGAGCGTGCGTCGCCGCTCTGCCTGCCGCTTCCGCAAGGTTACATTCTCATACAAGTCCGGCTTTTGTGTATCTTGATTTCTTCTCAACTTCCGTCCCGGCTCTCCTCCGAAGTGCCCTGTTAACCTGAAGGGGCAGTCAGGCCAGTCGTATACCCACTTGCCTGTGTTTTTCAGCAAGCTGCCGAAGCCTGGCTGCGGCGATCTGTGGACATCTGCGTTCCGACGACGTGAAGGGCCACCGATTCCAGGAGTGAGGTGAGTAGGGACGCGCAGGGTTCTCTGGTGAGCTGTTACGCAGGCGATTTGGAAATTGATGAGATGAGCAAATCTGAGGGGTTGGGACTGTGAGAATGTAGATCGGCATCACTCAGAACGGCTTCACACACGATAGACGACCACTCTGCTGCAAACAGAACAGCGTGCTTGGTACACTCTGTGTACTCACACGGAGATTTAAACGAAGGGTTACTTAGATTAGTACACTGCAACTTGACTGTGCTCAGATCAGCACACACCTCAGTAAGTCTGACGATGTATGTAGTTGAATACATGCTTAAGAGAGTGTACTGAGTTTACCGTTTAGTTCGCAGAGCGGGTTGAACAGATTGCCTGGACCGGAAGTGAGGAGCGCATCATTCTCATATTGTCTTGCGAAGAAAACCAACACGATTTCTCTACAGTACGCATTATTTTGTTCAAACACATTATGGAGCCGTTTTCCGTTCGTAACAAAGATTACGAAATTTCGAAAAGATACGGTATAGGAACGAATAAAGGTCGCATTGTGTCTGCACACTTTTCTTCGTTCACTACTGCCTGTCTGGAATGACCTTCCGGTTGTGCCGATCCTGGTTCAGTGGGTCTTTAAAAAACCTCTGGAGCGACAGTTCCGTCTGGATTAGGTATAAATTCGGACATAGATTAGATAAAATTTTATATATACTTTAGGACACTATGATAATATTTTCCATAATTAATAGTTAACATATGCACAAATATGCACATGGTTATGAGCAATATAAGTACACACTAAACTCTTGTGGACTTTTTAAATGCATAATTATGCACTTTTTATGCATAGTTATGCATGCACAGATACATACGTAAGGTGTGTATAATATTATGCATCATTGTGTACATTTTGTGCATCTTCTTGCATAAAATGTACACATTGATGCATAATATTATACACACCTTACGTACGTTTCTGTGCATGCATAATTATGCATTAAAAACTCCACAAGATTTTAGTGTGTACCCAAACATTTAGTGTGTGGGGTCAATTATTGCATCTTTACCTACCTTTCAGGCAGCCATCTAGGGACCAGGCCGGGGTCTATTATCCTTTCGTCTCTCAACTGGATCCGCGCCTGCGCGCGCCATATTCTCCCGAGCGCGGCACAGTGGGCCAGAAGCCCGCGCAGGCGGCCAAACCTCTGGACGCGGTTTGGAGCTGTAGAGTCTCTAATCAGGACTCGAACCGAACGTGTGACCTCCTACCAATGCACTCTCAGGTTCTTACGCCGAAACGATCTGCGTAACATACGTTTTAATGAAAACATACGTGCACTACTATTAAATTCATCACTTCAAAGCCAGTGGTAAGTTTGCTTGCCTAATTTTGGCAAGCTTGGGAGTATTTTTCCGGGCCAAGCTTGCCAAATTTTTTGGCATTCAAAACGGCTTGCCAAATTTTTGGCAAGCAAACTTGCCACTGGCTTTGCAGTGATCGTACCGCTGCGTTATGCGCATGCTCTACGATGAAATCATACGTACCTTTTTGCAGAAAACATGCGTAATACGGTTATATCATGCACACCTCGTAGACATCTATGCATTTTACGCGTGCCTTATAATGTATAGAAATGATCGTAATAATAAGCGTGTGGATTCCCCCTCGTTCGGAGAGCAATCCATTTTCATCGGTGGGCTCACACGTTCGGTGATCGGTTCGAGTCTCTGGAACTCAATTTTGGTCGAGAGTTTTGGCCGCCTGCGCCGGTCTGCTGGCCCACTGAGCGCCGAACAGTCCTCACAGGATTTCTTAGTTCACCCAGAAAGATGATTTCTTGAATCAAGTAAAATTTACTCGATGGAAGTAATTGTTCGCATTCATGTGCCTAAGTAAAATTCTGCTTTGATTGAAGTAGAAATACTCTTGATATGGTTAGAGTTGAACACACTAAAATCTTGTGGAGTTTTTAATGCATAATTATGCATGCACAGAAACGCACGTAAGGTGTGTATCTGTGCATGCATAACTATGCATAAAAAGTGCATAATTATTCATTAAAAAAAGTCCACAAGAGTTGAGTGTGATTGAATGCAAAGCCTATTAGTATTAATCCGACACTCAGTTTAGCTTGAATCAAGTATTTTTAATCAAGAAAAATATTTTACTTGATTCAAGAAATCATTTTTCTGGGTGTAGTCGCTCCTCTCGCTTTCCATCTTCGGCTTGGGATGCCTCCGGGGCATATTCCCTGCGGAATTGGCGGGCGGCGCGGCCGCCGATCCACTCGCTTCGCACAAGCAAAACATTCCGCCGTATTGTCGGCGCGCCGTCTATTTTCACTCCTCGGCCCGCCAGGCGACGATGCATTCCGTTCAAACCGGCGGCCGGCTGGTCCCGATTGGCCGCACGTATTTCTATATATTCACTCTTCCCGAGAGGAGAAGGGGTACACTCTTGAAAGAGAGAGAAAGTGTGTGTGTGTGTGGATTTTGTGCGTGAAGTCTCTCTCTCTCTCTCTCTCTCTGTCTCTCTCTCTCTCTGTCTGTCTCTCTCTGTCTCTCTCTCTCTCTCTCTCTGTCTCTCTCTCTCTCTGTCTCTCTCTCTCTCTCTCTTTCTTTCTCTAACTCTCTCACTGTGGGGTCGTGTGTGCGGTGTAGATCAACGACGCACGGTGGGCCAGAAGACCGGCGCAGGCGGCAAAAACTCTCTACGTGTTTTCAGCTCTAGTGTCGCTTTATGTGATTGAAACCGAACGTGTGACCCCTCCCATAGATTCTTAGTTTGGAGAGCAATCCATTGGCGGGTTTACTCACTCGGTTCGAGTCCCATTTAGCGACTCCACACTGGTAAAACAAAGGCATAAAAATTACGCCCTTTAGGGCATAAATACTCTTTTACGCCCTTGCAAGGGCATAATTCATTTATGCCCTTGGAAAGGGCGTAAATGGTATAGGAATTTCAAGCAAAATTTTAATGCCCTTCCCAAAGGCATTAACGATTTATGCCCTTTAAGGGCGTAAATCGTTAACGCCCTTTAAGGGCATAATTTTAATGCCTTTGTTTCACCAGTGCGGAGCTCCAAAACCCGTCCGGGATTTTGACCGCCCCCGCCGGTCTTCTTCGGGGCCACTGAGCGACGAGCGACGGTGACGTCGCTGAGTCCTCGCGAAGGATCATCCTCGCGTGGGATTATTTGTAGTGGTCTGGCTTCGGCAAGGCTTCGGCGAGGCGGAGCTCTGCGGCAGTAAACCAGGCGGGGCGTCTGTGACACCGCGAGGCGCGGAACGGGGACACGAGAGAGAGAGAGAGAGAGAGAGAGAGAGAGAGAGAGAGAGAGAGAGAGAGAGAGAGACTGAGAGACATTGCGGCAGACTGATTCCGGGAGTCGCTTTCGTCGCTTTGTCTCTCTCGCACTAATGAGACGCCCCGTTGAGGTGCGAGAGAGACAGAGCTCACACTAAACTCTTGTGGACTTTTTAATGCATAATTATGCACTTTTTATGCATAGTTATGCATGCACAGATACATCCGTAAGGTGTGTATAATATTATGCATCATTGTGTACATTTTGTGCATCTTCTTGCATAAAATGTACACAGTGATGCATAATATTATACACACCTTACGTACGTTTCTGTGCATGCATAATTATGCATTAAAAACTCCACAAGATTTTAGTGTG
This sequence comes from Stenchaetothrips biformis, assembly GCA_030522485.1. NCBI lineage: Eukaryota > Metazoa > Arthropoda > Insecta > Thysanoptera > Thripidae > Stenchaetothrips > Stenchaetothrips biformis. The sequence continues at coordinate 6,371,626 of CM060093.1, read as the reverse complement.
CGGCGAACACACGACTCTCAGCGTGCAGTGTGCGGGGCGGGAAGGTGAGCCATTGTGCAGTAACTGCAGCCTGCCGCAGCACAGTGGGTCAGAAGACTGGCGCAGGCGGCCAAAGATCCAGACGCGCTTATAGCTCTAGAACCGCACTGAGAAAACCTTTCAAACTATTTTAGGCCTTACAAACAAAAGCAGCTTGTTAACACAAAGTATTTTGAGCCTACATAAGATTACAAAAAAAAACTTCTTAATTTACGAACTTTTTTTTACGTATAACAAAGTTAATTAGTTTGTATTATGTATGCTCAAAATACATCGTAAGGTTTTAAGCGTGCGCCAATGAGTACTCGCACGGAACATTTGACCCTACCATTAGATTCCTCGTTGGGAGAGCAATCTTGGTAGGGTCACACGTTCGGTTTGAGCCCGCGTTGCTGCCTCTGGAGCTCAAAACGCGTCTAGAATATTGGCCTGCACCGGTCTTCTGGCCCAATGAGCGCAACCTGCAGCACGCCGCTCGGCGCTGCGAGTTTACGGCTAAACGCTGTCGGTCAAGTCTTCCAGCTGTTCCCTGTGTCTCCGCGGCCCGCAGGCGGGTGTCGAACAGTGCTTTCGTCGCTCTGACTCCGTCATGCCCGAACGGGGCGCCCCACAACTGCAGTAGTGAGAGAGAGAGAGAGATCGGTAGGGGGTGGCAAGAGCTCTGGCCGGAATCAGCTAGCTGCACGCGAGGGCGCTCACTGGAAAAGGGGGGGGGGGGCACAGTGGACCATAGAAGACCGGCGCAGGCGTCCGAAACTCAAGACGTGATTTGAGCTCCAGAGTCGCTAAACAGGACCGTCGCGTGACCCCCACCAATATGGATTCCTTGTTAGGGAAGCAATCTCCAAACAAATACATCATATAACTGGGAAGTTTTTTGCGTAATATGAAGAAATTGGTCATATGTTACTAAGAATCCTCTAGCATGCGGGTTACTGCCGTTGCTGTGCCGTCCTAACTGACCTGTTTGTAAGCATTACGAAGAAAAAGCTTGGCGGGATCTTAGGAGTGTACACTCTCAATGCCTTACAATGTAATGTGAGCTACGCTTAAGTGAATTCGGGTTAGTGAGCATTCGGGCAATAGATAATTAGGCCTAGTGAAGAACTCCCAAGCACAATACGAAGGAAAATTTCTTCATATGCGAATCTTTCTTTGGTCGTCATCGGAAGGTTCAGTGAAGAACCTTTGAAATGCGGAGAAAAACTGCCTTCGTATTATGCTTGTGCCATTTGCTTCTTAAGACATTTAGAGTGCAGTCTTAACAACTCATGTAAACAGGAATTTTTTTTGCGTTTGTAATCACCTACGCTGTTGGTGAGATCAAACTAGCCATCTTTAAGGGGGTAAATACTTTCGTAATGCCCCGGATCAAAAAGCTGTGTATTACGCGTAATACACGTATTTGTAATACCATTTTAGGGGCAAATGTGGCAAAATTTGGCATTTTAATGCCGTACCGTGAAACGGGGTAATTTCGGGCACTTTTGAGAGGTATTTTTAAAATTGTGAAGGTCGTGGTGTTGCCATGGACCTGAGGGTTAAAATTTATCATATACCCACCTTTAGCTTCAATCTGGCGCCAATTTCATAAATCTACGCCTCACCGTTTTTACAGTGGAGGGCCCAAAGCAGTGCCCGAAATTACCCCGTGTTTTGGGGTAATTTCGGGCACCCCAGAAAAAAGCGACTTATCGTTCTGATTTTGGTCTCAAAATCAATAATTGTCTCTTCCTTTTGAGCTTATGTGATAAAATGTGAAATTCATAAGGATATAGATGTGGAGGGGTGGTCATTTATACATAATTTGAAGTCATGATTGGAACAAGTAGTTTGATGTTTGGGAGAGTGGGGTGGAGCTATTTAGGACGCTTCTTGTTGAACGTCTAACCTTGAACCTTTATCCTTTTTTTGTTTTTGATAATGGAACAACTCGAGCCACACTATATCTTGCGAAGATGAGTCGTGGATCTTCCTCTTGAAACTGACGTACATGGGAGGCAAGTCTTATTGGGAAGATACATACAGGGGCTTTCTGGAAAACTCTGCATTCCGTAGCAACCCGGCAAGCCATGCGGCCGTTCTCTAAGTCAAAGTCCCGGTAAACATGATAAAATTTTAGACACGAACCAATAATTGACACAAAGATAGGATGTGTACATACTACACATAAGAAGTACAAATGTAGCCTTGGCCCATTTTTATAATAGTCAAAGTTCCACAAAGCGACTGCTGCGGCAGTTGAGTATTATCTGTGTTAATGGATTATCTCCATCTTTCAGAAGAGCTCTGAAGAGCTGGAAGAAGCTTACACCACTCCAGCCCTGCGAAATTTAAAGAGTTTAGAACGAGGGGGTAAACACTTCAAGAAATCGTGTACAGACTACTCGGTATTACGCTGTATTACGGTGGTATTACACGTGTGTTACGGCATTAAAATGCTAAATTTTGCCTCATTTGACCCTAAAATGGTATTACAAATACGTGTATTACGCATAATACATGGCTTTTTTTGTACAGGGCATTACGAAGTGTTTACCCCACACTAAATCTTATGTACAATTTTGTACGAGACATCACAGTTTTTTGTGCAGATGAACTTTTCGTACAATTTTTGTACGAAAATCTGCACAAATTTCCCCCTTTTTGTACAAAATCTCGTACAAAATTGTACGAAAAGTTCATCTGCACAAAAAACTGTGATGTCTCGTACAAAATTTGTACAAAAACATTTAGGGTGCCCCTCGGTCGCGTCGCCAGTCTTTCGATGCTCCACCTAAACGCTTTAGTCGCGACGACTGACTATAGATCGCGCCTTTGACTGAAGCTAGTTTAATCGAGTCCTTTTATGCGGACTATTACTGGCAGTTCAGTCGCTGTCACTATTTGGCAGTCTTATTGTGAGCATCGGCTGAACAGTTGCAACGGTTGGTTTCGTGTATCTGTAGTCATTGAAGGGTCCCACCAAACACAGTTTTATCGTGTGGTACCGACCATTCCTCTCAGTGCAGTAATAAGCTGTAATTTTTCATTTTCACCCACACCTCGTTTATTACGGGTGTATTACGGTTGTATCACGCGCATTACGGGTGTTTTACGGTTGTATCACGCGCATTACGGGTGTATTACGGTTGTATCACGCGCATTACGGGTGTATTTTACGCGTATCATAGGTATTTTGCGAGTGTTTTGGGTTCGTATTACTTACATGTCTTATACCTAGAAACTGTTCTGTCGATCCTCCATACGTCTGTATTACGCGCGTAATACACCTGTAATACGTGTAATACACCCATAATACCCGTAAAACTCCTGTAATACGCGTAATACACCCGTAATACCCGTAAAACTCATGTAATACGCCCGTAATACGCGTAATAGGGAGGAGTCTGTACACCAAAATTCCGAGTGTTTACCCCCTCGGGACAGAGCGACGAAAGCGACCCTCAGGATCAGTCAGCACACGGGACGCTCGCTTGTTTCCTGTTTGTTGCCGCTGTTTCTCCTGAGGTGACTTACTGTCATGCCATTGCACAACCTCTTTCCTTTCCGACAATCCCGAAGCCAGCGGGGTGAAAACACTCCCCCCTTTCCCTCTCGGTGGGTCAGAAGACCGGTGGAGGCGGTGAGAATCCCGGACGGGTTTTGAGCTCCAGCGTCGCTGAATGGGTCTCGAACCGAATGTGTGTGACCCCCTCAAATGGATTCCTCGTTCGCAGAGCAATCCATTGGTACGGTTCACACCTTCGGTTCGAGTTCGAGTCCTGTCTAGCAATTCTGGAGCTCCAAACGCGCCTAGTGTTTAGGCTGCCTGTGCCGTCTTCTGGCCCACTGTGCCTCCCCGTCCCTGATTGGACGGCGAGGGCGCACGCACGCGGCCCGTAAACGAGAGTAGGGATGATGCTGACCTGCTGACACTCGGAATTACAGCGTATAGGCAAGCAGACCCGTCGGTCGCGCAGCCCCCTGCCTTAGCCCGGCTCCAATAACCCTGTAATATGGAGTAAGACAATGAGGCTCTCGTAAAATTATACGGCGTCGCACACACCCACGCCCACACACTCACACCTACTCGCACATTTGCACTCCCTCTTACACACACGTCTGCGTGCACACTCACCAACACACACTCTCCCTCTCTCTCTCTCTCTCTCTCTCTCTCTCTCTCTCTCTCTCTCTCTCTCTCTCTCTCTCTCTCTCTCTCTCTCACACACACACACACACTCGAAGTTGCGCCTATTGAGTCCTACGCGTGGTGAACGTCGTGTGTGTCCCATTGCTTTTCATAGCGGAGCCATCTAGTTCCCCTGACTTTACATATTCGTAAGAAATGTTGTTCTTACGGTGTGTGGTCGACGCTAGGCCGGGCGGGCGGCGCACAGTGGGCAAGAAGCCCGGTGGTGGCGCGGTCAAAATCACAGACGGCACTGATAGAAAAAAGTACAGAAATTACACGGAAAATGTCTGGTCAATTTTTTACCTGGACCGTCCGTACCTTGCCAACCACGGAGGTTCTGTACATGTTTTCTGAGCAGTTTACATGAGATCCTTATGGGGACCACAGAGAACCAGTACGGAAGGTCCGTACCTTTTCCGTACCCCATTTTCTGTACATTTTCCGTACCAAGGGACTCGAACCGCACGTGTGACCCAACCAGTGAATTGCTCTCCGAGTGAGGAGTCCATAAGTGGGGGTCACGTTCGGTTCGATTCCTGTCGAGCGACTCCGGAGCACAATGCATGTCTTCAGTTTTTGCCGCCCGCGTCGGTGTTCTGCTGGCCCACAGAGCGGCGCGGCCATGGCGCGGCAAAGAGGCCCCGAAGGCCGAAGGTCCGGTAAGCAGCAGGCTGATTCCAAACAGTGGGCCAGAAGACCGGTGTAGGCGGTCGAAAACCTGGAAGGGTCCTCTGCTCCAGAGTCGCTAAACAGGACACGACCCGAACGTGTCACCACAGCAATGGATTCCTCGTTCGGAGAGCAATCCATCGGTGGGGTCAGGTCACACGATCGGTTTGAGTCCCACTTAGCTACTCTGGAGCTCAAAACGCGTGTAGAATTTCGGCCGCCTGCGCCGCCGGCCGCCGGTCCTCTGGCCCACTGTGGCACGGACCACCGATCGGCACCAGTCTGCAGGCGCGGCAAGTGAATGCCTACAGATTGCAGGCGTGATTGGATTGGCCGCCGCTTTATGGCCGGGCGAATAGGAGGGCCGGATCGGGCGAACCGCATTGCCTTGGATCACCGGCCTGATGGCGGTCTTTATCACGACTAAGCGCACCGCGGGGCGCGTCAAGCCGCCGCAGACAAGAAGAAGAAGAAGAAGGAAAAAAAAAAGAAAACACTTGAGAAAAATTTAAGAAAAAAAATCCTAAATATGAAAATGAGAGGGTGAGCGCGTCGCTGCCTTTGACATGCTCTGGGTGTGTGGCGTATTCTCTGCAGCTGGAGGTTGGAGGCAAGTCAGTGTGCGCCTGTAGGGTCTGGCCGCGTTGCGTGCCGTGGCATGGCAGGGCGTTGCACAGTGGGCTGGAAGACCGCTGGTGGCGGTTCAAATTCCGGACGCGTTTTGAGCTCCAGATTCGATAAATGGGATTTGAGTGGAACGTGTGCGTGTGACCCCATGAATGGATTGCTCTCCGAACGAAGAATCCATTCGTGGGGGTCACTTGTTCGGTTCGAGTCCTATTTAGCGACTCTACAGCTCAAAACGCGTCCAAGAGTCTCGGCCCCCTGCGCCGGTCCTCGGGCCCACTGTGCGGCGTGGCGCGGCATGGCACTGCCTGGCACGGCTCGGCGCGGACTGCATTGTTCTTATCTTCGTTTGGTCGCTCTGAGCGCGGCGCCGTGCTGCGCTTGGCTTTGTGCGTCTTTGTCGCAGGGTCGTGAGGCAGGCGAAGCACTACGCCCGAGCGCGCCGAGGCAGGTCACCGGGGCCCGGCGGCGGAAAAACGCACAGCGCCCACTGGCTGCAGCGCACACTGGGCCAGAAGACCGGCGGCGACGGCCAAAACTCTAGTAGCGTTTTAAGCTCCAGCGTCGCCAAATGGGACTCGTACCGAACGTTTGACCCCATCCGTGGATTGCTCTCCGAACGAGGAATCCACCGCTGGGGTCAGGCTGACTCCTATAATACTTCGTTCACAGCCCTATAATACAAAAATAATACCTTTAATACTATAATCCCTAATACCATAAAAAGCCGCATGTGTTGTGCGACCCTGGAGCTCAAAACTCCTTTAGAGTTTTAGCCGCCTGCGCCGGTCTTCCGGCCCACTGTGCGGCGGAAAAACGCACCGTGCCTATTGGCTGCAGCGTGCGTAATCACACAGTGGGAATGACCGAAGTGGGACGGTCCTTTGGCCGGACCAAAGGCAAAAGGCGGGCGGGACGATGAATGCCGGCCGTTGCTCAAACGTGCAGCGGGCTGCCTGCGAACGGCGCCATCCTCGCTGTGTCTCTCTCGCACTCCTACGGGACGCCCTGTGAGTGCGAGAGAGACAGACCGATTCGCCCCGCCGCTGCTGGCGGCACAGAGGGCCTCATCCCGCCGCGTAATGCCGCCGTCCTTAACATCTGCCTTTTGCTAATCACAGGCCTCTGCTCATTTTGCTTTTCGCTATTCTTTTCCCTCTCTTTCTTTTTTATTTTTCGCCGCGTTTCAATTCTCCTCCTTCTAGTCTTTGTCCGACCCGCGCGCGGGCGACTGTTGCTTTGAAGGGATGTAAAAAATATTTAAAAACACGCAGTGTATTACGCGCGGCAACTGCGGTGGAATAACAGCACAGAGTGACTGCGCGCCCAGGCCCTTTGAAGTGCAATATTTTTGTAATCTGCTAGCTACGGACACACCGCCCAGCAGACTGCACAGTGAGCCAGAAGACCGGCGCAGGCGGCCAGGACTCTACACGCGTTTTGGGCCCCTGAGTCGCTAAATGGGACTCGAACCGAACGTGTGATCCCGCTCCGCCAATGAATTGCTCTCCGACCTACAACGAAATCCATCACGGTGAATCCGTCGCCTGGGATTCCCAGGGCGTTTTCCATTGTTCCAGGAGACCTGACGCCTGACGTGTTCCCAGGGCGGACGGTAAAATTTCCAGGGCCGACCCTAGGAAAGGCGAAATTATCCCAGGACGGCCCTGGAAATCGCTTCTAGTCCAGAAGATCCAGGGAGAGGGGCTACCCACTTCTTATTTTAGTGTACACACGATTCCGGACTCCAAGGATTCCCGAACAAATCCCACGGTAAAAGTGGTGATTTTTTAAGAAATTCATTTGTTTCTTTGTGTTTCTGGACACTATTACAATATTACGACGATATAATATTGAAATAAGAAGGATTTTCAATAAAATTTTGAAAAAATTCGAATGATTCCCAGGTTAAGTGTACACATGATTCCCGGAGTGGGTCACCCCTTTCCCAGGGCCCATCCTCGGAAAATTTAGTGATTCCCGGGACGGCCCCTGGAAATTTCACGCGATGTCCAGCGTCCGTTCTGGGCCTGGGGACTCGAGTCCCCGGCTGCACACTGGTAGCCAACGAATGTGACATCACATTCGTTTGCACGTGAAGACTGCGATGTCAATTTAAGCGTGACAAACAGTGAAAATTTACAGTCAAACGAATGTGACACCACTCCAAAAAAAGTGTCCTGTCAATGCCGTTAATATATTACCAGTTTTCATTGTAGGTCAATTCACAGCGTTTACTGTGATCTGCTCGCGGCGATTCACTGTGATCTTGTTCGCGGTGTTTACTGTGATCTGGTTCACAGTAAACACTGTGAGTTTGACGCCGCTGAGCACCGAAGTACTGCAAATCAGGCTCCAATTCACGGCGTTTACTGTGGCCAGATCACAGTGAACACTGTGACCGAGATCACAGTGAACGCCGTGAACTAGTTCACAGCAAACGCCGTGAATTGCATAACAGAAAACATTGGTAATAAGTTAACGGCATTTACAGGACCTTTTTTGTACAGTGACACTGGATCGCTTTGTCACATTACTTCAGGTGTGACACGAAATCAGAGGGTGAACTATCACAACGAACTTGACACATGGTTCTCATTGACACGTCGTGTCACATCCAAACGAATGTGACACCCATATGGTGTCACATTCGTTTAAATGTGACACCCACGTCCTGTCACGTTCGTTTGAATGTGACACGCCCTCGGACATGCCGTAGGTGTCAGGTTGTGGGGTGTCACGTTCATTTGAATGTGACAATTTGGCATGTCACATTCAAACGAACGTGACAGTATATGGGTGCCACATTCGTTTGGATGTGACACGACATATCGTTGGGTACCATGTGTCACATTCGTTTTGATGTGACAGTTCACTTGCTGAGTTTGTGTCACACCCGATTTAATGTGACAAAGCGGTGCGGTGTGTCACATTTGTTTGACTGTAAATTTTCACTGTTTGTCACGTTCAAACGAACATCGCAGTTTTTACGTTCAAACAAATGTGATGTCACATTCGTTGGCTACCAGTGCATCTGTTGGTGGTGTTGTCACTTCTTTCCAATTGTCGTCTATTCATTGAAAGAGATAAACATGCACGAAAAAGTGCGCAAGCCAAGCCCGTTTAAACTTCCACACAGTCAGTTTCGCAACAAGGAAACAAAGGCTTTAAAAGAACTTGAAATTATGCAAGTCAAGTGCAATGGAAGTGACAACACCAATAACGGATCCTTTGTCCTGGCCGACCATGGCCGCCTTCCGACACCCTCGAAACTCACGACTTCTCGACCTCGATGCCTCGAGTTCGCGCACGACGATTTCAAACAAGGGTGGTTCACCCCCACACTTATTTCCAGCGCAATAGGTGATTCCCAGAACGGACGCTGGACACCCTCTCAGACACGTATTGACTTTTTATCTCTTACCAAAAAGATTTTTGTGCAAACGTAATATGTACTTTTGACTCTTTATCTTTGCACGCTATTGTTCATTATATAGGGTATTTAGGCCATTAAACCTCACTTTTTGTCAATTGCAATGTAATTTTTGATTTCTACATGATCTAATAACAATTTCATCTTAAAAACGATCAAAATTGTGCATAACTAAAGAGAATGTAGTACAATTTACGTTTGCTCAAAAAGCTCCCTCAGCAAGAGACATAAAAGTCCATAGGAGACTGAGCGTGCATCGCGTGAAATTTCCAGGGGCCGTCCCGGGAATCACCAAATTTTCCTAGGACGGGCCCTGGGTCTTCTGGACTAGAAACGATTTCCAGGGCCGTCCTGGGATAATTTCGCCTTTCCCAGGGTCGGCCCTAGAAATTTTACCGTCCGCCCTGGGAACACGTCAGGTCTCCTGGAAACACGGAAAACGCCCTGGGAATCCCAGGCGACGGATTCACCATGATGGTAGGGTCACACGTTCGGTTCGGTACCTGTTTACACTGTTATTCAACGAATATATTTTTTCGAATGTGAATTTTGTCTCGTTCGTTTGAATATGACGTCACATTCGTTTGAATGTTGACCCACGTTCAAGCGAATGTAGCACCGTAATATAACGTCACGTTCAAACGAATGTGACATAGTATTCAAACGAATGTGCCAAATTCACATTCTAACGAATATGACGTCACATTCTTTCAATAACACTGTAGTGAGGGGTGAATCACAACTGTACTCATGTGTACACATTAGCCCGTGCCCAGGGTACTCACAAATTTTAAGAGCAAATATAACCAACTTTATTCAGGATTCGGTATTGTTAATCGTTTAGAAGGCTGAAATGGCGTAAAAACGTCAACAGTATGCCCATTTTATGAGTATTATCAGGTGTACTCACCTGTACTCATGGGTACACGAAAACGCTCAGTGATTCACCCCTCGCAGTGCAGCGACTCTGGAGCTGACGCGCCTTGAATTTCGACCGCCTGCGCCAGTCTTTTGGCCCACTGTGGACTGGTTACGTTAGGTCAGGTTCCGAGGAGTCGTTTTCTCTTTCTGTGTCTCTTGCATTCATTGCGGGGTGGGGGTGGGGGGCTGTCTATCTGTACTGTGGAAGTTAAAATTTTGAAGATTTAAAATAATGATTCTCTTGTCGTCGTCCTCACAAAACAGTGACGTTTCAGTGACTTGTCTCAAAACTTGTACCATTAGCTAAAGTGCGTCACACACTTTTTGTCCCACGAATGATGCTATTTTAAGGACATCTGTCGATGGTACAATTTTGTACCCACTATGTGACACAGATTGTAAATTAAAACAGCAAATGGCAATAGGCTCGAGACAATTTGTGTCACCTGGCGGATACAAAAATGTATCACCGACGGATGCGCATAAATTGCATCTTTATGGAATTAAAAAAAGGCCCATGACATATAGTGTGTAGGAAAAACTGAGAGATCTTGTTCAGTCTTAAAAAGAGTACGGACTTAATCAGACATCTTTCCTTTCAGGACGAGAACCTCTGTCGAAAGCCCTACAGCTTCGCATCGACCACACGTTCCTAGGCTGACGTTTATCAGGTGACTCCGCACAGCCGCATCTTGTAAGTGCCCACACTAAATGTTTACTTTCATTGTCTATAGTTTTTGCTACATTTGTGCTTATGTAACTCTAAAATAAATTTTAGGAATTTACGAAGGTATCTCTGGAAAAAATGTTGCTGACGAAGCCTTCGTCAATTCCCGAAGATTTTTAGAAATTCAGGTAGATTGTCTGGTAGACCCACGAACAACCGACGTATATTTCTGAAGATTCTTTGTAAATTCACAAAGAATCTTCACAGAAAGGAACCTTCGGTGGACCTTCGAGTTTTCCCAATTTATTTCTTATAGTGAAGCTATGTGCAATTCAATACATAAATTAGGTGCAATGTTTCCAAACTGTACTTGTTCAATTGTATCAAATTTGTAAACAAATTTGTAAACAAATTTGTGCATAACTTACACATGCACAAACACGTCAAAACTACACTGTTAAAATTTCTGTACTTTTGTACGGAAAATGTACAGAAGAATATAGTACGTAAGTACGGACGCAAGTACGGAACGTCCGTTCCTGATCCATATAAGCTCATGTAAACGGGTACGGAAAAAAGTACAAAAAGTTCCGTACTTGGCAAGTACGGACGGTCCAGGCAAATTGTTGACCAAACATGCTCCGTACTTTTTCCGTACTTTCTTCTACCATAGTGTAGTGTTAAAAAGGCCATAAGCATTTAGTGTGCACACACAGACTGCCACACTTCGCGGTATTAACAATTCGCTTTATTACAGATATTCGCACTTGGGCGAACTCGAAGATGGCCGTCCATTGCGCTGTTTGCGGTAAAGCGTGCCGATCTTCTTCAGCACTCACTGTACACATGAGAGTCCATACCGGGGAGAAGCCCTTCGAGTGTGCGGTCTGCCAGGCTACGTTTGCCACGAAAAGTGACCTTCGCAAGCACCTCCGCACTCACACCGGGGAAAAGCCGTTTGAGTGTGCGATTTGCATGAACAAGTTCACCCATGTAAACACTCTTCGACGTCACCTCCGCACTCACACTGGTGAAAAACCATTCGAGTGTGTGGTCTGCAACAAGAAGTTCAATGAAGGACAACACCTCCGAACCCACCTTCGCACTCACACTGGTGAAAAACCATTCGAGTGTGTGGTCTGCAACAAGAAGTTCACTGAAGGACAACACCTCCGAACCCACCTTCGCACTCACACCGGTGAAAAACCTTTTGAGTGCATGGTTTGCAAGAAGAAGTTCGCTCGAGAAGGACACCTTCGACGTCACCTGCGCACTCACACCGGTGAAAAACCTTTCGAATGTGTGGTCTGCAACAAGAAGTTCACTGAAGAAGGATGCCTCCGAACCCATCTTCGCACTCACACCGGGGAAAAACCTTTCGAGTGCACAGTCTGCAATAAGAAGTTCACTAAAGGAGGAAACCTCCGAACCCACCTTCGCACTCACACCGGGGAAAAGCCTTTTGAGTGCATGGTTTGCAAGAAGAAGTACGCTCAAAAAGACGGCCTCCGAATCCACCTTCGCACTCACACCGGGGAAAAACCTTTCGAATGTGTGGTCTGCAACAAGAAGTTCACTGAAGCAGGATGCCTCCGAACCCACCTTCGCACTCACACCGGGGAAAAACCTTTCGAGTGCACAGTCTGCAATAAGAAGTTCACTCAAGGAGGAAAACTCCGAACCCACCTTCGCACTCACACCGGTGAAAAACCTTTCGAGTGCACAGTCTGCTATAAGAAGTTCACTCAAGGACAACACCTTCGATGTCACCTGCGCACTCACACCGGTGCAAAACCTTTCGAGTGCACAGTCTGCAATAAGAAGTTCACTAAAGGAGGAAACCTCCGAACGCACCTCCGCACTCATATTCGTGAAAAGCCTTTCACGTGTGTGGTGTGCGACAGGATGTTTGCTTCTGAACAAACGCTTCGAAGGCACGTCCACACTCACACCGGTGAAAAGCCTATAGTGGTCTGAGACGCTGTGTTATGGAGAAGACATCGAGACCATTTTACGTTGGATCATCTGCAGTTTGCAGTAAGTACAATACTGATGGCATATGCCGAATGTGTCTCAAGGAAGGGTGGCCCTGTTCGTTTATCACCTCTTCTGATTATAAAAACATTTTGTTTCTGGGCGACCGAGTGTTGTTCCCAGTCGGTTACAGTGTCTTCTTATGAATTGCTTGTCTGGTAATTTGAAGGAAATGATTGTTTTAAGTAGAAAAATTGTAATACGGCACATTCAAAGAAGACTATAAATTGTTTTGTTCTTTTATTAACGATAGGTGACACATTCCCATTAAGAGAGTGACTTACAGTTTTTGAATTTTGATAACGATTTGGACATTAACATAATTAAACATTTAAATATGGCATCGCATTTTATATGATTCTCTGTGTTAAACCACCCTGTGCAATGTGCGTGCTTCCATTTTGGTGGACCCCATATCGGTAAGTCATGTCCTTCCAGCGTCATACATTGCTGCTGCACAGTTTCCCGTCTGCGGAAGTAAGAAGAACGAAAGACATCCTACAATTGCACACACGCTTACATTTCAGAACAAAAGCGGGAACACTTATTAGAGTGCGCTCTGCGTGTATTGAGGGGTATGCGGTGCACACTAAATTACTATGTATGTTTTAGTGCATACGTAACGCACGAAATTAAACATGCATTTGTTGCGCACAAAATTGTGCGCAATAACGCACGATTTTCTGCATACCCGCGCACTAAATCGTGCATTGTCACGTACAAATTCGTGCGTTATAAAGTGCATGTTTAATTTCGTGCGCGGGCGCGCATAACAACCTACATAGTAATTTAGTGTGTGTCGTGGTGAGTTCTGGATCGGCCGGCCGCCACGGACTGGTGCTTGGGGCTTTAGTCGTGCGGCGGGTCCGGTCAAAAGAGGGGGTATTGTTCGTATCCAATCCCGGCTGCTTGCGGGCCTGCTTTGGGGCCGCGCCGCACCGCACAGCGGGCCAGAAGACCGGCGCAGGCGACTAAAGCGCCAGACGCAGATTCGCTAAACAGGACTCGAATCGAACGTGTGACCCCACCAATGGATTCCTCGTTCAGAGAGCCATCCGTTGGTGGGGTCACACGTTCGATTCGAGTCCCATTGAGCGACTCTGCAGCTCAAAACGCGTCCGGTATTTTGACCGCCTCCATTGGTCTTCTGGCCCACTGTGCGCCGTGCCACGCCGCACCGGAGTGGGGTGGGCCGGGCTGCTTTGCCTCCAGCCCCGTTTATCACTAGCCCGCCTGTCCGTCAAACGCTTTCCGGAGGGCAAAGGGGCTTCGCGCGCCGAACCCTCGGACCGACTCGGCGCGGCAACCCTCGGACCTCCCGACGCGGGCCGGGGCGGCGAAGCCCGGCGAGGCAGCGTTCCGGCGTTCCAGGCCGAATTTACGGCAACTCTAAAAACACGCGTCCAAATTGTATTTCATGGCCCCGGGCCCCGGCGAGGGGCAAGGGACCCTTCAGACGGCCCCCTCCCTGGCTGTCGCTGATGCCCCATAAGCCTGACTTGACAAAAAGTGAGCCGGCCGTGGCGCCGGCGCACAGTGGGCCTGAAGACGGATGGAGGCGGTCAAAATCCTCGGACGGGTTTTGAGCCCCAGAGTCGCTGAATGGGACTCGAACCGGACGTGTGATTCCACCGATGGATTGATCTCCGAACGAGGAATCCATTGGTGGGGTCACTCGTTGGGTTCGAGCCCCATGCAGCGATTCTGGAGCTCTAAACGCGTCCAGAGTTTTGGCCGCCTGCGCCGGTCCTCTGGCCCACTGTGCTGCGTGGCTATCCCCCTGCCGTGCGCTCTTCGGCCCCGGCGGGGCAGTCGGAGATCAACTTAGCGGCGCGGAGACGGCGCACCCGCTCTGCGTATTTCATTCCGTCGTCGCACTTTATCGGCAGTTCACTGGAAAAACTTGAGCGTAGTATTCATACCCCTTTTGTTTTTAACTGTTATCGGTGGGTTTTTTCTTGAAATCAAGCGTAAAAGGCTCATCCTTTTAGGTTCACTGTGATTCCGAAAGGGATGAACATAGCGCGCACGGTGCAATGCGTTGAGGCACCGCACCGCGCCACGTGCACTGCCACAGCCACGGTACAGTACATTTGGTGCGTCCGGAAAACGCCTTATTCTAACGTATGTGAAGGCATTACACTTCACGTCGCGGGATGCAAAAACATCGCACTGTGCATTGAAAAGTGATTCAACTGTATTGCACCAATTGACGCTTACTCCTAGTCTTTGGCTTCTCAGTGTTCATACTGTCTTAATGCACAGCGGTGCACAGGGTTTCTGCCTCATGCTTTATTGCAAGCGTAACATCTTCAAGTTTTACTTCATGCTTAACTTATGCATACAAAACGCTTTAGTAGTTTTACCAGTGTTGGCCGCAATCCCTCAGCATACACTAGGAGTTCATCTGCAATTCAAAATTTTACTGCAACTGAAGACTGGCAGCACTGAAAATAGAGAGGTCAGATTTCTGATCCTTAAAGGGGTGATACTATAATATGTTGGACCGAAAAAAGGGCCATGCACAAATATATGACCGAAGAAAAGGTCATACACCAATGTATGACCGTTGTACAGGTCATACATCAATGTATGACCGTTGTAAAGGTCATACACAAATATATGACCGTTTTTGAGGTCGTACACTATTGTATGACCGAAAAAGGGTGATACTTTTTTGTATCACTGTTGAAGGTTGATATATCCCCAAGGTAAAAGGAGGGCCAGCCTCGCTAATGTCTGACCTTTTTTCGGTCGTACATTTGTGTATGACCGTTTTTCGGTCATACATTCGTGTATGACCTTTCTTCGGTCATACATTTGTGTATGACCTTTTTATCGGTCACACTTTTTGTATTGCCAAAAACTGGTCCGATGTCTCACCTTTTGAATTACAGTGTGTACAACAAAGACTGGCAAATTTTTAAGTCAGTTTTTGTTGTACCTTTAAAGTACATCAAATTTTGTGCAAAGTACAACGATTATTGTACAAAGTAAAATTGGGCCCAGTGACGAAACGGTACCAGTACAGGTGACGTTGTACTTTTCACAGTCATCATTGTACTTTTTCCCTACAATCCTTGTCGTACTTTTGTTGTACTATCCACATTTTTTCATGGAGTGTTGTGCACCGAAATCCAAAGACATTTTCCCGTTTGGTCGACGACCGAGGGTGGCAAAGGTAAAAAGTCGGTGGAAAATCACAATGAGCCGAGCCGTCCAGGATTTCCTCGACAGTTGGGGTTCTTTCTTGGGTTCTTTCCTCCCGACAGGTCTGTGCACACCAAATTCCTTTGTACAATTTTTGTGCGTGGTCTCGCACAGTTTGCGCATGCGTGCTTTTCGTACAGATTTGTACGTTAATTCGCACAAATTTGTGCGATTCTACGAACAAATTTGTATACGAAAAAGTTCGCATGTTCAAAATTGTGTGAGACCACGTACAAAATTGTACACGTACATTTGGCGTCTGTTCATCTGACATAACAACGTATGTCATATGGGAAACCCATAGTGTCAGATGAACACAGAGGTCATTCACGGGTTTTCTCCGCTTTCCAGGAGGGAGTCTCGAACCGCGGGGCGGCTGCGCGCGACACGAGTGCAGGGAGGGATTACACCGACAAGAAGGCGGTTTCGGCGTGAAATAAATAAAATGAGTCGGCTGGCAAGGGCGCGGGGTAGGCTGCCGGTGAACAACACGGGACGAAAGGGGGGGGGGGGGCACCGAGTAGAAGCTGCAAACAGTGGGCCAGAAGGCCGGTGGGGGTGGTCGAACTAGCGGACGGGTTTTGACCTCCCGAGTCTCCAAGTGGGACTCGGATCGAATATGTGACCTCACCAATGGATTGCTCTCCGAACGAGAGATCCATTGGTGGGGTCACACGCTCAGTTCGAGTCCTGCTAAGCGACCGTGGAGCTCAAAACGCGTTGAGAGTTTTGGCCGCCTGTGCGGGTCTTTTGGCCCACTGTGCATCAGGGTCCAGCCCGCCAGCCTGCCGCCAGGTAGCGGCCCGCGGAGCAAGGCGTAATATCGCGCCGTTGGAGGATGACTCCGAAAAATCATGCTTCATAGCTATCTGTCTCGCACTCACAGGGCGTAGCGTGGAAGTCCGAGAGAGACAGTTGACTGTTCGGAATCGGCCTGCTGCGCCGTACCGTGAAAGATGACGCCCCGGTCGCGTGTCGGGCTGACTGCAGGGGGAAGCAGGGGGAAAGAGGGAGAGAACAGTGGGCCAGAAGACCGGCGCTGGCGCGGCCAAAACTCTAGACGCGTTTTGAGCTCCACAGTCGCTAAATGGGACTGGAAGCAAACATGTGACCGCACGAAAGAATTGCTCTCTGTACGAGGAATCCATTTGTGGGGTCACACGTTCGGTTCGTGTCCCACTGAGCGACTGTGGACCTTAAAACGCGTCAAGAGTTAAGAGCGCCTGCACCGGTCTTCTGGCCCACTGTAGAGGGGAAGGAGGAGGGGGCAGGCAGGCCGGGCACAAGGCCGACCGGTGGAAAGAGAAGGGTTTTTTTAATAATAGGACGTCGGCCTGGCGTTTAAATTATGACTGTGTCTCGCCACGCTCTCTCGCGGCCACTGTGGTGGGAATAATATTTTTGTCGGTTTTAAATGCCCTCCCCGCACAACGCGATTTTTATTTCGGTGCTGTGTGTGCGTGCGCGCGCTCGATCTTCCTTTTTATTTTTAGTTTCTTTGCCGCTGCCACGAGTGAGGCGTCAGGTCCCGAGTGTTCAGGCTCCGCGTATGCACAGTGGGCCAGAAGACCGGTGGAGGTGGTCAAAATCCCGGACGAATTTTGAGCTCCAGAGTCGTTAAATAAGACTCGAATGGAACACGTGACCCCGCCAATTGAGTGCGATCCAATGGTGGAGTCACCTCACGTAGCGACACACTCTCAGTCTCATATAGACTTTTATGTCTCTGGCTTATGGAGCTTTTTGAGCAAACGTAAATTGTACTATTTTCTCTTTAGCTATGCACAATTTTGATCGTTTTTAAGATTAAATTGTCAATAGATTATGTAGAAATCAAAAAGTACATTGCAATTGACAAAAAGTAAGGTTTAATGGACTAAATACCCTACATAATGGACAAAAACATGCAAAGCTAAAGAGAAAATAGTACATATTACGTTTGCACAAAAAACTTTTTGGCAAGAGATAAAAAGTCAATACGAGTCTGAGAGTGCACTGGAGTTCAAAACGCTCCTAGAGTTTTCGCCGTCTGGCGCCGGTCTTTTGGCCCACTGTGGTATGGCGCGGGGCCTGCGGTACAGAGCAGTGCGCAAACAGTATATTTATCGTGCTTCGAGCGCTGCGGATGCATACTGCAGAGACTGCGCCGCCGAGGCGGACGCCGCGCATCAGGCCCACCATCTGGTCCACCAGGTGCGCAGCAGGTGGCTGACATGCGGCAGGTGGCTGACATGCGGCAGCTGTCAGGCAAGCAGGCGACTCTCTACACGCGATGGTCTTTCTCTTTCGTTGAAGGCTGATAGCCTTCTTGCTCTCGTCCTATAGATAACTCTGAAAGAAATAAAAAATAATCCGCACAATTGCACGGAAAAGGTACAGAAGAATAGTACGGAGGCTTTGAGGAACCCTCAAAAGTTTGTACTAAGGATTTTTCTCTATATTATTACTCAAAAGTTTGCCCGAGTCTTGTATTACAAAACTCTCTTTTGTATTACTAGAAACACGGTGCAGTTGAATTATTAGAAAACACGGTTGTATTACAAAACTATTTTCTAGTAATACAAAGCTGCCTGACAAAACTTTTCTTCGTACAAAACAAATGAGATCACGGTACAGTACGAAGATGTGACAAGAACCACCAGAAAATATTAAGACGCAATATCTTTTGTAATACAATGAGAAGTTTTGTTTTACAAAACTCCGAGTTTTGTAATACTAGAGACTAGTTTTATAATACAACTGCACCGCGTTTTCTAGTAATCCAAAGGAAAGCTTCGTTATACCAAAGTCTTTTGTAGTACAAACTTTTGATTGAAAACACGTTATACAAATGCAAAAAATACAGAATCCTGCATCAAAAAAGTACAAAATTCTGTATTTTTTTTAGAGTGTACGTCCGTACTTGCTCCGAATGAACCCATGTGAACGGGATCGGAACAAGTATGGCAGTTCCGTAATTGGCAAGTACGAACGGTCCACACTGTGAAAATTTCTGTACTTTTGTACGGAAAATGTGCTGAAGAATATAGTACGGAAGTACGGACGAAAGTACGGAACGTCCGTACCTGTCCCATATAAGCTCATGTAAACGGGTACGGCAAAAAGTACAGAAAGTTCCGTCCTTGGCAAGTACGGACGGACCAGGCAAATTGTTGACCAGACATGTTCCGTACTTTTTCCGTACTTTTTTCTACCAGTGCAGGCAAATTGTTGACCAGACATGTCCCGTAATTTTTCCGCACTTCTTTCTCCTAGTTTAGAAAGGAAGGCAAAATCACCTGGCAGACGGGGACCACTAAAGCCTGGAATAAATTTTAAGACAACCGATTATTTTCGATTGCAGCTACCGAAAATACCCTACCGAACAAAGTCGATAAAAACAACAGAGTCTTTTTCCCGTGTATGGCGCTCCAACAGTCAAAACGCGCCAACAGCGTTCCACGACGTTGGCGGCACGGACAGCTTTGGCGCGAAATATGCGCGTTTGTTTCCACACGACGCCCCTGCCAGTGCGGAGCCGCCGCGCTACAGTGGGCCAGAAGACCGCTGGAGGCCGTCAAAATCCCGGACAGGTTTTGAGCCGCAGAGTCGCTAAATGGGACTCGAACCGACCGAGTGTCCCCACCAATGGATCGCTCTCCGAACGAGGAATCCATTGGTGGGGTCACACGTTCGGTTCGAGTCCCTTTCAGCGACTGTGGAGCCGAAAACGCGTCGCGCGTTTCGGCCGCCGGCGCCGGTCTTCTGGCCCAATGTGCGCGCCCTGCCATCTCATGCCATTCCGGACGGACATTGATCGTTCTGCCAGGCTATCCATCGGGCGGCGTGGGCCTGTAGGCCCTGGCCCTAGGCGACCCCATCCATTATTGCTCTGCCGTCCGTCTGGTTCGTTCCCGACGCTCTTCCAGCAGCGGAGTGCTGCGTCGCTCTGTCTCTCTCGCACCTATGCGGCACGCTATGATTGCGAAAGGGAGAAAGATAGGCCGGGGCCGCCAGGCCTTCGCCCTGCGCGGAATTCCTCGTCCCACGGTGGGCCAGAAGACCGGTGGAGGCGGGCTATATCCCGGACGGGTTTTGAGATTCAGAGTCGCTTAATGGAACTCGAACCGAGCGTGTGACCCCGCCGATGGATTGGTCACCAAACGAGGTATCCATTGGTGGGGTCAGTACTTTTAGAGAAACTTGAGCTCAAATCGCGTCTTGAGTTTTAGCCGCACGCGCCGGTCTTCTGGCCCACTGTGCGTCCTCACGCCACGTGATGCCGGCTCTGCAATCACCTTTCCCGTTCAAAAGAGCGAAAACGTTTACAGTGCAAGCCTGAGATGACCGACATTGAGTCATTTTCCTCAGTTTCAAACTCAACATCGTCAAAGTCTTACCTTTCTGTTATTCAATCACGGCGTCGCCACATTAATGGTTCAAAGTGGTCCGGTGCGAAATGAAATTCCTCCTGCCTCTTGAACCAATCGCAGCAGCCGAACTGCCAGCGTCGTCTTGGCCAGACGGTTCGCACGCCACGTCTTTTGGCCCCGTTTTTTACTTGCCAACTCGCGCCGTCTGCCCTGCGGCGGCTTGGCAGCCCTGCCGCGCGTTCTCTTTAATTTCTTCTCTCGACACGGCCGGCGCGGCCCGTGTGCCTCTCTAAAGCAAGCGGCCCGCGGCTCGCCGGAAATGAGTTTGACGAGCCGCTGCCGGGGCGGCGCCGGGCCAAGCGAGGAATAAGTGATAGGTGGAGTAGTGAGCTGCCTGCCCGCCGATCCCGAAAAGCGCTCTCGTCGCTATGTCTCTCTCGCACTCTGAGGGCGTCATGCAGTCATGAGTGTGTGTGTGTGTGTGTGTGTGAGAGAGAGAGACAGACAGACAGACAGAGAGAGAGAGAGAGATGGCCTGACTGCTGCATCCCGGCCGGCGGACCCACTCGGCTCACTTTCAGACTCATCCTCTTATGTCGGCCATAGAGCCAAGGCCCCCATGAAATTTAAACGCTTGCAAGAACCGCTCTAGATTTTTTTTTTGTCTCCCAGTATTGAAGCAACCTGCACACAGATGGTTATTTGTGCTGTTTTTGTTCGGTTGGTGAACGCAAAGAAACGCTGGTGATAACTAAAGCGTCACTGTGTGAATTACTCAACAACTGTTAAAAATATATTGGGAATTTCCTTCGATCTTGAATATTTACTCCCATATTTTTATCCCACACGAGTTTTTAGTGGGTAAAGTTGAAAGGAATTTAAAATGCAGAATTTGAAAGAAAGTTTTTAAACTTTTGGAAACCAGGCCTCCGAAAATCCCCGACGGATCTTTGGATCGCACTTTCCGAGATTTGCCAATTTATTTTGAATCTGCGAAGCAAGCTAGCCAAGCTTGAAGACGTTACGCTTGACCTAAGGCAATCACTGCTAATCCAAGTGTGGACGATGGTCCACGCTAGGAAACGTGGATCACGAATGTTCCACGCAAGGGAGCGAATGGCCCACGCCAGGAAACGTGGAGCAGTGGTCAACGCTTTACAGCGTTGAACTCCTCATAGGCCAGCCACACTTCCACGTGTGACAACAAATTGGTCCACGTTTCCTAGCGTGGACCATCGTGGTCCACGCTAGCGTGGACCTGGTCCACACTTGGATTAGCAGTGTGGAACTAATTTCTGCTGAACTGGCAGTCGGTGCACGGCGCCTGCAATCCGTGCGTAGGCAAGCCCGTTACACGCCAAGGGCGACGTGTAGCCTACCTCAACCTCGCAGGCGCTCTGAACCACCAGCTTGCAGAGAGTGTTTCCCGGCAGTGCCAGTAGAGATTTAGACCCGCATTCACCACCGATATCTATGCCAGAAATAAGAGACACTGTGCATGTGACAAATAGACATGCGCCACGCATTTTACTTCAGTTCTGCCGTCGATTTATCCTGTATACGTCTCCATACTGCGGAGGAGGTACCTCATACAGTATGGGCTTTAGTACTCTAATCTGTAGATATTTATATAGCATCATAATAGTAACTCTCAAAGAAGCCTTAACTTACGAGAATTGATAGGAGCCTTGAAATAGTAGTCGGTCCCGGTGGCAAGAGCTGTCCGTCATGTGTGACGCGATTTTTTCACCACTACTACCGTCCTCTGCGGCCTTGAGTTCACCTCCAGAGGCGAAACGGTGAATCTCTTACGAAGGGTTCGATACACAACAGGGGGGGAATATTTGGCGCGTCGTGTGAGTGTGTGTGTGTGTGTGTGCGGACACGTTGTGTGTATGTGCGCGCTTCCTGTCTGTTTGCTGGCTGCCGCCTGTCACAGCCCAGAGCAAACACGTGACAACCTTCCTTCCTATATCCGGGCTCCACTTGAAGCCCATCCGGACCATCTTCGCGAACACTTTCTCCTGTCAAGCATTTCTCCAACAGAGGTCTTAACATTGCTGCAATCTTGGCACGCCGCGTAACACCCTCCACGTGTGAATGTATGTGCGCCTGTGTGCGTGCGAGCGAGCGCACTTGGATGCGACATACTCTTTCGAGGGATCATATCTTTCGTTGCTATCCCAAAGAATGTAAAGAAAACCTCGTTTTTCTTCAATTTTTCAAGGAAAATTAACTGAAGATAGTTTAGTGTTATAACACTGAAAATCTATCGGCACGACTTCGTGCCGTTTTAGGGGCGTGAATAAAGTGTCACGCCAAAACACGGCATGACCAAACGGCATGCCGAAAATCGGCGTGGCTCAGAAATTCACGCCAGTTTTTGGCATGAATTTCCTGTCATGCCGGTTTTTGGCATGACTTTTCTCGTAAAACGCACTGCCATTCACGCCACATGACGGCGTGACTCACATGTCATGCCATTTTTCGGCGTGAATTTCCTGTCACGCCAATTTTTGGCGTGACTTTTCGTCACGCCATAATTTGGCCATGTGTCCGACCGTAACATTTTCAGTGAAGTGGGTAGATTCGCAGGTGTCTTTTAACCACACACAGGTCTCGTAATTTTATTATAAATGTACACTGAGAAAACCTTACAAACTATTGTAGGCCTTACAAAGTAAAGTAGCTTGTTATAACTAAGTATTTTGTGCATACATAAGCTTTCAAAGAAAATCAAATACTTTGTAATTTACGAACTACTATTTCTTTGTATGACAAAGTAAATTAGTTTGCATTATGTTTGCTTAAAATACTTCGTACGGGTTTAAGCGTGTATAAAAAACAGTGCTAAAACTAAAGCGTATTGTCACCCTCTGTTTTCAAGTGTAATGAGTTTACGCTAGAAATGAAGCGTAACAGGCTCTTCCGCCTAGATTCTCCCTATCTGAATGCATAGAGGAATTTCGAGTTTATGCTTAATTTATAAGCGTAACGTCTTCAAGCGTAAGTTAATGCTTGACTCCAGCATAGGGCTTTAGTTTAAAGTACCAGTGAAGAACGTTGTTTCATCTTAGGTTAATAAGACGCAGGCTTAGCAATAATGAGCGTAAGCCTCTCCACCTGCAGCGGGCCCGCTAAGGGTGAACACTAAAAATCGCCATAAAGCCAACACAGCCGGTGACGCCATCTAGGTGTACACACTTCCTCTGTAATAAAAGTTAAATTTGGAATTTTTAGGAACGCGAATTAGTCTAATGCACTCAAAATTGCATGCTCTTTCGATCTGTGCAAAGCGTTTTCCAAGCAACAGCCTAGTTTTCGTAACCTCGTGAGACTTAGTAACCTCTGTAGAAGCGGGGAGCATCGCTTCATGTGCTCACTGTTATTCAACGAATGTGACGTCATATTCGTTCGAATGTGAATTTTGTCACGTTCGTTTGAATATGACGTCACATTCATCTGCACGTTGACCCACGTTCAAACGAATGTGACACCCTCATTTAACGGCCGTGTCACGTTCTAACGTATGTGACATCGTATTCAAACGAACGTGACGAAATTCACATTCGAACGAATATGACGTCACATTCGTTGAATAACAGTGGGCCCTCTTGGTCATTGCCGCCCCCTCACCCCACCAACAATGGATTCTGCTCTGAACGAGGAATCATGGTTTGGTCACACGTTCTGTTGTTTGAGTCCCGTGAAGCGACTCAGGAGCTCAAATACACGTCTAGAGTCCTGGCCGCCTGCACCACCGGTCTTCTGGCCCACTGTGCGGAGCCTCCATTTTCAGGCATCCATTTCCCGGGGGCCGCGAAGTGTCCCGATGACAGCGCGGCCGGCGCCGAATGGTCTGAGTCATGCCCGGTGCATATATACTCGGGTCTCGGTCCAATAATCCTCGCAATAAGTCTCGGAGGGCCGGAGTCAATAGCGGGGCGCTGTCCACACCGTGCAGTGCGCCGACCGGCTGCTTCCGGAAAGTGTCGCTCTGTCGGTCTCGCACTCCAACCTCGACAGTGGGCCAGAAGACCGGCGCGGGCGACCAAAACTCTAGACGCGTTTAGAGCTCCAGAGTCGCTAAATGGGACTCGAACCGAACGTGTGACCCCACCAATGGATTTATCGTTTGGACAAATCCTTTGGAGGGATGACACGTTCAGTTCGAGTCCCATTTAGCGCCTCTGGAGCCCAAAACTCGTCCGGGATTGTGAACCGCCCCCCACCAGTTCTTCTTGCCCACTGTGACCTCATGAGTGCGGGAGGGACAGAGCGACGAACGCGCCGTGCGGAGTCGCCGGCCGGCGGCTCGGCTCCAAGATGGCAACTTCTTTATGGCGGCCGTCCTATCGCCCCCGCGCTGTCTCCAGCAAGGCCGGCCGGAGGGGAGGGGGTGGGCTGGAGGTAATTGAAGATGACAAAGGGAGGACAGTCGGCCACTGAATTGACCCTGCGCCGGTCAACACCACATCGGCCGCAGATGCCGCCGTTGCAGCGGCAGATGGCAGACCCCGTTAACATTTCCATCGCGACAGAAGTTCCTCCTCGCTCGAGATGCGGCCGATAGCACTGTGTGTGGCACACTGTGTGGCAGCCGCAGTGCCATGGCCGGCCGCGGTCTGGGGGCCGTCCTGGCTGTGCCAAGACGACGTGGACCGAGGGGGGAACAACCTACCATATTCGTTGTACAAAATTTTGAACATAATCCCACATTCAAGAGGCAAAAACGCCTGTCAGTAGGCAACATGTGTGACAAATACAGCAGAAATCTTGCACATTCTAACACATTCCCACATTCATTGTGTACACAAAATCTTACAGCGAGTCACCCCTCGACGTGGGTGACCGGTAACCGACGTGGACGCGTTGCGACGGCCCAGCGCGGGCGGTGGACGAACACACCACGTAGGGCGGGGCAGTGCGTCAACGGATGTGATGCCATATTCGTTAAAAATGTGAATTTTGTCACGCTCGGTTGACTTGGATGTCACAGTTCGAAATGTAAAGAAACGTTAAAAGAAATGTGACATCCTAATCGAAGGGCCGTATCATGGCCCATCAGATATGATATCGCATTCAAGGTAACGTGACAAAATTCACATTATATATGACGTCACATCCGCTGAATAACAGTGTAATCGAGATGCTATTCCACTGAATCTGATTGGTATCAGAAAAGACATTTTACTGTAATCAGGATATTCACTTAGAACAAGTATAATTGATTACTTTAACTATCTCCGTTTTTAAAAATGTTTGTTTTCCCAAGGGAAAACAACCTTAGCCAAATTTGTACACCCAAATTCACCATTAATTGAAAAATTAGGGAAACGCATTAAAAATTCATCGAATTTCTTCTCACAATTCAGTAAACTTCGCCCGAAATTCATTTGATTTGAACACCAAAATTCACAGGTATTTCCCTTTGTGTTTTTCTGAGTGTAGGTTTAATTTCACTTTTGCTATTGAAAGAAAAAGAAAGTCGGAATCCGATCCATTGTTGATGTGATGGCTAGAAAGATAACTTTTTGGTTTAAATAAAAGCTACGCTACAAGATCAAATGTGTGCTTAGTACACAGCTGTGGGAGCGTACTTACAAGCACACATCTATAGATGTATGCTTGGCAAGCACACAGCTATAGATGTATGCTTGGCAAGCACACAGCTATAGATGTATGCTTGGCCAAGCATACAGCTAAGCATACACCTGTAGGTGTAGGCTTGGCCAAGCACACAGCTAGCATACTTTTATCCCACGCATTAAAAGGCAGACTCCTACAGCTGTGTACTTGGCCAAGCATACACCTATGGCTGTGTGCTTGCCAAGCATACATCTATAGATGTGTGCTTGTAAATACACTGCAAATCCAAGTGTGAGACAGTCTCACACTTACAAGTGCATACCAACATGTCTCACGCTTGCAAGTGTGAGCCACGTTTGTCTCACGCTTGCAAGTGTGAGACACAGTATGCCTCACGCTTGCAAGTGTGAGACACGGTTTGTCTCACACATGCAAGCGTGGAGCGTGGGTTCCGTGGCATTAAAGTACACGGAACCATATGCAGCAAGTGGGAGACAAACCGTGTCTCACACTTGCATGCGTGAGACAAATGTGGCTCTCACTTGTAAGCGTGAGACATGTTGGTATGCACTTGTAAGTGTGAGACTGTCTCACACTTGGATTTGCAGTGTACGCTCCCACAGCTGTGTAATAAGCACACATTTGATCTTGTAGTGCAAGTAAAGTCAAAGTTTCCGAGAATAATTTAGATGAACAGATTTTTGGCTTTTCGATGTAATATCCTCAACGTCGCATCTACAATACCTACAACACTAACCGTCTCTCGTTGACTAGTAAACAAAAGCCAGGCTAAGAGGATGAGGTCGGTACTTCTGTCTGTTTTAAACTTAACTATCGTTGCAAAATTTATGAAGAGGAACGAGAAAACGACCTAGCAAATTGAATTACTGAGTTCAAAGAACACCCGGACCTGTCAGTTTCTAGAAAGGAGTAGATGGGAATGGCAATGTAATCTACGTTCAGTGTAAAATTGTTTTGTCTCCTTGTACCCGCAGTATTTCAGGTAACATCTTGAGTACAAACAGCTACAATTTCGCTAGTCGAAAAAAAAAAATGTTTCAAAAAATTACGCTGGAGACGTGTTGTAAATATAGATTTTCTTTTAGAGGGATATTTCGGAGGTCTGGACCAGGGAGCCAGGAGCGACTACGTTGGCTGGAAACTTGTTCCTTGAGTGGAGGCGTAACGGATCAAATGTTAAAATAACATGCACTAATGGGCATATAATTGTTAGCGGAGAGGTGTAACATTCGCATACACACAGATTAAGCCTCTAAACTCGCAAGTGTTCGGTCAAGATAGGCTTCTGGTCCAGACCTTACCGAAATACCACATTGCGTCTTGATACAGGCGCATCGTTTTTAAGTTCATGATGGCTGCAATGCCAGAAAATAAGTAACAATAAGGTGTCCATGTGTGAAACTGGCGCATGAGTAGAAAGTATGAAGTGTCGTACGCTGTGGCAGAACTCAGTATCGCTTTGAAATACGAAAAAAACAAAGGCATTGTAAATTCTACGAAGAAATGCTCCGTATTATGAAACTAACTCCTCCTCAATGCGTAACATTCATTATAAATACGAAGCAACTGCAATGCCTTCATTTCCTTCGTATTTACGAAGCAGATGCTTCGTAGGCTTTGAAGAGGAAACTAGATTCGTTCTTGCCTCTCCTCCGGGATCCAGGGGCGGCACTGAATGGAAAGACATTTGCGCCAAAATATGGCGAGAAATACTTAAAGTATTGCCTAGTTTCGGTCAGACGTAGAAGTCTCGCCAATACTTGGTCAGACAAAAATGTTTCGCCAAGAAATAGTCTGACCGCGGTACAGTCCGCATGGACCGTATTGACTTGGTTCAAAACTCTGACCACATTGTGGTCAGACACAAAAGTCTCGCCATTTTGAGGCGAGACATTTTTGCCTGACCAAATTTTGGCGAGACTTCGATGTCTGACCAAAACTGGGGAAGACATTTTGTCTCGCCTCTTCCCTGACTGGTCGCTAAGATGTGATCTGGACCTCAACCTCATCCAAACTAGGCCCATTCCATGTCTATCGCATCCACGCAGCGCGCAGCGTCCACCCCGCGTCCGCAGAAGTCCACGTTTTGAGCACTGGTCCATTCTTTATCCTAAACGCGTCCACTGAATCCCAAGCAGCCGCAGACGTTGCATTCATTTTGTCACGCCTCTAGAGTTGCGAGAAGTCCGACCTTTGAATTTACAGTGTGGTGCCCCACAGACAGCAGTGCTTGATAAGAGGGAGGCCTAACGATGGATTGCCCAAACATTCTGACTTAGGTAGAGGTGGAAAACGTTTAACCGTGGAGCAAGTAAAAGGAAGTGCCTAAACTTTGTTGATCAATACCCAATTTTGGGGGAGGAAGACTTTATTACTTACTATTTATTATTATTAGGGTGACGAAGGTTCCCCACACAATTTCGGGTGAGAAAGGCTTCCTCACCCAAATTTCGGTGAAGGGTGTGTCAGCTATATGGCTGCATAGTATTATCACCCAAATTTGGGTGAGGAAACCTACCAAGTTCCTACAGAATTCCTGATTCAAAACTTTAGTCCTGCTCTTGAATGTTACGTTCTCAGTGTTCTGACGAGTCTGCATTTTCTCTAACTAGTGCGAAATTCGTCCCCACCATATGGTTTAAAATCACCCAATCTAAAAATCACGTTCCCTCACTAAACATGTGAAGGTTACGCTCGAAACTAATTCGAGGCGCGTCTTTTGTGAATCTAAGATGGAAGAAGTGAGAGCAAGGAGCAGTTAGTGGTCAACAAACTCTCTATCAGTAACGTTGCGTTACGCCAGTTGAGAACCTTGTACGCGAATCGTATAATTCGTCCATTGCTAGTGTTGTTCGCCCTATCCAAATCGGCACATAGGACGGACGTGACCGCCACATTGACCGGAATCTAACATCTTCCTAGAGTTTGAAAGGTCACCATGTGGTGAAATTAGAGAAATCGGGTCGACGCCGAGTGATGGACAAGAAGAATCCCTAGACCAGAGGGCCAGCATCAATGTTAACTTTTCAGACCTTTTCGAGCGCATTGGTTCATTATTTTCTTGAGACACAACTTTTTTAAAAAGGAATTCAGATTGTTTCAACAACTTTTTGGCACGGGAAAGAAACATTTCACTTCATTTCTCCCACCAACCGAGCTCGCTCCTAACTTCTTTTCCTCCCGCCTTCCTGTTTTTTTTTTTCTCTGCCTTGCGTCCTTCATTAGGTGACGACCATGTGCTTGTTGACTGATCATTGCGTAAAAAAGCACTGGTAGCCAACGAATGTGACATCACATTCGTTTGCACGTGAAAACTGCTATGTCAGTTTGAACGTGACAAACAGTGAAAATTTATACTCAAACGAATGTGACACACCGCACCGCTTGTCACATTACTTCGAGTGTGACACGAAATCAGCAGGCGCACTGTCACATTTACACGAATGTGACACATGGTACCCATTGACATGTTTTGTCACTTCCAAACGAATGTGACACCCATATACTGTTACGTTCGTTTGAATGTGACATGCCCGAATTGTCACATTCAAACGAACGTGACACCCCATAACCTGATACTTACGGCACTGAGAAAACCTTACAAACTATTTCGGGCCTTACAAAGAAAAGTAGTTTGTATAACAAAGTATTTTGGGCATACATAAGCTTACGAAGAAAATACTTTGTAATTTACAAACTATTTCTTCGTATAACAAAGTATTTTTGTTTGTTATATGTATGCTCAAAATACTTCGTAAGGTTTTAAGAGTGGGCGTGTCCGGGGCGTGTCACGTTCATTTGAATGTGACAATTCGGGCATGTCGCATTCAAACGAACGTGACAGTATAAAGGTGTCACATTCGTTTGGATGTGACAAAACATATGTCAATGAGTACCATGTGTCACATTCGTTTCAATGTGACAGTTCGCCTGCTGATTTCGTGTCACACGCAAAGTAATGTGACAGAGCGGTGCGATGTGTCACATTCGTTTAAATATAAATTTCCACTGTTTGTCACGTTATAACTGACATCGCAGTTTTCACGTGCAAACGAATGTGATGTCACATTCGTTGGCTACCAGTGAGGGTGCTTCGAAGAAAACTGGAACCGAAGATGGGAAGAACTCAAGAAGAACGATGTATGCGAAACTCCTAAAATTGAGCGCCTGCGCCGCCATGAAGGCATTTTCTCATACATCTCTCTTCTGTTCTTGTAATCTGCTAAACTTCTATTTTAGGTCTTCTCCAAAGTATTCTACTGTAATTGTCATGTAGAAGTTCACATTCCCTGTCAAGTCTTGGTCTTCTTCCGCCTACAGGGCTTCTGTTTACTTCCGGTCCAGGATCTACGAAAGTGCTCACTAGGGTACTTGGGAGGAGCTGTGGCCTGGAAGACGAACCTATACAGAACTCCGAAATAACAGTCTGTGTGACTAACGTCAGCGGTGGATGAGGTTTGCACTACTAACCTAACGGCCCACTTAGAGCGCACATTTGGGTACACGGTGGCCAGTTCACATTTACAAACGCATGTTTGTCCAAGTACGCAGAAACAAGTGCATATGCGGAGCAAGTAGTTAAGGGGCCACGCATGCATTTGTAAATGTGTCCTTGGCCAAGTGTGCGTTTGTAAGTGTCGACTTGCAAGCAGGCATTTGTAAGAAGGTGAAAGTAGATAGGTTTGTAGTGTGGAGCCTATCCGCCGCGCACATGCAAAATAATAACCTCTCGTAATTTCTGGATTCTGTTTCTGTTCTTCTCTTCCGGGTCAGAGCTCCGTTGAAGGGCCCTATATGCTGTTGGCAGTCGATGACTGTTACGTTATGGATGTTGGTCCGTGCGCAGGGCCGCGGCGTGACGAAGGTGACTGTTGCGGCACGGACGGCACGTCCCTGTTTCTTTGCGGTGGTCCGCTGGCGAGAGTCCGTGTGTCGCGGCTGCCAGCGTCCTCCTGGAACCGAGTCGGCTACCGGCCTTTCGCGTCGAAAGGTAAGAAGTCGTTGTCTTTGACTAACTGGCGAAAGTGATGGGTAATCAATGGGGTTCGCTGTTACCTGCCCAACGTGGTAGTATGAACTTCGCAGGATGCCCCAATGGTCGAGTCTGGTCGAACCTACTGGTCCAGTTGAACCCAGTGTGGAAGAGAGGAGGATAAGCATTAACTTTAACTGAACCCTCTGGATCGCATTTGCTCACATTGTGTACTAAGGGTCGTCCATTAATTACGTTACGCACTTATGGACACTATTTGACCCCCGTCCCCTCAAGCACGCGTTGTTACGCTGGCCCAGGCCCCACACTTAGCCTCTCAGAGTAGCCTTACGCTACATGTGGATCGCGACTTTTAGCCTAAGTAATAAGTGTCCATAAGCGCGGCCCCCATGCTCCCGGGCCGGAACTAGTCGAAGCGGCCGCGCTCGGTATGAGAAATCGGTGTGGCGTTATCGCTTTTGTTGCTTGATGTCATCCCAGCACTGACAGTTTTCTTAAAAGCGGAGAAAGACGAATCTTGTCAGGCACTTAAAAGGTTCTGTACCACGCTGCTCCGTATTTCAGTGTATTTCGGTGTATTTCGGTCTGTGAACACACTTAAGTAGCCTTCAGAGCGTGTTCACTACTCACGATTGGTAAAATATCAACCCTCTAAACAGATTTCTCATGTCTTAGTCATCTTTCAATGTTTAATTAGTGTTTCACCTCCGAAACGCCGCACAGCGTAGACAGCGCACCGGGACAACATCAACCAACAACGATAACGCCGCACCGATTTCTCATACCGAGCGCGGCCGTCTCGACTGGTTCCGGTCCGGGAGCATGTTTTTAATACTCGCGCTTCCGGTTCACACTGCAATTCGATTAGTAAGTTTGCTTGCCACTCCAGTGGCGCTCCGTTTTGAATGCCAAAATTTGGCATCCCGGTGAACTTGGACGCCAAATTTTGGCATTTTAAAAGGCCAATCCGGCCCAGAATGCCAAATTTTGGCATTCTAAACGGAGCGGCAAGCAAACTGTCCAATGGAATTGCAGTGCAGGGATTCACGAAAGTAACCTTTTGATCGTTCTTCGGAAATGTGCTCCCATATTGTGTGTTTAGGGTAACGTGATGCTGCCTCTCTCTGTCCCCCAATCCTAATTGCAGTCATAGAAGTGTGCGAAGAATCTGCTTCGTAATAAGGAAGAAAACTAAGGCTTCGTAGAATCGCTTCGTATTGTAAGGAAATGCTTTCTATTGCGAAGGATTTGGCTTCATAATACGAAGCTTCTTTTCGTAGATTTTACAATGCCTTCGTTTCCTTCTTATTACGAAGCGATGCTTCGTAGGCTTCTTACTGTGCGTGGTGATGTACCGCAGCGTCATTTCTTTCTTCCAGTATTCAATCGGTTACTTCCGGGCTAAGCCACTATCCAATCATCGTACACTTTTGTATCTCTCAACGTCACTCTGACCACCAATGATCTTCTCTTGTTGTCAGAGCAAAAAAATTCGCAAAACCGTAAGTGGTGCTGGCTCAAAAGTATTTGGAGGCGTCAGTCTTGAAATGTCTGTTTACCTGCATCAAACACTTGTTAGGGAAGGAATCAAAAATATTTAGGAAAATTCCCCGTTTGATCTTGGCTCTGAACCTACCTCCGATCCACCCCACTTCCGGTTTTGTGCTTCATGATCTCCAGTAGACATTTAGAAGAGTATATTCAGAGTGTACAAACTTGATATGTTAAGAGAAGCAACCCGCCATTGATTTCTTAATTTTACTCCCTGCTGCAGGCATTGAAGTCAGTCGACGGCACCGTAGCTAGAGGTGCCACTTTGAGCTCCTTTTATCCTTCTCACTCCTGCGAGGGATCCACCACTGAGATTCCTGAAGTCAACTTCATGCCAGCGGGGGACCGGTTGCTAGCAGTACTGGTGGGAAAGGTAAACTTGCGCATTTGTAATACCATTATAGGGTCAAATGTGGTAAAATTTAGCATTTTAATGCCGTAATACACGTGTAATACCACCGTAATACAGCGTAATACTGAGTAGTCTGTACACGATTTCTTGAAGTGTTTACCCCCTCGGTCTTTACAGTGGTCATACAAAACAGTCCCGCCATTTTGTGGCGAGACATTTTTGTCCACACTAAATTACTATGTATGTTTTAGTGCATACGTAACGCACGAAATTAAACATGCATTTGTTGCGCACAAAATTGTGCGCAATAACGCACGATTTTCTGCATACCCGCGCACTAAATCGTGCATTGTCACGTACCAATTCGTGCGTTATAAAGTGCATGTTTAATTTCGTGCGCGGGCGCGCATAACAACCTACATAGTAATTTAGTGTGTCTGATCTAAATTTGGCGCCACTCTCAGGTCTGCCCGAAACTTGGCAAAACCTTATGTCTCGCCATATGGCGAGACTTATTTTTGCGCGAAGTCTTTCCATGTAATTTGCAGTGTGTTGAAAAAGTCCAAAAGCGTTTAGTGTGTGCGCACTGAAGCAACGTCACCTGGTCATTCTTTAGAAGTGCACACTAAATTACTATGAAGGTTTTTATGCGCGGCCGCGCACGAAATTTAACATGCACTTGTAACGCATGAATTTGTACGTGACAATGCATGATTTTAAGCGCGGGTATGCAGATAACCGTGCGTTCTTGCGCACAATTTTCTGCGCAACTAGTGCATGTTTAATTTGGTGCGTTTTGTATGCACTAAAACCTACACACCAAATGTGTATGTAGAATTTTGTACGTGGTGATGCATAATTTTAAACCTGCGTGACGTTTTGCATAAAATTGTGCACAAATTTGCATAAATTTATGCATTTGTACGCATAATATTATGCAAATTCCCCGCATGCACAAAATCGTGCAAGTGACACGATCAAATTTCTACATAAACATTTAGTGTGTACATAGTAATTTAGTGTGTGTCACTAGTATGTCCCTTTGTGACTTCAAACGATTCGTCCGTGAGAGACGCGGTTTTCTGTGCTTTGAAATGATGGGCGCGTTCACTTAAGGGAAAGTTGATCGGCGGGTCGAGCGAGCGATCGAGCGAGCGAGCGCGTCCCTGCCGCAGAAAACCGCGCTTGTAGGCCTCCGAGTGCTCTGACGCATGTCAACCCGTACATTTTCGAAAAGGGGAAGGTTCAGGGAATAAAACCATACCAAAATATTTTGGTTGCGAGACCTCATATTCGAATAAGAAGAGTGTAAAGGCAGAGGCTTTACGTCGTAAACACGAAACATCTTGGTGGTGAATTTCTCATATCGACCCGACCTGACTCGAAGGTACGGTGGCGAGGCGTGTCAAAACATGTTTGACGCGTTGGCTTCCGAAAACGTAATATTTTTAAAACAATGAGACCCATGTAATCGAAAGCTCACACTCCAAGGAATCTTCGGCTCGCTAGGTGTTAGAGTCTTCGACGCTCCTAATTGTAAGATCGTTCGTTTTTAAAGGTGGACTGGGTAGCTCCCCAGGATAGCCTTTACACTCTTCCTATTCGAATATGAAGTCTCGCAACCAAAATATTTTGGTATGGCTTTATTCCCTGAACCTTCCCCTTTTCGAAAATGTATGGGTTGACATGCGTTAGAGCACTCGGAGGCCTACAAGCGCGGTTTTCTGCGGCAGGGACGCGCTCGCTCGCTCGACCCGCCGATGAACTTTCCCTTAAGTGAACGCGCCCGATGGAAAATTGTGTTCGGGAATTTGTGAGGTTTGCAAGTGACCGTGCACTCTCAGACTCGTACTGAGTTTTTCACGAGTAACGTATTCGCGTTTCTGCATATTAATGATCACATTAACGTTTTTATTTGTTTTACGAACTCTATTGATTGCGTCCTGACAAATCTGTTCCGCTTCTTAACGAAATTCTATTAATGTGCACAATCGTTAATGAATATTAAAGTGTCCATTGGACGATGAGAGAGTGGCCTCCAAACACCGTAGCTGTCCCGATGTACAGTTCACACAGCTTGCGCCTCTCGGAAGTTTAAATTAGACGCAGGACAATTTTTCCCGAGGACTGAATTTAATAACTCCAATATTTTAACTTAACCGTTTCGATTTTCTGAATTGGTTTGCTGCTTAGCTCTAGCACAAATTCTACCTCTTTCCCGACGTTTTGTTCTGAAAAATAACTCACTTGTTATTCACATTATCGAATTAGAAACTCTGTCGGAGCAGCAGCCTCGTTTGATGGTTGGTATAGATTTTAGATGTAAAAATACCTTCAGACACCAAGGTCTCGGGACATGTGTTAAATTGCTGATGGAAGGAGATTGGTACTCAAATTTCATATAAATATAAGCGTACATTTGGTGTGTGTAAAATCCGTTCCCTATTTGCGTCGGATCTCCTTTCTGACAAACTTTCCAAAATATGTACACTCTCAGACTCGTACTTAATTTTTAACGACTACCGTATTGACGTTTGTGCACGAGGGGTTAAACACTCGCGTAAAGCCCTGTATTACGTGTAATACACGTAATACTTTGGGGTCATATGTGACTAAATTTAAGCATCATGCTGTAATGCACGGTAATACCACCGTAATACAGAGTAATTCCGAGTAGTCTGTACATGATTTCTTGAAGTGTTTAACCCCTCGTTTGTGCCCATTCATGAGAATATCAACATAATTTGTCGTACAAACTATATTGTTAATTACGTTCTCACAAATCTCAACAGCTTCTTAACGATATTTTATTAATGAGCACAACGTTAATGATTATTGATGAACATGACCGTCATCAACGCTAAAGGGGGCAGTAGCGCCATCAACCAGAGTCGTTTTTATAAATTTATTTACACAGGTTAGGTTAGGCACGTTCAATCTTTTAGGCCGTTTTTCTAAATTGTAGATTTTTGGAGCTTGCGCGCAGGATTTTGAGAAAACGGTTTGAGATATCGCCCTGAAAATTTAGCGGGTGTTAGTACTAGTGAGATCCTTCAAAATGACCCTTGGGTTTCGGGATTGAAGCATTTTAAAGCTTTTTTAGAAAACATTATAATGTCTTATTTTAACATGTTTTTTAACGTTTTCAAAAACGTGAGTTTTGAAATACTTCCTGATATTATTTCTCAAAGCTAGAGGGTCATTTTTACAGCCCAAGTATGTAAAACAAGTGGTTAAAATTTGGATGGAAAATTTTTAGCGGGTACTGAGTAGCTCTGCGCGCAGTGATATTTTGTAATTATTAGGCAAATATGTTGTGTTGTCTCCTGCCCTTCCCACACCCCACAAAAATGACCATAACTCAACTAATTTTTTTTAAATAATCCTTAAGGAACCCTCTTTTTAATGGTAACTTGTAATTTTCTCCTCGATTAACAGAAAAAATTTAGCAATAGGAGAAACTTTGTTAAAATTTGACAAAAAACAGATGACGATGGCGCTCCTGCCCCCTTAAGCGCCCTAAGTATGCGGCGCGTTCTCCGAAACGTAACAAATCTAATGTAATGATTTTGTTTTTTCAGATCTATCTTCATTCCTAGGCCACATTCTTGACCAAAATCCTGAAGAAATGCCTCTAAAATCTGCAAGGTGTGCCAAAGATATTGGATCTTCGTCAGCAGAAACCGGGCCAGACATAATGAACAGCGGGAAGAAGTCTTACAAGAACGCAGTGTGCAATCTAAAATCAAATAACGTGGGAGTTCTTAAGAGGTGCCTCCGCCACCACAAAAAGACGGAGGCATTGCAGGGCGCGGTATGCATTAAGAACTTCAGTGGCCCTGGAAGCCTCCCACAGCAGCTCCGCGTCCTCACCGGCGAAAAGCCCTTCCAGTGCACGGTGTGCAGGAAGGACTTTAATCATGCAGGCACACTTCGAAGCCACGTTCGCACCCACACGGGCGATAAGCCTTTCCAGTGTTCTGTCTGTGAAAAGAACTTCATTGATGAGGGCAATCTTCGAAGACACCTCCGCACCCACACGGGCGATAAGCCTTTCCAGTGCTCTGTCTGTGAGAAAAACTTCAACGAAGCGGGCACACTTCGAAGGCATCTCCGCACCCACACCGGCGAAAAGCCTTTCCAGTGCTCTGTCTGTGAGAAGAACTTCAACGAAGCGGGCACACTTCACAAGCATCTCCGCACCCACACGGGCGAAAAGCCTTTCCAGTGCACAGTGTGCAGAAAGCACTTTAATGATGAGTGTAATCTTCGAAGCCACCTCCGCACCCACACCGGCGAAAAGCCTTTCCAGTGCTCTGTCTGTGAGAAAAACTTCAGCGAAGCGGGCACACTTCGAAAGCATCTCCGCACCCACACCGGCGAAAAGCCTTTCCAGTGCACAGTGTGCAGAAAGCAATTTAATGATGAGTGTAAACTTCGAAGCCACCTCCGCACCCACACCGGCGAAAAGCCTTTCCAGTGCACGGTGTGCAGAAAGCACTTTAATGATGAGAGTAATCTTCGAAGGCATCTCCGCACCCACACCGGCGAAAAGCCTTTCCAGTGCTCTGTCTGTGAGAAGAACTTTAATCGAGCGGGCACACTTCGAAGGCACCTCCGCACCCACACCGGCGAAAAGCCTTTCCAGTGTTCAGTCTGTGAGAAAAACTTCAATCAAGCTAGCCACCTTCGAAGCCACCTCCGCACCCACACCGGCGAAAAGCCTTTCCAGTGCTCTGTCTGTGAGAAAAACTTCAACGAGGCGGGCACACTTCGAAAGCATCTCCGCACCCACACCGGCGAAAAGCCTTTCCAGTGCTCTGTCTGTGAGAAAAACTTCAACGAAGCGGGCACACTTCGCAAGCATCTTCGCACCCACACCGGCGAAAAGCCTTTCCAGTGCTCTGTCTGTGAGAAAAACTTCAATCAAGCTGGCCGGCTTCGAAGCCACCTCCGCACCCACACCGGCGAAAAGCCTTTCCAGTGCTCTGTCTGTGAGAAAAACTTCAATCAAGCTGGCCATCTTCGAAGCCACCTCCGCACCCACACCGGCGAAAAGCCTTTCCAGTGCTCTGTCTGTGAGAAAAACTTCAGCGAAGCGGGCAATCTTCGAAAGCATCTCTGCACCCACACCGGCGAAAAGCCTTTCCAGTGCTCTGTCTGTGAGAAAAACTTCAACGAAGCGGGCACACTTCGAAAGCATCTCCGCACCCACACGGGCGAAAAGCCTTTCCAGTGCACAGTGTGCAGAAAGCACTTTAATGATGAGTGTAATCTTCGAAGCCACCTCCGCACCCACACCGGCGAAAAGCCTTTCCAGTGTTCTGTCTGTGAGAAAAACTTCACTAAAGCGGGCAATCTTCGAAGCCACCTCCGCACCCACACCGGCGAAAAGCCTTTCCAGTGCACGGTGTGCAGAAAGCACTTTAATGATGAGTGTAATCTTCGAAGGCATCTCCGCACCCACACCGGCGAAAAGCCTTTCCAGTGCTCTGTCTGTGAGAAGAACTTTAATCGAGCGGGCACACTTCGAAGGCACCTCCGCACCCACACCGGCGAAAAGCCTTTCTAGTGTTCTGTCTGTGAGAAGAACTTTAAACGAGCGGGCGATCTTCGAAGCCACGTTCGCACCCACACCGGCGAAAAGCCTTTCCAGTGCTCTGTCTGTGAGAAGAACTTTATTCGAGCGGGCACACTTCGAAGGCATCTCCGCACCTACACCGGGGAAACGCCTTTCCAGTGCACGGTGTGCAGAAAGCACTTGAAGGATGAGTGTAATCTCCGAAGCCACGTTCGCACCAACATCAGCGAAAAGCCTTTTCAATGGTCTGTCTGTGAGAAGAACTTCCATCAAGCGGACAAACTTTGAAGGCATCTCCGCATCCACAACGGTGAAAAGCCTTTCCAGTGTTCTGTCTGTGAGAAGAACTTCAATCAAGCCGGCCACCTCCGAAGCCCTCTTCGCACCTACACCGTCGATTAGCCTTCTCAGTGCTCGGTTTGCAGTACGGACCTCAATCATGCGGGGCACCTTCGAAGCCACCTCTGCACCCACACCGGCGAAAAGCCTTTCCAGTGCACTGTTTCCAAGAAGGATTTTAATAAGGTGGTCTGACTGCGTAAGCATCTCCGCACTCGCACTTGCGAGAAACCTTTACAGTGCTCGATCTGCAACAAGAAGTTCTGGCATGCTATTAGCTTTCGAGGCCATCTTCACACACACCGATGAGGAGTCTCCTTAGTGCAAAGTCATCAATTAAAACTCATATAGCAGGAAACCTGTCCACGTTCGTCTGTTCACGCAGGACGCATGAAAACATTCGTGAGCAGTCTTTATTGTCTCGTTGTCCTCAGCACCCTCTGTGCTCGTGTGCGTTTCATCATAAAGGAAAGTGGTCTGCTAGTGAGTTTGGCACAGTCGGTGTACTGGTGAGTTTGCAGTGCACCTGCTGGTGCTGTGTTCTAGGAAACTCTTACGCCGCGGAGAACGGTCTTGACCTAAGAAGCTCAGTGGACCTGACCTGTACTGCTGTAAATACTGAATGTCATGCGTCTTCTTGGGGTGAAGTTCTATTCGCATTTAGAACCTGTAGTTTACGTGAAGCACCGCTAAAGGATGTTTTCTTTTTCTTTAATTTTTCAGCGGGTGTCTCATATACGGATAACGTTCTGCGAAAATTGTAGAGACAATGGCTTTGGTATGATTCTTTATGCTCTAAGTAATTTTTTTGGTTAAGTGTGATGTGTGAGGCAACCTGTTTTGGTTCCGTAGTCCTGAATGCAGGGGAACTCGAGATACCTTTTTTTTTTTTTTTTTTTTGTTAATTAGTGCCATATTAATGTGACCTCTTAGCTCTCTTTTACGAATTTTCTTCTGTCAACATTCTTTTGTGTTTGGTGCAGGATCGTTTATTGTTTCACCTGTTATTATTATATCATAAGTATAAAAAGTTATGTAAATGGTCCTTACTGAGAAATCTTTGTACGTTGCGTTTAAAGTGAAGTTTTGACCCTGTGCCCATGTGCCAACTTGAACGCGACTGCCGGTATGGTGAAGAGTATTGTATATTGGAAATTTCAGTCGACCAAACCTCAGTAAATTTGACTGAACTTTAGCGACCCCCTGAACAAGTAAGGTACAAATAAACATCGAGATCTTACCGTGAAAAGTGTCTTATCTGTTTGCTCCAGGGAAAAGACACCCCATCTCCGTGCAAGCTCATTTCTTATGTAATTGGGACAGATCGAATATTAGTAAGGCTTCATTTTAGAATTAACAATTGCCTTTTTGATCTTCATATTGACGTCCGTGGAGATTCTATGATGATATATTTTTCTCCTTGCTCTTTACATCTAAACAAACCTCCACAAAGGGTCTCTTTATTTTCTAGTAACGATCAAAAGTGTCATTTTCCCCTCCTTTTTCTCCCTTCACGGAAAAAGTTGGCTTCAACCGTAATTTTGATGTACAAACTCGACAAGTGCCATTTTTTTTTTAAATTTTGCGTATGCGCGATTTTTAGTAAAATATTGTAACCATTGCCGCCCCAATTTTTGCGATTCAAACCTCAAATATGTAAGAAACACGACAAGCTCTAAATTGTGTCAGGCCACGAATGAAATTGAGGCAAAATGAGGCTGTTTTGGCCCGTAATTGATTTTTGGAACCAATTGTGGGTCTGCAATCATTAAAGCTATCCGCACACCATGCCTTTAATCAATAGCTTTGTTGTAGCCACTTCCGGCCGGCCAGGGACAGGTGAAAAAAGTGATCTCCGAAAGAATTGATGCAGACGCTCGGATTTTTTGTTAGAATCTTACCCACAATACAAAGACCTTCTTTCACCATTGACCCCCCCCCCCCTCCTTTCATAAAACCATCTGTTTCCTGAGATACAGGCATTCGAAATGTATTGTAAGCGTTTTTTGAAAAGTTGGTTAGTCTGGTAAATTGACCTAACCGGCGTATAAATTCTTGTTTTTGAAAGTCCAAAGAACTATCATAAGTGACTGATTTCAGTTGCCATCACAGACAAAAGAACGCGAAATTTCTGACCTAAATTTCACAGAAAATCGTCACTTTCCACCTTACCCTGTCCACGAAATTTCATGCGGCACAAAACTGTACTCTAAAAAGTCTACGAAGAAAATGAAGGCAGAATTGCTTCGTATTACTAAGAAATACTTCGTATTACAAAGGATTTTTCTTCATAATACAAATCATTTCTTAGTAGATTTTACAATGCCTTCGTTTTCTTCGCATTAAGAAGCGATGCTTAGTAGACTTTTTACTGTGTCTTCGACAAACTATACCTCATAACTAAACTAAGATAGCACCTAACGCTGCTTGTCTGGTCGCGTATGATGCGGTAGAGAAGACTATAGGGGTTGCACTGTCCCCAAGTTTGCGATACTTTCAACTCAAAATTCTCCTATGAATTAGGATTGCGGTTCCAATGATTTATCGATTATCGAATTCCCAGGGGGGCGATAAAATTTTATAACAAATCTTGTGCGATAAATCTTTTACTACTCTGCAAACTCAAGACAGTGCATGGCACGCTCCAAACTACAGCATCCCAGCGTCGAGCTCGCTCCATAATATCCCGCCAGTAAACACATTGAAAGCAACAAAATTCCTGCAAACACCCTCCCAATGCTCGGCAAATACAAACAATGGCTTTTTATTCAGGTGTAGAAGAATACAAAAAGCTGTCACTTTCAGTTATAGAAATAACCATTGGAAGTGTAAGGGTGAGAATTTTCTTTGCGGCATCAAAGCGTTTTCCCACTATTTACATTTTTCCCATTGTGTATAAAGATATTGTTCCAGTGAGTCAGACCAGACAGGTTTCCTGTACTGTCCATGCAGTCAAAAATTATGTGTTTAGTAACCACATTTCATTAAAACACAAGTTCTTACTCCTTTGCCTGCTCTCTAACCTGCTGCATCTGGGCCATGTTGAAAGTTCCATGGAGAGGACACTGGTAGCCAACGAATGTGACATCACATTCGTTTGAACGTAAAAACTGCGATGTTCGTTTGAACGTGACAAACAGTGAAAATTTACAGTCAAACAAATGTGACACCGCACCGCTTTGTCACATTAAATCGGGTGTGACACAAACTCAGCAAGTGAACTGTCACATCAAAACGAATGTGACACATGGTACCCAACGATATATGTCGTGTCACATCCAAACAAATGTGGCACCCATATACTGTCACGTTCGTTTGAATGTGACATGCCAAATTGTCACATTCAAATGAACGTGACACCCCACAACCTGACACTTACGGCATGTCCGGGGCCGTGTCACATTGAAACGAACGTGACAGGACGTGGGTGTCACATTGAAACGAATGTGACACCATATGGGTGTCACATTCGTTTGGATGTGACACGACATGTCAATGAGAACCATGTGTCACGTTCGTTTTTATGTGATAGTTCACCCTCTGATTTCGTGTCACACCCGAAGTAATGTGACAAAGCGATCCAGTGTGTCACATTCGTTTGACTGTAAATTTTCACTGTTTGTCACGCTTAAATTGACATCGCAGTCTTCACGTGCAAACGAATGTGATGTCACGTTCAGTGGACACGGTCAATAAGGTCGTGGTAGAACAGTTCTGTAGCACTCCCAGTTTCGCCGTATTTAGAGAACAAAGTGTCCGAGTACAGTACCACTTAAAATCGGCAACACAGCAATAAGGAAGTTTACTTTTTAGGTCAGAAACATGCAGCACCATTTTCACATTTGGTGTGTAGACGCCCGTGTCCGTCTGCTACGGGAGCATTTGTTTTGCAGGCGTCCCAAACTTGCTCCTTTGCTTCATGCAAATTGTGTCAGCACCCCTGCAAAACAAATTTCAAGCATCCGTAAACTGAAGGTAAAAAATCAATTGTGGGTCACTTTTTTTAAAAAATGCACATTTAAAGGATGAATTTTGAACAAGTAGCCAAAGTAGCTTTGAGGCGTTTAAATATGATCCCTTGCCTCCGATTTTCAGCATAGCAGTCCCGTCTGTTGTCCTCGTTTACTGGGCTACGACCGTCACAAAAATAGGCTGTTTTGGCCCACAATTGATTTTTGGAACCAATTGTGGGTCAGCACTTTTTAAAGCTATCCGCGCACCATACCTTTAAATTTTTTTTGCCAAACTAACGTTGACTTATATTCTTTCACTTATTATTCACCTAAATCGGCAAGGACGTTGTCCTTCATTCCATAATTGGATTTTTTTTTAAATGTTCCAAAAACATCTCTTTTTTCCCTTTTTCATGCCCTCGGATAGGCCCAATATTCCTCTGAATTTTAAGACATTTCTTTGCTGCCCTATAGGTAGCGTTGTGGTCATTGCCTAGGCATCCACACCGTTTCAGGTGACAAAGAACAGTTAAGGGAAGACCTGTATCGACGTTGAAAGCGATTCGCTCATTCATGGATGTGAAGCAGCCCGTCAAACAATGGCCCATAATTGATTCGTGACCCACAATTGATCTTTGACGTACAAAGAAGATATTTCGACATTTACGAACTATTGAAAAATCTGGTGAGTTTCCACCTCACTCAAAAACCAAATATGGTTTACACCGCAATAACTGCGGCCAAAATGGCACTTGTTTGAGCTCATTAGTGATGCGGAGTAGACCCCGTTTGGTGTTTCACTGCTTACATGGGTCATTCTTTCCCAAGTCACCTGAGGCCCCGATATCGATGTCTCGGATTTTGACCAAACTTTGTGGGGATGTTCCCTAGGTAACAAAGAACATTAAAAAAAAAATCATTTTTTTTGGTCGGCTCTAAAAGCTGAAAACAAACATTTTGTAAAAAATATTCAAAAAATCACCAAAATTCTGTTTTAAGCCTTAGGTCGACGTACCCAGTGGATTTCCTTTCATTTTCTCATACTGAAAAAACAGAATCTGAGAGCTGCCTCACAAGTCACATATTTCAGGTGATATGGACCAAAAAATTGGTTTTTCGCGGATACCCAAAAAATGCATCCGAATTTTTTCATTAAATTTTTTTTGAAGAAAGGTCTTATGGTGGTCTACTACCCTGATGTTTTTTTGGAAACGGCTTTTCAGACACAGCGGAGATAAAAAATAAAAGGTGTATTTTGGTGCACTTTATGGCCTACAGAATCGCCACTTTGAGTCCGACGTCATGACCCCCATTAGACTTTTTGTTCGCCTTTTCAAGACGAATCGATTGATATAAGGCAAAGACAGACCGGAGAACTTTGAACAATTGGTCTTTATTTGATCAAAATCGAAGAGGTGCAGGGTGCGCAAATGGGCCAATTGTTAAAAAAAGACAGTACATGGGAGTCACATTCGTTTGGATGTGACATGACATATGACAGTGGGTACCATGCGTCAAATTATTTTGAATGTTACAGTTCACATGCTGATCTCCTGTTACGCCCAAAGTATGTGAGACCTCGTACGAAAACTGAACAAAGGCATGAAGTGTGTGCGGTTTCCACGAAAATGCGGCTTAATACTTGTGTTCACTTCTTTTTAAAAGTTGGCAGTCGCGTTTATCGACATCAGAGGCACCATCTTGTGGACGCGCTTGAGCCCACACTCGCATCGCATGCCCACTCCACTCTCTTGGACACAATTGCAAATATGCAGTGGGAGGCCAGACAGTCTCAGGAGTGTCTGGGGCGGGCAAGAGGAGCAAAAGGGAGGGGGGGATAATGCCGTTATGCACAGCCGTCGAGCAATAAGGTGCTACGCAGTCCCTCTTGGGGCACATCGAGGTGGGAAGGGCAGTGCGTACGTGTGTGTGTGTGTGTCTGAGAGGGTGTCTGCGTGAGGTGCGCAAACCACAGTCAGATAAGAGTGTGTCCAGTGGAACCCCCCCCCCCCACACACACACACACACATAGAGGAACACGCCTGTTCTGCCGCGTGGGTGTGAGTGCGTCTGTGTATTAAGTGTGAAATG
The DNA here is from genome assembly GCA_030522485.1 of Stenchaetothrips biformis. Lineage (NCBI taxonomy): Eukaryota > Metazoa > Arthropoda > Insecta > Thysanoptera > Thripidae > Stenchaetothrips > Stenchaetothrips biformis. The sequence goes on along the minus strand of CM060093.1, from coordinate 6,327,027 downwards.
CTTGCCACCTCCGCACACACGTAGGCGGAACTCAGTACATTACCCAGTGCGTCGCACAGTGGGCAAGAAGACCGCAGAGGCGGCCAAAATTCTAGACCCGTTTTGAGCTAGAGTCGCTAAAGAGGATTCGAATCAAACGTGTGACCCCACCAATGGATTCCTCGTTTGTAGAGAGCAATATCCATTGGTGGGGTATACGTTCGATTCGAGGCCCATGTAGCAACTCTGGACCTCGAAACGCGTCCGGGATAATTGGCCGCCCCAACAGTCTTCTGACCTACTGTGCTCTCCTGACGTGAACACCAACGAAGCCAGAAATCCGGAACAGGGAACCTTTTTATTCGCAGGAAATGAAATTTCGCGCGGTGTGATCCAAAGTCACGCGCGTGACGTGCTGCACTCGAGGCTGCACTTCTTAATACGCACTGGTGATGCGCTGTCCTGGGAGTCGTGCCCACACTGTCAGAAAATTTGTTGTTAATTTACAACGAATCTATTGCTAATTTTTTTTTCTGACAACAGTTGTTTTTAAACGACAGCAGTCGTTTACGAACAGAGAATGTTGTTAATAAATGACAGTTGGGTAATTCTAAAACAACTTACTTGTTGGAAGACAACTTTTCCGTCGTTTCAGTTTTAAACAAAGATGTTGTAGGAAAACGAGCATGTTGTTGACAATTTTGTTGTTTTCGAACAATCGTTACGGACAGTGCAGCATCGGGTGGGCAGTGTCTGCACAGTGGACCAGAAGACCGGCGCAGTTGGCCAAAACGTATTGGGCTTTAGAGCCGCTAAACAGGATTCGAACCGAACGTGTGACCCCACCAGGGGTAAACACTTTCGTAATGCCCCGTACAAAAAAGCCATGTATTACGCGTAATACACGTATTTGTAATACCATTTTAGGGTCAAATGTGGCAAAATGTAGCTATTTAATGCCGTAGTACACGTGTAATACCACCGTAATGCAGCGTAATACCGAGTAGTCTGTACACAATTTCTTGAAGTGTTTACCTCCTCGCCACCAATGCACTGTGATTCCAAAGGCTATGAACATAGCGCGTTTGGTGCAATGCAGTGAGACATGGCACCACACGTGCAATGCAACAGCCGCATCGCACCATACGTGCGATGCGTCCCGAAAATGCCCTATGCTAATGCATGGGATGGCATTGCACTTCACGTGCAATGAAAAAGCATCGCACCAAATGGCGCGATGAAAACGGCTTCAAATGCATTATTGCACTAATTTACGCTATATTCAAAGCCTTTGGATTCTCAGAGTGGCATCCTCGTTCGGAGATCAATCCATTAGTGGGGTCAGGTAAGTCCTGTTTCGCGACTCTGGAGCTCAAATCGTGGCTAGAGTTTTGGCTGCCTGCACCGGTCTTCTGGTCCACTCTTGTCTTGGCCGTAGGCTGGGCGCAGGTACGGAGACAACTCACGCGGCTAACTACCTGTCGAGTGGTTTACGCCTCTGTTTGCGCGACCGGCACAGCGGGCTCTTAATTTCAATCAAGCACTTTGCATGGAACATATTATATTAGCGTGTGCGCTTGACCCACTCGCGGTCCATTTAGCCACACACACATAGGTAAGGACCGCACAGACGCAAGCAAAACGCACACGCGCGCGCACACACACACACACACACACACACACACGAGGATGCGCTGATGGAGTTACTGGACGTTTGTTCCACTCTGGCCTCAGCCGCTGCGCACGGTGGGCCACGAGACCGGCGCAGGCGGCCAAAACTCCAGCCGCGTTTTGAGCTCACAGTCGCTAAATAGGACTCGAACCGAACTTGTGACCTCACCAATGGATTGCTCTTCGAACGAGGAATCCATTGGTGGGATCACACGTTGGGTTTCGACTACTGCTCAGCGACTCTGGACCCCAAAACGCGTCTTCAGTTGCAGCCGCCTGCGCTGTTCTTCTGGCCCACAGTGCGGTGGCACGGCGCACCTCCTCAAACAGGTGGGAGTTTTGTTTGCGCAGCGGCTCAAGAGCGGCGGGGGAAGAGGGACACCCAAGAGGACGTCCGTCCACTGCGAGAAAAAACTACAGCAAGTCCTGTTAAATTTCTCACAGCCTCTCTCCGTACCCAAAACAACGGAGATCTCCGTCTTTTAAATGACGGAGAGCCTCCGTTGTTTTTTCCACGGAGATCTCCGTCTTATTAGAAACGGAGACCCTCCGTTGTTTTTTTGTCCATCTCTCCGTTGTCCAGTGGCATACCACACCGGGACGGTATCGTCTGCTTTAGGTCCCCAAGGACGTCGACGGGCACCTTATACAGGGTCCCCGATGACGATGTTCGCATCCTAGACCTAGGTTCCGACCATTCGTTGAAAAGGTCTCATCAAGATCTACTCGAATCAGGAATAAAAAAAATTTCTTGGTCAACCCCCTTTTTTCAAGATCCTGTTGCAGAAACTGGATCATGAAAAAAGGGGGTTGACCAAAAATATTTTTTTTAAATTCCTGATTTGAGTAGATCTTGATGAGACCTTTTCAACGAATGGTCGGAACCTAGGTCTAAGATGCGAACATCGTCATCGGAGACCTAAGGTAGACGATACCGTCCCGATGTGGCATTGGCCGCTCGGACAACGGAGAGCTGAACAAAAAAACAACGTAGGATCTCCGTTTCTAATAAGACGGAGATCTCCGTGGAAAAAATAACGGAGGCTCTCCGTTATTTAAAAGACGATCTCCGTTGTTTTGGGTACGGAGAGAGGCTGTGAAAAAATTAACAGGACTTTCCGTAGTTTTTTCTCGCAGTGTCTGGATGCTTTCCGTCCACGTCAGGTGACGTCATATTCGCGAGAATGTGAATGTCGTCACGGCGTTCGTTGTCTCAATCGTTTGAAGGTGAAACGGCCGTTTAGTTGGGCTCTCTCCTAAGTTCGAACGTGGATCGACATCCAAAATGTGACATCATACCAAAACGAACGCGACAAAATTCACTTCGTCGCGGATAGAACGACACGTCACACTCTGACGAGCACTCTGAAAACCCCTCAAACTATTTTGCGCTTTACAACGTAACTTACGAACTATTTCTTCGTTTACCAAACTAAATAGTTTGAACCTTACATATGCTCAACTTCGTAAGGTTTTCGGCGTTATTCTATCAAATTTGAGTCTGCGAGGCGTCATTGATAGTCATTAAGCTTGTTTATTTTTCTCTTTTTTTTTCGCGGTATAAGCCTGTGTTGTGGTCCCAACTGCAATCAAAACACTTTAAGAGCACACTTAATGTTTTTGTACAATTTTTTTGCTTTATTTTCCTCGTAGTTACGCAGCAGATTCTATTCGTACACTTTCTTGAGTGCATTGTAGAATTGCTTCGTAGACTTTTTACTGTGTGCAGTGATCAAAGAATATGTTGCATCCGGCTCCCCCATCACTGCCGCCATAGCCCCGCAGCAGCAACTTGGGCAAGTTGATCGGACCAAACCGACGAAAACATGCCAGGCCGACACGGGCCCTGCACGGCGGCGGCGCTCTACCCCTCGATATGCCCGGGGAGGTTGAGGAGACGCATAGTGGGCCAGAAGACCGGCCGCAGGCCACCAAAACTCAAAACGCGTTTTAAGCTCCAGGATCCAGAAACAGGACTCGAAACGACCATGTGACCCCACCAATGGATTCCTCGTTCGGAGAGCAATCCATTAATGAGGTCACACGTTCCCTTCGAGTCCTGTTTAGCGACTCTGGAGCTCTAAGTTTCGACCGCCTGCGCTGGTCTTCAGGCCAACTGTGAGACGCCGGCGTATACATGAGTTGGAAATTAATTCAAGCCGCCGCCAAGACACTGGGGCTGAGTCAGGCGGCCTTCTTTCGCTCCGCTGAGCATCACGTCGTGTCCCTGCTCAGTCTGTCTGCAGCGGTGCAGCCAATCGCGGTGTAGTTTGCCAGTCTGCTTATTGGAATGTTCCCCGGCATCTGGCAGTGGCTTCCACGGGCTGCTTTGGGTGCCTGTAGTCGTCTTAGGCTGAGCTCCTCCAAATCCTCGCCGTCTCTCTCTCTCTCTGTCTCTCTCTCTCTCTCTCTCTCTCTCTCTCTCTCTCTCTCTCTCTCTCTCTCTCTCTCTCTCTCTCTCTCTCTCTCTCTCTCTTTCTCTATCTATCTCTCAGACGGTCTGTCTGTCAGTGTGCTGTCTCTCTTGCCCACTGCTCGTCTTACTGTTCGAAAATTCCTGGAAGCTATCATTTTAGGGATATTTCCGGGCCTGGGAATTTTACCCTCTTGACCGAGACTAACTAGTTCATGTGAAACTCATGACGTTTGACAACAAAAAACTGTCGTATTTTTATCCATTATTTTATACTTCACGTATTTTCGCGTTCACTTCACTGAAAAAAACCTTACAAACTATTTTAGGCCTTACAAAGAAAAGCAGCTTGTTATAACAAAGTATTTTGAGCATACATAAGCTTACAAAGAAAAAACTTCGTAACTAACAGACTATTTCTTTGTATAACAAAGTAAATTAGTTTGTATTATGCTCAAAATACTTCGCAAGGTTTAGGGTGTGTTTCTTTAGAAAAAAATTAAAAGAAATGAAGTGTTCTATAATTATTACTATCATCTTGCGCTTCTATTTTTCTTGCTAAAATTGAGATTTAAAAAAAAATTACTGAAAATTTCCAGGAATATTCCCGTGTTCTGGTGTCTGATTGTGCCCGGGGTCGTTCCAAAAAATTCAAAAAATACCGGGAGTATTTCTCCGCTATACTACAGTACTCTCGCAGAGCCCGTCCGTCTGTCAGTGTGCCTTCTCCCTCTCTCGCACTGCGCGTCCATCTGTCAGTGCTCTCTCTCTCTCTCTCTCTCTCTCTCTCTCTCTCTCTCTCTCTCTCTCTCTCTCTCTCTCTCTCTCTCTCTCTCCCTCTCTTTCTCTCTCTCTCTGGTCTCTCTCTCTGGTCTCTCTCTCTTTCTCTCTCCCTTTCTCTCTCTCTCTCTCTCTCTCTCTCTCTCTCTCTCTCTCTCTCTCTCACTCTCTCTCTTTCTCTCTCTCTCTCTGGTGTCTCTCTCTTTCTCTCTCCCTTTTTTCTCTCTCCCTTTCTCTCTCTCTCTCTCTCTCTCTCTCTCTCTCTCTCTCTCTCTCTCTCTCTCTCTCTCTCTCTCTCTCTCTCTCTCTCTCTCGCACTGCCAGTGCGTCCGCCGCGGGGACACGCGCACAACCCTCCCGCAGCCGCTGTCCGCCCCCACCGGGCTTCCCAGGGGCTTGCAACAGGCCGATTCCGCGCAGTGCTTTCGTCGCTCCGTCTCCCTTGCTCTCAAGCGGCGACTTGCAGAGGGCGAGAGAGACAGAGCGACGGAGTCTGAATCAGACTGCCGCCGAGCGGGTCAGAAGACCGCGCAAGCAGCCGAAACTCTTGGCGCGTTTTGAGCTCCAGAGTCGCTAAATGGGAGGCGACCTGTACTTGTGACCACACCGACACCAACTGATTCCTCGCTCAAAGAGCAATCCATCGGTGAGGTTACGCTTTTGATTTGAGTCCCATTTAGTGACTCTAGAGTTAAAAATACGATTTCACGAAATCCTGGTAGTCACGAAGTTAATTTTCATTTATGTTCTGATTTAACAAAGATAGCTAAGGCTAGGACTGCGTTGTGTGTAGTTCTGTTTATGTTTGTCAGACCATTATAAATAATACTAAAACTTACGTAAAGACCAGCTGCGTATCAATTTGTGTCAAAAACAGACATTTAAGACAGTCTCATAATACCTGAAGGACAAGTTATTCACAGAAACGTGCAGTAAAATAGTCCAGTTCACCCAGTTCACCCAGCTTTAAGGTTAGAAAAAAGCACAGCCCCCGTGTCCAGATCGTTTCGTCTTAGATTCAGAAGTACCATCAAACCTCGCTACAAGGTGCAGCTACACGCCCACTGTTTTCGAAAAGGGACTTATAGTCACACTCAAACTACGTTAGGGATAGTTTTTTCACAAATGCATTTGCACAGGCACGCAGTTTAATGTCATATTTCACTCCAATTCAAAGAGTTTAGAACATTTAGGGTTGGTATTTCTGAAAACAACAGGGCCTGCGCGCAGCGGCGCGGGACACTCTGGCCAACAATCACCGACCGACCGGCCGATCCAAATGGCCACGTTCGAAAACAACGTCTATACCATTGTTGGAGCTCTTCTAGCTGCAGTAAAAGACAATTTTGATTCGAACGCGCTTTTTCAAGGGAGCGAGCGTTTTTGGTGTAAGCTGTACAGAGGCGAAAAGGAGCGCTGCTATTGGTCGGATTCCATTTCCGGTGGCTCGGCTCCCCCCTCTCCCTCTGTTTTTCGCTGACGAGTCGAGTTTTGCCATGGAAACGGCGATTTCAACTCAAAATTTCTCAAAATTGGCCCTACACTTTTCAACCACATTTCACCACTGAAATCAGGGTACAAAGTTCTACCACTCTGCCAAATCTCATCAAAATCGTATAGAAAATTTCGGATTTGCATAAGGGGCCAGACTGACAATAAAAAAAAAAATACGATTTCACGAAATCCTGGTAGTCACGAAGTTAATTTTCATTTATGTTCTGGTTTAACAAAGATAACTAAGGCTAGGACTGCGTTGTGTGTAGTTCTGTTTATGTTTGTCAGACCATTATAAGTAATACTAAAACTTACGTAAAGACCAGCTGCGTATCAATTTGTGTCAAAAACAGACATTTAAGACAGTCTCATAATACCTGAAGGACAAGTTATTCACAGAAACGTGCAGTAAAATAGTCCAGTTCACCCAGTTCACCCAGCTTTAAGGTTAGAAAAAAGCACAGCCCCCGTGTCCAGATCGTTTCGTCTTAGATTCAGAAATACCATCAAACCTCGCTACAAGGTGCAGCTACACGCCCACTGTTTTCGAAAAGGGACTTATAGTCACACTCAAACTACGTTAGGGATAGTTTTTTCACAAATGCATTTGCACAGGCACGCAGTTTAATGTCATATTTCACTCCGATTCAAAGAGTTTAGAACATGTAGGGTTGGTATTTCTGAAAACAACAGGGCCTGCGCGCAGGCGCGTGGGACACTCTGGCCAACAATCACCGACCGACCGGCCGATCCAAATGGCCACGCTCGAAAACAACGTCTATACCATTGTTGGAGCTCTTCTAGCTGCAGTAAAAGACAATTTCGATTCGAACGCGCTTTTTCAGGGGAGCGAGCGTTTTTGGTGTAAGCTGTACAGAGGCGAAAAGGAGCGCTGCCATTGGTCGGATTCCATTTCCGGTGGCTCGGCTCCCCCCTCTCCCTCTGTTTTTCGCTGACGAGTCGAGTTTTGCCATGGAAACGGCGATTTCAACTCAAAATTTCTCAAAATTGGCCCTGCACTTTTCAACCAGATTTCACCACTGAAATCAGGGTACAAAGTTCTACCACTCTGCCAACTCTCATCAGAATCGTATAGAGAATTTCGAAACTGCATAAGGGGCCAGACTGGAAATAAAAATTAAAAAAAAAAAAAAAAAAAAAAACCCAACCCCGGTGAGGCTATAAGGCTACTTCGTGCCTAAAAAAAAAAAAAAACCAACCCCGGTGAGGCTATAAGGCTACTTCGTGCCTAAAAACGCATCGAGAGGCTTGGTCGCCTGCGCCGGTCTTCTAGCCCACTATGTGCCGGGCTACTTCGGGACCGTCGCCGTCCGTCAGCGGCAGACTAATTCCTCCATCTCCCGCAGAAACTTGCGTCGAACACGGATAGAAGCCCGGCGCGTGCCCCGCACTGTAGTTTTCATATTTCTGCCAACTGAGCACGGAGGGCTAGACGACCGGTGGAGGCGGTCGGAATTCCGGACGGGTTTCGAGCTGCAGAGTCGAGCAATGGGACTCGAAGCCAACGTGTGACCCTACCAGTGGTTTGCTTTCCGAACGAGGACTCGGTCAGACGTTCGGTTTGAGTCCTGTTTAGCGACTCTGGAGCTCAAAACGCGCCTAGTGTTTTAGCCGCCTGCTCCGGTCTTTTGGCCCACAGTGCTGAGGCGCCTAATTTGAGGTGTCCTCCCCGCCCACTCCCACTCGGACCCTTTCCCGCCCATCTGCCTCGGAATCCCAATAAGTAGCAGCGCCCTTCGGAATGTGCCACGCGGGCCGGCCACGCGGCTGGACGCTTATTCCGAACGGAGCTCTCTGTCTCTCTCGCACCCTTACGGCACGCCGTACGAGTGAGAGAGGGACGGCGTGACGTTTGTCGGAATCAGTGCGGTGTCAAAGCAGGGGATCACAAGCAAGCCCCGCAAACCCTTCCCGCATGAGGCGGAAGCAGCCGGCGTATTCGTCTGCAGACTGATTCCGAGAGTCCTGCCTCTGTCTCTCTCGCACCCATAAAGAACGCCCTATGACCGAGAGACGTTAAGGACTCCCGAAATCAGTCTTCTTGCCTCTACAATTCCATGATATTAGTCAAAGTAAAAGGGAAAATGTGACGGGGCGTGCGTCAGAGGACGCCCGGCCCGCGCCCGCACGTCAAGGCTCACTGCGCACAGTGGGCCAGAAGACCGGCGGTGGCGGCGGTCAAAATCCTACGCGAGTGTTGAGCTCCAGATTCGCTGAATGGGACGCGAACCGACCGTGTGACCCTATCCAATGGATTGCGAACCGAACGAGGAATCCAGCAGCGGTGGGATCACACATTAGGTTCGAGTCCTGTTTAGCGACTCTGGAGCTCGAAACGCGTCGTGAGTTTTGGCCGCTTGCCGGTCTTCTGGCCCACTGTGCCGCGTCACGCCCATCTCCTGAGTCAGCAGGGCGTCAGCCAGGCGTCGGCCAGCCCTCCGACAGCTGCTGCGAATTCCTCTCGAAGGGTTTCGCCCTTTTTCTCGCCGATAAGGGGCAGGAGTAATTCGCACAACCGGCAATTGGTATTGAGAGTGGTTCGCTCAACCGTGCGTTTGAGTAAAGCATCTGAAGAAGCTAAACATGGGAAATTTATTTCACACCATGGACAAGTCACGAGAAGCACAGTATTAGCAATAATTATTGTTTTTCCTTGTGTACTTCTTATTTTGGTGTACACACGATTCCGGATTCCTGAACAAATCCTATGGGAAAAGTGAGGATATTTAAAGAAATTCTTTTGTTTCTTAGTGTTTTGGGGCACTAATTGAAAGATTACGACGACATCCGATTGAAATTATGAGGATTTTCAATTAAATTTCGAAAAAAATTACGAACGATTCCCAGGTTGAGTGTACACATGATTCCCGGAGTGGGTAACCCCTCGACTTTCGCAACAATCTTTGTCCATCAATTTAAAATAATTTTGAAAACAGCAGAAATAAAAAGGAAAGGTGGTACTTGTTTTACATGGAACAGATGGCACATATTGATGGATTCATTCGGAACGTTTCAGAGCCCTGTGGAACAAAAATGAAGGCCTGGTGTGTACACACTAAATTTCTTTGTACAATTTCTGTACGTGATCACACAAGATTGCGCACACGTGATTTTCGTACAAATTTGTAGGAAATTTCGCACGAATTTGTGCGATGATGCGTGAAAATTTGAACGAAAAAATTCGCATGTTAAATACTGTGTACAAAATTTCACAGATACATTAAGTGTGTAATTATATCAACTTTAGCTGACGATAAAGGACACATTAGCGGCCACCAAATTCACAGAGAAGAAACAAAAGGAGACTGAAGGATAGCTTATTCGCGCCGAGCACTTCACAGTGGGCCAGAAAGCCCGGCGCTTGCGGTCAAAATTCCGGACGGGTTTTGAGCTCTAGAGTCGCTAAATGGGACTCAGACTAAACGTGTGACCCTATCAATGGATTGCTCTTGGAGCGAGGAATCCATTAGTGGGGTTACACGTCCGGTTCGAGTCCTATTTAGCGACTCAGGAGCTCAAAACGTGTCGTGAGTTATAGCCGCCTGCGCTGGTCTTCTGGCCCACTGTGCGCTTCAGTCGTGGGTGGCGGTCGAGTCTGCAAATTTCACATACAACTACCCCAGCTTAATGGCCAGCAGGCAGGGCGGCCCGGCGTAGATTCTCGCCGAGTTGGAATGGCGGTTTGAGGGTGACATGTGCTGTCGACCGCCTCTCGGCGGCAACAAACCGAAAGTGGCGTGCCACCCTTTTAGGCGGGGCGGCGAAAGGGGGGGGGGGAGGGAGGGAGGGAGAGACACTGCTTGTTGGAGCAGCCGGAGTGGACAGAGCGTGTGGCCGCCACGGGGACTGGCAGTCGCACTCACACTACGAACCTTGCTGTCTACTTAGTACACACTTACAAATGCATATTACTTGCAAAGTGTTCACACACACCCACAGAAACAGACACACACACACACACACACACACACACACTTCACAGTTGGCAGGCCTGCGTCACAGCAAGCCACCTCACAGTGGGCCAGAAAACTGGTGGAGGCTTTCAAAATTCCGGACGGGTTTTAGAGCTCCAGAGTCGGACTCGAACCGAACGTGTGACCCCACCAATAGACGGCCCTCCGAATGAGGAATCCATTTAGTTGGCTCACACGGTCGATTCGAGTCCCGTTTAGTGACTCTGGAGCTCAAAACACGTGTAGAGTTTTGGCCACCTGCGCCGGTCTTCTGGCCCACTGTGCGCTGCCCAACAGTTGGCAGCGCCGCGCGCTTAGCAACGCCACCGCCCACTCTTTCCTCATTTGGCGCAGCGCTGCGCGGGTTGTCGGCCGCCACGCCAGACCGCGCCGCGCCAGGCCGAGCCGCGCCAGCCAGGCGAAGCATGTCCGGGAAGAAGGTGGCGTGCGACTTGGGCGCCAAGACCATCAACTTGGCCAACTATGCGTGCGGCGCTTCCAAGGCGGGGACCACAGGCAAGGCGCTGGTCATGGCGGCCTCCACGACGGGGCCTCCTGGTGGCGGCGGCAGCGCGGGGTGCCCGACCCCAGGGCCGCCGCCGGGGCTGTGCCCCCCGCAGCCCCCCTCCCCCTGCCATCCCTGCCTCCCCCGCGGCCCGGTGCCCTGCACCCCCGAGCAGGCGGCCGCCGCGCTGAGGCCCGCCCCGCCGTCGCCGTGCCGCGGGACTGAGGTGCCGCCGCCGCCGCCGACGTGCCCGCCAGGTGAGTTCGCACCGCCACTGTTATTCAACGCATGTGACGTCATACCCCAAGGGACAGAAAATTGTCACTTTGACGTCACATGATGTCAAACTCGCGTCAAATTTATGTTCGTCACAATGACATCATTTTGGACCATTAGAGTGAGAAAATTTTGACATAAAGTTGATGTTATTGTGTCTAATGATGTTAAAAGGATTTGAATCAAACCAGAATTAACTCAGAATCTCCTGTACGACACCCTAGCAGGTCAATGTTATTTCAGCCAGTAAAATTCTTCCGTGACGACTAGAGAAAGCCGCTTCGCCGCCACCTGGATTCGAACCTGAGATCTCAGCTCCGTAGGCGCACTCTTTACCGCTGCGCCACGAAACCACCTAAGAGTCCAATAATTGTTCTCTACCTCGTCACACTATTCTCCCAGCTAGCCGCTGCTTTGAGACCGGCGTAAGAAAAGTTTCCGCCCGTGGGTTAAACGCTCTAGCGCCTAGAGAGAGCTTTCAGCGATGTAGTCTTTTCGAGTCTTTCAATTTTAGCTTATGTTCAGGATGCAAGTCGCTTGATGGCCTGTAAGGTCTGAAAATTCCAGAGTGACGTGAAACGACTGAAAGATCTGTCTGAAAATTCTATTCAGATAAACCCAGTTTGGAAATTAAGCCCAAAATTTGAAATACACTGACAAATACATAAACGAGTTACAAGAATACCATATACTTTTCAGATTCAGATCATGATCTCGAAACGCGATGAAAACACGCAGGACATAGTTGAAACCTCTGAAAAAATTAGAAAGGTTTTTTTTTTTTTTTTTTGACGCGCCATTTGCTTATAATACAATTTCGTCAACGGACGTCATCGTGACTAATTCTACTTCCAGAGCTAAAATTAATTAACATGCAGTTCCTTTCGCTCTAAACCACATACCCTAAACGATTCCGAGTACATCTTGCAATTTAAGTTATTTTACATAGAGTTGTACCAGGTCAAATTGACGTCATTTAAGGTCACTTCATCGGGGCTTGACAAAATTTGGTCAATTTCATGTCACTTGACGTAACAATGACAATTTTGTGTCCCTTGGGACACTGGTAAAACTGAAGCGTAGTTCTACGCTTCATTCAAGCATACAACTTCACACTAAATTACTATGTAGGTTTTTGTGCACACGTAACGCACGAAATTAAACATGCATTTGTTGCGCACAAAATTGTACGCAGCGCACTATTTTCTGCATACCCGCGCACTAAATCGTGCATTGTCACGTACAAATTAGTGCGTCACAAAATGCATGTTTAATTTCGTGCGCAGGTGCGCATCAAAACCTACATAGTAATTTAGTGTGTTCGCTTGAAGACTCGACGCCCTTTTTGAAGCGTACAACTACGCTTCAAGGAAATTCCCCCTTGCATTTAGATAGGAGGAAAGGACCGCATAAGCTCTTGTACGCTTCAAGAAGGGCGTACAAACTGTACGCTTCACGAAGGGCGTAATACTACGCCTTAGTTTTACCAGTGTATTCGTTCGAATGTGAATTTTTTTACGTTATTTTGGAAACGATGTCACATCCGTTTGAACGAGACACGGCCGTTTAAGTAAGGTGTCACATTCGTTTGAATGTGCGTCAACATTCAAACGAATGTTTGAGCATGCGTGCTTTTCGTGCAAATTTGTACGTGGCTTTGCACGGATTTGTGCGCTTCCACGTACTAATTTGTACGAAAAAGTTCACATGTTTAAAATTGTGTGAGACCACGTACAAAATTGGACAAATACATTTAGCGTGCAATTCACCCTGAAGTCAGCAAATCAAAAATTATCGGTAAAATTCGATTTTTAAATTGTTTATTACACCAGTGTCCAAAAGGTCACTTCATAGGTTCAGCACTGTAAAAAATTCTGTACTTTTCTACGGAAAATGTACAGAAGTACGGACGAAAGTACGGAACGTCCGTATTTGTTCCATTCGGACAAAAGGACGTAAGTCAATTTCGGTTAATTTTTCAGGAGACACTTTTAAGTGTTTTCAAGCTTTCTTTTATCAATTATGGTCATGAAATTTCAGGTGAAAATGCCGTGGTATTCAGAAAACAGTACCAATTCTTCGATGACTAGTTATCGCATTTCTTACCGAGATATTCATAGATGAATATCACAGCTTGACGTAAGTCCATTCGTTTTCTGACAAAACAACCCAAGTCCATTCGATTTCGGACAAGACAACTTAAGTCCAGTCGTTTTCTGACAAAAGAGCACAAGTCCACACTGCAAATCCAAGTGTGAGACAGTCTCACACTTACAAGTGCATACCAACATGTCTCACGCCTGCAAGTGTGAGCCACGTTTGTCTCACGCTTGCAAGTGTGAGACACGGTTTGCCTCACACATGGAAGTGTGGGTTCCGTGGCATTAAAGTACACGGAACCATATGCAGCAAGTGGGAGACAAACCGTGTCTCACACTTGCAAGCGTGAGACAAACCGTGTCTCACACTTGCAAGCGTGAGACAAATGTGGCTCACACTTGTAAGCGTGAGACATGTTGGTATGCACTTGTAAGTGTGAGACTGTCTCACACTTAGATTTGCAGTGCATACCCGTTTCTTGGTCCTAGCGACCTAAGTGACTTAGGTGGTATTGTCAGAAAAAGTGCGGACGTATGCTCTTTTGTCAGAAAACGTCACGTTGGATATGAGAGCTTTTGTCAGAAAACAGGTGGACATATGGTGTTTTGTCAGAAAGGGGATAGACTTGTGCTGTTTTGTCACAAAAAGGCTGGACTTGAGTTGATTTGTCAGAAAAACGAGTGGACTTGCTACACCATCAGTTCCGAACTAATTATCTTAGAATCATTAGTCTTTCGCCATTCTGTGTTAGAACTCGCCAGCACTAAGAGAATACAATAAAACCATTTTGAGTAAAATGTGCACTCTCAGACTCGTATTGACTTTTTATCTCTTGCCAAAAAGTTTTTTGTGCAAACGTAATATGTATTATTCTCTCTATAGCTTTGCACGTTTTTGTCCATTATATGGGGTATTTAGTCCATTAAACCTAACTTTTTGTCAATAGCAACGTCCTTTTTGATTTCTACATGATCTATTGACAATTTCATCTTTAAAAAGATCAAAATTGTGCATAGCTTAAGAGAAAATAGTTCATTTTACGTTTGCTCACAAAGCTCAATAAGCAATTATAGACATAAAAGTCCATATGAGACTGAGAGTGTGGCCTTAAGTCCCTATGTCCGACAACCAGTTCAATGAAAAATTGGACCAGTAATTTCCTCATCAGGATAACCAACCGCATTCAACTGCATCAAACGGGTTTTAATCGAGAAACACACGGCCAGGGAGCCGGGCTGGGCTGCCAGCAGTGTCCGCACACACACGGCGGGCACGGCAGTCTGGCGGTGCGCAATGCATACTGTTGAGTTTCCAGACCACAACATAATCCGGCTGCGAAAAAAGAGGCCAACAACGGTGCGCAAGAAAAAGGCGCGCGGCGGCGTAGTGCGAGAAATGTTTACAATTCAAACAACAACTACTTGTAATTCCTTCGTGGCAATTTTCTGAACAAACATACCGAAAGGTCGTCGCACCATTTTGATTGAACTCGGAAAAACAAATACCGGCGAGGCCCGCAGAGGGCCGTTTCCGAGCAGTGCTTTCCTGCGGTCTCACTCTCGCACACCCGGCGCACAGTGGGCTAGAAGACCGGCGCAGGCGGCCTCAAAACTCTAGGCGCGTTTGGAGCTCCACAGTCGCTGAACGGGACTCGAACCGAGCGTGTGTCACCACCAATGGATAGCTCTCCGAACAAGAAACCCATTGGTTAGGTTTGGTTTGGTCACACGTTTGGTTCGAGTCCTGTTTAGCGACTCTGGAGCTTGAAACGCGTCTAGAGTTTTAGCCGCCTGCACTCTCAGACTCGTATTAACTTTTTATCACTTACCAAAAAGTTTTTCATAGTGCAAACGTCATATACACTATGTCCTTTTTACCTTCGCACGTTTTTGTCCATTATATAGGGTATTTAGTCTATTAAACCGATCTTTTGGTCCATTACAACGTACTATTTAATTTCTACATGATCTATTTACAATTTCATCTTAAAAGCGATCAAAATTGTGCATAGCTAAAGAGAAAATAGTACAATTTACGTTTGCTCAAAAAGCTCCATAAGCAAGAGACATAAAAGTCCATATGAGACTCGAGAGTGTGCCCCGGTCTTCTAGCCCACTTTGCGGGAAGCTGCGGGCACGGAGAGAGAGAGAGAGAGAGAGAGAGAGAGAGAGAGATGGACCGACAAGGTTGTTTCCGGAGTCAGCCCGCTGCGCGGCGGTGTGCATAATTACACGCCTCGCCATCTTTTCCACCTCCTTGCTCCGGGCGTCTGCACTACGTGTGCATCTGGCATAGTGTGTGTGTGTGTGTGTGTGTGTGTGTGTGTGTGTAGGTGTATTTGTGTAGGTGTAAGCGCGGCGTTAGCCGAAAAGCCGCACCCGGAGAGGCGAAGGTGACCTGAATATTGAAGTGGCGGTGGCATCAGTGCAGTGTGGGTGGCGCTACTAGCAGAGCAGGTTTAGGCAGAGAAAACACTGTTAGTCCCTGTAAGAAAGAAAAACACCACAAATTATTTAATTTTTCTTGTTGAGAGTAATTAAAAAATGCGGTAACCAATTTTAAAGAGTGACATTTCAGAGGGTGAGGGTGGTCATTGGAATCGCCAAGGCAATCATTGCAGGCCATAAATTGACTCCTTAACAGCCACTGTGTACCCGGTCTGAAAGAGTTGGAAAGCAGTCAGGAGAACATGTCGTTCAACATGGAATGTGTGCTTTCTGCATAGAAGTGTTGTTTTGTTTTAGTTCATTCACTGAAAATGTCATGGTCGCAGGAAATTCACGCCGGAAAACGGCATGACATGTTAGCCAAGCCGTCATCTGGCGTGAATAACAATGCGCTCTATGAGAAAAATCACCAAAAACCGGCATGACAGGCATGACACGCCAATGTATGGCATGACTTTTCTGTCACGCCGTTTTTTGGCGTGACACTTCATTCACGCCCCTAAAATGGCACGAAGTCACGCTGATATTTTGAGTGTTCGTGGTTAGAACTCGGTCTAAAGTCCTCCCTGCCACTTCCCCCTTCCAAAGGCTCATTATTGTACGAAACGTCTTCACTTCGAAATGCGACTGCATAGTTTGCAATGAATTGCATCTCTAATGCAGTGGGCATTTCGTAATTAGGATTTCCCTAGGGGCACGAAAGGGGTATGAGGGTAGAAAAGGAAAGGCGAGAGGGCCTCGGTGGCTCCATTAATAAAGCCGACCTGTATATAATGACCGACTGATGTGGTTTTCACATATATTTCAGAGCGGCACTGCATGGAGTAGTAGACCGGGGTGGGTCACACACGACCACGACCCCCCTCCCTCTCTCTCTCTCTCTCTCTCTCTCTCTCTCTCTCTCTCTCTCTCTCTCTCTCTCTCTCTCTCTCTCTCTCACACACACACACAAACACACACACGGACATACATAGGACAGGTGGGAAGAAGCAGAAAGGAGAACGTTGACTTACTAATAAGAAGCAACAGCGACCGTGGGGACCGGACCAGGTGAAATGGGCAGGGAGGCAAATAAGGCCTGTCGCGCGGAGGTCAGGGCAGGGGTGGGGGAGGGGGAGATGGAGGAACAGGAAGGGGGAGAATCGAGGGGAAGGGTGCGATCTAAGTGCATGGGCGGGCGTGCTCGCAGCGACACGGTGTCTTCATTATACACACAAATTAACGCTGGACGCGGCGCCCCACATTCCTTCCCCCTCCACCCCGTCCTTTTCCCCCTTCCCCCTCCCCCAACGGGTCCCTAGCGGTGCAGCGAACAGCGCGGGAAATAGAGCCGCGGGGACATGGGGCTGCAGTGTACTGGTGAAAGGGGCGGCGCCCAGGCCGGCAGGTTGGCAGGAGTGTGCGGAAGTTCGCGGCTCCGCGGACGAAGGGCCGTTGCCGAGGGGAAAACGACTGAGAAATTTTGTGTACATCGGATAGGGATTACCCCGGATAACCCGCGAATTACCTTCGGATTACATCGAAAAGTTTCCAGGATTACCATTGGATTACGCCGGATTATCTCAGAATTCTGCCGAATTACCACCGGATTACTTCGAAATTTCTGGTTATCCGGATTACGGATTACCAATTTGCTGTACTCCGGATTACCGAAGTCGTTTCCCCCTCGCCGTTGCATTGTGGGCCAGCGCAGGTGGCGAAAACTCCAGACGCGTTCCGGGATTCAGAGTCTCTGAACAGCGGACCTTGAATCGAACGTGTGTAACCCTCTCCTTTGCACTCTCAGACTGTAATAGACTTTTAATCCTTTGGTAAAGAGTTTTTGAACAGCAATAAAACGTACTATTTCCTCAATATCTATGTAAGATTTTGTTCGTTATATTGAATTAAAGTCATTTTGCTATTGACAAAGAGTCAATACGCAATTGACTTCAAAAATAGTCCTTAATTGATGACAATTTAGTCTTTATAGTGAACAATATTGTACATGGTCGCAGAGGAAATACTACATATTATTTCTGTTTAAAAAACTAAGAAAGCAGAGGATGAAAAGTCAATAATTGAGAGAAAAAAGTCGATACGAGTCTGAGAGTGTGGATTCCTCGTTCCGAGAGCATTACCCCACCCATTGGTGGGGTCACACGTCCGATTCCAGTTCCATTTGGCGACTCAGGACCTCAACACCCGTCCGGGAACTCGACTGATTACACCGGTCTCCTGGCCCACTGTGCGTTGGACAGATGACTGCGGTCGAGCGATGCACCTTCAGCGACGAGGAAAGTAATGGCGGTGGTGGTTGCAAATGCAAAATACAGAACTTAATTTTTTTTATTTTTTTTCAAAAAATTAAAAGGGGATGGGGGGGGGGACCCCGTAGCCACACATACATAAAGTTGGAAGCGATGTTTTTGCGGAGTCAAGCATAGCGCGAGGCAGACGCCTCGCACGCACGCTTTGCGCACTGCCTTTGTCTGAGAGATGTACTACTCTTTTCTCTCTTTCGAATCACTGATGCGAGCGGAAATCGGCATATGACGCAGCAATAAGCGAGAGTCCGCGATAAAACGGGAGTGAAACTCGTGATCTGGGAGCTGGGCGGCGTGAAGGGGGGGGGGGGGGGCACAGTAGGCTAGAAGACCGGTGTTGGCAGCCGAAAGACTCGAGACGCTTTTAGAGCTCCAGAGTCGCTACATGGGACCCAAACCGGACGTGTGACTTCTCCAATGGATTGCTCTTGAGACGAGGAATCCATTAATGAGGTCCTATTTAGTGACTCTGAAGGTCGAAACGCGTCTAGACTTTTGGCCGCCTGCGCCGGTCTTCCGGCCCACTGTGCGTGGCGGGGCGTAGCGGGGCGTTGCGGGGCCGGGCAAAGCGTGGTGAGGCGGGGCGCGGCGCGGTGCGGCTGTACCCATCCGCCCGGCCTGCCCCGCCGGCTCCCCGAGGGGCACTTTGTCAAGCCAGCGACTGCAAAAAGCCGAGCCCCGCGGCCAGCATGCATGCCTTTACAGTTTTTTTTCCCCCGTTGTAGTGGTTTTGCAATTTTTATTTTGCCTGGTCGGGGCGGTTGGCGTGCACGCCGTGGCGTGAAGCTACTGAGCAGGAAGAGACAGATTTGCTCAGTATTTATGTCTAGAATTAGCTGAAAAAATTGACTTGACCACCTAACCAGGAGAACTGTTAACAGTACCTTTTCGCTTTAGGCGTTGCTATTCAATATCCGCTCCACACATGTTCATTCCTTTCCCGGTGGTCCCAAGACAAAGCTGCCTTCTCGCACAGTTGTGAAGGGTCTTCTCCCTCATAAGTCTTATTTACACCTCTTCGGAGTCCGCCTGCTTCCCTGCCGCGTCCACACTAAACTTGGAGAGAAGTTTGTTTTCCCCGATTTCGGTGATTTATCACTTTGCCGCCGCCGCTGCCTGCGTCCATTTCCATAACACTGTTGACGCACCGCGCGGTCGCTGCGCTCTGCGCGGGGATGACACACAAAATCGAATGCCTCGCCACTCCGAGCCGCACAGTGGGCCCGAAGACCGGCGCAGGCGGTCAAAACTCTTAAGCGTGTTTTGAGCAGAGCTGCTGAATGGGACTCGAACCGAACGCGTGACCCCACCAATGGATTCCTCATTCGGGTAGCAATCCGTTGGCGGGGTCACTCGTTCCGCCCGAGTCCCATGTATCGACTCTGGAGCTCTAAAGCCGTCCGGAATTTTGACCGTCTGCGCCGGTCTTCTGGCCCACAGTGCCGCGCTCCGCGTCAACCCGCTGTGATGGATCGACGGCATCGTGCAAATAGTTGTTGCGCCGCGACAACACGTGGGCGGCCTCTTATTTGCAGTGTGCGTACGGCGGCGTGTGAATAGTCGCCCCGTGTGGCAACAAGCAGGGTGTGCTTCCCGCCGACTTCTGTCAGTGGCGGATTCAGAAATGTCTGCAAGGGAGGCAAGGGTGAAAAAGTCGATATTTAAAAAAAAAAAAAAAAAAAAAAAGAAACTTGCTCGCGGCGCCAGACAGCAAATAAATGCGATTTTTTCAAAGATCGTAGACAGTCTACGATCTTCGAAGGCTCATTGTTGGACAGGACTGTATTATTTCAACAAATTATTGACCAAACTGTCCCAATAAGAACTCCTACTCCGTTCATAAGTTACGTATTATTTTTCACTTGCGTTGTTATGCATAAAATTATGCAGAAGCTTACGCATGTGTGAAATAATGCATAACCATGGACAAAAAAAGTGCAAAATGAGTGTTCATTTCGGCGTTGTGGTTCCGCCGGCCGAAGCGACCTCATCAAAACAGTTTCCAAACAATGCCTCCTTAGCGCGATGATGATTGCCAGCGGGGCATTACACTTGCAGTTACACACCGCACACCGCACCAGTCGGCCGCGGCGGCCTATTTCCGTCTGGCACAACTTGCAACCATTACCACAGAAGGCTATGAATGCGCCGCACCCCAACCACCGACAAGGGGTGCAGACCGAATGGAGGACCTCCCCCCCCCCCTCCCCCGTGCCTCCTCCCCTTCTCCCGCCCCTGCCCTTTCGTCTCCTCAACTCAAGACGGCCATGCCGCACAGTGGGCCAGAAGACCGGTGGAGACGGTCAAAATTCCGGGCGGGTTTTGAGCTCCAGAGTCGCCGCACAGGACAGGACCCAGACGTGTGACCCCACCAATGAATTCCTCGTTCGGAGAGCAATTCATTGGTGGGATCACACGCTTGGTTCAAGTCTTGTTCAGCGACTCAGGAGCTCAAAACGCGTCTGGAGTTTTAGACGCTTGTGCTGGTCTTCTGGCCCACTGTGCCGTGCCACGCCGGCCCTAAGGGTCTGTGCGCCGGAGCGTGTAGCTTCAACGAGCTCCGGAGGGAGGGGCTGGCTGCAGTCGAGCCGGCCGCGCGCTCCTCGGCCACTGGCCGGCCGGTACCCTCCTGAGGCAATTATGGCAAATCTCGGACACGGGTACGGTACACATCCGCAGATCAAATTTGACATGGAGGACCAACAGGCTGACCCGGAAGGGGTTTGTGTGTGTGTGTGTGTGTGTGTGTGTGTGTGTGTGTGTGTGTGTGTGTGTAGACGCGGAAAGGGTGGTGGGAGTCCCCGGAGGCAGGACCTGGACATACGCAATGCCGGGAGTGGGACGGTCTGGACCGACTTGGGGCGTCTGCCTCGGTGCAATGCACAAGTCCACAACTTCACTGGATGCACTCTCAGACTCGTATTTATCTCTTGCCAAAAAGTTTCTTGTGCAAACATAATATGTACTATTTTCTCTTTAGCTTTGCATGCTTTTGTCCATTCTGTAGAGTATTTAGTCCATTAAACCTTTCTTTTTGTCAATCGCAATGTACTTTTTGATTTCTACATGATCGATTTACAATTTCATCTTAAAAGCGATCAAAATTGTGCATAGCTAAAGAGAAAATAGTACAATTTACGTTTGCTCAAAAAGCTCTATGAGCCAGAGACATAAAAGTCCATATGAGGCTGAGAGAGTGCAACGACGACGGTTTCGGTTTACGGTATTACGAGTAATGTGACGTCACATTCCTGGGCTCCCAGTGTCCTTTAATTGTGTTTCACATATTTTAATCACAATTTCCTCCATGCCCTCAGACTGTTACCTTTCTAACATTACATTAAACATAAAATAAAGTCCAGATCTAAAAATAATAAAGGTTCAATAGTCATGGCAAAATCCCAAAATATCTGTCGTAATGACTGCATCTAAGTGTATCTTTGAAGCCCCAAGGTGCCCTTCTTCTAATTTTAGTCTCTAACGCTCATTTATCCACGAGGACTCTTAAAAGCTTGCGAAGAAGAGTACTTTGCAGTACGAAGTATTCTACGGCTTTGTATTACGAACTCCCTTGCGATCTATTTTCTTCACATTGCAAAGAAATAGTTCGTAAGTTGCGAAGAAAAAAGTTTGCAACGTTGCGAAGAATTGGTTTGTAACGTTGCAGAGCATTTTCTTTCCAAGTTGCAAAGTAATACTTTGCAATACAAAGAAAATTGTTTGTAAGACAGTTCGCAGCACAATGCCGGAGAATACTCCGCAAGGTTTTTTGAGTGAGACTTATGGTCGGCCCAGGACATTAAAAATTTGAGTAAAAAGGTCCAAATCTAACTATAAGATTGTTGTACGCCAGACCGTAACGTCGTAGGCTACGCGATTGCTACGCCAGTTCTGACAATCCACGGCGTTTACACTGAAAATTCATCGGCACGCTGCACACACTAAACTCTTGTGGAATTTTTTAATGCATAATTATGCACTTTTTATGCATAGTTATGCATGCACAGATACATACGTAAGGTGTGTATAATATTATGCATCATTGTGTACATTTTGTGCATCTTCTGGCATTAAATGTACACAGTGATGCATAACATTATACACACCCTACGTACGTTTCTGTGCATGCATAATTATGCATTGAAAACTCCACAAGATTTTAGTGTGCAGGGGCGTGAATTAAGTGTCACGCCAAAAAGCGGCACACTGAGAAAAAGGGGAAAGTCATGCCGAAATTCAACGTGATTTTGGCATGACTTTTCTCATAAAACGCATTGTACGCACCGATGCACACGGTACGTTCACGCCACACGCTTAAAACCTTACGAAGTATTCTGAGCATACATTGTACAAACTGATTTTCTTTTTTATACAAAGGAACAGTTTGTAAATTACGAAGTATTTTCTTTGAAAGATTATGTATGCTCAAAATACTTTGTTATAACAAGCTACTTTTCTTTGTAAGGACTAAAATAGCTTGTAAGGTTTTCTCAGTGCAGATGTGACGGCAGGTGTGACGCACACGTCATGCCGGCGTGAGTTTCCTGTCACGCCAATTTTTGGCGTGACAAAAAGTCACGCCACAATTCTGCCGTGTGCCCGACCATTCATTTCAGTGTACACCGACCTTGGCCTGCCTTCGGCCGGTTCGAGGGGTGGACATTGCCGACTCGTCAACCTCGCATGTCACTTCTCCAAACACAGGAAAATAGATTCAATTTTCGTCATCGACACCCCTGAAAACATTCACAAAGACGTGAATTTTTGTAGAAGAGTCTCAGTTACCAAAAAGTTGTATTTTTCCTGCAGTTTTAAAATGTATTTTGGCTGGTATCACTGAACCAATTGAGATTGAAAGTTGAATTATGATGTGTGGTGAACTAGGGTCACATGATGACCCTGCAAAATCTCAGCCCGATCGGTTGAACTGTTTGGAAGGAGCAGTGCTGACAGACGGTCACATAGACGAACGAACAATCAAACAAATTGTTTAGGCCCAACTCGAATAACTGGCTTTGCTATCACTCAGCCAAATATTTCGGCAGGGTAGCCTTGGGCCAAAAATATTTTGTGCTGCCTGGCCAGAAGGCCGGTGGAAGCGGTCAAAATCCCAGACGCGTTTTTAAGTTCCGGAGTCACTTTACAGGACTCGCACCAAACGTGTAACCCAACCAATGGATTCCTCTCTGAACGAGGAATCCATTCGTGGGGTCACACGTTCGGTTGGAGTCCTACATAGCGACTCAGGATCTCAATACACGTCCAGAGGTTTGGCCGCCTGCGGCCCACTGTGCAGCCTTGTACGGGGTGTTGGGGATAACGAGTGGCGCCGCTTGGCCGGTCGCGCTAACATTTAGGATTGGAAAGAAAAGGTCAGGAACACAAGTCGACGCTTCGCGCTGAATACGCCGCCCTGCAGGCCGAGTACGAACAATGCTTCCACCGCTTCCTCTCTCTCTCTCTCTCTCTCTCTCTCTCTCTCTCTCTCTCTCTCTCTCTCTCCTTCTCTCTCTCTCTCTCTCTCTCTCTCTCTCAGACACACTCACCTCTCTCGCTCAGATACACTCACGGAGCGCTCCACAGTGGGAGGAGAGAGACAGGGCGACTGTCGAAAGCAGTGTCCGGAGTGGGCCGACTCAGCTTGGCCCCGCCAAACGGACTGATTTGCAAAGGACGTCCCGGAAAGGAAGGCTGTGACCTTATCGCGCTACGTTCCGCCACTCGTCCGCCGTGCCAGCCCACAGTGGGCCAGAAGACCGAAATCCCGGACGCGTTTTGAGCTGCGCAGAGTCGCCTAAATGGACTCGAACCTAACATGTGACCCCACCAATGGATTCCTCGTTCGGAGAGCAATCCATCGGTGATCGGTGCGGTCACACGTTCGGTTAGAGTCCCATTTTGGCGACCCTGGAAGTCAAAACGCGTCTGGAGTTTTGGCCGCCGGCGCCTTCGCCGTAACGGCCGCTGTGCTGGTCTGCTACGACCCTAACAGCGCTGACGATGATGATAATGATACTGATGATGAAGATGATGCCGGTCTTATAGCCCACTGCCACTGTTATTCCACGAATGTGACGTCATATTCGTTCGAATGTGACTTTTGTCACGTTCGTTTGAATATGACGTCAAATTCCTTTGAATGTTGACCCACTTTCAAACGAATATGACACTCTTATTTAACGGCCGAGTCACGTTCAAACGAATGTGACATCGCATTGTAACGAACGTGATAAAATTCACATTCTAACGAAGATGACGTCACACTCGTTGAACAACAGTGTGAGTGCGCTTGAAGAAAGGCTTTGAAGTACGCAGTTACACTGTTATTCAACGAGTGTAACGTCATATTCGTTGGAATGTGAATTTTGTCACGTTCGTTTGAATACGATGTCACAATCGTTTGTACGTGACACGGCCGTTAAATCAGGGTGTCACATTCGTTTAAACGTGGGTCAACATTCAAACGAATGTGACGTCATATTCAAAAGAACGTGACAAAATTCACATTCAAACGAATATGAAGTCACATTCGCTGACTAACAGTGATTCTAGCGTATTGCTTGACGGTCCGCAGCCCAGCCGGTGCGCGTGTGCGCTCCCCGCGACGTGCACCGCCTGTGCCCGCCGCCGCCGTGCCCGTGCCCTGCGGCGGAGGCGCCGCTGACGGCGATGGCCAGGCTGATGCACTTCTTCGGGCTGATGCTGCGCGCCGCGGCGGTGGCCGGCCTGGTGGCGTACTCCAACGAGCAGGGCCTGTGGGGCGGCCACGATGGCACGGCGCGCCTCTTCGGCAGAGGGGCCCTCCGGTTGGCCGAAGCAGTGGACTGGCGCCTCGACGTGCCGCCCGGCCAGCTGCCGGAAGTGAGTCCACACTCTTCACACTAAATGTATTTGTACAATTTTGTACGTGGTCTCACAATTTTCAACATGCGAATTTTCCCGTACAATTTTGTACGCAGAATCGCACAAATTCACTGAAAATCTATCGGCGTGACTTCGTGCCGTTTTAGGGGCGTGAATAAAGTGTCACGCCAAAAAACGGCATGACAAAAAGTCATGCCCAAAATCGGCGTGACTCAGAAATTCACGCCAATTTTTGGCGTGAATTTCCTGTCATGCCGGTTTTTGGCAGGACTTTTCTCGTAAAACGCTCTGCTATTCACGCCACATGACGGCGTGACTCACATGTCATGCCATTTTTCGGCGTGAATTTCCTGTCACGCCAATTTTTGGCGTGACTTTTTGTCACGCCATAATTTGGCCATGTGTCCGACCGTAACATTTTCAGTGTTTGTGCGAAATTTCGTACAATTTTGTACGTATGCACGTATGCGCAAAATTGTGTGAGGGCACGTACAAAAATTGTACAAAGGAATTCAGTGTGTCAGACTCGTGCTGAGTTTTTGTTTAATAACGTATTGACGTTCGCGCACATAAATGAGATTATTAACATTTTTATTTGTTACAGTAACATTATTATCAATTTTGTGTTGACAAATCTGTGAAGCTTCTTAACGAAATCCTATTAATGTGCACGAACGTCAATAATTATTAATAAAATGTCTATTGAAGGATGCGATTGCACCGCTCTGCAGTGGGGCAAAAGACCGGTGGAGGCGGGCAAAATTCTAGACGCGTTTTGAGCTCCAGAGTCGCTAAATGGGACTCGGATCGAACGTGTGACCCCACCAATGGATTTGCTCTCCGAACGATGAATCCATTGGTGGGGCCACACGTTCGGTTCGAGTCAGATTTAGGGCCTCTGGAGCTCAAAAAGCGTCTTGAATTTGAGCCGCATGCTCTACTGTGCGCTCCGGGAATGATTAACTGTAAATCAACGAGCGTGCACAACAAACCTGTTAACTAATCACGCGCTTAAAAATTTATTCTGCTTGCAAAACCTTAGTTACCAACGCATATGGCCGACGACACACAAATGCATATGCGTAGCATGGAGTTATCCGGCGCCAAGCATTCATTTGTTAGCGTGTACTTGGCCAAGTTTGCATTTGTTAGTGCGTACCTGCACACTCTCAGACTTGTACTGAGTGTATTGACGTTTGTGCTCAATAACAAGGTAGGTTTACGCCAGATCGTGTCTTGTCGTAACAGGCTTCGCGATGCTGCGCCAGTTACGACAATCCACGCCTGGCGTTACACCTACCTTGGCCTGCGGCGCTTCCCTGCTTGCCTTCGGCAAGCTGTCTCAAGGATTTTTGAGGCATTGAGTAATGCACCAGGTGAAAACTGCAATAAAATTTTTTAGTCGGTCGATCCCCTTTTTTCAAGATCCTGATTCGGCAAACTGATGAAGTCGGGCTCCTAGACCCCCCTTCCGACCCCTCTTTGAAAAGGTCTTGCCGAGACCTATCGAAATCTGCAATAAAAAATTTTAGTCGGTCGACCCCCTTTTTTCAAGATCCTGATTCCTGGTCAGGGGTCGGAATTGATTTCATTTTCGTCATCAGGAACTTCAAAAACACAACAAACAATGTAAAAATGTCTCTAAAATATAAAGTCACTAAAAAGTTGCACTTTTTCTGCCGTTTTTTTAGTGTTTTTTCGTTAGTACGACTGAATGGAATGAGATAGAAAGTTGAATTTTGGCGTGTGGCGAGCCAAGGATATACCTAACAACCCTGCAAAATCTCGTCTCGATCGGCCGAGCCGTTTGGGAGGAGTAGTGCGGACACACAGACAAACAAACAAACAGACAGACAAAACTTTTCAACCCCACTGGAGTAACTGGCTTCGCTAATCGCTCAGCCAATGAGCATAGTTATATAACCGAAGGAATTGCGATAGAAAGCTAAATTTTGGCGTGTGGTGAGCTGAGGACATACCTAACAACCCTGCAAAATCTCGTCTCGACCGGCCGAGCCGTTCGGGAGGAGTAGTGCTGACACACAGACAGACAAAACTTTCCAACCCCAGTAGAGTAACTGTCTTCGCTAATCGCTCAGCCAACAAATTGTCCGATGCTTATTGCAAAATGCTATTTACCTGTACAATTTGCATCACCTGGAGGACACAATTTTTTTTTAAGCACGGATGTGCTTAAAATTGCATTATTCATGGGACAAAAAAAGTCCAACGACATTTAATGTGCACAAGGTAACAGCAAAATCATGCGTAGGTTAGGTTAGGTTAGCAATAACCACACCATAAGACATGAGCATCGAGCGTTAATCTAGCTACGCGCCCAGCTTACCACGGGCGCTTGGAAAAATAAATGAACCTGGCTGTCCAGTGGGGAGCGGCCAGGAAGAGAGGTCAGCGCCGTGATTGACCTTGTGGCGGCCCGGTGCGTATCCCTTTGGGCCCGGCCCGCCACCGCGTCCATTCCGAACAGTGATTCGCCTCTCTGTCACTCTCGCACCCCGACGGGACACCCCCTGAGTGCGAGAGAGACGGAACGACGAAAGTGACTGTTCGGAACCAGCCTCATGGCCTCGGCTCACCGCACAGTGGGCCAGAAGATCGGTGGAGGTGGGCAAAATCCCGGACGCGCTTTGAGTTCTAGACTCGCTAAATGAGACTCGAACCAAACGTCTGACACCACCAATGGGTTCCTCGTTCGGAGAGCTTTCTATTTGTGGGGTCACACGTTCGGTTCGAGTCCTATTTACCGACTGTAGAGCTCAAAACGCGGCGTCTAGAATTTTGATCGCCCGCGCCGGTCTTCTGGCCCACTGTGCGCTGCCACCGCCTTTATTCTGTTGCTTCACTGCGGCTGCTTCGCCCCGCTCCACTGCACGGTAGGCTAGAAGACCGTTTATGCGGCCTAAATTCCAGACGCGTTTCGAGCTCCAGAGTCGCTATATGGGACTCAAATCGAACGTGTGACCCCACCAATGGATTGCTCTCCAAATTAACGAGGAATCCATTGGTGGGGTCACACGTCCGATGCGAGTCCCAACCAGCGACTCTGGAGCTCAAAACGCGTCCGGGACACTGTGATAAAATATCACAGGAAATCCCGTTTAATTTTTTTGCCAGGTTTTGCTGTAGTTTGGAATACAGGATTTACCGTGCATTGTTACAGGGTTTTCCGTACCACGTTCAGAATATTCCGTACTTGCTTCTAAAAGCACGGTAAATCCCGTACCTTGTACAGTAGATCCTGTCCAAAAGTACAGTAAATCCTGTGTTCTGAACTACAGTGAAAGCTGCATTAATCAGAACAGGATTTACTGTGTATTTTTCGCACAGTGGATTTTGGCCGCCTCAACGGTCATCTGACTCCCTGTGCGCTAGGTCCCGGTGATGCACGACCTGGTGCAGGCGGCCGGCTCGCTGTGGAACAGAGGGGTGGCCTCGGCGTTCGACGGCCTCATGCTGCTGCCGTCGGCGCTGGGCGCTGCCGGCGCCACGGACGACAAGGACCGCGCACAGAGCCTCTGCGGCAAGGCGCCCGGCTGCGACTGCTGCAAGAAGGCGTAGTGCGTGCCGACGCGGCGACAGTAAGGTATTGGGCAGGTAGGTAAAGCACGGAGAGAACTTTTCCAAGCTAAATGTCTCTTACAGGTGTGGATCCAGGCAGGCGCGGATCCAGAGGCGGGTTCAGGGGGGGGGGATGTCGCAAAAATTACCTACTTACAGGGGCTAAGTGCGACTTTTTGCCTACCTTTCAGGCGGCTTCGTTGCCTGTAGGGGGGGGGGGGGCGACGGGTCGCCCCCCCCCCCCCCCAGTTACTGGCGGCAACGCGACAATATTCAAAATGTGTATTGCTACACAATAGTCCGGGCAAATGGTTGACCACACATGTTCCGTACCTTTTCCGCACTTTTTTCTACCAGTGCTCTTGTCGTCTTTCTAATTGATCACACACGCACTCGCTCCCCATAAAACACTGTTATTCTTTCCCCGTGTGTCTCCTCGCGACTCGGCAGCGCCCCCGACGCGAGGCGCGTCGCCGGGCGGCGTCGGTCGGCGCGGTATCGGCCGTGCAGCCGCAGTCGCCGATCCATAATTCATGGATCTGGAATTCTATATTTTCGCCCAGGTCGGAATTGGCGCGGTTTGCGGGGAGTCTTTCCCGGAGCCGGCGGAGCGAGTCCCCGCGGCGCGTCTCCCACGCAACCTTGCACAGTGGGTCAGAAGACCGTTGAGGTGGTCAAAATTCCGGACGCGTTTTGAGCCCCAGAGTCGCGGAATGGGACTCGAATCGGACGTGTGACCCCATCAATGGATTGCTCTCTTAACGAGGAATCCATTGGTGAGGTCACACGTTCGATTTGAGTCCCATTCAGCGACTCTGGAGATCAAAACGCGTCTAAAGTTTCGGCCGCCTGCGCCGGTCTTCTGGCCCTCTGTGCGGGGCGCCGCCGTGAGTGCGGGCTAGACAGAGAGACGAGGGCGCCGCCGTTCGGAAGCAGCCCGAGAGGCGCATCTCGGGGGCCTCGTTGGCTCGAGTCAGCCGAGACATCCCGCCGCGTGCATTAACCTGTATTTTGACTTGCTGACTGGCGGGGCGTGCACTGATCTGGGGCCGTGAACCCTCCCTTCCCTCCTCCTTCTCCTCTCCTCCCCCATCCCTTCCCCTCTCCTCCCCTCCTCCCCCTTCTCTCCACCCGCCTCCAGCGGCTCGGGATAAGAATGGGAGGGGGATTGCCATTTGGTTTCCAAGAAGTGCCCCCGCCGCCCGCGCGGCGTAGGCTTACAGTGTGCGAGTCGCCGTGTGCGCCGGCGTGCCAAGGCGGGCCGTTTGCGAGAGGGGACGCACAGTGGGCCAGAGGACCGGTGGAGCCGGTCAAAATCGCAGACGAGTTTTGAGCTCCAGAGACGCTAAATGGGACTCGAACCGAACGATGACCCCCACCAATGGATTGCTGAGGAGTCAGGAGTCCATTAGTGGGTCACACGTTCAGTTCGAGTCCTGTTTGGCGACCCTGGAGCTCAAAACGCGTCCAGAGTTTCGTCCGCCTGCGGTGGTCTTCTGGCCCACTGTGGGACGCAACCCGTCCTCCTGGCCGGGAAGCTTTTTCCCACCACCTTTTTGCGGTGCTTTGTAGAAGGGAGATAGGTCGCTCTTCACTGTTATTTAACGAATGTGTTGAGAACGATATGACATTCGTTTGAACGTGACTTGAATGTAGGTCAACATCGAAACGAATGTGACATCATGTTCAAGCGAACGGACAAAACTCAAATTCTAACGAATATGACGTCCGCACTGCAGGCGTTGCTATGCTGCCTCGAGCAGGCGTTGCTATGCTGCTTCGATGTCACACTGGGAATCCAGTAATGTGACTTCACTTAACGTTCGAGGAGTATAATATGTGTCACATTAGCTTCTATGTGACTCTGATTGTATCACTAGATCCTTTTAATTTGATGAGAATGACCTGATGAAGCTTGATGGCTGCCCTTTACGTTGCATATTTACTAGAGAGAACATGTGCCTCTTTGCTTCTCTGACACAGGTCTTCCTGTCTCCTTTTAGGAAGCATTAATCGACACTTTAACAAGACCTAAATTGAGGCATTTTACAAACGTTCATTATAGGAGGCCATTCCCTTTACGGCGACACGTTGTCGGTCCATTAGGCAGAAAACCTGCCTCAGCGCACAGTGAGCCAGAGGACCAGAAAAGGCGGTAAAAATTCCGGACGCGTTTTTAACTCCAGAGTAGCTAAATGGGGCTCGAACCGAACATGTGACCCCTCACCAATGGATTGCTCTCCGAGCGAGGGTTCCATTGAAGAGGTCACACGTTCGGTTCGAGTCCTGTTTAGCGACTCTGGAGCTCAAAACGGGTCTCGAGTTTTGGCCGCCTGCGCCGGTTTGTTAGACGCACGCTGTGCTGCCTGCCTGGCTGATTCCCAAAAGTGCTTCGGTCGCTCTCTTCCTCCTTCACTGAGAATGAAAGAGTCTTGATCAATACCCATTTTTGGGTGACGAACACTTTATCACCCGAATTTGGGTGAGGGAGTTTCCTCGCCCAAATTTGGGTGAGGAAGCCTTCCTCACCCAAAGTTGGGTGAGGAAGGGGTATCGGGTACCTATATGGCTACACAGTATTCTGGGTGAGGAAACCTTCCTCACCCAAATTTGGGTGATAAAGAATTCCTCACCCTAAATTGTAGTCATGATCATGACTCTTTCATTCTCAGTGATTCCGAAGGAATGCGCGACGAAGTGACGAAAGCGCAGTGGGGGGGAATCAGTCCACAGCTCGACTCGCGGTGACCCACCTTCAACGAACGGCTAGAGAGAGCGCCTGGCGCTTGCGTGTGGCTTTCTGCCAACGCGCCTGCGAGTCTTCTTCCCGCCGGCACGCGTGCTTAACGGGACTGCCTTCCCTCGGCTTGCAGGCGCTACACTGAAAAACTAAACGTGGTCTAGACCACACCACTGGTGCGGTCAAATTGAGTGCTATTTTGCCCGCATCAGTTGGTTTATTCCACGTTTGGAGTGCCCTGGAGTGGTCTAGACCACGTTTGGAGTGCTCTGGTGTGGTCTAGACCACGTATGGAGTGCTCTTTCAATGCAATGACCACACCAAACGTGGTCTAGACCACACCAACTGTTGCGGGCAAAATGGCTTTCATTTGACCGCATCAGTTAATGTGGTCTAGACCACGTTTGGTTTTTCAGTGTAGGCTTGACTTGAAAGGAAATTCCTTACCTTCGGTTATCTCTAAACCTTCTAATGGTTCTATTTTGAATGAGTTCACTTTTGGTAAATGAAGTTCATCTGCGGTGCTCTGGAGCTATGCTCGGCCATGGCCATGGCCATGGAGTGTCCGATTTACTTTGAAGATTGAACTTTTGTTGTGAATGGCATGGTCCTGCAAAAAATAACTGCTCTCGAAAACCGAAACCTTTCCGTCCAGAAGTCTAAGCCCTCCTTTTCGTTTACTGTGGAATCACGGTCATGATTTACGCCCGAATCCCATGGGAAGTCTAGCGCTGACTGAGTGGCGGCGGGGTGCGGCAGGTGCTCTCGAGACTCTTCAAGTCAACGACTTGGTTCATTTGCCCCGAATTACACAGGCATTCCTGCTGCTCATCCACGGCGAGAACGCATCGTCGAAGGTGTCGGGGGGTCTCTCTCTCTCTCTCTCTCTCTCTCTCTCTCTCTCTCTCTCTCTCTCTCTCTCTCTCTCTCTCTCCTTCTCTCTCTCTCTCTCTCTCTCTCTGACACTCCCCACCCTAACCCTCCCGGCACGCGATTCAAATTGTGTGTCTGGATGCTCGCTAAACGATTTATATACGTGCCCCCACCCCCACCCCCCTGCATGCAGCGCTCGCCTCGGCGGCGCGGTAATGTCAATCAATTTCATTCGGAACGGCATGAAATTTCTCTTGGAGCGGCCGGGGAGAGGGCACAGTGGGCCCGAAGACCTGTGGTGGCGACCGAAATTCCCGACGCGTTTTGGGCTCCAGAGTCGCTAAATAGGGCTCAAAACGCACGTGTGACCCGACCCATGGATTGGTCTCTGAACGAGGAATCCCTTGGTGGGGGTCACCCTCTTGGTTCAAGTCCCGTTGAGCGACTCTGTAGCTCAAAACGGGGCAAGAGTTCTGGCCCACTGTGCGGGGGCACTCTGTGGCAGCCTCCCTTCCGGGTGAAGGATGGCCGCGGCCCGCGTGTGGCGGCTCGTCACGCCACGTATGTGATATTGACGCAGGTCGGTCCATCTATTATTCACGTCTTGCACCGCAGTCCTAGCCCCCTCCTCCCCTCCTCTCCCTCCCCTATTTTCCCTCTTCCACCACCAGGGTCTCTTCCGCTGGTCTTCTTCCTCTTTCCGGTGCAGTCATCATGCTCACCGAACTGGCCCTGTGTGTTTTCGCAGTGGCCGGTGCTGGTCAACGTGGGCCAGAACAGGGCGACCGACGCATGCGGCCAAAACTCCGGACCCGTTTTGAGCTCCAGAGTCGCTAAGCGGGACTCGAATCGAACGTGTGACCCCACCCTCACTCTCAGTCCCATATGGACTTTTACGTCTCTTGCTTATGGAGCTTTTTGAGCAAACGTAAATTGTACGATTTTCTCTTTAGCTATGCCAAATTTTGATCGTTTTTAAGATGAAATTGTCAATAGTTCAGGTAGAAATCAAAAAGTACATTGCAATTGACAAAAAGTTAGGTTTAATGGACTAAATACCCTATATAATGGAGAAAAACGTGGAAAGCTAAAGAGAAAATAGAACATATTACGTTTGCACAAAAAACTTTTTGGCAAGAGATAAAAAGTCAATACGGGTCTGAGAGTGTATAGGTTCCTCGTTCGGAGAGCAATCCATTTGTGGAGTCACACGTTCGGTTCGATTCCTCTTCAACGACTCTGGAGCTAATACGTCCGGAGGTTTGGACCGCTGCGCTGGTCCTCCTGGCCCACTGAGTGGCGGTGGTCCTCTGGCCCACTGTGTGGCGGTGGTCCTCTGGCCCACTGTGTCGGTGGTCGACGCCGCAGCGCTCATATTGTAGGGAGCAAGTTGAAACGACAGAATTTCCCCATGCGGTCCCTGGAGGAAAGTGACGGGTCGGCCTGGCCTGACTGACATCTTTTTTGTCTTCCGTGCAACGCGGCGGTCATGTCAGTCGCAGTCACCGAGGAAAAAAAAATATTTTTCCTATACGCTTGAAACCTTACGAAGTATTATGAGCATATGGATGGTACATAATATTTAGTTTGTTACACCAAGAATTGGTTCAAAAATTACAATGTATATTCTTTGTAAGCTCACATATCCCCAAAATACTTTGTTATAACACGCGACTTTTGTCTGAAAGGCCTCAAACAGTTTGGAAGATTTTAACAGAGTACGAAAGTTTACGTTGATTTTCGGACAAAAAGCGATCGGATAACTTCGTTTCTTTAAGCTGCAGTTTGTTTTCCTGTCCTAAAATCAACAAAAATCTTATTTTGATCTAGAAATATTTGTTTTTTAAGTCTTGTACTCGAACAGAGCATGTTACCTGTTGTTTGTGTTTTGAACCACCGCGCGCGTGACCCCCATCACGCGGCGTGATAACGCTTTGACAGTGCAATGAATTGCCACATCAACGCTCTGAATAGTTGTATCACGATTTTGCATCCTTGTCATCTTGCTGGCAGTGCAACAAAGCCTCTACAGCGAGAAGCCCTTGCGCCTGGGGATTAATGCAGTGGCCTTGCGCTCGAATCGCATCGACATCCTTCGGGTTGCACCAACACTGTCCGTAACGATTGTTCGAAAACAACAAAACTGTCAACAACATGGTCGTTTTCCTACAACATCTTTGTTTAAAACTGAAACGACTGAAAAGTTGTCTTCCAACAAGTAAGTTGTATTAGAATGACCCAACTGTCATTTATCAACAACATACTCTGTTTGTAAACGACTGCTGTCGTTTAAAAACAGCTATTGTCAGAAAAAAAATTAGCAATAGATTTGTTGTTAATTAACAACAAAATTTCTGACAGTGAATTGGGCACAGTGTTCTTAAGGGGAGGAATATTTCCGGGAATTGAGGGAGTGTGCGGGAACGTTCTCGGGCACAATCACCCCTAAAACAGCAATATTCCCGTGAATTTTTTTTTAAATGTCTAGAAATTGACTGGTTTTCAAGAAAAACTTAAAAAAAAAGCAAGATTCAAAGCTATTATTATATAATACTTCCTTCTTTTTTCATTCTTCACAAAGAAGAGAAAACAAAACGTAAGGCATGAATAACGGTCTCGAAAACGGTACTAAAAATGCAACATTTATCAAGCGTAACATGAAGCAATGTTCCCGGTCAAGTAGGAATATTCCCGAGTCTTCCAGGGAATTCCCGGGAATATTCACCTTAATTAACTGCTTGCTCCCGGGAATTTTCTAACACTAATTGGCTGTGCACTCGGGTAATAGTCGGGTTCTTCGATCAGTAGTACTCGAAAAATTAGCGTGATATCATGTGTACGCTTCAATTCCTATAGTGGTGGACCTCTTGCATTTAAGACACCGCACAGCGCGCCAGCGCAGGCGGTCAAAACACTAGAAACGTTTTGAACTCCACAGTCGCTAGAAAGGACTCGAACCGAACGTGTGACTCCACCGATTGATTGTTCGTTCGGAGAGCAATCCATTGGTAAAGTCACGATGTGTTCGGTTTGAATCATATTTAGCGACTCTGAGACTCAAAACGCGTCTAGAGTTTTGGCCGCCTGCGCCGGTGTTCTGGTCCACTGTGCAGTGCACCGCTCACCACACTTCTGATACTTTCGATCTAGATTCACCAACGTGAAGAAGCAAACACAGCTGAAGTGACGGACCTCCCACCCACTTGGCCGTGGCCAAGGCCGTGGCACCACATGTGTGAGTGCGCGTGCGTCTTTTCCTACTCTGCTTGTATGCATGAGTGCGTGTGCAGGCGAGTGTGTGTGTGTGTGTGTGCGTGTGTCATTCAGTGCGAACGTGTTAGAAACCCTGTGCGTGTGTGTATGTGTGTGTTTGAGAGAGAGAGAGAGAGAGAGAGATAAGAGAATGGAGGAGCATGTGTGTGAGAGAGGGAGTGAAAGAAAGAGCAAGAGAGACTCTAAGTGTGTGTGTGTGTGTGAGAGAGAGAGAGGAGAGAGAGAGAGAGAGAGAGAGAGAGAGAGAGAGAGAGAGGGAGAGACAGACAGACTGTCTGTGTGTGAGTGAGTTTTTTTGTAGTAGGGGATGGGGGTGGCGGTGGGCATCAGCTGTAAGCGTGCCCTGCAGGATGACAGCGGCAGTATCTTTGGGCTCAGTTATGCATTTCTTCAAGCTGGCAGACTGGCGCTGCGTATAGCGCTTACTTCCCCCACGGCTTCTTTGTTTGCATGCCGGTTGCGGAGGTGGCGACGCCCGGCGACATCACCATGCCGCCCGAAATTGCCGGAGATACGGACGGGAAGGGGGCTAGAAGACCGGTGGAGGCGGTCACAATGCCAGACGGGTTTTTAGATCTAGAGTCGCTAAATGCGACTCGAACCGAACGTGTAACTCTATTGATGGATTGCTTTCCGAACGAGGAATCTATTAGTGGGGTCACGCGTTCGGTTTGAGTCGTGTTCAGTGACTCTGGAGCTCAAAACGCGTCTAGAGTTTTTTTTTTCCTCCTGCGTCGGTCTTCTGGCCCACAGTGGGAGGGGAAGGCCGGGAGGGACAAAGGTGACGCGGCCAAGTTTCTTTATTGCCATACAGCGACGTGTGGCAAACGCCCTGCGGCCGGCAATCCTGCTTGCCGCGAGTCTGTGTCTCTGCTCGGGGCCTCGGCTACACTGCAAAAGAAAAAAGAATATTCATTTGTTGTCCTTTTTTTTGTTTCGCGCAACGAAATACTTCAACGCAAGAGAAACAGTCCCATACTACAAACTGAAATGTGTACTCACTTAGTGTGCATCTGCAGGTGTGCATGCATGGACACACCTCCAGATGCATACCTGGCAAGTACGCATTAGTGGGCCTCTTGTCTGCATCTGAAGGTGAGTCGTTAGCCGTGTACAGTACACTGCACGAAAAAATGTGGATAGTACAACAAAAGTCCAAGGATTGTAGAAAAAAGTTCAACGATGATTGTGGAAAGTACAATCAGAATTGTTAAAATTACAACGCCACCTGGACTGTACCGTTTCGTCACTGGGCTCCATTGTACTTTGTACAATAATCCTTGTACTTTGTGCAATTTTTTTTTTTTTTTCCAAAGTTTTTCAAAGTACAACAAACACGGCAAATGTACCGCCTGGGATTCCCAGGCCTGGGATTCCCAGGCGGTGCCTGGAAAATAGGCCCTTTCTCAATGATGAGCCTGGAAATCCCAGGCGTTACTTTTGCCGTGAAAACTGACTAAAATTTGCTAGAATTTGTTGTACATATGTTGTGGTCTTTTCTTGCAGTGAATGTACCTGCTAGTATGCAGCTGTTAATGCATAGTGAGGACTGTCCTCTTCACTTTGTCCTGCATCGGCGAAGCCAGACTCAAAGGATTCTTTTGTTGTCCCTTTTTTACTATTTATAGGCGGTAAGTACTGCGATTTGCCATCAGCCATAAGTGAAAGATGACCTCAGTCTTTTTTTTTATTTTGCCGCTGTTTCGCCGCTGCGAACAAGTATACTTGTAAACCCCTTAAGGTTGTGGTTGAAATTTCTTCGAATGCACTGAAATATGACAACATATGATGCTGTCATTTCTGGAAGAACGTGCTAGTACTAATTAAGGTAGCGAACGCGATTTCCTTCCTTTTTCTTTAAACCGAAATTTTACTTTTCTCAGGTACGATTTGGGTAACGGAGAGAGGAAAGTAGGCATCTCAACCTCTCGTACTTGCAGGCCACGTGAAACTCTGTACCGATCCGTAAGATATTGTGCCGCGTCTCAAACAACTTAATTTCCGTACTCCCAAACGTTGACAAACGCGTGCCATTCCTTGAGCCGGCGGGCTTGTAAACGGAACGCCAGGCGTCGTCGCGAAAAGAAAATGGGCCACGTGACGGAGCGGGGACAGAGCAACAAGGATATTGGAGCGTGTTTGCGGAGGATAATGTATGCATAGCGTGGGAGGCTGGCAAGGCGACACGGTGTTTGCTTAACCGATATCGGCAGGATTATTGCGTCTAACGGACCACAGTGGGTCGGAAGACCGGTGGAGTTGGTTGAAATCCTGGACGGGTTTCGACCTCTCGAGTCTGTCTAATGCGACTCGCACCAAACGCGTGACCCCACCGACGGATTCCTCGTTCGCAGAGCAATCCATTGGTAGGGTCACACATTCGATTGGTGATCAAATCAGCGGCTCTTGAGCTCACAACCCGTCCGGAACTTCCGCTGGTCTTCTGGCCCACTGCGCGGCGAGCTTGTTGAGCCAGATGGAATGAAAGTGACTCGATCCTCGCGAAAGCTTTCGCCGGCGATCCAGATTGTGGAGCCCCAGTTGGCACTGCGCCGTCCTTATGGTCAAGACCCTCCGGCCGGCCCCGCCTTGCGCCGTTTGCTCTCCTGCTTATCCGCTGGAGAACACAACGGCTAAACTTTTCGATAGCAAAGAACAGCAGTGGACTGGCGGGCCCTAAACTGGCATCGTGGTATTAGGGGGAACGTGTCGGAGCGGGTGGGCCAGCCCGGACCGCCGCCTGGGCCGGCCGTTCGGCCGTTGGGCGCCGCGGCCACGGCACAGTGGGCCTGAAGACCGGTGACGGTTGTCCACGTCCCACGAGTTTTTAGCTCCAGAGTCGCTAAATGGGACTCAAACAGAACGTGTGACCCCACTAATGAATTCCGCATTCGGAGAGCAATCCATTGGTGGGGTCACTCGTTCGGTTATAGCCCCATGCAGTTCGAAACGCGTCTAGATGTTTGGCCGCCTGCACCAGTCTTCTGGCCCACTGTGCACTGGCAGGCAGTTGGACACGCGCCGGCAGTTCGGCCCCAGGTCCATGCTCCAGCACCCAGCGGCGCAGCGCGCGGTAGCACCAAGGAGCCCACACAACATTCTCGCTCTCTCTGGCCGCCACTCGACTCTTTACTCCCGTGCGCTTTTTTCCTCTTTTGTCTCCCCCCGCCCCTTTCCTCCCGGCCCCTCTCGTGTCGCAGGCGGTCCGTACGTCCGTGCTACCGACGCCGGGCTGAGATGTGGACGGCATGGCCGGATCCACTCCACCACGGACCTGCAACTCGACCCGGCGACACACAGTGGGCCAGAAGAGCGGAGCGGGCGGGCAAACTCTAGACGCGTTGTGAGGCCCGGAGTCAGACTCGAACCGAACAATTGACCCCACCAATAGATTGCACTCCGAACGACGAATCTATTGGTGGCGTCACACTTTCATTTAGAGTCCCACTTATCGACTCTGGAGCTCAAAACGTGTCCAGAGTTTTGGCCGCCTCCACCGGTCTTCTGGCCCACTGTGCGACGACACCCCTCGTGACCCACCACCGAGCCCCGGCCACCCTGGCGACCGTTTTGCGAACCCGCCGACGCGACCGAACCTTGGCGCCGCACTCGCCTAACCCCCGCAGATCCACAATCCATTTCCCGGAGCCCCACTGCGCTCTGCTTGCTGAGGGTCGCCGTCAAGAGCGGTCCCAGCCGGTGGCCACGCGCCGCCCCGCAGTGGGCCAGAAGACCGGTGAAGGCGGTCAAAGTTCCGGCCGGGTTTTGAGCTCCTGAGTCGCTAAATGGGACTCGAATTGAACATGTGACCCCCACCAATGGATTGCTCTCCGGACGAGGAATCCATTGGTGGGGGTCACTCGTTCGGTTCGAGTCCCATTGCGACTCTAGAGCTCCAAACGCGTCTAGAGTGTTTGCCGCCGGCGCCGGTCTTCTGGCCCACTGTGCGCCCCTCCCCGCCTCGCGCCGCCCTCCGTGCGGCTCAATTTGTTGCAGGTGATCTCTGATCCAGGAAATTAAAAACCGAGCGCCCCTCGCGGCGCCCTCCCTGGCGCCACCAGGTGGCCGACGAAATGGACGAAAAGAAATAAGGATATGCGCTGCCTTTTATCATGTGCGCCAGCAAGGGTCTTTTAGAGGAACAAAAAAGCGTAGAAAAAAAAACAAACGAAAAGACCTTTAAGAAGGAGAAGAAAAAGAGAAGGCTGACAATGGAGAGCACGCCGCTCTCCAATTGCCCATATAACATTTTAGGAGTCCTGGGCGGAGTGGCGTGGTGTCGCGGTTAACCCAGGGCTGGGAGGGAGAAGGGGGGGGGGGCATGGTGACCTTACTATCTAAATCCCGACCTGCCCGACCTGGCCGACCTGGCACGCCCGGCGAGAGGGTTTCCGCTGCGGTGGTTAGTGCCGCATGAATTTGACACTCCATTTGGAGCCACATGTACCCCACCATGGCAAAAACTTACAGGGAAATCTGTGCACAACTTGTGCTAATGGTCCGTACCCACCCACAGCCCATCTTTTTCCGTAGCCCTCCTGTCAGTCTTCTCCGTGGGACTTACAGTCTTCTATGTGGGACTTACAGTCTTCTCCTCGCACCTCTATGGGCATGCGGACAAGACTGTAAGTCCTACGCAGAATATTGGCACAGGGGGGCAAAGAGGCTACGGAAAATGTTGGGTTTTTCAGTACCGAGAATTATGGCAAGAAAATGTACTGAATGTTCCGTAGTTTCCTGCAACAGTCTCAGAAGCTAGTCGTTTTATCACTAAATCCTGACGTACTTTTTTGTACATAGGTATGCACGATTTCCCACATGAGTTGTATTGCATAATATTATACGTTGTTATGCACAGTGTTATACATAACAATGTAGAAATTATACGTTGTTTAAAATATTATGCAGAAGCTGACGCATGTGAAGAATAGTGCATAACTATGTGCAAAAAAAAAAAAAAAAAAAAAAAAAACATAGGGATTTAATGTAAAAGTATGTGACCTCTATGACGCTCACGTGTGCTGTTGATGCTTGAACAGATTCTGCAAGCTGGCGGCGTTGGCTCGACGGGGCTCTGTGGACGACGACGTGGACAAGCCGACGGCCTGACGTGCAGCCCGCCTCGCACTCCGTCAGGTTCGATGTACACTCGGCTCGTAATCTGAACGGTAGACTTGACGCGGGGGCTGACACGGGGGCTTTCAACGGAGGTATGGCTTAAACAAACTTTAGGGTGCGAGGATTACTCACATTTCCAAAAACAAACAACGAAGGTGTTTGTACAACAAATTATCTACACTGCAAGAAATAACCACAACGAAAGGTACACAAATTCCTGGCAAGTTTTTATCAGGAAATTAGTGTTTTTTTCAAAGTACAATTGTTGAACAAAGTACAATGGAACCGGCATGACGAGTGCTGTGCGGTCCAGGCCTCGTTGTGGTTCTTACAATTCTCGTTGTACTACAATCCCTTTTGTACTTTTGTTGTACTATTCACACTTTTTCTTGCAGTGTAACGCATTTAGAAAACAACAATGCATGTTGCTTTAAGTGGTGAGTCCTTGTGTCGTTCGAAACCATGGCTGTCTCCTACTCGCGTACCAAGAGCATCTTCGCCTCTCCGACTCAACGTAGGGTGCATTGCCCGAGGCAGCGGATTTTGTGTCACAAATTCGAGACGCGCTCGTTTTAAATTTGGTGCGCGCGGCGTCGCTACTCCGGAAATCGTTACGCCATTTCCGGTGTCTTGCCTTCAGTTCGCCCTCGAGGCAGACGGGGCAGCCCTGGGCCTGCCTTCGCCGCAGCGCACACTGGGCCAGAAGACGGGGGAGGCGGTCAACAACCCGGAAGGGTTTTGAGCTCCAGAGTAGCTATAAGGGACTCGAACGGAGCTTGTGACCCCACCAATAGATTGCGCTCCGAACGAGGAATATATTGGTGGGGGTCACACGCTTCGGTTTGAGTTCCGTTTAGCGACTCTGGAGCTCAGAAAGCGTCTAGAGTTCAGGCCGCCTTCGCCGGTTTTCGAGCCCTCTGTGCCACGGCGGCCTGACTGTTGTACTCCTTGGATGACATTTTACGGCGTCGTTGGCCCGACTTTTGTATGGAGCCGTTACCGAGCCGTTATCTATGCCGTACCAAAGGAATGCAGAGAGAGAGAGAGAGAGAGAGAGAGAGAGAGAGAGAGAGAGAGAGAGAGAGAGAGAGAGAGAGAGAGAGAGAGAGAGAGAGAGAGGGAGAGAGGGAGAAAGGAAAGCTGAATGACGCGCTGGGGCCAAGAAATGCAGCATGATCATACCCTCGGCTTCAGCTGTTGTGTGTTTGTGTGTGTGTGTTTGAGAGAGAGAGAGAGAGAGAGAGAGAGAGAGAGAGAGAGAGAATGAGAGAGAGAGAGAGAGAGAGAGAGTAGAGAGAAGGGGGCGTGTGTTAAAACGCTCGCGTGGATATGCGCGTGGATGTGCAGCTTCATGGTGCGAGTGCATGAGTCGCCTGCCCTAGTGCACGTGAAGGGGGATAATGTGTGTGTGTGTGTGTGTGTGTGTGTGTGAGAGAGAGAGAGAGAGATAGAGTGAGAGAGAGAGAGAGAGACAGGGGTGCCGACAGCGCCGCCACCTGTCGAATGTGGGGAATGCCAGTATAGTTTTTTCCTCCGCGCCTCTGGCGGCGTGGCGTTGTCGTTTGACAGGCGTTGGTCTTGTCACTTCTGACAGCGATCCATCATGGACGCAGGCACTTCTTGAGTGCAGTTTCGTATCGCGAGTTTTTGTGTTATCGCTTGTTGTTTCGCAGACGATTGAAAGGGAACGGCGCCTGAAAACCTTACAAAGTATTTTGAGCGTATGTAAGGTACAAACTTGTTAGTTCGTTATACGAAGAATTAGTCCGTAAGTGACGAAATATTTTCTTTTTTAGCTTATGTATTTTCAAAACACTTTGTAAACAAGCTACTTTTTTTTTGGAAAGCCCAAACTAGTTTGTAATGTTTTCAGAAGTGTAGAAGCACACGATTGAT
The DNA here is from genome assembly GCA_030522485.1 of Stenchaetothrips biformis. Taxonomy (NCBI): domain Eukaryota; kingdom Metazoa; phylum Arthropoda; class Insecta; order Thysanoptera; family Thripidae; genus Stenchaetothrips; species Stenchaetothrips biformis. The sequence goes on along the minus strand of CM060093.1, from coordinate 6,284,739 downwards.
GTCTTGCAAAGGCATGTCTTTGTGTTATGGTGACGAATCTTCGTATTATGGTGTTAAACCTTCATGTTATGGCTGCTGCGCGCGCTGCGTACGAAGTTAGGGTCCTTGTAAGTTACTAACAAATTATTGACGTATGACAAATGAGTTTCGCACCATATGGCTGAACAGCACGGCCTTCCTCTGTAAGGAATGAAGAATGCAGTGCACCGTTTCTGGCGTGACTAGACAACATGACCCTAAAAGGGAGAGATGCTGGCGAAACTTCGTAAAAATCTGACCTTTGAGGGCTCAGATCGGAACCAGGCTCAACTGCAAGGGCGGATCCAGAATCGGCCTGAGAGAGGGGAGAAGTAAGCGCTTACGGCCTACTTGCAGGCGGAAAACGTTGTTTTCTGTCCAGTTACAGAGGTCATCTGTTGTCTTTTACTTTAACTACCTTTCTAGCGGCTTCCTAGGGGCCAAAAGGGTGGTGGTGGTACATAAGGCGTGCTGTAGGCCCTTCAAATCCGCCGCTTGTTCTACTACTTGGGTTGAGCAGGCAAAATATCGTGTTTGGAAGAACACGTTGCTCACTGGTTGGTCCCATTATTGCTCCAGAAGGGGGGAGCAGCAGGACTCCCCCTCTTTTTGGGACCGACTGTGTATCTTTCGAGCAAACTTGGTCGATTGCAGTGCGCTGCTGCGTGGCGGGGCCGGAAGGGGGGGAGGGGGTACCCCTTCTTGTTAGTCACAATTTCGATGACTTTTCCCTACCTCCGTTCTTATTTCCCTGTTCCTCGGTGTATACTCTCCCAAATTAATTTCTACTCTAGGCCGACCACCGCCTGCATGATTCAGGGCTCCAGCCGAGCAATTTCAAAGAGTCACTTCGTCGATCCGCCTCTCTCGCACTCCCCTGACGCTTCGGTGCGATAAGGGCAGGACGACGAAAAAGACGCACAGTGAGCCAGAAGGCTGCTGCGGGCAGTTGAAACCCCGGACAGGTTTTGAGCTCCAGAGCCGCTGAATGAGACTAGAACTAAATGTTGCTCCCCACCGACGGATTGCTATCTGCACACTGAAAATCCATCGGCGTGACTTCGTGCCGTTTTAGGGGCGTGAATAAACGGTCACGCCAAAAAACGGCATGACAGATAAGTCACGCTAAACATTCGGCGTGACTCAGAAATTCACGCCAATTTTTGTCGTAGAGCGCATTGGCGTTATTCACGCCAGATGACGGCTTGACTCACATGTCATGCCATTTTTCAGCGTGAATTCCCTGTCAAGCCATTTTTTGGAGTGACTTTTTTTCACGCCATAATTTGCTCATGTGTCCGGCCATAACATTATCAGTGCACGAGGAGTCCAGTAATGGGGTCACACGTTCGGTTCGAGTCCTGTCAAGCGACTCTGGAGCTCAAAACGCGTCTAGAGTTTTAGGCGCCGACTGCGCCGGCCTTCTGGCCCACTGTGCGAGACCGTGCGAGACTTCGGAACCAGTCTTCAACCCAGCCGGTCCCGCGGCACATCGTCAGACAGCTCGGCAACTCTAAAGGCCGGTGCTTCACGCAGCACGCAACACTCCGCCACCTGTGTGTAATTCTACCTCGCACTTGCGTACACTGCGGGAGCGTCGCCAAATAATGCGCCTCCTGCCTCACAGTGGGCCAGAAAACCAGTGGAGGCGATCGTAATCGCCGACAGGTTTTGAGATATGGGACTCGTACCGAACGTGTGACCCCTATAAGTACATTGCTCTCAAACGAGGAATCCATTAATGGGGTCACACGTTCGGTTTGAGTCACATTCGGCGACTCTGGATCTCAAAAGCGTCTAGAAGTTTGGCCGCCTGGTTCTCTGGCCCACTGTGCGTCTCCACGCCTGCCTCGCACTAGTAAGTCATCCTTAAGATAGCTGGTCGAGTTATAGTGGGAGTTTCATAAACTACCGTACTCGTCCTTTAGCCTGCACAAGTGCAGATGACGCGGCTGCTGCAACGAGCCGGGGTGGGGCGGTCCTTGGAGAGGTGGCCTCCGAGGGGCTGCAGTCGGTGGCGAGCTAAATTTAATTTTTTTGAAAGCGCAGCCAAAAGCGTGGAGGGGGTGGTCGCTGTTCCACACTTTCAAGCGGTTGAGAGGGGGGGGGCAGAGGGGGTGTCAAAGGGGATTTGCCCCGACCCCAACCCCAATAGCACCTAGATAGCCGCCTGAAAGGTATGCATAAAGTGCTACTTTGCCCCTGCAAGTAGGCAAAAATTGTCTTTTTGCCCCCCCCCCCCCCCCCCAAGGGCCGGTTCTGGATCCGCCACTGTCCTGGAGGCGATGCGCTTTAACGCGTTTCTAGGTCGCACAGGGTGCTCCAGTGCTACGGCAGTCCGGCCTGCCGCTGGCACCGAGTGTAGCCACTGGGCGTAGCCTGGGCGGCCACTTGCCCATGATAATCACAGGCTGCAACATGACACCGACATGGGCCGTGGGCCGTCCAGTTGCTGGGTCCCTGCGCCCCTTGCAGCCCCAGCCCACTCCACAGTGGGCCAGAAGACCGACGCAGGCGGCCAAAGCTCGAGACGCGTTTGGAGCTCCAGAGTCGCTAAGCGGGACTCGACTGGAACGTGTGACCCCACCGATGGACTCCTCGTTCTAAGAGCAATCCATTCGGTTCGAGTGCCATCACTGCAAATTACATGGAAAGATATCGCGCCCAAATAAGGCGAGACACAAAAGTCTCGCTAAGTTTTGGTTAGACCTGAAAGTCTCGCCAAAATTTGGTCAGACAAAAATGTCTCGCCACAAAATGGCGAGACTTTTCTGTCTGACCACAGTAAAGGCGCTAATGAACGCCCATGCGGCGGACCGTAATTACGGCCATTACAGTGGTCAGACAGAAAAGTCTTGCCATTTTGTGGCGAGACATTTTTGTCTGACCAAATTTTGGCGAGATTTTTAGGGCCTACCAGAACTTGGCAAGACTTTATCTCTCACCTCTGGAGTGGCGGGAAGTCTGACCTTTGGATTTGTTGTGATTTAGAGATCCTGGAGCTCAAAACCCGCATGGAATTTTGACCGCCTTCGCCGGTCTTCTGGCCCACTGTGCGTCCAGCCTCGCTCCAGCCGGTCGCCCCAGTGTCGCATTGCGTCCTGCTGCTCTTCATGTCGGCTGGACGCACCTGCCCGTCACTCCAAGGCACACCTGAGCCACGGTTACACGTCACGTTATTTCTTTGTTCCAATGTTACGAGAGGAATGTGACGTCACATTCGTTAATATGTGAATTCGGTCACATTCATTTGAATACGATTTCACACTCAATTGAACCTGAATCAACCGTTCCTCGCCCAAATTTGGGTGAGGAAGGCTTCCTCACCCAAATTTGGGTAATAAAGAACTCCTCACCCAAAATTTTGGTCATGATCATGACTCTTTCATTCTCAATGTCGTCGGTGTTTTTTTTTTAAAAATAAGAAATTAGGGCTCAACCTTAGGCGCGGAAAGACGTTTTTAACTGCCAAGCCCGTCTTGTTCCGCCTGCAATACCGCCTGTGCCAGCAGCCCAGAGGCAGAGATAGAGCTGGGGGACGGGGGGGAGCGTGGCACAGTGGGCCAGAAGACCGCCGCAGGCGGCCAAAATTCTAGACGCGTTTCGAGTTCCAGAGCCGCTAAGCAGGACCTGAACCGACCCCACCAATGGACTCCTTGTGCGAATGCGAAGAGCAACAAATTGGTGGGGGTGACGCGTGCGGTTCGAGTCCCATTTAGCGACTCCGGAGCTCAAAACGCGTCTAGAGCTTTTGCTGCCTGCGCCGGTCTTCTGGCCCACTGTGGTGCGGTGCGTGGGAGGGAGAGGTGACACATAGCACGGCATGTATAACGTATACGCATGGCGTGGCATATCCAGGCGAGCACGGAGATATACGACGATGTGTTCCTCCTCCCTAACTCACCCCCACCCCGATGCCGCCCCCTTCTTGCAGCGTCTCATTGTATGCACCACTGCCGCTTCCTTGTACGAGAGACTGCCAAATTCTGCACGCACGCGTTTTTTTAAAATCACATTTTTTGTCTGCTTCCGGTCATTCCTGCAGAAAAGGCCGCTTTGGGCCAATATTTTTGACAAAGTTAGGACTTTAATTCCAAAATTATTTCAATAAAGTAAGAAGCACACACATCTCAACTTCGTCAAAAGTGTTGGTGACGCCTTTGTTTATGGGTGCGCTCGTGGTTTGCCGTGACATTTTTTAATCAGAGGAGCGCGGAGCACCAGAACTTTGAGGTTTTATTTAGGAAAGTCCTCACGGTTCCTGCATGCACTTCCATAGTGTATGCCCTACATTGGGCCGGAAGACCGACACAGGCGGCCAAAACTCTAGGCGCGTTTTGAGCTCCTGAGTCGCTAAACGGGACTCGAACCGAACGTGGGACCCCATTAATCGCCATTAATTCCTCGTTCGGAGACCAGTTCATCGGCGGGGTCACACGTTCCATTCGAGTTCCATTTAGCGACTCAGGAGCTCAAAACGCGTCTAGAGTTTTTGCGCGGCCTGGCCTACGGCGTACGCAAGTCTTCTAGCCCACTGTGCGTTTGTAGGCACCCGTGGGCACGGTCTGTGACGTAACACACCTTTCAGGTGTCAGTAAAAAATCAACAGCGAGCAAAACTACCTCAAATGAGCCTGCGTCTCTGTTTCTTGGTCGATCCAAATGAAGACATAATTTGAGACACTCACGGGTAAAAGGAAGCCTCGGAACCCTTCTTGCACCATTTTTTTCTGCATTTCAGTGGTTATTTATCGTACGTTCTTTACCAAAGTGATGGATGATGTTATTTTTTTCTCCATAAATAACCATTGAAATGGCTGGGAAGTTTCTTGAAAGGGCACGGCACATTCATTTGTGCAAAAACTGACCGAACAACGGCTGTAAGGCACAAAACAGCCCATGGCCAAGGGGCCGCTGACTCCAATAATACTCCGCACACGACATCAATAATACTTGAATAATACCGTAATACCTATAATACAACAATACTAACTTTTGTGTCTATTTCATCATGCCGCGCACCATTTCAGTCTCTAAGTTTTATTTAGGATCGTATCTTATTGAATCAAAACCATCCGAGTAGTCCAAAAACCGCGCGCGTGGAACCAAACGCAAGTGAAAAGACCCGAAGGCACTCAAATCCTCTCTGGTGCCTGGAGGGTTGCCTACCAGCGCGGCGACTGCTCTAAGTTCGGAGCGTGGGTGAACGCATTAAGCTCTGGGTGTTGCCTACTCCCAGCAAGACTCCCGTTGGCTTAATTCCCCTGAATTTGACATTGTTTTATCGCAACGATAACACCGATAATACCCCAATAATACCTATAATACTTCAATAATACCGATAATCATAGTTCTCCATACACGGGTCAGGAGGGTCATTCCCCCCTTGCCCATGGCATAACTTCCTTTATTGGCAAGCAAGCAACGATGATTCCTCCCAGCAGTGGTCCCACTTTCGATTGATTCATTCCACACAGACAACTGTCCCGAGACGCGGCAGCGAGAGATCGCCGTCTACGTCCATGCTACTTTGTGAACAATCCGAGCGCCATCGTGCATTTTCTCCCCCGGCCGGGCAATATAGGGTCCGGCCGTGTCTGTCTGTCTCTCTCGCTCCGCCGCTATCCTTTCACAGTGGCGGTCCCACAGTGGGCCAGAAAACCGGTGGAGGCGGCCAAAGTCCCCGACGGGTTTTGAGCTCCAGAGTCGGTGAATGGGACTTGAACCAAACGTGTGACCCCACTAATCGCTTGCTCACAGAACGAGGAATCAATTGGTGGGGTCACACGTCCAATTCGAGTTGCATCTAGCGACTGTGGAGCTCAAAACGCGTCTAGAGTTTGGGCCGCCTGCACCGGTCTTCTGGCCCACGGTGTGTGTCTGTCTCTCTCGCTCGGCCGCTCTCCTTTCACAGCGGCCCCCATTCACAGGGGCGTGGCGCTGTGCGGCCCACTGTGCGGCAGGCCCAGGTCCAAGTAACGCTTGCAAACGGGCGCGTTAATTTGAATGCCGCCGAGCCGCGCTGCCGCCTTGGTCCCGGGGACCAGGTCCCCTCTCGGCCGCGACCCGCCCGTCCATTCCAACCCATTCAGACCAATATCCGTGTTCTATGCTCACACCACACGCAGCCCACCCCTCCTGCGGTCCGTGCGTCCGCCCCAGTGTGCCAGACGACTGGCCGGACGAAGCTCTGCGGAAAAAAAAAGTTGTTTTTGGGATAGAAAAATAACAATTGTTGGGTGATGTGTCAATTTGATGTCAGAACGAACACTTTGTTCTGAAAACGAAAACGAACAGTAGCGTCAAACGGACCAAATTTAAAAGAGAGTCAATTTGTCGTTTACTACCCAACAACTCTTTTTGTGCCAGAGCAAGGTTGCGTTCTGAAATCACACGTCGTGTACACCAAACAAATTTTTCTTGGTTAGGTTTACGTTTGGTTATGTTTGTTGGTGCAACTAATTCCTTTTTTTTTTGGAAAGGGGGGGGGGGGGGTCCGCGGACACGTTTCCAGCTATGAAGTCATGAAACAGCAGCTGAACGAAACACACGATGGTGTTAGTGAGTCGCCTATTGTGTGGGGAAGCGATTGGTTCCTTCGTGTGTTCTATTCAAATCCCGCCCGAGGCGTTTAGAGCTCAGAGTAGAGTAGTGCAAAACGCCCTCTTTCGATCTCGAATCAAATGTTCGAGGTGTCTCCGGGTCGAATCGAATCGAATGAAGGCACATTCGATTCGATTCGTATGCAAATCAAATTTGAAATTGTAATGCCTTATAAGGGGTAAATTGAGTTTTTTTGTTGTTTTTTTCTCGGTTTTGTCCATAATGTATTGATTCTGAAATTATTCATTTTTGTTTCAATCTAATCGAATGTGCCCTGATCCGATTATTCGATTCGGTTTCGAGGTTAGCCGCACAGCACAAGCTCGCAACGTGCCGAGGGTTGGCGCCGCGGTCCCGACTAAAGACCCGCCCCGCCCGCCCGCCCGCCGGGGATCGCTCGCATTGCAACTCTAATCCGGCCATTGTTTGCGGGAAGTGGAGCGTCCTGGAAAGGTGAGAACAGCGGCGCGCCTCCGAATCTGCCCGGCCTACTGTGCGGCAGAGCTTAGCCCCAGTCATAAGAGATCCGAGTCCGACACCTGGAGCTACGAGATGATGATCTCGTCTGCGGCGAAGTCCTGGGGCCGCTTCCAAGCCGTGCTCTACCTGCCTCTCTCTCACGCGTCACAGTGGGCCAGAAGACCAGCTCGGGCGGGCTAAACCCCAGACGCGTTTTCTGCTCCTGAGTCGCTAAACAAAACCCGAACCGAACGTAAGACCCTACCAATGGAATGCTCTCCGGACGAGGAATTCATTCTTGGGGTCAAACGTTTGGTTTGAGTCACATTTAGCGACTTTAAAGCTCAAAACGCGTCCGGGTCTTCTGGTCCACCACTGTGCGCGTGGGGCGTTGCGGTCGGGTGCGAGAGAGAACAGTCAACGGAGTACTGTCAGGACGCAGCCTGCCGGCGAGGTCTCTCTCCCCCCCCCCCCTCTCTCTCTCTCTCTCTCTCTCTCTCTTCTCTCTCTCGCTATATCTCTCTCTCTCTCTCTTCTCTCTCTCGCTATATCTCTCTCTCTCTCTCTTCTCTCTCTCGCTTTCTCTCTCTCTCTCTCTCTCTCTCTCGCTCTCTCTCTCTCTCCCTCTCCCCCCCTTCACCGCTACATCATCGCGCTAATCTGTGCGAATCTCCGGCCGTCTTTGGCGCTGTCGAGCCGACGCTATACACCCAATTAGTTAGCTTTCATTCTCCATTCATTCGCGATATCATTCACTTATCCCTCCGTTCCATTCGCATCTCCGCGGTCATTGTACATTCATCTACTTTTGTTCGTCCATTCGTTTACGCTACGTCGCCTCTGAGCACTCCTAGCGCGGTGTCAACTAGTTGATTGACGACTGCACGACGCACAGTGGGCCAGAAGACCGGAAAGGGCTGTCAATATCCCGGACAGGTTTTGAGCTCCACGGTAGCTACATAGGACTCGAACCGAACGTGTGACCCGTTGTAACCCCACCAATGGATTGCTCTCCACACGCTCAGTTCCTCACGATCATTGTTCTGCATATTAAGATGATTCGTCGCCGTAAGGTCCGCTTTGCACAGTTGTCTAGGGGTAGGTTGGGAAAGAAAAGTACACTCTGGACTCGGGTAAAAGACGAACACCTGCTGTGCCTCCGCACTGAGACTTTACTGAACCATTTCAAGTGTGCTTTAAGAAAAAGTGGTCATTCCGCCGAAAAAAAAATAAATTTTGCCCAGTTCCTCATTTAATATTTGGAGCCAAAACGCATGGTTGATTAAAACACTAAAAAGGACCATGAAAAACTTTTTTAAAACTGTTCGTACTTTGAAGTATAGCTTCGAACAGAATCAGCCGCCATTCAAATGTGTGGTACCAACTTATAGCTTAGACCATCACCTTTGAAAATCAGTATCGTTTGATGCTCTTAGGCTTATATAAAAAATGTTATAAGTGAAAAAAGAAAACGGCTAAAAAAAGTACAGTCCCCTGGGGAAGAAAAGTACAGGCATTGGGGAAGATAAGTACGCCCTGTAAAATATTAAAGTGGGGTAAATATGAAATTGGTCACGGAAAAATATTTTATTTGGCGAGACAAACTAAAAATGTTAACACACTTTATAGAATGAAACTAGAAATGAAGAAGTTATTGGACATTTACGAGGCGAGGGGAAGAAAAGTACATAAAAGCTGTACACTCGTATCACTCAGAAAGGGCTTCTTGGACTTCCCATTATAAATCCATGTAGAATCAGAACCCATAGACCGATTTTGACGAAACTTGAACTAATGGCAAGTCCTTACCTCCCACTTTAGACTAAAACCTGATTTGAACCAAGATTGGACCTAGTTTGGTTCAAAATTGCAATTCTTTTCACTGTACTTTTCTTTCCCGGTGGTGTACTTTTCTTACCCTTTTCGAGAAGTACCGAAATCACATCTATTCTGGCATGTTGTCCGTCCTGTGATGACCTGGTATCGATAAAAAGTGAACCATTTCATCGAGAAGGCACTACATTACAAGGTAGGTTTACGCCAGACCGTGTCTTGTCGTAACAGGCTTCGCGATGCTGCGCCAGTAACGACAATCCACGCCTGGCGTTACACCTACCTTGGCCTGCGGCGCTTCCCTGCTTGCCTTCGGCAAGCTGTCTCAAGGATTTTTGAGGCATTGAGAAATGCACCGCGTGAAATCTGCAATAAAATTTTTTAGTCGGTCGATCCCCTTTTTTCAAGATCCTGATTCGGCAAACTGATGAAGTCGGGCTCCTAGACCCCCCTTCCGACCCCTTTTTGAAAAGGTCTTGCCGAGACCTGTCGAAATCCGCAATAAAATATTTTAGTCGGTCGATCCCCGTTTTTCAAGATCCTGATTCGGCCAAGTAATGAAGTCGGGCTCCTAGATCCCCCTTCCGACCCCTCTTTGAATAGGTCTTGCCGAGACCTATCGAAATCTGCAATAAATTTTTTTAAGTCGGTCGATCCCCTTTTATCAAGATCCTGATTCGGCCAACTAATGAAGTCGGGCTCCTAGACCCCCCTTCCGACCCCTCTTTGAAAAGGTCTTGCCGAGACCTATCGAAATCTGCAATAAAAATTTTTAGTCGGTCGATCCCCTTTTTTCAAGATCCTGATTCGGCCAACTAATGAAGTCGGGCTCCTAGACCCCCCTTCCGACCCCTCTTTGAAAAGGTCTTGCCGAGACCTATCGAAATCTGCAATAAAAATTTTTAGTCGGTCGACCCCCTTTTTTCAAGATGGAGGGTCGAAGTTGATTATGTTAGTAAATTCGGGCCGAGGTAGCCAATTCGCAGTTAAAACTTATGTCACGGGTAGAAATTGATTTCATTTTCGTCATCAGGAACTTCAAAAACATACGAAACCATGTAAAAATGTCTCTAAAATGTAAAGTCACTGAAAAGTTGCACTTTTTCTGCCGTTTTTTTAGTGTTTTTTCGTTAGTACGACTGAATGGAATGAGATAGAAAGCTGAATTTTTGTGTGTGGCGAGCCAAGGACATACCTAATAACCCTGCAAAATCTCAGCCAGATCGGCCGAGCCGTTTGGGAGGAGTAGTGCGGACACACAGACAGACAAACAGACAGACAGACAGACAGACAGACAAAACTTTTCAACCCCAGTGAAGTAACTGGCTTCGCTAATCGCTCAGCCAACAAGTTCCACAGAGCAGACTAGTTGAAGCCTTATTTGTAACTTCTGTACAGTGCAAAGTAGCCGTTTTGTACTTTTTTTCCCCAACCTACCCCTACGTAAGGTATGCATGATTTAACCGTATTACGCATGCTTTCTACATAAGATAACTATGATTTCATCGTATGACGCATGATTCAGCGTAAGGTACGATGAATTTTCCTGAAGTATGTATGTTTAGATTTTAACGCATGTTATGCAGATCGGTTTGGCGTAAGAAAATGAGAGAGCGAACGAGGAATCTATTCGTTGGGATCCACTGTTATTCAACGAATATGACGTCATATTCGTTACAATGTGAATGTTGTCACGTTCGTTTGAATACGATGTTACATTCGTTTGAACGCGATACGGCTGTTAAAGTAGGGGGTCACATGCGTTTGAACGTGGATTAAAATTCAAACGAATATTCGCCACATATGTGGCGTCATATTCAAACGAACGTGACAAAATTCCCATTCGAACGAATATGACGTCACATTCGTTGAATAACAGTGTCACACGTTCGGCTTGAGTTGCATTTAGCACCTCAGGAGCTCAAAACACTTCTAGAGTTCTGGCCGCCTGCGCCGGTCTTCTGGCACAGTGTGCGACGTGTCGAGATTACTTGACTGATAGTCACTTATGGAATAACTTGCCACAAGTTGTGTTCTTTTAATCGTGACGCGCGTGACACCCACCCGCTTACGCCTCGCTGTGCCTTATCTCGCTCAGATACGAGTTCCCCGTCGTCAAAAGACAATTTTCCAGGGTGGCGCCTTTTTTGGAACTATCACTGCACGCTGTTAGATGCACTATACACTAAATGATTCAAATTTGAACGATTCGAACGTGACACGACCGTCCCAGGAGGATGATCCATTCGTTTGAATGTAGATCAACATTCAAACGTCTGAATGTAGATCAACATTATTAACATTCAAACGAGTGACATCGTATTCCAACGAACAAGACATAATTGCCCATTCAAACGTATATATAATGTCACATTTACATTCGTTGAAAAACAGCGCATGTTGAACGGTCGACACTACACGGTAAAAACGGTTTCTGGTTTTCGTCGGAACTCCCTGGAAATCATACCTATGTCTTGACTGTAGGCTTCACTGTGGCAAGAAACTACGGAAAAGTTAGTAAATTTTTTTGCCAGGGTTCTCTGTACCCTGAACCCGGTATTTCTTGTAGACTCTCTACAGTGTTCTCTGTGCGACTCACAGTTTTCTCCGCATGCTCGTCGCATACCATTGTCGTGCACGGAGACGACTGTAAGTCCTACAGAGAAGACTGTGACTCGCACAGTGAATATCGTAAAGAGGTTACGGAAAATACTGGATTTAGGGTGCGGAGAATTAGCACAAGTTGTTTACAGAATTCTCTGTGACTTTTTGCTACAGTGTTCCTGGAAAAAACAGGGACTGTTTTTGCAGTGTAAACCGTTGTCAAACACTAAACTGTGACCTTCCTGCTACGGGTTGAGTACCGCCAGCGGCATACGGACACGAGGTGAAGCACCCATGCACTATGAAAATTTGTTGTCACTTTATGACAAAGTGGTGGGTGATATTTTTATCACTTTCAAATAATAACAATATCATAACGAATTGGTGACATTTTCATCAAAGCTCCTATACTTATTGCATGGGCGTGACAACAATGTTATCAATTGTTTTAATGACATTTTTGTAAGGAAAATTAGCCTTGAAATTGTCATTGAGTGACGACTCCAATTTTTACAGTGTGCAGAGGCTGTGCGCTCAAGGTTGGCTAGTGCGGTGTACAGATGATGCTCGTCACGTGAGTGAGAGTGTGTGTGTGTGTGAGAGGGAGGGGGAGAGAGAGAGAGAGAGAGAGAGAGAGAGAGAGAGAGAGAGAGAGTCCCAGCGGCACTGCTGTGCAGTGTATTCATAACGCAGCCAGCCAAGCAGCCCAAGCTGTGGCCGTGCGGTAGTCGAGGCGCTAGTCGTCACTCGTCTACTCCACGGGCATAACTCCCGCCCCGCCCCGCCCCAATCCGCCCCGCCTCGCCCCGCCCCGACCCGCCACGACGTCCGCCTTTATTTCACGCACGGATGGCGGTGAAAAGGCTAGCAAAACAGGGACGAGACGCTGACAGGGGCAGCACACAGTGGGCCAGAAGACCGGCGCAGGCAGCCAGAGCTCGAAACGCGTTTTGACCTCCAGGAGTCGCTGAATGGGACCGAACGTGTGACCCCACCAATGGATTAGTCTCCGAACGAGGTATCGATTGGTGGGGCCACACGTTCGGTCCGAGTCCTATTTAGCGACTGTGGAGCTCAAAACGCGTCTAGAGTTTTGGCCGCCTGCGGCGGTCTTCTGGCCCACTTAGCGTGCGGCGCTGGGGTGCGGTGGAGCAGCCAGGACGAACCCGGAAGGAAGTACCCGCAACACTGTCTGTGTTTTTTATTTTTTTTATTCTTGTTGCTTTACGCCTGGCTTCACTATGTGCATTACACTGTGAGAAAAAGTGATGCTGTCTTTTTTAGAACGACGGCACCGCCCTCTCGACACACTGGGAATGCATGTGACGTCCACGTTCGCTCGTTTGAACAAAATGTCAATTTTTTTTACGCCTCGACAGTCGTGATGAGCAATGTCATCCACAAATGTGTTGTCGTATGCGTCGTAGTATTATTACAGGTCCAGGTTACAGGACAAGCGTACGGCGATGTCACCTCAGAATTAAGAAGATTTTGTTGCCTTATCAAGAGTGCAAAGTTCAGACTCAAAATTTGGCATTTCTTGAAACTAGGCGCCTTTCTCACCTGCTCCACATTTAAGGTGCCTTTGGCGCTCAGTTTCAGGGCATGGCAAATAATGAGTACAGCCCGATCAACACTAGTAGTATTTAAATGTTGCTGTCGAGGGGGTATGCACTCTCAAAACGAGTGACCCGACCAATACGCTATTACGCTCCATTACGCCCCTAAATTGCTGAAATTTGCCCCAAAAAAGCTCAAAACAACCCCTAAACAGCCCAAAACAACCAAACAATAACAGGCAAAATCCTGACAATTTCGGCTACTACGCGAACTATTACGCGCACTATTACGGATTGAGCGACCCGACTAATACACGATTGCACAACCCTCGGTTGCTGTGCTATTTACCATTCCCAAAATGCAAACCAAGCAGAGCGCACCTCTCAACGATTTTGAACCGAGGGAAGTCGGCTTCAAATGGGACGTGATTTCCTCGTCCATAAATAAAATTTGAAGAATCTTTGCCTTCCGTTTTAAGATCTGACTTTCACCGCATGCGACACGAAATAACGGCTTCCGCGGTGTCATTCTGAGCGAATCAAATGGAGCGCGCGCGTCCCCATCCCTGCGGTGTGGTTTTGAGACTGCTTCCATGTGCGAGAAAAACTTTCTCTTTCTCTTTCTCTGTTGCGGCGCAGCGGGCTATCGTTCCAAAATTTCGTCGTCGCTCTGTCTCTCTTACACCCCAGTGGACCGCCGGATGGGTGCGAGAGACAAAGCGACACTGTTCGCTGCGCGTGCCGCAGGATAACGATTCTGCTGGCTTCCGCATTAAATGGGCGGCCGCACAGTGGGCCAGAAGACCGGCGCATGCGGCCAAAACTTTCGACTTTCGACACGTTTTAAGCTCTGGATTCGCTAAATTGGACTCGAACCGAACGTGTGACCCCACCAATGGGTTCTTCTTTCGGAGAGCAAGCCGTAGGTGGGGTCACACGTTCGAGTCGAGTCCTGTCTAACGACTCTGGAGCTCAAAACGCGTCTTGACTTTCGGCGGCCTGCGCCGGTCCTCTGGCCCACTGTGGAACGCCAGGCGGCGCTGCTAAGCGGAGGAAAAGAATGCAGCCGTCTTTATATACATATTCATGGACTCTCACACTCACACGGCAAAGTAGTAATTAAATAAATAAAAAGTGGGTCCTCACACTCACCTGCGCCCAGGAGGTAGGCCGCCCCGGCCCGCCACACAATGTTATTACAGCCATAACTTGCACTCATAACATAATTTCCGAGGAAGGGCTTGGGCGGGTGGGTCGGTGGGCTCGTGGAGCCAAGAGGGGTGGGGGCGTGGAAGGGAGAAGGGAGAAGGGAGGGCAAGCGGCTGTAGACAGTGGGCGGAAACCTTCGAGAGGATCAATGAATCTATGAATGAATGCTTAACGATTGCTGCCGCCCAACGGGTGTGTAGGAGTAGAGACGCTGGAAGATGGGCTGTCACGCGTAGGAGTAGTGACGCTGGAAGATGGGCTGTCACGCGTAGGAGTAGTGACGCTGGAAGATGGGCTGTCACGCGAGGGGTAAACACTCCTAGGAATCGTGTACAGACTACTCGGTATTGCGCTTTGTTACGGTGGTATTATACGTATAACGGCATTAAAAGGCTACAATTTTGTCATATTTGACCCTAAAGTGGCATTACGTTTACGTTATTACGCGTAATAGTGGGATTTTGTGTACAGGTCATTACGCACTCTGAAAACCTTACAAACTATTTAAGCCTTACGAAGTAAAGTAGCTTCATATAACAAAGTATTTTGAGCATACGTAAGCTTACAAACAAAAGAGTTCGTAATTTACGAACTATTTCTTCGTATAACAAAGTAAATTAGTTTGTATTATGTATGCTCAAAATACTTCGCAAGGTTTTAAGCGTGCGCAAGTGTGCACCCCCTCGCTGCCACGTGCTGGCTTGCGCAGGTTCGATCTGGTTGGACGTGCCCACGCGCCTCACTTATGCAGTCTCAATTATGCAGGGCTCGCTGACAGTGTTACGAATTTATGCGTGAGGGTTCAACCACTGCAACAAACCCCGCGTACCGCCAGGGATGATACCCAAAACAAAACAAATCAAGGCCGAAAAAAAAAATGTGGTAACGATAATATTAGTTATTTTTTTCGGAACAAACAAAAACTTGTGCGAGCAACTAAATCGTTCTTATGGGTTCCGAATGTTGGTTGTCTCAACAACCCAATCATTCAGAACGGGAGAGATTGTTAGACCTAATTTCATCTTGGAACAACCTTTGCTCCACGAACAAACTGTTTGTTAAGCTATCAAAAACTTGGTTGCCAAATCAAAACTGCAAGTACTGACATCGGTTATGTCGCTGTGGCATCGAAAATATTGGTCAATTGTTCCGAAAAAATTGACCAATATATTTTCCGTGTTGATCGAAGGTCACGTCCCAAAAGCAGGCCGCAAGTGCCATGCCACATTGCCTTCCCTTCGCGCCGTGTCAGTCCCAGCCCACCACGGACAAAATGTGAAGATTTTTGCACCCTTCTCTCACTGCAGGCCTGTAAAACAAAGAACGCGCGCGAGGCGACAGTCGTTGCTAGGGAAACTGAGCGCTCAGACCGGGAATGATTTAACGCGAGGCGAGCAGCCTGCTCACTCTGGGTTGCTTATTTACTGCGTCAGTCAGCGCACCGCGGCACCATGTCCGCGTACTACGGGGCCACGCCAGTGCAGAAAATAGGGCACAAGCAGCAGATGTGGCAGAAGCTCGAAAACTTCAAATATGTGAGTGCGTCGCGCCCGAAGGGGTGCACTGACAGAAAAATAAACCATTTCAGGTAGTCCCCTTCCCAATTTGGGGAAGTTGCAAACTTGTTTTGGGTGTAAAGCGAAAACGGCGAACAAGCTCGGCCTATTTGGGCAGCAAGTGTACCCAAAACAGGGGTTAACCGTATCGCACCTGCGCTAAATGTCGAAGGCTTTAGTGAATTTTCAAAGTTGTCCAAATTAACATTGTTTTACAGAAATGGATTGGTCTCGACAAGACAAACTAAAATGTCAACACATGTCAAAGGTTTGGATGGGAAATAAATAATTTATTGAACTTCTAAACTTGCCACATGGCCAAAAAGGACAATTTGATACTTTTGAAGTCAAATAACTTCTGAATTTCCCATTTAAACCTATGACATGTGTTCACATCTTTTGTGTGTCTTGTCAAGATAAATCAGTTTCTGCAAGGCAATCGCGATTTGGAGAACTTTAAAAATTCGCTGAAACCCTTTGGGGATTTAAAAGCGAGAAAGGGTAGAGCCCATCCCGTTTTGGGGGGTATCAAACGGCATGGGGGAACCGCTACCCGTTTTGGCGAAAATCCTACACACAAAATCTATGTGTGTACTCAGTACACACTTCTGGGTGCGTGCTTACAAGCATGCACTTCAAGGTGTGTACTTGCCTAAGCACGTACTTAGAAGTGTGTACTTGAATGAGTACACACTTTGAAGTGTGTACTCAGTAAGTACACACTTGCGAGGTGCATGCGCGGCATAGGGAAAACGCATGCACTTCTATGTGTGTACTCACTGAGTCCACACTTTAAAGTGTGTACTTATTCAAGTACACACTTCTAGGTGCGTGCTTAGGCAAGTACACACCTCGAAGTGCATGCTTGTAAGCATGCACCTAGAAGTGTGTACTGAGTACACACATAGATTTTGTGTGTATCCGTTCTTGTTTCACACCCAAATTGAGGGAAATTCTACCCAAAACGGGAGAAAACTCACCCCAAACCGATTTTTTTTCTGTCAGTGTAATATGCACTGCCTTAACTCTGCTACACCAGGGGGCAGCAACGGCCTTGGGAGCACGTGAGCCCATGCGCCCCACCTCTGCAGAGGTTACGGACTTCTTCGAGATAGAGAAAACAAGGCCGTTTTTAGCAAAACGCTTTGCACAGATCGAAAGAGCACAAAATTTAGGGTGGCTTAGACCCATTGGCCTTTCTAAAGTTTCCAATTTAACTTGAAACAAGGGAGGAAATGTTGACAACGAGATGGCGCCACCAAGGTTTTTTCTTAAATATTCGATTTTTTGTGTTTTTCGGTGTTTTTACTTGGATTTATTGTGGGCTAAAGTGTCAGTTTCAAGAGTGGCAATAAGTTTAAGCCACCCAAAATTTTATGCTCTTTCGATCTGTGCAAAGCGTTTTGCAAACATTGGCCTAGTTTGAATGATCTCAAAGAAACCAGTAACCCCTGCACCGAGGTGGGCGCATGGGCTCACGCGCTCCGTAGGCCGTTTCCACCCGCTGGCTACACTAAATGTTTGTGTAGAATATTTTGCACGTGGCGATGCATGATTTTGAACATGCGTAACGTTTTGCACAAAATTGTGCTCAAATTAGAATAAATTGATGCATATTTACGCACTATATTAAGCAAAGTCCACGTATGCACATATTCGTGCAACTTACACGTTCAAGATTCTACACAAACATTTAGTGTTGGGTAAAACTGAGGCGTAGTATTACCCCCTGTTTTCGAGCGTAGTCATTCTACGCTCAAAATCAAGTGGAACATAAGAGGCTCATTCATCAAGACTCCCCGTACCCAAATGCATGGAAGGATTTCTGATAGATGCTTCATTTCAAGCGTAACGTCTTCAAGCGTATTATTGTGCTTGACTCAGGCATACGCTTTAGTTTTACCAGTTAACCAGCGAACCGTCTATTACGTCCATTGCGCTCTATTGCGCCTCAAAATTACCTGGATCACCAAAAAATAGACCAAAACCGTCCGAAAATAGGTAAAATTCTGACAATTTTGGTGAATACGTAGACTATTACGCGTGCTATTACGGATGCAGTGACCAGACTATGGCGCTAGTGCTCATTTCGTTAGTCTCTGCACACCAAATTTCTTTTATACAATTTATGTCTGTGGCTCCCTCCAATTAAGTGCATTTTTGATTCTGCCAGAGACACTCTGAATTATTTTTTTTTTCTGACGCAGGATCCTTCACTACTGGAAATCGAGCCACTAACGTTCTTCAACAACCGCAAGACCCAGGCCCCCGTCAACATGTACGACTGCCGCTTCAATCCGCCGGACGGCTGGGACCAGCGCAAGCCGAGATGCGACCGGCGGCTAGTCAGCCACGTGCACCCCGAGATCTACAATGAGGTTAGTCAGCCACACACACTAAATCACTGGTAAAACTAAGGCGTAGTATTACGCCTTTCGTGAAGCGTGCAGTCTTTACGCCCTTCTTGAAGCGTACAAGAGCTCATGCGCTCTTTTCCTCCTATCTAAATGCATGGGGGAATTGTCTTGAAGCGTAGTACGCTTCAAGAAGGGCGTAAGTCTTCAAGCGTACTCTGCAAACTGAAGTGTGTACATGGTACACTCTTATTAGAGCATGCTTCCAAGCACACACTTATTTACAGCATGCTTCCTAGGCACACGCTAAAATAGAGTGTGCCTGGCAAGTACACGCTAAATAAGCGTGTGCCTGCAAGTGCACGCTATAATATACTCGATTAGTCCTATCTAAAAGCATGGACCAGTTAAAGTGTACTTCCAGGTACACTCTTATTTAGCGTGTTCTTGACAGACACACTCTATTATAGCGTGTGCCTAGCAAGCATGGTGTAAATAATAGTGTGCTTGGAAGCATGCTCTAATAAGAGTGTACTATGTACACACTTCAGTTTGCAGAGTAGTTGTATGCTTGATTAAGGCGTAGAACTACGCCTCAGTTTTACCTACCAGTGACGTTTTGGTTCAAATTTTGTACGAGACATGACAGTTTTTTGTGCAGATGAACTTTTCGTACAATTCTGTACGAGATTTTGTACAAAGATGAGGAAATTTGTGCAGATTTTCGTACGAAAATTGTACGTAAATTTCATCTGCACAAAAAACTGTGATATCTCGTACAAAAATGTACATAAAATTTAGTGTGCATACACTCAATGCCTTTTTACACTTCGACGGGTTCAATTCAAGCGATCTTACACACTAATTTACATTGTCGGTTTTTGTGCATACGTAACGCTCGAAATTAAACATGCACTGGGCAAGAAAGCACTAAATCGTGGATTGTCACGTACAAATTCACGCGTTACAAAGTGCATGTTAAATTTCGTGCGCGGATGCGCACAAAAACCTACGTAGTAATTTAATGTGAATCTGGGCGTTTCCGTATAAATATTCATCTGAAACGCGAACAAATTTCTAAGAGTTTGATTATTTGAGACAGCTGACAGCTACAAATCAAAATAATTCGTGGTTTAATTCACACAAACTTCAAGATGAAAGTTCGAAGAAACCAGTAGTGCTTGTAGAATTATGTCCTGCTTACTCTCTTTTCGTCCATAATGACCAAACTTGGTGAAATTCGCTTGCGTTTCCGATAAGATTCTTTACATGGAAACGCCCAAAAAACATCTTGTGAATGGGAACCCTTGACTTTTTGTAAGTGACGCCACAAAATTTTGAGCATACGTGCTTTTTTTGAAAAATTAATTTGTACGAAATGTCACTGGAATCCTTATAGACGCAGGATACGCTTTGCGTGGGCAAAAGGCGCTTTTTTTGGCCTCCCGTCACATCACCCATGTATTCAGCGCCCCCTTGGAAAGTAACACGTTGAAGTGAGCAGTGGCAGGTCCAGCCAGACACCAGACACGGCCGGCAGGAAGGAGAGGGGGGGGGGGGAGTACGACACAAGGCACGAACAATGGTCTGCTGAGGGAGACCAAGTGTTACTTTGCGCCTGCCTCGGGTGAGAACGTGATGGAAGGTTTTATTATTTGACACACGACAGTACACGGTATACAAAAATTGTCGGTTTCCCGCTCAGCGTGCCCCGGGCGGGGATCGAGCTGGCGATTCCGTTTTGATTGGCGTTTTCTCTCAGAGGATAGAGGGGGAAAAGTCCAACGCTAAACCAATGCGCAAGTACAGTTTACGAGGCGCGCGCCTGACGATATTGTGTTCCTCTGTGTGTGTGTGTCAGAGAGAGAGAGAGAGAAAGAGTGAGAGTGAGAGAGACGGAGAGAGAGAGAGAGAGTGAGAGAGACGGTGAGAGAGAGAGAGAAAGAGTGAGAGTGAGAGAGACGGTGAGAGAGAGAGACTTTAATTGATTAAGAGAGTGCTTGGCGCGTGTGTGTTAGTGTGAGGGGTGTGGGTACTCTTGAATGACCCCCCTTCCTTCTTTATTGCAATTCACACCTGTAATCAAGGCCCAATCCTCAGGGATGTGTTCATTGCTGTGCACACTGAGGGTCTAATATAGCTCGTTGCTGTTGGCAGGAGGAGCGCAAAGTGGTGCCGGTTACGTGGTCTTTGTGGCACGGCCGGCCCAGCCTGAGGCAGCTGGACGTCCCCGACAAGGCGCACGCCCGTCGGCCCCAGATAGTCACCTTCTACCGTCGCTTCGGACTCAACCTGCAGATGGAGATGGAGCAAAAACCCGTAGGCCAACGCACATTGTTCAAGCTGCACTCTCAAAACCTTACAAATGATTTCCGCTTCACAAAGAATAAAGGTTGATATGACAAAGGATTTTGAGCATACGTAAGCTTATAAAGAAAATACTTTGTAATTTACGAACTATTTCATCTTATAACAAACTAAATAGTTTGTACCTTACATATGCTAAAAATACTTCGTAAGGTTTTCAGGGTGCGGCCGGCAGAATCACGTCGTACGTATGCAATGGGAAATAACTCCGGATTGCGGAATCCACAGCAAGGGGTTACCCACTCTGAAAAACACCCAGTCCTGGAATCATTCTAAAAAAAGTCTCTCAAAATTTTATCAAAAATCCTTCAAGTTTTAATGAAAAGTCATTCTTTTCTTGTAGTGGCGACGCAAGTCAATCAACATAGTAAAACGTTTGGAAATCCTCACTTGTCTCGTGGAATGAGTGCGGGAATCGAGGGAGTCCAGGATCGTGAACACCAAAGTAACGAGTGGGTAACACCTATCGGTACACAGTTAACTTTTTTCAAAATTTTGTACTTGTCCGTACACAATAATTTTGTATAACTTTCATTCTTCTGTATATATTTGAATGTGAAATTCGTGCGAAATCTTCTGCGAGTTTGCGCAACATTCCCGCATGTGCAAAGTTGCGTCGAACGAATTGCAGATTCAGTTTGTTAAGGCGCGGGTTGAAACGGTTTTAATTTGTTTTTAAACATTGCGGCACCTATTGCAAAGGCCAGTTTGTGACTTATATTTCTAAAAAGACGGAAGGAGTTCTAAAATTTTGAGTTATTTCCTCTTGTACTTTTTAAAACTATTAGTTCGAAGTGTGCCAGATTGATAAAGTTCTATGATTAATGTCTTGTTTTTTCTACTTTCCGCTGCTTACAGTCCTAACGGGTCGTCACACCAGTGGCACGCTCAGAAGTTCGCCTTTCAAGACAAGATACTCACCTGTTCGGTAATACACGCCCAAATTCCAAGAATAAAACAATTTCCTCCCCGCGTTCTTTGTGTCTCTCCGTCTACCTTCTAGTGCAGGCAGCCCGCGCTCTATTTGCGGCGTTTTTTCTCCTCTTCCTTCTTTTTCCGTTCCCGTAACCACCGCGTGAGTCGCCATCCCTAGAATGGGATTCTTAATTAAGATGCTAACTTAGACGCGAAAACGCGCTGCACTAATTAACGGGGAATACGAGGCCGAAGTGCTGCTTGTTACAAAGTAGAACCGCCGCGCACGGTGGGCCAGAAGACCGGCGCAGGTGGCCAAGACTCTAGACGAGTTTTGAGCTCCAGAGTCGCTAATTGGGAATCGAACCGAAGGTGTGACCCCGCCAATGGATTCCTTGATCGGAGAGTAATCCATTGGTGGGGTCACACGTTTGGTTGCAGTCCCATATAGCGACTCTAGGGCTCAAAACCCGTCTGGAATTTTGACCGCCTCCACCGGTCTTCTGGCCCACTGTGCGCCGCGGAGGCCGTTTGGCCAGGCCGCCGCCTAGGCCGGACAGACATGCGATGCCTCCAAATTTGGCCGCCGGAAAGGGGGATGGCGAACGAACCGCTCCGCAGCCTCACCGTGGGACAGAAGATCGGCGCAGGTAGCCTAAAGTCAAGACGCGCCTCTACACACTAAACTCTTGTGGACTTTTTTAATGCATAATTATGCACTTTTTATGCCTAGTTATGCATGCACAGATACATACGTAAGGTGTGTATAATATTATGCATCATTGTGTACATTTTGTGCATCTTCTGGCATAAAATGTACACAGTGATGCATAATATTATACACACCCTACGTACGTTTCTGTGCATGCATAATTATGCATTAAAAACTCCACAAGATTTTAGTGTGTAACGGTCCTCTGACCCACTGTGCCCCCCCCCCCCCCCCCCCTGCAGCCAGGCGCTCCCTGCAGGTGCGACCCTAGCCCCACGTTCGTTGCCCGTTTGGCGCGCCTGGAACTTCTCATTCATTAACCGATGCTGCTCGAGACCACCGAGGCCAAGTGGGTCGTCGCCGCGCGCCGTGCGGACAGGGCACGCGCACGCACTCCGAGATTCTCCCCAGGGACCTGCCAAGTGCGCGGCATCGCGAGGTGCGCGCCTCCACCGCGACGGTCTTTGGGGGGGGGGGGGCTGGAGCGGGCCACGACTCTTCCAGGGCAGTCTCGGTGGCCAGCTCCCAGAAGAAATGATTTCTTGAATCAAGTGAAATTTACTTGATGCAAGTAATTTTTTGCATTAATGTGCCTTAGTAAAATTCTGCTTTGAGCGAAGTAGAAATATTCTTGATATGGTTAGAGCTGAATGAATGCAAAGCCTATTAGTATTGATCTGACACTGAGTTTAGCTTGAATCAAGTATTTTTAATGAAGTAAAATATTTTACTTTTTTCAAGAAATCATTTTTGTGGGTGTGGAGCGCACAATGGGCCAGAAGACCGGCGCAGGCAGACAAAACTCTAGACGCGTTTTTAGCTCCAGAGTCGCTAACTGGTATTCGAACCGATGGTATGATCTCAATGGACTGCTCTCCGAACGAGGAATCCCTTGTTCACTCTCATCCTTCAATAGACATTTTAGTAACATTCGTAAGCGTTTGTGTACATTAATATAATTTCGTTAAGAAGCATAACGGATTTGTTAAGACGAAATTGGTTACATTATTTATAAAACAAATAAGAATGTTGATATGCTCATAAATGTGCACAAAAGTCAATATTCATTAAATAAAAACTCAATGTGAGTCTAAGAGTGTTCGGTTTTAGTCCCATTCAGCGACTGTGCAGCTCAAAACGCGTCTATACACTCTTAATCTGGGGTGTTCTGAAACGAAGCGCCTTTGTCAGTTGCATCCACTTTTAGAGCGTCCAAGGCGCTTTCTGGGCAAACGCCATAGGTGCTTCCTACTGAAACGCCTTTGTCGCTCTCTGTCGAGACACCTTGCAATTCATTGATGCCCTGGATCAAAAGGTGCCTCTCATGAAAACACCTTTTTAATGCATTGTTATTAGCCGCATGAAAAAGGTGTTTGCTGCCAGAACGCCTTGTCAATGGTGGCGAACTGCTATGGCTAGCAAAGGTGTTCCCGTGGGAGTCACCTTTTGATCTAGGGGCTCATTGAATAAATAAATTCATTGACTGGTTTGTGTGTTAGGTGTCTCGACAGAGAGCGACAAAGGCGTTTCAGTAGGAAGCACCTATGGCGTTTGACCAGAAAGCGCCTTGGACGCTCTAAAAGTGGATGCCACTGACAAAGGCGCTTCATTTCAGAACACCCCAGATTAAGAGTGTAGTTTTGCCTGGCGCGGCGCCGGTCTTCAGCCCCACTGTGGGGTGGGGGTGGAAAGGGGACGAGGGGGGGGGGCGGCACCAGTGTAGGTAAGTCCCCCCGCTTGCGAGTAGCGTGACACTGCGCGGTCGAGGGTACAGCCGACAGAGCGGGGCGGGCAAGGCTGGGCAGGGCTCGCCTCGGACAAAGACAAACGGAAGAGAAAAGGGTCCCAAGGAAGGCGGGACGAAAGCCCTGCTAGCACCCTTAGCGCCCTCAGCCCTAAGCCCTGTGGCGTTGGGCCTAACAAAAGGGCTCGGCGGTGACCTCGACACTCTTCTCGCCGCGCGGCCGGCCGGCCAGCCAGGGCAGGCAGCCAGGGCTGGGGTGGCGGCTAGCTGGGCCGGCCAGCCAGGGCAGCCAGCCAGTCTGCCTACTCGGTTAGTCCGGCGGGCCGGGGCTGCAGGCCGGTCCCGCCGCGCTGTCTTTCTCGCACCAACTGGTCCAGAAGACAGACGCAGGTGGCCAAAACTCTAGACGCGTTTTGAGTTCCAGAGTCTCTAAGAAGGAATCGAACCGAACATGTGACCCGACCCTGTCGATGCCTGGTTCGGACAGAAATCCATTGGTGGGGGCAGACGTGCGGTTTGAGTCACATTAAGCGACTCTGGAGCTCAAAACGCGTTTAAAATTTTGGCCGCCTCCACCGGTCTTCTGGCCCTCTGTGCGCCAGACGTCCCTTGAGAGGGACAGCGCGGCCACTGCTCTGTTCGGAAGCGGCCTGCCGGACCCAAGCCCAGCTTGAACAAAGCGGCCGGTGCCTGCGGCCACGCGGCGCAGCTCTCCCCCCACCAGGTGACCAACCGCG
The DNA here is from genome assembly GCA_030522485.1 of Stenchaetothrips biformis. NCBI lineage: Eukaryota > Metazoa > Arthropoda > Insecta > Thysanoptera > Thripidae > Stenchaetothrips > Stenchaetothrips biformis. The sequence continues at coordinate 6,260,070 of CM060093.1, read as the reverse complement.
ATTTATTCCCAGGTCATCTTCCCTGCCGGACTTGGCCGGTGCCACAGCCTGTGCCACAGGTCGGGCCACTTCCTATTGAACCGAGCCAGGGACCGCCTCCTCTGCCGAAAACTGCGAGGCCACGCACAGTGGGTTTAGAAGACCACTGCAAAAATTTCCGTGTTTTGGTACGGAAAATGTACAGAAAATGGGGTACAGAAAAGGTACGGACCCTCCGTACTGGTTCTCTGTGGTCCCCATAAGGATCTCATGTAAACTGCTACAGAGAACATGTACAGAACCTCCGTGGTTGGCAAGGTACGGACGGTCCAGGTAAAAAATTGACCATACATTTTCCGTGTAATTTCTGTACTTTTTTCTATCAGTGACCGGTGGAGGCGGTGAAAATCTCGAACGTGTTTTGAGCTCCAGAGCCGCTTAACAGGAATTGAACTGGACTTGTGACTCCACCAATGGATCGCTCTCCGGATAAGGAATCCGTTGGTAGGGTCACGCGGTCGGGTCGACTCCTGTTTATCGAGTCTGGAGCTCAAAACGCGTCTAGAATTATTGGCCGCCTCAACTGTCTTCTGACGCTGGGCACGTTCCACCTTTTTCTGCGGCCACGGAAGGCTCCACCACTTCAGTGCACATTCTGATGGGATGCGCTGATAAAATTGAAGCACAGATGCTCTCTTAATGTCTTCCGGTGAAAGGCTGCACCGACGTTCTAAAGATTTTTCTTCATAGTACGAAAGAAATTCGACATAGTATCTACTCGGTCTGTACTCACTGAAATTTTTTGTACAAATTTTATGCACGAGACAAAGCAAGTTTTTTGTGCAGATGAACTTTTCGTACAAATTTGTAAGTGATTATGGATAAATATATGGAGTTTTTCGTAAGAAAATTATACAAAAAGTTCATTTGCACAAAATACTGTTGTGTTTTGTACAAAATTGTACTTAACATTCAGTACGCACAATGCATTTTCAGATGTAAGTTACAGATACAGCACACTAAAATCTTGTGGAGTTTTTAATGCATAATTATGCATGCACAGAAACGTACGTAAGGTGTGTATAATATTATGCATCACTGTGTACATTTTATGCAAGAAGATGCACTAAATGTTCACAATGATGCATAATATTATACACACCTTGCGTATGTATCTGTGCATGCATAACTATGCATAAAAAGTGCATAAATATGCATTCAAAAAGTCCACAAGAGTTTAGTGTGAGCTTCACCACCATGAAGGATCGAGGATCTTCATCATAAAATAGAACATTTTCATCATGACATGGAGAATTTTTACCATCTTAAAGAGGTTTTGTCAATATGGAGAGCCTTTACCACAAGATTTTAAGAATACGCTATCAAAATGCTTCGTAGAATTTCAATTGTGTGATCATCTGACTTAAGAGCGTGTATCCAATGGGTTTCCCATATGACATACGTTGTCAGGTCTGATGTCCACAGAATTCTCCCATGCATTATTATAGGTTTGGAACAGATAACCACGCTGGAAGCCACGCGTAGCAACCACTACGTTTGAAGAAAGGCGTGAAAGCACGCCGCAGTTCTACCCGAGCGGGCAGCCGGGCTGGTTGCACGCCGCCTGCAGAGCCGGGGGTAGGCAACCCGCGGACAGCTGCGTTTGACGGGACGGCCTGCACGCAGGGTGCCCTGCCGCTGCGCAGCCGCGGACACTGGCGGCCCGCGGGACCGCGGTAGGGGGAAAGGGGGGGGGGAACTCTGTGTTTCTCTTGCCCTCCCGAAGCCAAATGTAATCTCACATTACACACTACCCCCCCACAAAGAACAATACAAACTGCGCACAGTGGGCGGGCAGGTGCGTTCACGATGTTGGTGTAGTGCCGGTCGGCCCTTCTCCTTGTCTTTCATGTCTACCTCCTCGCCCCTTCTCCTCCAGTCCTCCTTTCTGTTTATGCTCTATTATAAGGCAAGGCCGCTCGTCTCCAGGGCCTCGAAGGGAGGCAGGCCACGGGGTGCACTGGGAAACAGAGGCGTCACACTCTATTGTGTCGGCACTTTCTCGTTCCACCGAACTGGATGTCGTGAGTTCACAGTGAATGTGTTTGTGCAATTTCTTACTTAGTCTCACACATCTTAATGGCACAAATTTGCACACAGAATCGCACCAATTCGTATGAGTTTCCGTACATTTGTGTCCCATGATGCAATTTTAAGCACATCCGTCGCTGATACGATTAGTGTCCACCAGGTGATACAAATTGTACAATAAAAAAGCAATTTGCAATAGGCATTGGACAATTTTTAACACCTGGTGGACATGAAATTGTATCAGCGACGGATGTGCTTAAAATTGCATCATTCATGGGACAAAAAAAGTCCCATGACATTTCTGTAGTCATCTGACATAACAGCGTATCTACTATAGGTTTCCCATATGACATACGTTGTTATGTCAGATGAACACAGATTTAGAGTGTACAAAAACCAGGCATGCTCAAAATTTTGTGAGAACTCGCACACAAATTCTTCAAAAGTAATTGAGTTCCATGAGAGGTGTTACAGTAATAACGTCCTATGCAAAAATTGTTGTGAAAATTGGCCGGAAAAATACACGCATCATGTGATCTTGTTTGGGTTGAGTAACGATGTTTAAAAGTCACTGCTCTTTGGGGCCTTTTTTAGTGTCTCTTTTCCAGCAAATCCTGCTATTTGTCGCCCGCCATACTTCACAATCTCATTTCCACAAAAGTGTCTTGCGCAATTTTTTTTTTTCAATATCCGCAATATTTTAAACGAGCAGCCCATGCGGGAGCTCATTTCCATCTCATCGGTGAAAGGTGCGCCACATTAGCTCGGCTTGTGAGGCAGCGAAATGAGAAATGAAGAATGCGAATAAATTATTGTATATTTGAGAAGTGCGGCAGAACGAGTGGCCCTGTGGGAGGAAGGGGGAGAGAGGGAAAGAAGGAGAGAGAGGGCGAGTAACACACACGTGCTGCCATGGCGCGCCATTCCACAGACCTTTATCTCATCGCGTAACGCGCGCGCTCTTGTTTGTTTTTGCTATTTTTTTTTTGTCCGCGCGTGTGCGTCTTTTTCTCTCTTCCTTTTTTTCCTTTTTTAGGGACGTCCCCTGGCCAGCCAGTCGTTTTATTTACTCTTTTTCGCCTTGCCCGGCCTTGCCTGTGGTGGCGACCCGGCCAAGGCCTTGGTCCGGCCGCACAGACGGCTCTGCTCGGAAAAATAAAAAGAAATGGTTGTACCAACGATTATGTTGATTTTGGGATAGCCAAGAAAAAATTCTTAGGTGTACTATGAATTTATAGTCAGAAAGAACATTTCGTTGCGACAACAATCAATTTCGTCAGAGGGACTTTAAGACAGGTCAATTTTTGGTCCACCTAACGAATAATTGGTTGTGAGAGCGAACTGTTCGTTGTGACAACAAATTGATTCTACTCCTCGCACACACTAAATGTATTTGTACAATTTTGTACGTGGTCTCACACAATTTTCAACATGCGAACTTTTTCGTCCAAATTTGTACGCAGAATCGCACAAATTTGTGCGAAATTTCGTACAAATTTGTACGAAAAGCACGTATGCGCAAAATTGTGTGAGGGCACGTACAAAAATTGTACAAAGGAATTTAGTGTGCAATATTTTCTTGGCTATCTCAATGTTAAAATAAGCACTAAATATATTTTACAATTTTGTACGTGGTCTCATACAATTTTAAACATGGGAACTTTTCCGCACTAATATGCACGCAGAATCGCACAAATCCGTGTGAAATTTGTATAAAATTTGTACGAAAAGCACGTCGTATGCGCAAAATTGTGTGAGAGACCATGTGCAAAAATTGTATAAAGGATTTTGGTGTGTCAATTCGTTTACTGGGAAGACTGGGGCGTAGTTATACGCTTCGTTCAAGCATAACTTCGCTTGAAGACTTCACGCCACACCCTTATAGTAGCGTCCGCTTCCCGAAATGTGAAAACCTACGCCTTACTTTCACCAGTGGTAGTACAACTAATTCTCTTTTCTGTGTGTGACCTCGCCGCAGCGACCCACAGTGTGGTCCTGCGCGGCCACCGTGGGGACAAAGACGAATAAAAGCGTGCATACAGAGGAAAAGGAGGGGAAGGGGGGGGGAGGAAATGAGGAATGCACAAGCCTAGGTCCAGACCGGCAGGCAATCTGTTACGTGTCTCGCCATCTCGCAGCGACACGGGTTGTAGTCGAGGGTCGTCCGCGGAACGCGCCTCTGTCTCGCACTCATTTCTCATTGACACTACTCCTTGGGGAGCGCACAGTAAATGTGTTTGTACATTTCCGTAGGAGCACGCTTAAAACCTGACGAAGTATTTTTAGCATATGTAAGGTACAAACTATTTAGTTTGTTATACGAAGAAATAGTTTGTAAATTACGAAGTATTTTCTTTGTAAGCTGATGTATGCTCAAAATACTTTGTTATAACAAGCTACTTTTCTTTGTAAGGACTGAAATAGTTTGTAGGGTTTTCTCAGTGAGGTATCACACAATTATTTTGAGCATGCGAAAGTTTTCGTAAAAATTAGTTCTCTGCTCTGACCAATGGGGATAAGAAATTAAGAAGCTAGCTTAGAGCGCTGAAGAGGCGGTCGCCCTGAAAAGGGACCTTGGTTCGATACCAACATTTTCCTCTTCTTACTTCTCCTCAACTTCAGTACTTGCACTCTGAAATTGAACTGAGTTAATGAGTGTGTCGTCGTAGCTCAGGTAGAAGAGCAATGCGTCTTTGGAGGGTATCCTCCTCGAGGGGGTGGTAGAGTAGAGGCATCATAAAGGGTTACATGGAAATTCAGTTGCGTAAATACTCCCAGGTGAACCGACCTGGTGGTGAACAAGGGCTTCAGAGAACTGTCAGGTGTCGCCTTTTGGCCTCCCAAGACCCATCGCAATGACACCTGAGCTACGACTACACTACACACTCGTTTCCAATGTCCAATCTTAAAGTGATGGTACTGGGCTGGAGAAAGAAGAAGACGAAAATGTTATATGTCATAGTATCGAACCCAGGTCCCTTCTCGGGGCAGCTGCCTCCTCAGCGCTCTGAGCCACGGAGACCCCATGCGCCAACAAGGTAGACCGTGAGGTTTGTAGTGTGCACAAATTGTGTGAGGCCACGTACTACAAAACTGTACGAGTACAATGACGGCGTCAGCTTTAGAACAGTTTCCTCGCACCAAGTATATTTGTGGTCTGTTTGACGTCCAGATTTGAGTATGTCTTTCTTCGTCCGAGAAATGTCTTCTCCGCGTGCATGAAGTTGGCTTGGCACTGCTGACCGGCGCCGCCGCCACTGTACCTCCGCACATGGAACTTCCGAACCGCAAAGCCCAACTCCTTCCCTCTCGTCCTCTTCTCACTTTGCCGAATTTTTTCTCCAGCCTCTCTTTTTCGGCTTGGCACGGGGTAGACGTGGAGGTCACGGCGTGATGCGAAACCGGCCTGGCTGCGTCCGAACGCCCCGCATAGTGGGCCAGAAGACTGGAGGAGGCGGTCAAACGGGTGCGGGTCGCCCCCCTTCCTTAGGGCCTAGGCAGGCCAAGGCGGGGTACAGTGGGCTAGAAGACCGACGCAGGCGGCCAAAACTCTCAACGCGGTTTGAACTCCAAAGTCGCTAATCAACACTCGACCGAACCAATGGATTCCTGGTTCGCAGAGCAATAGAGTAACTCCACCCCAAGGTGGACCGAGATCTGGGATTGGGTCACGGATTCGGTTCAAACTTTGTGGGTTCAATAGGTACCACTAGGACCTATCAACCCTAAAAGGAAAGTTGGCTAGCTCAAATAGAACCTGAGATATTTGCATTTTTCTAAATTTGACTAATATAGCGGAAAAATGTCGCTTTCTGATTTTTAAATGGTAAAAGTTGTTCGCTTAGTTCTGGCTTATGTTTCTTCTTTCTAGTCATAAAAAAAGAAGAAAAATGGTGGTAGGCCAAGATTTGTACGTTGCTTGGTTTGGCCTATTCGAGCAATTTTGTCGAATTCATCGAAACTCTCATACCCAAAATACTCCACCTTGGATTTGACCCAGGTACGTCTCGTTTTACTTCTTTTACTCTAATAAACAATTGCTATATAGTCCCTAGCACCAACAATTCCATATAAGCCAGAAAATCAAAAACACATTTTTCAATTTTCTACTTTCACCTATTTTTGGCGCTTTTGTCAAGATTGGGGCTTCTACATGAGCTTGGGTGATAGGAAAGATCCTCCCTGCCCTCAATTTAGATAGTATCAACACAAACAAAGAGACCCAAACTCAAGGTGCACTAAAAATTTATAATGAAATTGTTTCGAGCAAATTTTAAAAGTTTACGAGGGGTGTGAGGAATTTAAATCGGAGGAAAATGTAATGCTTCAGCCAAAAGGGGATTTGTGGTGCATTAGTTAGCTTTCTCTAGTAGGTATGGTTCCCTTTTAACCATGAGAATGTTCCTCCTTGATAACCAGTGTTAAAACCCTGATATGGTATGGGGTTGTTGGACTTACGATTTCAACGTATTAACAAAGTAATGATCCATTTATTTAGGTTGTTTGCAACGTGTAAGCTGAGCCCCCTTAGTCTTAAGTCATCCGGTTGGTCTCAAATTTACAAACCAAATGGAACCAGGCTCAGTTATTGAGACTAAGCGGTTGAAGTTATATGTTGCAAACCTAAATAAATGGATCATTACTTTGTTAATGCATTGAAATCGTAAGTCCAACAAACCCATACCAAATCAGGGTTTTAACACTGATTATCAAGGAGGAACATTCTCATGGTTAAAAGGGAACCACACCTACTAGAGAAAGCTAACTAATGCACCACAAATCCCCTTTTGGCTGAAGCATTACATTTTCCTCCGATTTAAATTCCTCACACCCCTCGTAAACTTTTAAAATTTGCTCGAAACAATTTTATTATAAATTTTTAGTGCACCTTGAGTTTGGGTCTCTTTGTTTGTGTTGATACTATCTAAATTGAGGGCAGGGAGGATCTTTCCTATCACCCAAGCTCATGTAGAAGCCCCAATCTTGACAAAAGCGCCAAAAATAGGTGAAAGTAGAAAATTGAAAAATGTGTTTTTGATTTTCTGGCTTATATGGAATTGTTGGTGCTAGGGACTATATAGCAATTGTTTATTAGAGTAAAAGAAGTAAAACGAGACGTACCTGGGTCAAATCCAAGGTGGAGTATTTTGGGTATGAGAGTTTCGATGAATTCGACAAAATTGCTCGAATAGGCCAAACCAAGCAACGTACAAATCTTGGCCTACCACCATTTTTCTTCTTTTTTTATGACTAGAAAGAAGAAACATAAGCCAGAACTAAGCGAACAACTTTTACCATTTAAAAATCAGAAAGCGACATTTTTCCGCTAAATTAGTCAAATTTAGAAAAATGCAAATATCTCAGGTTCTATTTGAGCTAGCCAACTTTCCTTTTAGGGTTGATAGGTCCTAGTGGTACCTATTGAACCCACAAAGTTTGAACCGAATCCGTGACCCAATCCCAGATCTCGGTCCACCTTGGGGTGGAGTTACTCAATACAACCTTGGTGGAGTCACACGTTCGGCTCGAGCAACTCTCGAGCTCAAAACGCGTCCGGAAGTTTGACTGCTTCCACCGGTCATCTGCTGGTGCGTATAGGGGGGGGGGGGGGGGCACAAGTGTCATGACCCCCCTCCTTTTGCCCTTAACAAAACGCCCAAAGGTAGGCAATTTGCCACACAATCCGCCTGGAAGTAGGCAAAAAGCGCGACATGACTCACTCCTTTCCTTGAGTCTAGATACGCCTTTGGTCATCTGGCCAACTGTGCGGGTGGGCTGTGGCGCGGCGTTGGACGCGGGCCGGGGTGGTCGCTCGGGACACAACCGAGATTTAAAATCGCGAACAAGCGCCGCAACCCCTCCGAAGGTGAGGCCCTGCGAGAACGCGCGGCCCGGACTCGCGCTTCGTCAACTTCGGGCCACGCGGTCAGATGACGGAGTCGTCCTTGGAATTGCTCTGGAGACGTCTGTTTGCCGAAGACACTAGCCGGGCCGTTGCCGACGGAGTGCAGTGCGCCATCGGCCCGCCGGGACCCGTTCCCACCCATTTCCCATTCACTGCCACACTGCACCGGTCTTCATGGGGACCGTCCGGCGCAAGGCATGCTTGCAAAACTCTCGGCTCGCAGCGCACCAAAGCACAGAGTGGGCCCAGAAGACAGGCGCAGGCGGCTAAAACGTTTGACGCGTTTTGATCTCCTGAGTTGCTTAATGGGACTCGATGTGAACGTGTGACCCCGAGGGGTGACTCACTGTAAGATTTTGTGTACAATGAATGTGGGAATGTGTTAGAATGTGCAAGATTTCTGCTGTATTTGTCACACATGTTGCCTACTTACAGGCGTTTTTGCCTCCAGAATGTGGGAATGTGTTCAAATTTTGTACAACGAATGTGGTAGGTTGTGCCCCCTGACCCCGACTATGGATTCTTTGTTGAAGCAATCAATTGGTGGGTTCTCACGTTTGGTGCAAGTTTCATTTAGCGACTCCGGAGCTTCGTGGCCTCAAAAAAGGTCGTGCTTACGTAAGTATACAGCCTGCTCTCGAAATTTAGCGCATTTGTACAAATTTGTGCGAAAAGTCACGCATGCGCGGCATGCACAAAATTTCGAGAGCAGGATGTGTTTTCAAAAGTTGCGCGAATTAATTGAGTGGAGACAGAAAAGCTTTTAGGACCCCGACTGACGTAAGTCCTCGTGTTTCGTTGTTTTGTCCCTAAAATAAATTAATCAAATCAAATTTCTCTCTCTCTCTCTCTCTCTCTCTCTCTCTCTCTCTCTCTCTCTCTCTCTCTCTAATTCAAAAGGTCTTCAGTTCATTGGCTCAGTTAAGACGTTCAGTCTCGTTCATTCCGCCTAATATCAGGAAAACCTTAGTGTCATCACTCATAATGCCTCATCTCGACTACTGCTCAGTACTCTTCACTGACATCTCTGATGGTAACAACCTAAAATTACAGCGGCTCCAAAATGCATGTGTTCGTTTCATTACTGGGGCGTCACGTTTTGAGCATATTACACCCTACTACAATGAGCTAGATATTCTGAAGATCCATGATAGGCGGAAGCTAGCAGTAGCTACAATGATATTTAAAATAATTGTTACTAAAACTCCAACATACTTGTACGATAGGTTTAATTTCACCTCCACCAATAATTTGTGTCCGACCAGGTCCAACAAATTGCAACTTGTAATTCCTGTCCATAGAACAGAAAAATACCACTTGTCTTTTCTAATTCAGTCTAGCAAAATTTGGAACGAACTGCATTTGTACACCTATGTTCATAAAAATCCCAATACTATCAAAACTACCATAGATAAGCTCATTCGTGCTGATGTGTGAATCCATGTCCTGTCTTTAGTGTGCCATCTTTGCGTTAAAATAATTTTTTCTGTACTTAGTGCCATTTACTTAAGTCTTGTTTTACTCGTTTATTGTTATAGTTACTTAAGAGGGCGGGTCTACATGCCCAGTGGTGCTTCTTAGCACTTTCATGTAAACCCTTAAAAACAATAAATCAATAAATCAAATCTCTCTCTCTCTCTGTCTCTCTCTCTCTCTTTCTTTCTCTCTATCTCTCTCTTTTTCACTCCCTCTCTCTCTCTCTCTCTCTCTCTCTCTCTCTCTCTCTCTCTCTCTCTCGCTCTCTCTCTCTTTCTCTCTCTCCCCCAACCCCGGACTGATTCACCCTTTCCTCTTTTTCGAGGTGTACGGGAAGGGATCTTGAGCGCATGGCTTCCCTCGCTCTCATTTAAATACGACTCGTGCCCTGCCAGCTGCCTACATGCCAGGGGCGGGCTTGTATGCGGGGTGGAGCTATGTCGCCAGAAAAAAGCAGAAAGAAGAAGAAGAGGGAGACGAGGGAAAGGCAGCGCAAAAGAACGAGCAGGGAGAAGACGAACGCCGGCGCGCTGTTCTGCGAAAGCGGTATCCGGCGAGCCGAAGCAGCCGAAGCACACTGCAAATCCAAGTGTGGGACAGGCATGCACTAGATAACGTGGGACAAACTGTCCCACGTTTGTAAGCGTGGGACAAACTGTCCCACGCTTGTTAACGTGGGACACAGTTTGTCCCACGCTTACAAGCGTGGGACACGTACTTGTCCCACGCTTACAAGCGTGGGACACGTATTTGTCACACGCTTGTAAGCGTGGGACATGGTTTGTCCCACACCTGTAAGCGTGGAACACGGTTCGTCCCACACTTGTAAGCGTGGGACACGGTTTGTCCCACAGTTACAAGCGTGGGACAGTTTGTCCCACGTTATCTAGTGCATGCCTGTCCCACACTTGGATTTGCAGTGCAGGCGCGTGTGGGACGTGCCGTGGTGGCGTCCGACAGAGAGAGAGAGAGAGAGAGAGAGAGAGAGAGAGAGAGAGAGAGAGAGAGAGAGAGAGAGAGAGAGAGAGAGAGAGAGAGGAAGAGAGAGAGAGAGAAAGAGAGAGAAAGAGAGAGAGAGAGAGAGAGAGAGAGAGAGAGAGAGAGAGAGAGAGAGAGAGAGAGAGAGAGAGATACCTTGAGTTAAAAGCAATGTGCAAATTTGGTAGGCATGCACTCTAAATGTCTTACGATGAAATCTGAACTTCGTTACAGTGAATTCAGTGCAAGCCTAATACGTGCGACGCAAAATTTCTTCAAAATACGGATCTTTTGGAGGTTTCTATAGTAAGATATAAAGCAAAACCTTCCTAATGTAATGAAAACTGCCTTCGTATCATGGTTGCGCTATTTCCTTCGTAGATAATTTCTTTGTAAGACGTTTACCGAGTGCAGAGACGATGTGTGTGTGTGTGTATGGGTGGGTGGGTGAGAGAAAGAGAGAGATAGAGAGAGAGAGAGAGAGAGAGAGAGAGAGAGAGAGAGAGAGAGAGAGAGAGAGAGAGAGAGAGAGAGAAAGAAAGCGGGGGGGGGGGGGGAGCTGCATCGCTTTGACGTTGCGGTCGTTATAATAAACAGCAGCGGTGATGGGCGGGTTGTAATTTCATGATTCCGGCACACAATGCCCTCTCGAACTCTCTGCCGCGCCACTCCAAGTAGTGACTGCAGGCCCTGTGAGTTTAGGCCCTCCCTCGGCCCCACTCACCCCTCACCCCCGGATGGCTTTGCTGCCTGCACCGCCACACCCCACGCCGCCTGCGGGGCCACCTCCACCCCTTCCTGACTTCCGGCCCGCACCTGGACAGGATGAGGCATGACCCCCGGGCACGGCGTGGCACGGCACAGTGGGCGAGAAGACCGTTGAGGCGGCCAAAATTTCGGACGCGTGTTGAGTTCCAGCGTCGCTAAATCGCACTCGAATTGGCCATGTGACTCCACCAATGGATTCCTCTTTCAGAGAGCAATCCATTGGTGGGGTCACACGCTCGGTTCGAGTCCTATTTAGCGACCCTGGAACTCAAAACCCGTCCAGGATTTTGACCGGCTCCACCGCCCTTCTGGCCCACTGTGCGGCGTCGCACAGCCCGGCACGGCTTAGTGCAGGCCCAGGCCCTTTCTATAAATCCAAAGGTGAGACTTCTCGCCACTTGAGAGGCGAGACAAAATGTCTTGCCAAGTTTTGGTCAGACATCGAAGTCTCGCCACAATTTGGTCAGACAAAAATGTCTCGCCACAAAATGGTGAGACCTTTGTGTCTGGCCACAATGTGGCCGCACTTTTGAATCGAGTCAATACGATCCATGCAGCCTGTACCACGGTCAGAAAGCAAAGTCTCACCATTTTGTGGCGAGACATTTTTGTCTGACCACGTCTTGGCGAGACACCCAGGTCTGACCGAAACTTGGCAAGACTTTTCGTCTCGCCATATTTTGGCGCAAAGTCTTTCCATTAAATTCTCAGTGGCTGGGCCGGCGGCCCACACCCATGAGCGCCTATTATCCGCATTTCAAATTCATGAAGCCAAGGGGCAGCCGTTTTGTCCCGCACATCTCCACCGGCCGTGCCACCTACGCGTGCCGTGCCCTGCCGGCGGCCCCGCCCGCCCGGCGCACAGTGGGCCAGAAGACCGGGCTGCGGAGTCACTCCATAGGACTCGAACCGAACGTGTTACCTCACCAAAGAATTCCTGTCCGAACGAGAAATCCGTTGGGAGGATCACCCGTTTGGTTCGAGTCCTCTGTTCAGCGACTCTCGGGCTCAAAACGCGTCTAGAGTTGTGGCCGCCTGCGTCGGTCTTCTGGCCCACTGTGCGGCGGCTGGCCTGCCTTCCTGGGCGCCCCGCGCCGCCGCTTCCGGACTCCTGGTGGTGCGGCATGAGCGATGGCCTCTGCAGGCTCGATTGTGGCCGGGCGGGCCTGGACCGCGGGCCTGCGGAGGAGCCTGGCGAACGTAAGGCAGAATGACTCTTGCGGACTAAATTAATTCCTGAGTGAGCGGGACGCCTCCTCTCCTTCCCGCCCTCCCCCCTCTCACTCCCCCCTCCTCCCATCGGGCGCCGCAAGGGGAATGCAAAGGGAGCGCGCCGCCCAGACCTGCCGACCAACGGCCGCAAGTTTTTCCCGACGCGCGGGGCCGTCTCTAAACGACGAACACAGCAAGAATGGTTCCCGTTTTTCCCAGATACTTCCTGAAAATCGCCTATTTATTTGCCCTACACTTAAAATGCTTATGGACTTTTTGTCCATAACTATGACCCTATTTGTGCATACTAAAGTTATGTACAAATTTGCACATGAATGAGGTATGATTTTGTAAATACTTAAGAACAGTATGAAAATATTTTCGATTATGCATTAAATAGTACAAAGCTCACATAAGCACAAATATTGCCATAGTTATGAATAATGAAATTGTGTTGATACATGATATTGTAATGTTGTACACATGTTTGTACGTTGTCTAACACAATTTTCAACATGCGGACTACTTGGAAATTTTGTACAAATTTGTACGAAAAGTGCGTATACGCAACATTTTGCGGGTCCACGTCCAACAATGGCACAAAGGAATTTGGTGTGTACACACTAAATGTCATGGGACTTTTTACCACGTGATATGAATTTGTGCTTATTGCAGTTTGCTATTTCATTGGACAATTCGTATCACCAAGAGAACACAAAATTGAATCACCGAGGATGTGCTGACACAGCATCATTCATGGGCAAAAAAGGCCTTACACTTAGCGTGGACGTGGTGCAGAATACTGTATGTGTTTGTCGAAAATCACCAAATTAATGAACTGAACTGTTTTGCAGCGATGCCGCGTTTCATTTCGAGTGGACGCGCATGAGCTGGTGGACTGGACGGTCCCTCAGAGGGCAGTTTGCCGCAGCGCGCCCCGATCTAAATGTCCGCAAAGTCGCAAAGGAGCGGCCCAGCAGGCGCGGCGGCGAATATGCGAGCGACTTCTGTCTGGCAGTCCCCTCCACCGGAGGACAGTTCCGTCGCTCTTTCTCCGTCGCCCTCATGGGGCATGCCACCGTGGCACAGTGGGCCAGAAGACCGGCGCAGCTGGACATAAAGCTCCAGAACCGTTTTGAGCTCCAGAGTCGCTAACACGGAAAAAAGAAAATCGTTGACCCAACGAAAAATTTTGTTGGTTCCGTGATAACCGAAAAAAATTGTTTGAGGAGCGAAAAGTTTGATGGGGTAACGAAAACTTTGTTGGTCAAACTAACAATCTGTTAGCGCAAGAAAAAGACCCGTCAAAGGAACAGATTCATAATTTTGTCTCTCCAACTAACTTTTTTGCACCGCCATCGAATTGTTCGTCGTACCAACAAACTACTCGTTACGCGAACAAATTTTTCGTAACTCAAAGAAATTTTTTTCGGTTAGCACGGAACCAACGTACTTTTTCGTTGGGTCAACTAATTTCTTTTCTCCGTGAAACAGGACTCGAACCGAACGTGTGGCCGGCGGCCCCACCCATGCATTGCACACTAAATTACTATGTAGGTTTTTGTGCAGACGCAACGCACGAAATTGAACATGCATTTGTTGCGCCCTAAATTGTGCGCAAGAACGCACGATTTTTTGCATACCCGCGCACTAAATCGTGCATTGTCACGTATCAATTCGTGCGTTAAAAAGTGCATGTTTAATTTCGTGTGCGGGCGTGCATAAAAACCTACATAGTAATTTAGTGTGTGCACTCCCAACGAAGAATGTGTGGGGTCACACGTTCGGTTCGAGTCCCATTTAGCGACAGCTCACAACCAGGATTTTGACCGCCAACCTCTTGCGGTCTTCTGGCCACCGCGGTGCACCGGGGTGCAAAAGAAGAGACACAGAGGGACGAAGTGACTCTTCGGAATCTCGCCCGCCGTGGCCTCGCCGCCCCGGAAGAGGGGAAAGAACGATGCTGCGCGAAGGGGTGACCTGCCGTCTATATTAAACTGCCCGCGCGGGACTAGCAATCAATACGGCTGCGGTGAGAGGAATATTACGCCTACAGCGTGTGAGTGTGGGTGTGTGAGTGTGCGACAGAGAGAGAGAGAGAGAGAGAGAGAGAGAGAGAGAGAGAGAGAGAGAGAGAGAGAGAGAGGGAGAGAGAGAGAGAGAGAGTGACAGAGATGGAGACAGAACAGGAACAGAGAGAGGGGGGCAGAGAGGGTAGGTGTGAAGGTGTCTGTGTTTGAGAGGAAGTGTGTGTGGGTAGGTGAGAAGGTGTCTGTGTGTCAGGCGCGGATACAGGTGGGGAGGGGGGCAAAGAGGGTTTAGCCCCCCCCCCCAATAGCACCTAGATAACCACCTGAAAGGTAGGCGAATAGGCAAAAGGTGCTACTTTGCTCCTGTAAGTGGGAAAAGTGCTACTTTGCCCCACTCCCCCCAAGCCGCCTCTAGATCCGCCACAGCTGTGTGTGAGAGATGGTGTGTGTGAGTGTGTGTCTTTGTGTTTGTGTAAGAGAGGCTGTGTAGGGTGGGAATTGGAAATGCCTTGATGGGCTTTAGGTGTCTTGGCCGTTGTTGCGTACAACGGCCCTTAAGCCTGGGCGGACCTTTGAGTGGGCACCGCGCCACAATGGGCCAGAAGACCGGCGCAGGCGGCCAAAATAATTCTAGACGCGTTTTTAACCCTAGAGTCGCTGAATAGGACTCGACCCAAACGTGTTACCAGACCAATGGATTCCTCGTTCGGAAAGCGATCCATTGGTGGGGGTCACACGTTCGGTTCGAGTCCCATTCAGCAATGCAGCAGCTCAAAACCCGACAGAGATTTTGAACACATCCACCGGTCTTCAAGCCCACTGCTCACGTGCTGTAGGTGAGGCGGGGTGGGGGGTGGGGCGGGGCGAGGTGAGGCGGGGTAGGGGGTGGGGCGAGGTGGGGCGGGGTGGGGCGAGGTGAGGCGGGGTGGGGCGAGGTGAGGCGGGGTGGGGCGAGGTGAGGCGGGGTGGGGCGAGGTGAGGCGGGGTGGGGTGGGGCAAGGTGAGGTGGGGGGTGGGGCGGGGCGAGGTGCGGCGGGGTAGGGGGTGGGGCGAGGTGAGGCGGGCTGGGGCGAGGTGAGGCGGGGTGGGGCGAGGTGAGGCGGGGTGGGGTGGGGCAAGGTGAGGTAGGGGGCGAGGCGAGGTGAGTCGGCGGTGCAAGGCTTGCGAACTAAGCCATCGGCCCGGCCCTGCGCAGGTGCACTAGATGCTGCATTCCATCCCAGCCAAGGTAATGCCGTGAAACAAAACAATTTTTTAAAAAGTAATGCAAACAAAAACAACAATTTTAAGGCAAAACTGGCTTGCGCGGAAAAAATCTGTCCAGATCGAAGCACGCACTGCGATGTAATGCGGTATGCATTTAGCCGGTGTGCGCTCCGCTCCCCACCCAGGCCCCTCGGGGCCGCTAAATATTCCAACGCCTGGTGGAGGTGCCTCTAGGCGGCTCGGGGTCGAATTCGGGCCGGGCGGAGCTCGCACAGTGGGCCAGATGACGGGCGTAGGCGGTCAATCGTCTTTGCGCGCTTTGAGCCCCAGCGTCGCTGAATGGGACTCGAACCAGACGTATGACTCGCCCAATAGATTTCTTGTTAGGAGAGCAATCGATTGGTGGGGTCACACGTTCGGTTCTAGTCCTATTTAGCGACTCTGGAGCTCAAAAGGCGGCTGGGACTTTGATCGCCTCCATTCCTCCATCGGTCTTCTGGCCCACTGTGCGGAGCTTAGTACGGAGCGATATGCGGGGGGCAAACTAGGTGGGTCATGTAGAGTTTTCAAGGCCCTGTGCATGGCGATCAAAGGGAATACGGTCGGAGGCAGGACAAGCCGAGGAGGCCAAGCCGCACCCGGTGAGGCAGGGCATAGGCAGGGCCGGAGGCGGGTCCCTTCACCTACACTCTCATCCTCCGGAGACAAGTTCATCATCGAGGTTTGGGGGAACGCTTCCAGGTGTAGGACACGTGCAAGCGTGGGACCCGAATGATCGACACTTGCTGAAAACTTAATCTGACATTCTGTTGTATAAATCAGGCCGTATCAATATCAGAAGAAGTTTTCAGAATCTCAGCTTTCAGAGGTTCGCGAGTTTTGATCAGGATTTTAGACATCGAGGGGTCTTATTTAGGAGATCTTTGCATCAAAAATCTTATCTGAAACGCAAGCGAATTTTGCTAAGTTTGATCATTTATTGAGACAGCTACAAATCAAAATAATTCGTGGGTTAATTCACTGCAACTTTAAGTTCAAAGAAAATCAAAGGAACCAGAAGTGAGAAATACGTATGTTCCGCTCACTCTCTTATCCGTCCCAAACTTAGTGAAATTCGATTGCGTTTCAAGTTCAGATTCTTTGTACGGAAACACCCAGGTAAGATCTTTTGAATAGGACTCCTCGACATTTCTCTGACATGCTGACACCATTTACGCGAGTACGACGTTTCCCCTGACATGAGGTGCCCCACCCTCCCTCACTACTTACCCTACACTTAGATTGAAGAAAGCTCGCGCTTATAGGAAACGCTTAATTTCCGCAGGCGGTTTTCAGAAGCGCTTTTCGGAAGCGCTTTTCCCACCCGCTTTGCGTGGCAGCAGTGGGCGCACGCTAAATCCTTATGTACTTTTTTGTACATAGTTATGCACAATTTCGAACATGCGTTTGTTATCTATAATATTATACGTTGTTATGCATAATTTATTCCGAGGGGACGACCACTTAGTACGTTGGGGGACACAAGATTTCTGAAGGGAAGAGATTTCTACGGATTTCGCAAGATTTCGACCGATTTTGTGCCTAAAATGTGCTTGTTTTTTGCCTTTTTGGGGGGAAGATTTCCGATTTCCACAGATTTTCGGCGCTCAAGGGGACACTTGATTTCTTGAGTGGTTGCCCCCTCGATTTATTCATAACTGTATAAATTATACTTTATTTTGCATAATATTGGGCAGATAGGCGGATATTAGGCATAATAATAGGCAGAAGCTAACGCATGTGCAAAATCGTTCATAACTATGTACAAAAAAAAAAAAAAGGGCATGAGGGTTAAGTGTGCGTCCGACCGCGCGCCGCATCGGGAAAGACTAGGAAAGACCAGCGGACGGGGACTTTCTCTTGGCGGAAATGGGTGACGTGTCCGAGGGGTGCTCACACGGCCACGCGGCCGGCGGGGCCGGTGGAGTCTAGCCGAGGGCCGGGCGCACTTCGCACCAACAGCCTCTTGGCGACAGGATGACCTTAGAGCTGCCCGGCTGTGCGACGACGCGCCAAAGTTGGAGCAGGACGGGAGGACGGAAACGCCGTGTGAGAGGGGTAGTGAGGGGAGGGGGACCCAGTGGGCCAGAAGACCGGTGGACCCTGGACGGGTCAGGAGCTCCGGAGTCGCTAAACAGGACTCACCGAACGCGTGACCATCAATGGATTACTCTGTGAACAAGGAATCTATTGGTGTAGATACACGTTTGGTTCAACTCTGCGGAGCTCAAAGTGCGTCTAGAGTTTAGGCCGCCTGCGCCGGTCTTCTGGCCCACTGTGCAGCGGAGGGGAGGGTGGGGGGGGGAGAGCTTCCAGTTTGTCTGTAGGTGAGCCTTGGCTTGGCCGTTGCCCCACATGACGGCTTTATTGCCGCAGCGAAGCCCCCGAGGTAGCAGCGAGCAGCGGGGCGTCGCGGCACCCAGTGGCGTGGCACCCCACTAGCGGCGTGGCACCCCAGTCAAGGCACCCCAGGCCGCGCCTGGCCGAGTGTCCCGTTGGCGCCACCCCCCGCTAACCCCACAACGCCTCATTTTATCGGTCCATCTGATCAGCAGGCTGGTTCCGAGCGAGGCGTCCCGCCGGTCTGCTTCGAGTGCGAGAGAGAGAGGGCACAGTGGGCCAGAGGACCGGCGCTGCCGGCCAAAACTCAAGACGTGTTTTGAGCTCCTGAGACGCTAAACGGGACTCTGACTCTAGCCAAACGTGTGACCACACCAATCGATATCGATCCATTGGTATGGTCACACGTTCGGTTCGGGTCCCATTCAGCGACTCGAGAGCTCATAACGCGTCGAGAGTTTTGGCTGCCTGCGCGCCGGTCTTCTGGCCCACTGTGGACGGCCGCCCGCGCGAACTCAGTCTGCAGGGTGATACCAGGCCTCGCCACGAGGGCCGGCGCTAGTCCGGCTGCAGACTGATTCCGACGTCGTGTTCTTACTCTCTCGCACTCACGGGGGGCCCGTCTGGGAGCAAGAGAGACAGACTGTCGGGGCGGCCCACTGGGAGGCAGCCTGCCGGGGGGATGAGCGCGCCTCGCCCTTCCCGCCGGGCTTTGCCTGGCCCTGCGGCCATCGGCTAGGACGACTGTAGCGGCAGAGAACATAGTTGCGAGAGAATCATAAAATTGGAGTCGAAAATCCCGCAAGCGGAACGATCCGGGCCGGCGCTTGCTTTGCTCGTAACCCGGCCGGCTGTGCCGCACAGAGGGCCAGAAGACCGGCGCAGTCGGCGAAACCTCTCGACGCGTTTTGAGTCTCTAGGTAGGACTCGAAAAGAACGTGTGACCCCATCAATGGATTCCTCGTTCGGAGAGCAATCCATCGGTGGGGTTACAAGTTCGGTTTGCGTCCCATTTAGCGACTCTGGTTGTCAAAAGGCGCCGCCTGCGCCGGTCTTCTGGCCCACTGTGTGTGCTGTGGCATCGGCTGTGTGACTCGGAGGGCTCACAGGGCAGCGGGGCGGCGCCCTTGGGCCGGACGCACGGCGGGCGTGTCGTCTGGGCCGCACTTCGGCCCGCTCTAAAGTAAGCCGGCCGAAATCAATTGGTGGAAGGCGGTGCCTGACTCTGCACGACGCTACTGCTGTCTGACTGTCTGGTCTCTCTCTCTCTCTCTCTCTCTCTCTCTCTCTCTCTCTCTCTCTCTCTCTCTCTCTCTCTCTCTCTCTCTCTCCCCCTCTCTCTCTCGCGGCTGGACCAGAGCAGAAGAGAAAGTCGTCTCCGACAGTCCGAGCATTTATAATCGCGGCGGACCAGACGCCGCCGCTGCATTTTTAACGCGCAGAGATTCAATTGAGAGCGCGTTCACTGTTTGGCTGCGCGGCTCGTCTTGCAAGGCCGCAGGGCCATCTGCATTGCAGGGCTGTGGTTTTACTGGTCATTCATAATGTAAGGAAGGTGCAGCCGCCGCTAAGCGGTTCTCTTTCTTTTCTTCTCTTTTACTAAAAAACCTCAAGAAAACAAAACAAACAAAAAAAAGAAAAAAAATGGATAGAAATTTTTTAAAAATTTTACAGAAATACTTATAAGCAAACTTTCCTGACACACTCTCAGTCTCATATGGACTTTTATGTCTCTTGCTTATGGAGCTTTTTGAGCAAACGTAAATTGTACTATTTTCTCTTTAGCAATGCACAATTTTCATCCTTTTCTAGATGATATTCTGTATAGATCATGTAGAAATGAAAAAGTGCATTGCAATTGACACAAAGTGAGGTTAAATAGACTAAATACCCTATGTAATGGACAATAACGTGCCAAGCTAAAGAGAAAATAGTACACATTACGTTTGCACTAAAAACGTTTTGGCAAGAGATAGAAAGTCATTACGAGTCTGAGAGTCTGTGCATGCGTAAAGTAGTAACTTTGCGTGCACCAGGTACACTGGAACATAGTAAAGACATTTAGAGGCATATTCACTACCTTCCAAAGGCGTAAGCCCCCCCCCCCTCAATCGCCTTGAAGTATGAGTGTTCTTATTGCAACACGTGCAAAAGATGTTCAGTTTGGTAGAAGATTTTTTAACGTGCATACACCGGCATACACCCATACGCACTATGAAGCCCTTACAAACTATTTTGGACTCAGCCATCAAAAGTGACTTGTTATATGAAAGTGTTTTGAGCATACATAAGCTTTCAAAAAAAATACTTCGTAATTTCTAAAGAAATTCTGCGTATTTTAAACTAAGTTGTTTGTACCTTTATGCTCAAAATACAATGTAGGGTCTTAAGCGTGCGGTGTGTGCTTACACTGGTAAAACTAAAGCGTAGTATTACCCTCTGTTTTCAAGCGTAATCAGTTTACGCTTTTAATCAAGCGTAACAGGCCTATCGGCCAAGATTCCCCCTATGCATAGGTGAATTTCAAGTGTATGCTTCAATTCAGGCGTAACGTATTCAAGCGGAACATTATCCGTGGCACAAGCATACAGTTACGCTTTAGTGACCCTAAATAAGGTTCTGTGTATTTGGAGTTTAGATACAACCTGCAACCCAGAGAGCAAGCAGAGACATCATTCAACTAACTGCGAAGTGAATAAACATGCACAGAGCTTCACAGGCCAATTCTTAGCACATGATGGTGGCCGCTATGATAAAGGGAGCTTCCGGTGGGTCAAGGCGGTGGCTAGCCGGTCTCCCTCGGCCGGAACCGGCCAATCGAAATAGAAGCCCTTTGGCGCTCACTTTCAGATCCATTTTTGCCGGCAGCGCGCTCGCTGCGTGGTGGTCGATCTATCGCGGACTCAGCCAGCGATGGGTCAAGAAGGGGCGCCATAGGGCGAGGGGGTTTTCACCTTTTGGTATCCACCTACGGAGTAATACGCGAGTATTTTCACGTAATAGCACTATTACGCACATGTTGCGCGATGCGTCAAATAAGTCATTGTGCGCTTAAATTACGTTATTACGCATATTTTACGGCAAAAAAATACGCGGTATTACGCGCATGACCTACGGAGTAATACGCGAGTAAAAACCCTGCTCCGTTAAAAATCGCATTCTGTTCTTATAGGAGTTTCAAAATTAAAAGAAAAGTATCGCTGTCATTCTAGTTACAAGTATCGCTGTCTGTTTAGTTAAGTTGAAATCAAAAACTTTTTCTTTTTACTCTTGCGTCAACGGGCGCTGCGATATCAGTTTGATGTGCCACACCACAATATACTGTTATTCAACGAATGTGACCCCTCGAGTGTAAATTTTGTAACGTTCATTTGCATGTTGATCCACGTTCAAACGAATGTGACATCGCATTCAAATAGACGTTGGCAAATTCACAGCGTAACGAATATGTCGTCATATTCGTTGAATAACAGTGACCCCAGACCTTTTTCCCTCTTTCCGGTGTAACCGGAACCGGGAACTGCTTTCTCAAATAAGGTCCTCCCCGATTGACAGTTCAGTGGGTCTTTTCAACGCCGAAGGGGTTCGTTCCCCAGTCGCCGCGGCCGTTGCCGCATGCAGCCCCAGTGGGCTGAAAAATCTGCGGCCGTCGCACAGTGGGCCAGAGGACCGGTGGGGGCGGTCAAAATCCTGGACGCGTTTTCAGCTCCACGGTCGCTAAATGGGACTCGAACCGAACGTGCGACCCCACCAATCGATTGCTCTCCGAATCCGTCGGTGGGGCCACACGCTCGGTTCGAGTCCCATTTAGCGACTCTGGAGCTGACAAAGCGTCTATAGTTTTGGCCGCCCGCACCGGTCTTCTGGTCCACGGCGGGCCGTCGCCCTTTTCACTCGGCCTCCCCACCAGCGGGCCGCGCCGCGCGCCGCCCGAACTTACGGCATTTGTATCTGGCAAGAAGGATCCGCTACCGGGGCGCGGCGGCCACGACGCTGTGGATGACACATCCAGATTGCCGCCCTTCCCCTTCCATCAACCCCTCCATTCCCCGGTGCACAGTGTGGCCAGAAGACCGGCGCAGGCGGCTAGAACTCTATACGTGTGTCGAGCTCTAGAGGCGCTGAACAAGAACAAGACTACTAGAATCGAATGTGTGGCCCCACCAATGGATTCCACGTGTAGAAGGCAATCCATTGGTGGGTTGGGGTCACACGTCCGGTATTTGAGTCTCACTTGTCGACTCTGGTGCTCAAAACGCGTGTAGAATTTAGACCGCCTCCACCGGTCTTCTGGCCCATTGTGCGGTGTCCTCTCCTCCACCCTCTCCCTTCCCCTTCCCTGCGCAACGACGACTCGCCTCTTCAAACAGCGTCGAGTGGACACATGCTGTAATGCAAGTCAAGTTGACGGTCAATGTGCGTGGGCGTCGCATTGGTGCAGGCGTGCCAAAGCCCATTTCAGGGAAGCCGAGGGTGATTTGAATTTGGTTGTGGTGAAGGGACCTCGACAGGGTACCCAGCACCGGGATCTCACAGTGAGCCAGAAGACCGGCGGAGGCGGCCAAAATTCTAGACGCGTATTAAGCTCTAGGGTCGCTTAATGGGTCTCACACAATTTTAAACACGTTAAAACTTTTTCGCACAAATTTGTACGCCCACTCAGACATTCGTGCGAAACCGCGTACAATTTAGCACGTATGAGCCCAATTGTGTGACACCACGTACCACAATACGTACAGATATTTGGCGTGTTTGGAGCAGGGACACATGAATGACGGAGACGGTTGCGTGTGTTCCTACTAAATTTTGCAGAGTCGTCAATATGATTATTATTGCGACAGAAAGCAATACAGTCTATTTGCGGAATCCCTGCGCCACGCCATAGCCACGCCACCACGACACTGGGTCATAATAACGGCACGGCGTGTTGCTTTTGTCTCCCGGCGCCACAATAGCGTCGCCATGGCGCTGCTGGCTCGTTCCGAACCGTGTCGCTCCGTCCCTCTCCCACTCAGGCGGCGCACAGTGGGCCCGAAGACCGGCGCAGGCGGTCAAAACGCTGGACGTGTTTTGAACTCCGGAGTCGTTGGATGAGACTCGAACCAAGCGTGTGGCCCCTACTCATGGATTCCTCGTTCGGAGAGCTATCCATTGGTGGGGTCACACGTTCGGTTCAAATTTAGCGATTCGGCAGCTCAAAACGCGTACAGAATTTTTATCGCCTCCACCAGTCTTCTGAACCACCATCATAGGGGTGCGACAGAGACAGAGGGACACACTTCCGAGTGGGACTACTGGCGAGCTGCTCGAGGCTGTCAGGGGGAGGGGCAGTCCACCATTGTGACGCACGAGCCACACAGAAACACAATAATAATGATAATAATTTGCTTCAACAAAAAGATATGTCCGCAAGTGTGACAGAAAATATTTGCCTCCACGTCAGGGCACACACTAGCAGGCACTTTGTAATTGTTACTCAGGGGGCTGTTCTTGTGTCGGGCAGCGGGGGAAGGCATGCCTTTGCCCCGGTGCATAGCACAGAAAGCACTCTTACGTCATGGAAGCACTGGTAAAACTAAAGCGCAACTCTATATGCTTCAGTCAAGCAAGCTTAAGTTACGATTGAACTACGCTGAAACAATTTCCATGCTTTTTAGATAGGGAGAATCTTGGCTGATGACTATACGCTAGATTTCAAGTGTTACTTGATAACGCTTCAAAAGAGAGCACACTTAAATGTATTTCTACAATTTTTTACGTGGTCTGACACAATTTTAAACGTGCGAAATCTCGCAAAATTTTGTACGAAAAGCACGCATGTGCAAAATTGTGTGAGACCACATACAAAAATTGTACAAAGGAACTTAGTGTGTGGGCAATAGTACGCTTTGGTTTAACACCTTCACGCCGGTACGAGAACCGGAGAACCATGTTCTCGTATCGGCTGAAGGTTAGGTTAGGCTTCGAAAACTTTACGAAGAACACCCAATATCCTTATACAAAAAACCTATCAGTGCACCCTCTCCCACAAAGGAAAAAAAAAAAAAAAAAAAAAAAAAAAAAAAAAAAAAGGCTTGCACTCTCAGCGAGTTACTGACGTTTTTATCTATTTGTCAGTACTTATCGTAGTAATTTGTCCAAACATAATACCTTGGTTTCGTTTCTTAAAGAACTATACTCATGAAGTATGAAAAAGTAGCTCTGATAATTAATTGGTGAGCATAAATTTTTGAGGTAAATGAGTTTTACTACTTAGAAAACACGAAGTATTATCCTTTCCTTGACAAGTACTTTTTTTAATGATAAAAATTCAGTAACGCGCTGAGCGTCTGCACAATAAATAGTCTACGAGGCGTCTCTTTAGGACACGAATAAAACGAGGGTATTGTAAATTCTACGAAGTAAGCCTTGTCTTATAAAGCGAAATATATTGTGATACGAAACACTTCTTCTAGATGCAATTCGGCAGTGCCCTTATTTCCTTCATAGTCGTGAAGCAGATGCTTCGTAGACTTTGTAGGGTGTGCGAACCTTGCAGCGACAAGCAGCGGGACCACCACACTACCTTTTTATTGCGTGAGAACCATCCCCTCCCCATCACTACCCGGTTCGGAAAGCTTTTCAGCTGAGCGGTAATATTGGGTGAGTTGGCAACGAGGGATCGCCAGCCTATCACACCGCGACGCAATGCATCACCAGGTAAGCCCTCCCCTGCCCGCCCCACGGTGGGCCAGAAGACCGGCGCATGCGGCCAAAACCTAGACGCGCTTTTAGCTGCAGAGTCGCTAAATTGGACTCGAACCGAACGTGTGACGCGACCATTGGATTCCTAGTTCGCAGAGCAATCCATTGGTGGAGGCGCACCTTCGGTTCAAGTCGTATTAAGCGACTCTGGAGCTCGAAACGCGTCTAAAGTTTTGGCCGTCTGCGCCGGTCTGCCGGTCTTCTGGCCCACTGTGCGGCCCACGGCCCTAGCCTCGACCCCTCGTTTCACATCTGTTGATGTTTAAATACCCCGCCATAAGCCGGGGCAGGCCGGCCACGGGCGGCCGCCTGTAATCAGATACGCCCTCTGCCCTGCTTCAGGACCCCAGGGTCCGTGCCCGGGGCGGCAAAGCCCCGGAGCAAATGATCCATGGCGCGCGCCGTGTCCGGTGGAAAGCACGCGGCGGCATGTACACACCATAGACACTTACGTGTGCGGCGCAGAGTAGGGCGCCAGGTGACCGGCGTAGGTGGCCGAAGGTTTCGACGCACTTTGAGCTCTTTGAGCTCCAGGGTCGCTAAATGGGACTCGAACCGAACGTGTGACCCCGCACCAATGGATTCCTCGTTCGGAGAGCAAGCCATCGGTGGGGTCACACGATCGAATCGAGTCCCGTTTCGCGACACTAGAGTTAAAAACGCGTCTCGAGTGCTGACCGGTGTTGATCGCCTGTGCCCGGCCTTTTGGCCGCATGTGGCCTAGTGTGCGCCGTGCGTCGACTGCCTTGGAACGTGTTACAAAAATCTAGCCATGGCGATTGTGCAAGGCACTTAGTGCAGGTCTTTTATCCAAATGTTCAAGCAATTTACCCAATAAGAACTAAATTCTAAAGAGTGGCGCGACGTGCCCCACTCTTCCTTACTTGGATAGGACCCACGGCGTTGAGATTGGATGGAAGCTTAGGACAAAATTGACCCGTTAAATTTCTTGCTCCTTAGGTTAAGTCTGAATCGACACGAAACGGCTTTCTAGTGTCTGCGTCGTTTCTCGACATATATGCACAATTGCAAATTTTACATGGTTTATTTCTTTGTTACCAACTACAAAAGTTAGACCAACTGTAAGAAAGGGATATTATCACAACATCAAGGCCAGATGAAAAAAAAAACTAACAAATCATCATTGAGAACAAATAATCAATTGCAACATAAAAATCGGTAAATCATTGATCCATCGCAATGGTATTACAAACAGTCTAATCCAATCGTTAAAGAGGAATAAGCATTTAATTCCACTCTTTAAAAGAAAATATAAAAGAAATAATTGAATGCAAAAATGCACTGCATAGTTGTAGACAACACACGCAAGGCGCGCAAGGCTTCCTTTAGTCAGGAGCCCGAGAGAACTTTAACAAGCTTACACTCCATTTCCTAACATGATATTTTAAGCTAATGACAATCTGAACCGTGATGCATCACACTAAAATCTTGTGGAGTTTTTAATGCATAATTATGCATGCACAGAAACGTACGTAAGGTGTGTATAATATTATGCATCACTGTGTACATTTTATGCAAGAAGATGCACAAAATGTACACAATGATGCATAATATTATACACACCTTACGTATGTATCTGTGCATAAAAAGTGAATAATTATGCATTTAAAAAGTCCACAAGAGTTTAGTGTAATGGTCAAGACTGGAAAAAATAGTGCATTTGCTGTAACATAGACGGTTCCGTGCAAAAGAACAGCAGTGAAGCGCTTCACACAGAATAATGTGCATCAGGAAGGGCTTTCAAATGCTATACTTTGAGTGAGTGCGGAGGTGAGTAAGTAGGTGGCCTTTTTGAATGAACTTCTTGTTGCACACAGAGCACTCGAAGGGTTTCTCTCCGTTATGAGTCCGGAGGTGTGATTGAAGATTACCCTTTTGACTAAACTTCTTGTAGCAGACAGTGCATGCAAAGAGCTTCTCCCCAGTGTGAATGCGGAGATGAGTCTGAAGGTTACCCTTTAGATTGAACTTCTTGTCACATACTGAACACTCAAAGGGACTTGCAGTTGCTAAATGGCTGTGAAGGTGCGTTTTAAGGTCATCTTTGTACTTAAAATGCTTACAGCACACAGTGCACTTAAAGGGCTTGTCTCCAGTGTGAGTGCGGGAATGCGTCCTTAAGACGCCTTCATTGATAAACTTCTTTCTGCACACCGTGCACTTGAATCGCTTCCCCGCTGCCAAGTGACTGCAGAGATGCATTCTCAGGGAAGCTGCATGTTTGAACTCCTCATTACATACTGTGCACTTAAAAGACAGCCCAGATGAATGGGCTTTAAGGTGGGTTCGAAGGTTTGGTTCGTGCTTGAACTTCTTAGAACACACTGAACACTCAAAGGGTTTCTCTCTTGAGTGAGTTCGAATATGGGTTTGAAGGGAACATTTATGGCTAAACTTCTTGTTGCATGACAGGCACTTAAAAGGTTTTTCTCCGGTGTGGATGCGTAAATGCGTCTGGAGGTTACTTTTGAACCTAAATGTCTTGCTACACACCGGACACTCGAATGGCTTCTTCCCTTCTAAATGAAACTGACGGAGGTGCGCCGTAAGAGATCCTTCACGTTTGAACTTCTTTCTGCACACCGTGCACTCAAGGGACTTACCAGATGAGTGTGTTTGGAGGTGGCATCGAAGGGTTGTTTGTTGCCCGAACTTCTTAGAACACACTGAACACTCAAAGGGTTTCTCTCTTGAGTGAGTTCGAATATGGGTTTGAAGGGAACATTTATGGCTAAACTTCTTGTTGCATGACGGGCACTTAAAAGGTTTTTCTCCAGTGTGGATGCGTAAATGCGTCTGGAGGTTACCTTTGAGCCTAAATGTCTTGCTACACACTGGACACTCGAACGGCTTCTTCCCTTCTAAATGAAACTGACGAAGGTGCGCCTTAAGAGATCTTTCATGTTTGAACTTCTTACTGCACACCGTGCACTCAAGGGACTTACCAGATGAGTGTGTTTGGAGGTGGCATTGAAGGGTTGTTTGGTGCCCGAACTTCTTAGAACACACTGAACACTCAAAGGGTTTCTCTCTTGTGTGAGTTCGAATGTGCGTTTGGAGGAAACATTTGTAGCTAAACTTTTTGTTGCATGACGGGCACTTAAAAGGTTTTTCTCCAGTGTGGATGCGGAAATGTGTCTGAAGGTTACCTTTGAGCATAAATGTCTTGCTACACAGCGTACACTTAAATTGCTTCTTGACTGCTAAGTGAATACGGAGGTGGGTTCTAAGGGATCTTGCCCCTTTGAACTCCTTTTTACACAACGTGCACGCAAGGCACCTTCCAGCTGAGTGGGTTGAGACGTGTTTTTGAAGGTTTGCTTCTTGCCCGAACTTCTTAGAACACACTGAACACTCGAAGGGTTTCTCTCCTGTGTGAGTCCGAAGGTGCGTGTTGAGGTTACCTTTCTGGCTAAACTTCTTGTTGCAGAACGTACACTTATAAGGCTTCTTTCCAGCGTGTCGACGGAGATGAGTCTGAAGGTTTCCTTTCTGACTAAATGTCATGCTACACACCGTGCACTCAAAGGGATTGTCTCCGTTGTGAGTCTTGAGGTGCGTTTGGAGGTTTACTTTTTGAGTGAACTTCTTAAAACACATCGAGCATTCGAAGGGCCTTTCCCCAGTGTGAATTCTGAGGTGCGTTGAAAGATGGTCTTTGGCTTTAAACTTCTTGTTGCACGCCATGCACTGAAATGCCGTCCCCCCATCGTTGGCCCCGAGGCGCTGCTGTGTCTTGTCAGGACTGAACTTCATGATGTAGGCCGACCGCTTGAAGGCTCTCTCGGTCGTATTGTTGTTGGGTTTCACAGTGAGCTCCAAGGAAATGCAGGAAATTTAAAGCTGTGCACTGCTCTCAGGTGTATAGAGTAGAAATGGGCACCACGCGACCTGCAAAAAAAATTCACAAAGATGTGCTCTGCCAACCCTCCAAACTATTTAAACCCTGGGTAATTCTACAGAAATGTTACAAGTTCGCGTTTTGAACTGTGAAAAATTGAAAGTTGTCCGATTGTGTTCGTATTGGGCTCGTTTTTCTTGTTTTGGCATGCAGAATGCAAAACAAAATCAAGTGCCCCGCTTTTCGAGAAAAAAAAATCACCTAAGACCATAGGGAAAATGACAACGCAGGGTGGCCACCGACAGGGAAAACCGGGAAAAAACCCGGGAAAAAAATTATGCCTGGAAAAACCGGGAAAAACCCGGGAATTTCGTTCAATATCCGGGAAAACCATAAATGTATCTCAGGTAGCACAGTCAGGATCAAATTAAAAGAAAGGTAACTAAAGTTTACCAAAATTAGTTTGCTTTCGGCTCGCTCCGCTCGCCAGGAGTAATCCTTGTGGTTCATTTTCTACCCAAGTCAGTCGGTAACTGGGGTATTTTACAATCATTAGTTGTATGAAAGCTAGCTGGAACAAACATAAAATGTCTAGCTAAAATAAACCTGACTAAAATTGCGGCGTGAGGCTCGCTTCACTCGCGAATAGCAAGGCATACTAATCTAAACAAAACGTAAGACACTTTAACTGGCTCGTTAGCTTGCTTCGATTGCAGTTGCTAGAGACCCTTATTTCTTCTGCTGACATAAGTCCCATGTGTCTTAAAAAAAAAAACTTTAAAATGCTGAGAGATTGGTATGTGGTGCGGGTTTCAAGCAACCCTATTAAACACTTCTTTGGAAAACTTAAAAATCATTGTATGTAGACGCTCATAGGGCTTGAACCGCTTCAAAACAACATTTAAAAAACGCCTTTTTCTAGGCGGGAAAAACCGGGAAAAAACCGGGAATTTGTTTTTTAGGTTTGAGTGGCCACCCTGCAACGGAGTTAACATAAATTGACGCCTACGGAGTTTTTATTTGGAAGCAAATACCTGGATAGCAGCCGTATGGGTTGAAACAGTAGAGCGCGCATACACAGTTGACTAAAGGACCACCAAAGCATTGTTTTTAACCACAATTCAAAAGTTTGTCGCACAGAGGATCTGTGGCAAATCGGGGACGGAGTTTACACACAAAAAATAGGCGATCCCCTTTTTGAAATTTGGGTACGAATCTCATGTTATCCATTCGACACACATCTCCAAAACTTGGTGCCTAGAAGTGTTTTTCCATCCGGAATCCATTGCAGATCTTAGATAGAGGCTGCGACTTCCCGTTTGACTTGTAGAGAGCCTAACTCGTTACAGTGTACAGGTGAATTATTTGGAAGTAAAAAGGTCGGGACAAAAATTAATTCTGTGCTGGCACCAAGCTTCACAACTTTCATGAAAGGCAGTAAGATCAAGTTTAGGTATGCACACTAGATGTTATGTACAATTTTGTACGAAACGTCACAGTTTTTGGTGTAGATGAACTTTTCGTACTATTTTTGTAAGAACTGCACAAATTTCCCCATTTTCGTACAAAATCTCGTACAAAATTGTTCGAAAAGTTCATCTGCACAAAAAACTGTGATGTCTCGTACAAAATTTTTACAAAAACATTTAGTGTGTGGGAGTGCCCTTGCAAAGAGAACTCTCGGGAACGATTGTCCTTGTCCTTGGTCTCGTTTAGGCATACGAGTGGCGCAAACTGAGTGACCTATGCATCAGGACACCTACAGAGTTTACATTTTGCACCTGCCGGAGGCTAAAGCCACCTGAAAACCTCAGACATTTTTAAACCAAAAAGTAGATGACTTAAAAGCGAGGGGTTACCCACTCCGGGAATCATGTGTACACTCAACCCGGGAATCATTAGTAATTATTTCGAAATTTTATTGAAAATCCTTGTAATTTTGATGGCATGTCTTCGTCATCTTGCAATAGTGTCCCAAGACACTCAGAAACAAGGAAATTTCTCTAAATATCCTTACTTTTTCCATGGGATTCGTTCAGGAATCATGGGAATCCGGAATCGTGTGTACGCCAAAATAAGAAGTGGGTAACCCCTCGCTTAAGCACAAAAAGCACCATCTCATCGCGAAAAGCACATTGATCTGGGACGAACCGTTTGGTCACGAGGGTCAGGGACATCAAATTGTAACATTTCTGTAGAATAACCCCTAACAAATAAAAATAGCTTGTTAAAACAAGGTGCTTTGAGCAAATAAGCTTACAAAGGAAATATTTCGTAATTTACGAACTAGTTCCTTCTGTAACAAACTAAATAGTTTGTACTTGAAACATGCTCAAAACACTTCTAAACGTTTTAAGCGTTTAAGCGTGTGATGAACAAAACTGCTAACTGCCTAACTTCACCGCAGGGTGAACTGAAATACAGGATTAGGTCGCCGACGCGCAATCGGTTTCAACGGGCACCACTAGGACCGATCAACCCTTAAAGGAAATTTGTACGTCAAATAATATACAAGATAGTTTTATATTTTCCCAAATCTAACAAATTTCGCGTTAAAATGTAGCTATATTCTTTTTAAGAATTAAAAATGTGTGCACAATTGTGGTTGAGTTTCTTGGTACTCATCAGATAAAAAGTGACAGGAATCAGATCAAGCACAATTTTTTCTTCGTCATTTGAATTGTCCTATACGGGCGATTCTGTACAAACGTATCGCAATGCATTTATTCCCAAAATACTCCCACTTAGATTTGAACCAAATTTATTTCTTTTCACTTCTTTCACCGTCAAATACATTTTATATGTCTTCCCTAACAGCAAACAATTTCATCTACGCCAGATAAGAGACATCACATCATTCGAATCTACTATGTTGACCTTTTCTGTTGCGGATGCCAGTAGGGGCATCAGAAGGACCCCAGGTGGCTGGAATGGGCTCTGGCTTCCCTCGAATAGATTAGATAGTTTCAACACAAATAAAAAACTAAAACTCGAAGTGCGCTAGCAAAATTGATAATAAACGGTTTCAAGCAAGTTTAGCTAGTTTAAGAAGAGGTTATATTTTGCTAGTTTAAGAAGAGGTTAAAAGTTACGGAACACATTTTGATTCCACTGAAAATGTAATAGTCGGACACATGGCCAAATTGCGGCGTGACAAAATGTCACGCTAAAAATTGACGTGAAAGAAAATTCTCGCTGAAAAACGACATGACATGTGAGTCACGCCGTCAATCGTCATGTGGCGTGAATGTAAATGCGTTTTATTGGAAAAGTCATGCCAGGCACCGGCATGACACTTCATTCCGCCCAAGAAAGGTCACAAAGTTACGCGGATAGATTTTAAGTCTCGTGGCTCACTTTCACTTTTTCTAAGTGGTTCCTCTTGCGGACGAAGGGCCAGTGTCTAAAAGGGTAATTATTTTGAAGGAATGGAACTTGACTTCTGACCTGGACACGAAAACAACGCAAGTGGTTTGTACCTTCCAAATGTTCATAAAACTTCGTTAGGATTTTACTGTTTCTCGATTCCCATGTGAATACTCACAATGTAAAGCAGGAGAAACACGCCAACAGCGTGCCTGAACAGGGCTCGAGCGGGTGCAGTATTGATTGAGGTCCAGGCTCGAGTCCAAGAGCTGCAAAAATAGAACACATGGCATTAAAAATTTGACATGAGCCCCGAACATCAAAGACCTCTTGACACTTGAAATTTCTGGAAAATCAAAGAAAACAGCTGTGACGGACGAAACCGGCGCTCATCGCAGGAGTCTGCTGTATTAGGCACAACTATTAAATTAAGCAGAATGAGGGTGTTTGGAGGCCTGACAAAACTGCCTTAGCGTAGTCTAGAAACAAAACTTACACATATTTCCTACCAGATACGAAAGTGTCACTGTTCTTTAAATTTCTACGAGTTAAAGAGAAAGACCCCTGAGCTATTAAAAGTGCAGAAGGCTGGCTCGCTGTGCTGGAACGTGTTGCGGGCTTGCCACGCACCATATCGTAGCGAGAAATTTTTGTCGGACCAAATTTTGGCGAGACTTTCACATCTGACCAAAACTTGGTAATACTTTTGGCAGAATGTGTCAATTGCCAAGGACATCTTGAAGCCACGCTCGCGCCGTCGGTGCTGGGGTTACGCACCACTTCGAGATGATGAAAACTAGGCCTTTGTTTCCGAAACGCTTTGCACAGATGGAAAGAGCATGAAATGAAGGGTGCATGAGGCTAATTGCCTTCCTCGATACTTCCTGTTTTACCCATAATAAATTGGTGGGTTTGCACAAAAAAAAAAAAACACAGAATCTTAATAATTTCAGAAAAATTTCGGCCGCGCTATCCAAATATAAAAATTGCCTCCCTTGAGTGGGCTAAATTGAGGGGACTAAGGCAGGCCTTTAAGCCTAATGCACCCTAAATGTCATGCTCATTTGATCTGTGCAAAGCGTTTTGCAAACACTCGCCAAGTTTTCATAATTTTGAAGAAAAGAAAAGCATAACCGCTGCACCTTGCTCGAGCACGGCTTCACGCCGTTGCCCCTTCCTGCTTTTTCACTCGCCATATTCTGGCCCAAGGTCTCCTCTTTTAATTTTCAGTGGAAGCGATCTCTCTTCTCTGTTTTGCCACCCCCTATGCCCCCCTCCCCCACACAAACAATTATGGCGAAATCCACATGTTAGATGAGGACACCCACTTTGACAAAAAGTGCAGAGTTCTCCACGCGAGCTCCTACCAACAGATAGCGCCCGACCCACTAAGCTTGACCGCGTTCAGGATGTGTGCAAACGTGATCAAATCATTAGACGTTCGACCACATCACCTCGTGCGGAGTTCTAATAGCTGCACTATTGGTTTCTCAGATTGTCTTATGACAGCTTCGATCATGTCGCCATAAAATGGGACAGACCGTCACCATTTTCTCTTTAAAACTTTCCCCAAAAAGAACACCTAGATGATTATTCGATTAAGGCTCCATGTAACGAAGGCGCATGCGAAATTAGACTTTTCCAAGCAGACACAAACGCGCGCCCTCACGCTGACAGCATCGCACAGTGAGCCAGAAGTCCGGCGCAGGCGGCCAATATTCAAAACGAGTTTTGAGCTCCAGAGTCGTTAAGTGGGACTCGAACCGAACCCGAACGCGTGACCCCCACAAACGAATTACTCGCCAAACAAGGAATCCATTGGTAGAGTCACGTCAGGCTCGAGTCCTGTTAAGCGACTCCGGAGCTCAAAACGCGTCCAGAGTTTTGACCGCCCACTGTGCAACACAAAGGAAAAGCATACGCGCAGAGACAGAAAGCACGATGGAAATTCTTCAATAAGATATGGCAAGCCCAATCGATGGGGAGTAAAAAGTGCGCGCCGGCTGCGAGAGCCAGGTGGGGCGTTTGAAAGAATAGGAAACAGGGGGAAGGGGGAGGGGCACCTGTGATTGAGACGACACCTGGCCCGCCGGCCCGTCGAGGAGCTGACACACCAAAATGGAGGGTTCCATTGCCTATCAGGGCCGGCGCACGTGGGGTCTCCCTGCCCTCAGCCAGGCGGTGAAGAGGGAAACCACGCCGAGTATTCAAACAGGCGTCAGGATCGAGTGGTTCTCAGACACTAAATGTTTTTGTACAAATTTTGTACGAGACATCACAGTTTTTTGTGCAGATGAATTTTTCGTACAATTTTGTACTATATTTTGTACAAAAACGGGGAAATTTGTGCAGATTTTCGTACAAAAATTGTACGAAAAGTTCATCTGCACAAAAAACTGTGATGTCTCGCACAAAATTGTACGTAACATTCACTGTGCACTTCTCAGTTGTCTTCGTCTCATTGGGCACGTCCCTGGTGCAGGCTGACTTACTACACTAAACCCCTGGAAAGGCCGCTACTGAGAACTTTCGAAATTATGCGAGTATAAAGCGGAACTATTATCTAAGCCGTTTCAAATGGGTTAAAAATAGGACAGGAAGTGCTCTTTAACGATTTCTTCGCACCTGGATTTGGCCAATATTATGAAGACAGGAACGTGTTTGCAAACAGATTCGTAGACACAGCAAATTGAATCTGTACCGATCCTCTATGGAAAACGACAATAAATGAATAAACCACAATAAACCACGCCAATCGAGCGTATCATTTTGCTCTAAAGATGGTAAAAGCTATTAAAAAGCGGAAAATGGGTGAATTTTTGCTTCTACACTGAGAATCCAAACGCTACACTCTCAGACCCGTATTGGCTTTTTATCTCTTGCCAAAAAGTTTTTTGTGCAAACGTAATATGTACTATTTTCTCTTTAGCTTTGCACGTTTTTGTCCATTATATAGGGTATTTAGTCCATTAAACCTAACTTTTTGTCAATTGCAATGTACTTTTTGATTTCTACATGAACTATAGACAATTTCATCTTAAAAACGATCAAAACTGTGCATAGCTAGAGAGAAAATAGTACAATTTACGTTTGCTCAAAGAGCTCCATAAGCAGGAGACATAAAAGTCCATATGGGACTGAGAGTGTATGAATATAGCGTCAATTGGCGCTATGCGTTTGAAGCAGTTTTCATCGCGCCAATTGGCGCTATGCTTTTGCATCGCACGTGTGGTGCAATGCCTTCCTATGCACTAGCATAGGGCATTTTCGGGACGCATCGCACGTAAGGTGCAATGTGACTATGACATTGCACGTGCACCCTAAATGTTTTTGTACAAATTTTGTACGAGACATTACAGTTTTTTGTGCAGATGAACTTTTCGTACAATTTTGTACGATATTTTGTACAAAAACGGGGAAATTTGTGCAGATTTTCGTACAAAAATTGTACGAAAAGTTCATCTGCACAAAAAACTGTGATGTCTCGCACAAAATTGTACGTAACATTCACTGTGCACTTCTCAGTTGTCTTCGTCTCATTGGGCACGTCCCTGGCGCAGGCTGACTTACTACACTAAACCCATGGAAAGGCCGCTACTGAGAACTTTCAAAAATATGCGAGTATAAAGCGGAAATATTATCTAAGCCGTTTCAAATGGGTTAAAAATAGGACAGGAAGTGCTCTTCAACGATTTCTTCGCACCTGGATTTGGCCAATATTATGAAGACAGGAACGTGTTTGCAAACAGATTCGTAGACACAGCAAATTGAATCTGTACCGATCCTCTATGGAAAACGACAATAAATGAATAAACCACAATAAACCACGCCAATCGAGCGTGTAATTTTGCTCTAAAGATGGTAAAAGCTATGAAAAAGCGGAAAATGGGTGAATTTTTGCTTCTAGCTCGCTTGGCTTGCTGGGGTTTGAACTTAAATGAACAAGTCTAAACCGTTTTAGGGTTTTGTCCCTTGAAGGTAGGCAACCCAACAAACACCTCTTTTAATATTCGCTCCCCCCCCCCCCCACCAGAAAGTACTTCCGGCGCCCCTGCCCATGAATGATGCAATTTTAAGCACATCCGTCAGTGGTACAATTTTGCGTCCACTAGTTGGTACAAATTGTCCAATGCTCACTGCTAAATTATATATTCTCGTTCAATGTGTATCACCTTGAGGACAGGAAAATTGTATCACCGACGGACGTGCTTAACATCACTCCAAATGCAGGGTTTTCGTGAAACGGCCGGTAAAACAAGACAGAATAATATAAAAATCTGAGATTTTGCATCTAGTAAGCTAACAATACAAAGAGACATGTTGGCCCAACGTTTGGACGATACTAGTGAGCGTATCCTGAAAAATGTCCAGCAGGACGCTTTTTCACTGTCCCAAGGCTGGCGGGCGAAACGTTTGAGCTACAACGAAGAGTTTTCGTGTAACCATCCCTTTCACATGTGGGTATGGCTGGAACTAGAACGAAATTTCAGCGATTTTTCTTGGATTATAAAAAAAACTTTTTGAAAATAAGTTTTACAAAGAGAAGCCATTTATTTCATCTATATCTCGATAAATTATGTGGTATCAAAATTATCCTAGTTCCGGTCATAGCGGTACATTATAGGAGTATCCACGAGAAATCTCAAGGCAGTAGCTTAAAAACTGCGCCCTGGGACCTTGGGAAAAGTTCGAAATTTTAAATCCGACAAAAACGTGGTTGAAGTTGGAGAAACGGCGCTTTTGCCCTATCAAGAAGTTTAGCTCGCAGGCACCTGAAGCCTGTACTTTGAAGATGCGGGTTCCGGCATTCGACGCAGAGAACAACGAATAATTTTTTTAGGAAAATACCAAAACATTGAATTTTTTGATCGATTTTGAGTGATGTTCCCCCTTAAAATTGCATCATTCATGGGACAAAAAAGGCCCATGACATTTAGTGTGTAGATGTTCATTTGGTCGATTTTAAAAATTCGCTAAACCATAACTGCAACCCCTTAACTGTTTCTGAGGGCGGCAGTGTCGTTTCTGTACGTAAACACCACAGATCCATGTGCTGTCGATTCCTGCAGAATGAGGCTCACAGACCACTACGGATTCAGCCATTTCAATTTTTACTCTGTAAATTTTTCAGTTTAACGTACTTAAAAGAAACATAAAATCCTGTGGTGCAACACCCTGATTTCAACGAAAATTTTTTATTTGGCAACTCCGGCAATGAACACCCATGGTAGCTGCTGACGTGACGATTTACGGCCGTCTCAACATAAAAATATTATCATCAAAACAAAATTATTGCTACTTCGAACCTTTTTTCGAGGTGTGACAGCCCCCGATGATACTAGGGGTCACTGCTGTCCATTGCTGGAGCCAAAGGTCATGATTTGCGAGTGTGGCGAAACCAGGTTAGGACACCTCGGAATATTCCTCACCTATTCCATAACAAACAACTATAGTGACGTCGGAACACTGGTGAAAGTAAAGCGTCGTAAAGCGTAGTATTTCCCTCTGTTTTCATGCGTAATCAATGCTTGAAATCGAGCGTAACAGCTTCGTCCCCCGAAATTCCCCGATGTAACTGCAAGGCGGAATTTCAAGTCTACGCTTCATTCCAAGCGTGATGTCTCCATGCGTAACCGTATGCTTGACTGAAGCATAGAGGTACGCTTTGGTTTAACCAATGAATAACCAAAACCAGCTCACTGGCACCGCTTAAGGATTTAACAATGTCCTTATGGTCACCAGTGGGTTACAGAAGTCAAAATGAAGGCCCCCTTGACCGAAAGAGATTGGTGCTAAATACAAAATAACAATTATTCGCCAAATAATACAGTTCTGGCAGAGTCTGAGGCGGAGAGGAAAGAGGGACCGGAAAAAGTACTAAAATTTAACATGAGCCACGTTGCACACAACGTTGTCGGCAACGTAGCGCACGTTTAATTTCGTACGTAAATGGGAAGTCTTTCAACGCAGGGATCGGAAATGACCTTATCACTTTCAACTTTACCTTTCACTCCTCTCTCACGTCTTAACAAGCTTCGGTGATTACTATCGCGGAAAAATAACAGCAACTGCTTCCACGACAACCTCACTGTTATTCCACGAATGTGACGTCATATTCGTTAGAACGTGAATTTTGACACGTTCGTTCAAATGCGACCTCACATTCGTTTGATCGCGACATGGCCATTAATTTAGGATGTCACATGCGATTCAGCGTGGATCATGATGCAAATGAGAGCGACATCATGTTCAAACGACTGTAGGTGACTGTAGACCGTAGGCGATCCGACTCACCTCACTCCGCAGAAGCGAAAGCTCTTTGTCCAGGAAAATGAGGCAAAAGTAAGAGCGCGGCCAAGCCTGGCCATTCAGACGGTCGCTAACAAGTTCCGTTTCGGCAACGAGAATAAGATAAAAAATTAGGTCGCGCAGTGGGCCAGAAGACCAGCTAAGGCGGCCAACACTGAACTGAACAGACCTCGCACGGAACGTGTGACCCCACCAATGGATTCCTCGTTCGGATAGCAATCCATTGGTGAGGTCACACGTTCAGTTTGAGTCCCATGCAGCGACTCTGGAGCTCAAAACGCGTCTTGAGTTTTGGCCGCCTGCACCGGTCTTCTAGCCCACTGTGGGTGGGTGGTGGGGGCGAAGCAGAGATATAAAAACGAAATAATTAGAGAAGCTTGGCTATCATGGCGTCATGTGGCGCGGAGAGGTGCTCATTACTAACTTGTCTTTGGCCGAGAGAGCCCGATAAATAATTTGGCCTCAGTTTCATTCCTCTCCAGAGTGTGACATTTCCGTCGACCTTTTTGTTCCGCTTCTAATGACGTCAGCTGCAGCAGAGGCAGAGCTCAGTTACAATTAGGGAATGCCCAAAGTAGCACGACAGCGTCGATTTCATCAGCGCTCCGGGTGGGATCTCTAAGGAAGGACCGTTTGACGGGTAGGGGAACAGAAGAGACTCAACTCTACACTGCGCTTCAACGAAATGTGATTGAATTTCGTCACGTTAGTTTGGACGAGGGTGACATCCTAATTTAACGACCTTGTCACGTTTCAACGAATATGACATTGAATTCAAACGAACGACACAAAATTCTCATACCTAGAATAACAGTGCATGCCGCAGGGAAAATGCCGCGCCACAAGGAAAAGAATTCACGGAGGCAAAAAGTACGGGAAAATCTGTTAATTTTTTTTTGGCCTTAATTCTCCGCGCCCTAACCCGCAGCATTTTCGGTAGCCTCTTTCCAATATTCACTGTGCGACTCACGACGGTGACGGTCTTCTTCGCATGCCCGTCACAGACCGCTGGAGTGCACGGGGACGACTGAGAAGACAGTCCTACGGAAGAGGGTACGGAAAATGTTGGTTTCTAGGTACGGAGAATCAGCACAAGTTGTCTACTAATTTCTCCGTAACATTTTGCCACATTGTTGGAAAATCCACACGCTGAAAACCTTTGAAGTGTTTTGAGCTTATGTAAGGTACAAATTATTTGGTTACTTGTACGAAGAAATAGTCCGAAAATTACGGAGTATTTTGTTTGTACGCTACCGTAGGCTCAAAATTCTTCGTTATATCAAGCTCCTTTGGTTTGTACGGCCGAAAACAGTTTTTAAGGTTTGCAGAGTGCAGCTGTCTACAGCCATTGAACGAACGAGTCATGATTAGGTCTAAAATTTTTGGTTCAGGTATTCTTCATAACCCAACTTGGAGCGAAAATCATTTTGCAAGCCAAATTTGGGTGAGAATCATTTTACCGCCCAAATCTGGGCCCAAATTCAGGAGATAAGACCACCTAGCTCACGGTGGAGGGATCTCGTGATCCAGCTATACAGATATCTGATATATCCTTTATCTCTCAAATTTGGGTTATAGAACATTCTTCACCCACATTTGAGTTAGCAATAATACATCGCTTAAAATTTTCCATTCTCAGTGAGCTCAGGGAGAGGTTTTTAGTCCTCAAACAAGGCAACATACAAGCGCAACGAACAGACTTCGCGATGTTACGCCAGCCGTTCTGACCCGACCATGGCTGTAGCCAAAGTCTGTTGAACGGTTGACGGCGCAGTATGCCACGCGTTTCAAACTCAAGGAGAAGTTTACTCACCTTACCTCCTTTCATGAAGCGCATTACAATGATGATGGGGCAGAAGGAGAGAAGCTAGTCATCATTCGTCTGCCCAGGGTTCCGAAAGAAGTAGGTATGTGCGGTTTGCGAAAAGACTGTCCCACAAGAACCCGAAGGGAAAAAAAATCCGGAAATTCCCGAAATCAAGTTTAAACTGTTCCAGTCGCAAGCTTGTAAAAGGAGTATGATTTTGTTCTATCGTAATAGCAGTGTGACAGCCACGTTACACACTGAGACTCGTTCTGAGTTTTTGTTAAATAACGTATTGACGTGTGTGCACATTAATGAGCTTATTAACATTTGTATTTGTTCCATTACATTAATATCAATTCTGACTTGACAAATCTGTTAAGCTTCTTAACGAAATCTTATTTATGTGCACAAACGTCAATGAGTATTAATAAAATGTCTATTGAGGGATGAGAGTGTACATGACATACTCCATGAAAATTTCTGACGCAGCTGACTTACGAAACAGATTCCGATTCTCCATATTTGATTTCTCAAGCCCAATTGTGGTAGAAGTATGACTCATGCGCATGGTTTTTATCTGTCTCAAGCTTTAAGTTAGACAAGGATTATTTTCATCGTTCAAATTTTGGTCATGAAGGTTTCCTCACCTAAATTATAGTGCTAATGGTTCCTAGTTAATCGGTTGCAGATGCACCCGGTAAGGATATATCCTTACCCTAATTTGGGCGATCAAGTACAAAGGGAAATAACTTCAGCCAAGTTTGAACACCCAAATTTATCAAAAAATTAAAATTCACTGAAAGTCATCGAAATTCTTCTGTAAATTCAGTAGCTTTTGCTCGAAATTCAACTGAAATTTGATTAGTACTCCGGAATTCAGGATGATTTCCTCTTAACATATTATTCCTCATTCCAAATATGGCATTGATCAAGATTCTTCCATTCAGTGAATGCATATCGCGCCATGCAGCTCCTGAGGGACGGCTTTATATTTGGTTCTTACCTTGTACCATTTTGGTGGAGAGACCAACAGCCGGCCCATTCCGCCTTGTGCAAGTGGTGCAGAACAAGAAACGGCGCACAGTAGGCAGAAGACCGTTGAGGCGGCCAAATCCCGGACACGTTTTGAGCTCCTTAGTCCCAAAATGGGACTTAAATCGAACGTGTGACCCCATCAATGAACTCCTTGTTCGGAGAGCAATCCATGCGGTTCGGCCACACGTTTGATTCGAGTCTGATTTAGCGACTCTGGAGCTCACACCGTGTCTAGAATTTTGGCCGCCTAAAAGGTCTTCTGACCCACTCTGCGGCGACTCGAGACACAGGCAACTGTGCTGCACAATGGAAGCTGAGGACGGAAAGGACGCGAGGACGCACAACGGCGAGCCACGAGCTGCACCCTTGAATAGCCAGGCTGCCCTCGGTGAAAAGGAGGAACTAGAATGCCGGCCAGGAAACATATTTTTATTTCAGGAACCTGTTACTCAATTGTTATACAACCAATTCGTGACATGGTGAATTTTCTGACGTTCGGTTGAAAACGATGTCACATTCGCTTAAACGTGACACGGCTGTTAAATTTTTACGGTCATCATTGCATAGCGGGTGATCCCCAACATTGTTTGTCGCTCCTTGGTAGCGCCCTATAGGACAAGCGGAACCAAACCACCACACACTAAATGTTTTCGTACAAATTTTGTACGAGACATCACGGTTTTTTGTACTGATTTACTTTTTGTACAATTTAGTACGAAATTTTGTACAAAACTGGGAAAATTTGTGCAGATGTTCGTACTAAAATGGTACGAACAGTTCATCTGCACATAAAACTGTGATGTCTCGTACAAAATTGTACATAACATTAAGTGTGCAAGGCAAGCTCGGTGACCGACCCTGATTTTCTTGCAGCGTTCAATTTGTCTTCAAAGCAGAGGTCCAGAGCCTTTGAAGACAGCAGAAGAGGAATAGCGCTCGAGCGCGCGCCGCCATACAGTGGACCACTGTTATTCAACGAATGTGACGTCACATCCGTTCGAATGTGAATTTTGTCGCGTTCGTTTGAATATGACGTCACATTCGTTTGAATGTTGACTCACGTTCAAAGGCATATGACACCCTAATTCAACGGCCGTGTCACGTTCAAACGAATGTGACTTTCGTATTGAAACGAACGTGACAAAATTGACATTGAAACGGACATGACGTCACATTCGTTGAATAACAGTGACGTAGGCGGCCAAATTTCAAGAGGGGTTTTGATCTCTGAAGTTGATACACAGAACTCTAATCGAAAGCAGCCCTTACTAGTGGATTCCTCGTTCGGAGAGCAACCGATCGGTGGGGTCACACGTTCGGTTCGAGTCCCATATAGCGACTCTGGAGCGAAAAGCGCGCGTGTCCAGAGTTTTGGCTGCCTGCGCCGGTCTTCTGACCCACTGTGCGCCAGTTCCGGCATTGTCGTGCATGCAACAGTGCGTCAAGCGGCAGTCCACATAACCACGCGGTCAGTAAAGCAGCAAAATAAATGTCCTGCGCACAGATAAGCGAGTCCGCTGAAGGCCCTTGACGCAGTTGTCCGACAGGAAAGACAAGGGCGAGGGCGGGCAGGGCAGGACAGCGCACGGCGGCGCACAGTGGGCCAGAAGACCGGCGCAGGCTTCGAAACCAGAAACGTGGTTAACTCCGGAGTCGCTTAGCAGGACTTGAACCGGACTTGTGGCCCCACCGATGGATTCCTCGTTCGGAGAGCAATGAGGGTCGCGTGTTCGGTTCTTGTCCCGTTTAGCGACTGTAGAGCTGAAAACACGTATAGAGTTTTGGCCACCTACGCCTGTCCTCCGGCCCACTGTGCGGCGGCGACTAGGCAGCTGGATGTTTCCGAACAGCGCTCTCGTCGCCCTATCTTTAGAAGTCATGGGGCGTCCCGTCGAGTGGTAGGAGAGACAAGAACGAAACACTATTCGGAACCAGCCTGCAGATCCTGTTCACTCCACTACTTGCCGGCTCAATTCCCTCACCCCTCCTTCACTTTGTATGTGCGACGGCGGGCGGTTCTGTTTGTGTGTTCCTTCTTTCTAACAAGGATTTAGAAACAGTCCTGGCCAAAAAAGAAAGTTTTTCAATCTCCATGCCGATGCCGACCGCTGCCTGCATGGGAGCGGCGTTTTTTATCCGGCCGCCTGCAAGCCGCGCGTAGACGCAGCTCTGTACACACTAAATTTATCTGTACAAATTTTGTACCAGTTATCACAGTTTTTAGTGCACGATATTTTGTACAAAAATTGAGCAGATTTTCGTACAAAAATTTTACGAGACATCACAGTTTTTAGTGCAGATGAACTATTCCTACAAATTTGAACAAGATTTTGTGCAAAACTGTGGAAATTTGTGCAGACTTTCGCCCACATCAGTTGGTGTGGTCAAGACCACGTTTGACTTTTCAGTGTAGGCTGCCGAAGGCAGGCAAGCGCCGCAGGCCAAGGTTGGTGCAAACGCCAGGCGTGGATTGTTCAATTTAGCGCAGCGCGAAGCCTGTTGCATCAAGACACGGCACGGTATGGCGTACACCTACCTATTTTATGCAGCTGCACTGAAAACTTTGACGTCTCGTGCAAGGTTCCTCCAAAAATATTAAGTGTGTCCGTCTGGCCTCAGAGGGACCTCGCAGGCGACATTCTTCATTCAGCGGAGATACTGCTATAGTTGTATACAAATCCCGACGTGGTGCGTCAGTAGTGCTGCAAGTAACACACTAAATGTTATGCACAATTTTGTACGAGATTTTGTACAAAAAATGAGGAAATTTGTGCAGGGTTTTGTACATAAATGACTCGAGCAAAACTGAAAATTTAGTGTGTGACCATTACTGCACGGCAAAAGTAACGCCAGGGATTCCCAGGCGCATCATGGAAAAAAGGGCCTATTTTTCAGGCGCCGCTGGGGAATTCCAGGCGGTACTTTTGACGTGTGGAAAACGTTCCATCCGCAATAACGTCGGGCATGCTCTGCTGTGCACACTGCCCCCTCCCTAATGAGCGGGTCGTTGCCTGGAAGCGCTGCGAGGATCCAGTGCAGTCTCGCACCCCTTCATCATCTTGACTCATCCACGACAATAGTGCGAAGTCTTGTTAGCTGCCCAGCTAAACAACCCCTGCTTCCTCGCCTAGACGGCCTTGAGCAGCGCGAGGAGGCTCAGTCATTTCTCATTCGCGGGATCGCCTGGAGAGGTGGGGCAGGGCGTCGCTCAAATGGCGGCCCTGCCACAAAATGCGATACATCAAATTTGGCGGGCGCACAGTGGGCAATACCGGGTTGATTTTGCGTTCTTGAGTAATTCCAGAGTTTCAAAACCTCTGTTCTGAAATCGGGAAGCGTTATGAACTTTTAAAGCGAAAATCTTCATTTTAAGAACCGAAG
This sequence comes from Stenchaetothrips biformis, assembly GCA_030522485.1. Classification (NCBI taxonomy): domain Eukaryota; kingdom Metazoa; phylum Arthropoda; class Insecta; order Thysanoptera; family Thripidae; genus Stenchaetothrips; species Stenchaetothrips biformis. The sequence goes on along the minus strand of CM060093.1, from coordinate 6,215,542 downwards.
TTATAATTTACCCTGTTCTGAAAATTTATAACCAGTAACTCTTAAAATCCAAAACTAAAATCTTAATTTTAATTACATGATCTTGAATCTTGCAAGAATGCTATGAAAGTTGAGGTTTAGAACGTGATTATGAAAAGTCAAACTCGTTTGGATATGAAATTTCATAACTCGTTTGGATATGAAATTTCATAACTCGTTTTAGAGTAAAGCACGCGCTTGCGGGGTCCACTGTAAAACTTTCTGTACTTTCGTACGGAAAATGTACAGAAGAATATAGTACGGAGGTGCGGACGGAAGTACGGAACGTCCGTACTTGTTCCATATACGCTCATGTAAACGGGCACGGAAAAAAGTACGGAAAGTTCTGTACTTGGCAAGTACGGACGGTCGAGGCAAATTGTTGACCAGACATGTTCCGTACTTTTTTCTACCAGTGTCGTGCGGACGCGACCGGGCCCGCACACATGTGTGTGTCTCCGCTTGCGAATAATTGATCGGTGGTCGGGTCGGGCTGAATGCTATTAACTAATTATCTGGCCACGTACCCGATACAACAAAGGTCGTTTTCCTAATTGACCGGTTCCGACCGCCGGCGCAGCCTGGCGCCGCTGGGAGTAATATTTTGAACGCGCTCCGCCCATAAAACCTGTCTCCGCGCCTCCATTCATCTCTCTTTATTCCTCCTTGGAAGTCCATAATGGCCACGGAGGCCTGGCCGCAGGCTAAGTGCCGATCAGCAAACACACTCCGCTGCCATTTCAATTTCTGACCTCTCGGCGCGCAGTGGGCCAGAAGACCGGTGAAGGCGGCCGCAATTCTAGACGCGTTTTGAGTTGAAGAGTCGCCAAATGGGACTCGAACCGGGCGTGACACCCCACCAATGGATTGCTCTCCGAATGAGGAATCCATTGGTGGCGTCACACGTTCGGTTGTAGTCCCATGTAGCGACCCTGGCCAGAGCTCAAAACGCGTGTGGAGTTTTGACCGCCTGCGCCGGTCTTCTAGCACACTGTGCAGCGCGGCGTTTTCCCTGCGGCGACGTGGTGTGCACTGTTATTCAATTACGAATGTGACCACCCTAAATGTTTATGTAGAATTTTGTACGTGGTGATGCATAATTTTAAACCTGCGTGAAGTTTTGCATAAAATTGTGCACAAATTCGCATAAATTTATGCATTTTTACGCATAATATTATGCTAGTTCCGCGCATGCACAAAATCGTGCAAGTGACACGTACAAAATTCTACATAAACATTTAGTGTGACGTCATATTTTGTAGAATGCGAATTTTGTCACGTTAGTTTGAATGCCATATCACATTCGTGGGAACGTCGATCAACAAGCAAGCGAATGTGGCATCATATTAAAACGGACGAGGCAAAAGGCAATATTCACTTTCGAACGAATACACTCTCAGACTCGTATTGACTTTTTATCTCTTGCCAAAAAGTTGTTTGTGCAAACGTAATATGTACTATTTTCTCTATAGCTTTGCACGTTTTTGTCCATTATATGAGGTATTTAGTCCATTAAACCTAACTTTTGGTCAATAGCAACGTCCTTTTTGATTTCTGCATGATCTATTGACAATTTCATCTTAAAAAAGGTCAAAATTGTGCATTGCTAAAGAGAAAATAGTACATTTTACGTTTGCTCACAAAGCTCAATAAGCCATAGACATAAAAGTCCATATGAGACTGAGAGTGTATGACGTCACATTCGTTAAAAAAGTGTATCCACGACCAACAAAGTAACCCAAGCCGCTGGAAAGAAAAAAAATCTTCAAGAAAGGAAGAAAAGGACGCGTATAGTGGGGCAGCTGAGTTAGGGGCGGTACTTACGCTTTTACGAGTAGGGTGACCACTAATCGAGGGATGCCTGCGGACATCGCCTGGCGCGCGGCGGTCCACAGTGGGCCAGAAGACCGGCAGGCGGCCAAATCTCTAGACGCGCATTGAGCTCCAGAGTCGCTGAAGACGACTCGAACTGAACGTGTGACCCCACCAATAGATTCGTCATTCGGAGAGCAATCCATTGGTGGGATCACACACGTTCAGTTACAGTCCTATTTTACACTGTTATTCAACAAATGTGACGTCATATCCTTTAGAATATGAATTTTGTCACGTTCGTTTGAATACGATGTCACATTCGTTTGAACGAGACACGGCCATTAAGTTAGGGTGTCACGTTCTTTTGCATGTGGGTCTACATGCAAACGAACGTGCCAAAATTCAAATTCGAACGAATATGATGTCACATTCGTTAAATAGCAGTGTAGTCTGAAGCTAAAAACCCGTCCAGGATTTTGACCGCCTTCTCCGGTCTCCTGGCTCACTGCGCGGTCTCGCGATCACAACGAAGACAAGGCCTACCCTCACAATTCCGCCACTATCTGCGTCTCCAGCTTCCTCAACCTATCTCAACGGAGAATTTAAGCCCTTCATTACAGGGTGCGCGTGCAGGGAAGAAAGGGGGAGAGGGAAGGAAAGGGGGGAAGTGGCAGGAGGAAAGGGGTGGCGCGGTTGTCCGTAAAGCATTTGAGTATCGCGGTCATAACAACAGATCGGCGGGCGTTATGAGGGTCTCCGTGGCTGAAGGCTCATTCCGAACGTGGCTTTCGTCGCTCTCGCTCTCTCACACGCTCTTCAGATGTTCTGTAGGGATGCGAGAGAGAGAGATAGCGCTGAAGCGCTGCTTCGGAATCGGACTGCTGGCCCTGACTTCGGAACCGCGTGAGGAGGGGGGCATGATTAGAAACAAGCCTACACATAACGCTGTGCTTCCGCCGCGTCGTGTCTCGGTGCCAAAGGACGGCTGGAGCTGGGGGGTGGGGAGGGGGCGGGAGTCCTGAACAGCTAAGGAAGCCTAGGTTCTAGTTCTAGATGAGAGAAATGAGCGGCACCTTACTTTAAATCTCATAAAAGGAAGTTTAAGCATGTTACAATGAATACATGAGAGCATAAAACACGAAGAAATTTTTTTTAACGATATGTATATCTTTTAAGCGTCGCATTAAGGTGAGGTGTAGGTGAAAATATGGCCAAAAACGGCTAAAATGCCTAAGTTTGATTTCTTTCAACACTGTTTGATAAAAATCTCTTTTTTTGAGTTGAGTTTTTTGAATTTATAGTTTTGTTACATATTTCTCAGATGATTTGTAACCCAAAAGTGTTGAAATTAATTTTGTTAACTTAGTCACTCAACTGAATTTACTTAATTTTCCTTAACTCTTTTTTTCCTACTCCGAAACCTTCCTGCGCAAACGCTTTTGGTATCTTGCCCCAAATTTTATTCGACGCACTTTAACACATAGGGAACAAAGTTACAGAGAGATATTCCCAATAGCAGGTCTGGTTCTCTTACCCCCCAAAAAACACAAAACTTTAAAGAAATGGCAAAAAAGGTAACAAGTGAACCTTTTTTTTGGGGGGGGGGAGAAAGTACCAAACCTGTTACTATGAAAAAAATGAAGAATATGGAATTATCTCTCTTTAACTTTGTAATTTAGGGGTCTGAGAAGCTTCAAAACAAATATCTGACTTCTCCGTCAAAATCTCTTGCGCAGGAAGGTTTTGTACAATGCGACTAAATTGAGTGAAAACACTGGTAAAACTAAAGCGTAGTATTACCCTCTGTTTTCAAGCGTAATCAGTTTACGCTTGAAATCAAGCGTAACAGGCTCATCCGCCAAGATTTCCCCTATCTAAATGCATGGGGGAATTTCTAGAGTATGCTTCATTTCAAGCGTATCGTCTTCAAGCGTAACTCTATGCTTGACTCAAGCATACAGTTACGCTTTAGTTTAACCAGTGAACTGACCACTGTGGCTGAATGGATCCATGAATTTGGACATAATTTGACATGCAACATTACTTCATCAAGTCAATGCTCAATAAAAAGTCCCCTTCTAAATTTCACTCCCGACAGTGCTAAATTCGCACTACGCCGGTGCAAACTCCCCATACCGTGAGACGGGGTAATTTCGGGCACCCGGGGTAACTTCGGGCATCTCTAATGCTTTCTGCTTGCTTCTGTTTGAAGATTCCGCGGATTAGTCAGTTCTCACTGTCGTTCCTTAGAAGTATCCTACCGGATTCGAGAACGATCACCGACCAGCGAAGGAGCGTCGAAGGAACTATAGCCGGCGGTTCTCTTTCTGAGAAGCCCCGCAGTAACCTTCGGACACACAGCGCTTCCACCAGGACCTTCCAATCCTGGGATAACGAACTGCAGGAAAGATGAGTGAAGGGATCCAGACCTTGTCTTGCGAAACAAGTCGACTTTATGACCGGGCGTCCGATTTTCGCAATTCCCGACGGCATGAATCAAGTACCATCAGAAACGTAAGGAACCGTCGTTTGACTACGTTACGCAGGTATGTGTTGGGCACTTCTGCCTTAACGCTGGCCCACACCCACTACAGCGTATCGTTACGCCTAAGGTCCTTCAACAGTACTATATTGACCATTCTACTCGTGGCCGAATAAAGATCAAGAAGAATCATAAAAGTGCATTCTTTGCTCTTTAACTTCAGATATTCAAGTCCCCTTTCTTAGTAGAAGTTAATGCAAGTATTTTCTAGTAAATGGAACATATTTTAAGTGAATATATGCTCTTGATATGCCCTAAATGGAGTGTTGTGTGGTTTTTATTGTTCTTCACTAACCCACGACTAGAATTGTCTTCGTACCCTTATTTTGTGTTGGCACCTCTTAGATGTGCGTTGATGTCTTACGTTCAGCGTAAAGCAACGGTGTCACCCCCGAACACCAGGTCCCCCCCCCCTTTCCCCTGGTGCGTGGCGTAACCATTAAACGTCCTTACTTATTTTAGTGTTAAAGTCCTCAACCCTACCAGTATATAAGAGCATGACGAAGGTACACCTCTCTTAGCGTAACGTTAGGCATCCACACTAAATGTTTATGTAGAATTTTGTACGTGGTGATGCATGATTTTAAACCTGCGTGACGTTTCGCATAAAATTGTGCACAAATTTGCATAAATTTATGCATTTTTACGCATAATATTATGCAAATTCCCCGCATGCACAAAATCGTGCAAGTGACACGTACAAAATTCTACATAAACATTAAGTGTGTCTACCACCATTATTTTGTCACGTATTAATTCTAAGCGAAGTTGGGTCTATCACTACATTTCGCTGGATTTTGGGTCCCTCGAACAAACCTAATGCACTGGAAGTCACACTCTCAGTCTCATATGGACTGTTATGTCTCTGGCTTTCAGAGCTTTTTGAACAAACGTTAATTATACTATTTTCTCTTAAGCTATGCATAATTTTGATCGCTTTTAAGATGAAATTGTAAATAGATCATGTAGAAATCAAAAAGTACATTGCAATTGACAAAAAGTATGGTTTAATGGATTTAATACTCTATACAGTGGACAAAAACATGCAAAGTTGAAGAGAAAATAGTACATATTACGTTTGCACAAAAAACTTTTTGGCAAGAGATTAAAAGTCAATACGAGTCTGAGAGTGCAGGTTGCACCGGCCAATTGGAAGTTTGTGGCAGCGCCTCAAGGACGAAAGGAGGCTTCTGTTTGGCCGCCGCAACCCATCTTCCGGTGCTTTTGGTGTTCTTTTCAGGGGTTCCGAAGGAAACCCATATTGTTTACGAGGCTTAAGACCTAATTTACTTTCGAAAACTGAAATAGCCAAATGGTAATCTGCCATAAAATAATTAAGGATAGCGGGAAGATTTTAACAATTAATCGTGGGATTTTCTATTATTATTTTTTTTAAAATTTATATTTTAAAACAGTCGTTTTATATTTAGGGAGCACAAAGATACTTTTCGACGTCAGCGATCTGTGCCAAAATTTTTCCACATGTGCTTCTGAGGTACAGGAGGATGAGTACTAATTTTGAAGGTCCTACGTCAACCCAGTCTCGAGCGGTGAGCCAAAAGGTGTTTTGCGACTGGTTTTGGTAAAAGTCAACTTTGAAGGTACAAATCGATAGGAAGGGCTTGAATTAGGGACTTAAAAAAGGATGCAGGTTTTAAGGGCTATAACTGCATCATTTAAGAATTTTTTCAGTAATTCCGAAAAAGGAAAAATTCTTAAAAATTGATCTGCAATTTTTTTTTTCTATATCTCAAGTCATTTTTTTTGTGTAAAGAAATCATTCAAGAAAAAAACTGAGGAAGTAACTTTCCATTCTCATAGTAACTATAAAATTTCACCCTAGGAGGAGACTTGGTTTGGGAGCTTTAAAGGAAAGCGTCAATTTCTCAACGCAGTGTTGGGGACTTAAGCGGTGAACTCATTTAACTGAAATCAGTGTGTATCAGACACGGATAAATAATAATGCCAATGTTCTGATGAGTATCTTCTACTTCCTTACTTGTGTTTTGAGCGTATTCAGCCTTTCTGTTTCGAGGAGCCCAGTCATGACAAGTTTGCTTCACATCTAAGAATCGTAATCAAACTGTGACTCCCAACTAGACATGATACCCTGCGCTTTTATTGCAAGGACTATTTCAGAAACAATTCACTTGTACTGGCCGCGGACAGGTTAGCTTTTAGGCAACTGATGGCAAGTGAGGGATAACTCGACAAAGAGTTTTCGTAAACCTCATCAACTCGGTAAACCATGAGAGTTGGGTCCTAGCTTGTCTGCGGATAATACTAGTGAATATTTCCTGAAATAGTCCTTATAATAAAAGCTAAGGGTACCATGTCTATTTGGGAGACAAAGTTTGATCACAATTCCAGATGTGAAGCAAACTTGCTATGACTGGGCTCCTCGACACAGACCCTGAAAGGCTGAAAACGCTCAAAACACAAGTAAGGAAGTAGAAGATACTCATCAGTTTCTCTTTGAAAGCTTATATATGCTCAAAATCCATTTACATAACAAACTGCTTTTGTCAGTGTAGTCAAAATTAGTTTGTAAGGTTTTAGAGTGAGAGTGTACTGAACCAAAATTGCCGCCGTTAAATTCGAACTCGAATGTTCCTGGCCGCGGTTGGGCGCGGCGTGGTGCGGCAGCAATGCCCACCGGATTATCGTGGTGATATACCCTCTTACTGCTGCATAATATAAATCGCCACAGCTTACGCGGGGACGTATTTACTGTGCGAACAGGGCGCCCACATTAATTTTGCGGCGGCGCACACCTCGCTCTTTCCGAACCCAGCACGGTGACCCAGAAGTCCGCACAGACAGCCGAAACTCTTGACGTGTTTTTAGCTGCAGAGTCGCTCAATGGGACCCCAACCGAATGTGTGACCCCGTAAACTGGTTTCTCTCCGATCGAGGAACACTGGTTTTCTGAGTGTATTAATGAACTCATTTAATAAGTACTAAGATTTTTATTGCATTAGTAGCGCCATGAAAAAGTTATTGCATTAAAAGTGCAATAATTATTGAATTGCAGTAGCATATTTGTCACTTTAATAGCGTAGTAATCATTTTATCACACCAAAACTGTGATAATCCGGGCCCAGACCAGCCAAAACCTAAGAGACTTATAGCATTTTTAATGCGAATATATTTTTTATTGCTGCGAAAGATGCGATAATTTGAAGGAATCACATTAGTCTTTTTATCGCTGCAAATTGTATGAAACTTATCACATTAGGAATATCAAGGAATCCATTGGTAGGGTCATACGTTCGGCACGGATCCAATTTCGCGCATCCCGACCTCAAAACGCGTGAGTTTTGGGCGCCTGCGCCGGCCTTGTGGTCCACTGCCCTGGTCCCTGCCAGTGCCTGGTCGTCGCGGTGACTCGTCCTGCCGAGGGGTACCTCACTGTAAGATTTTGTGTACAATGAATGTGGGAATGTGTTAGAATGTGCAAGATTTCTGCTGTATTTGTCACACATGTTGCCTACTTACAGGCGTTTTTGCCTCCAGAATGTGGGAATGTGTTCAAATTTTGTACAACGAATGTGGTAGGTTGTGCCCTAGGGTGGTCCAAAATTTTCTCGACCCCCTCGGATCGACCAGGGCCGCTCGGATCTGGCTTCTACATGAAAAATAAGGGAATACGTGTTTTTTGGTTTTTCGGGGAAACGATTTTTAGGACCTCCTCAAGGCCAAAATAGATTTTGACAGAGTACCAAAAATGCAGAAAATCGCTAAAAACGCAGTTTTTGTCCGATTTTCAAAAACTCAACGGCGTTGGATAGGGAAAATTGTGCTGATTCCAAAAAAAAATATGTCGGCAATGTGAGGCGTGTTGCCTATCTTCCACGTGCGAAAAACCGTCATTTTTCTGCCGAAAAGGGCCCCTTTTTTCTGTTTGGGGCCCACCGCATCCATGGGAATCTTGGCCATTCAACTCAGTAATGTACCTTCGTGATACTGGAGGCACCAGCGATAGAAAGCAGTCGCTCCGGACCGGTTGCCTAACTGTCAGGGGCCAAATAAGACGGAAACTTTAAAAATCGGTATGTTTCACGCACTTCTTGTAGCCCAAGGTGCTTGGATCGTTGCTCCACTGACCCTTCGGCATGCCCCCATCACAAGGAAAGCCTTGGTGGCGGGAAATATTTGCGTCGGGCCACTTGCCGAACTTTCGGGCGCAAAAGAAATTGATTAAAAAGTAAGAAAATAAGAGACAATTAATTTTTTTTTTTTTTATGGCGCAAAGTAATTTATATTCATAAATCATATATGAATAATTTGTTTAATATTGACCCTGTTTTTTGGTTTATACTTAAGTCAATATGCAGCTAATATTAACAATGTTACAATGTAACAATGTTAACAATGTTAACAATATTAACAATGTTAATATTAGCTGCATATTGGCTTAAGTATAAACCAAAAAACAGGGTCAATATTAAACAAATTATTCATATATGATTTATGAATATAAATTACTTTGCGCCATAAAAAAAAAAAAAATTAATTGTCTCTTATTTTCTTACTTTTTAATCAATTTCTTTTGCGCCCGAAAGTTCGGCAAGTGGCCCGACGCAAATATTTCCCGCCACCAAGGCTTTCCTTGTGATGGGGGCATGCCGAAGGGTCAGTGGAGCAACGATCCAAGCACCTTGGGCTACAAGAAGTGCGTGAAACATACCGATTTTTAAAGTTTCCGTCTTATTTGGCCCCTGACAGTTAGGCAACCGGTCCGGAGCGACTGCTTTCTATCGCTGGTGCCTCCAGTATCACGAAGGTACATTACTGAGTTGAATGGCCAAGATTCCCATGGATGCGGTGGGCCCCAAACAGAAAAAAGGGGCCCTTTTCGGCAGAAAAATGACGGTTTTTCGCACGTGGAAGATAGGCAACACGCCTCACATTGCCGACATATTTTTTTTTGGAATCAGCACAATTTTCCCTATCCAACGCCGTTGAGTTTTTGAAAATCGGACAAAAACTGCGTTTTTAGCGATTTTCTGCATTTTTGGTACTCTGTCAAAATCTATTTTGGCCTTGAGGAGGTCCTAAAAATCGTTTCTCCGAAAAACCAAAAAACACGTATTTCCTTATTTTTCATGTAGAAGCCAGATCCGAGCGGCCCTGGTCGATCCGAGGGGGTCGAGAAAATTTTGGACCACCCTATTGTGCCCCCCTCGCGTCCTGCCCACCTCCTCCCAGACTCCTCGGTCCTGCAAGCTGATTCCGAACATTGCCGCGTCGCTCTGTCTCTCTCTCGTGACGGTGCGTCGCGCCCGAGGGGGCTACCACTGAGTATGTTTGAAGAGATTTCGCAAGATTTCGACCGATTTTACGCTCAAAATTTGCTTGTTTTTTTTGTCTTTATGGGGGAAGATTTCCGATTTTCAGATATTTCTGGTGCTCAAGGGGACACGTGATTTCTGGTTGCCTCCTCGGTCGCGCCGCGCGAGTCAAAGAGAGATATGCCACTCGGCATGAGTCTGCTGCCCTTGGGCCGCGTTTGCATGTCCCCGCCGCCTTGCTGAGCTTCCTTGATACGTGCGAGGTGGACAGGCGGCGCCGGGGTGTGAAACATTACACGTGCGGCCCACCCCGGCCGTCTCGCCGCGTCCCCCTTCCGCGCTCCCTGCACCTCGCCGAGCCTTTGCCTCTTCCTAACCTAACCTGACCTAGTTTAATCTAGATTGTGATTTCGAGCTGGTAAGAGGCTATTCTTTCCCAAGTCACCTGATACTCTTAAGTAAGTCTCGTATTTTGACAATAATTTAACTTTAGTTTGTTGCCTAACGCTAACCTAGGGGGTCAATTTCGTTTCTTTTCGTCATACTGAGGAAGACGACTTTGCGAGCCGCCTTTCAAACTTTCTTTGGGAGTTATGGACAAGTATATTCGTATTGAGAATTCCCAACAAAATGCATTGGACTGATTTCATGAAAAAATTGTAAAGGAAGAATTTTAGCGGTCCACTTCCCTAAAGTTTATGAATTTAAATGTGGTTTAAAAAGAATGGATTTTTTGTACTTTGTTGGCCCACGGTATCGCCATTTTGAGTCCGACTTCATGTCCCTTAAACCACTTTTGGTTTGTCTTCCCAGACAAGTACTCTGCAAATCGAAAAGCATACATTGTATGCTCTACCTGGAGCATGCCTGCAAGCACGCTCTAGCTAGCGCATGCCTGCCAAGCATGCACTAACTAGTGCATACCTGCCATGTACACACTTACTGGAGCATACACTGTTAAAAAAATGTCGTAAATTAGCGACGTATAAGTCGCTAATTTTCATAACGACGAGGGCCGTTCTGGAACGATTCGGTTGGCATTCAACGACTTCAAAATCGTTTTGGTACGACATGGTCGTAAATTATTTTGCCAGAAAAGTCCAAAAAAAGATGGCAGGACGTTACGATTTTGTCGTAAAGATACGATTTGTGTCGTAAAAATACGATTCGTGTCGAAAATTAACGACCCAAGTCGTTAATTTACGACCGAAATCGTATCATAACGAGTTAGATCGTACCTGTTTGACACTTTCTGTGGTAAGATTACGATCGATCGTAAATGTACGATCGAAGTTGTAAATCTACGATGCAGTTCGTAGATTAACGACTGTACATGTTTCAAAACGAACAAAATCGCTATGAAAATTAGCGACAAATTTGTCGTATATTTACGACAGATTCGTATATTTACGACGAAAGTCGTAGATTTACGACAAAAGTCGTAAAATAAATGTGTCATTGGAAAAGGACTTTGTTGTTCTTCGAAATGTCGTTAAGTTACGATTATTTTTAACAGTGTATATCTAGTGCATAAGAGATAGAGAGTTTTCTGCTCCAGTAAGCGTGTACATGGCAGGTATGCACTTGTTAGTGCATGCTTGGCAGGCATGCGCTAGCTAGAGCGTGCTTGCAGGCATGCTCCAGGTAGAGCATACAATGTACGCTTTTAGATTTGTAGAGTATGTTGATCAAAGTACATTGAGTAATTGTCCTCTTCTCGCTCCTTGATTATTATGGGATCGCAGTTTTGGCAGAGCGCCCCGTGAGCCCCGCTGTGGAGTACAAATGGTCTGACGATGAAAGCGGCGATTTTTGATCAAATAGAGGAAAATACCATTCTTAACTGGTATTGTAGCTCAGGTTTAATACCGGTATAATACCGGTTTCATACCACAATATATCGACGAGTAAAATACCGGAGCCATCCCTTTTCACGGCCCTGCTGGCATTCAAACTGCAATACCAACTGTCTCTAGACACACTGAAAATCTATTGGCGTGACTTCGTGCCGTTTTAGGGGCGTGAATAAAGTGTCACGCCAAAAACCGGCATGACAAAAAAGTCATGCCATAAATCGGCGTGACTCATAAATTCACGCCAAATTTTGGCGTGAATTCACTGTCATGCGGTTCTTTGGCATGACTTTTCTCGTAAATCTCACTGTCATTCACGCCCCATGATGGCGTGACTCACATGTCACGCCGTTTTTCGGCGTGATTTTCCTGTCACGCCAAGTTTTGGCATGATTTTTTTTCACGCCATAATTTGGCCATGTGTCTGACCATTACATTTTCAGTGCATACTTCATTGTGGCAACAGAGAATCCTGTAAACAACTTGTGCTTATTCTCCGTAGCCAGTCTTCTCTGTAGGACTTAAAGCCGTGTCTGTGCACCTCATTGGTCTGCGACGAGGATGCGGAGAGACCTGTGAGTCGCAGTGAGTCGCACAGCGGAAACTGTAAAGAGGCTACAAGAAATACTGGGTTGAGGGTACAGAGAATCTTAGCCCAAAAATTAACTGACTTTTCCGAAGTTTTTTGCCACAGTGTGCATTATAAAACACTCATTTCAGCGTTTTGTACCGCCCACTAAAAATACAATAAATATATTATAGCAAATTATTGCTATAAAAGTATAAAAATTTTGCAACAACGCGTCCGTTTTGGCTGCCTCCGCTGATCATCTGGCCCACTGTGCATCAGTCTGCGTCAATGTGGTCGATGCCGGCCGGCTAAGTTGGCTGACTTTTGGCCGGTAAGCGGTGCTGCGTCTGCTAGGTGTTGCTCCTGCGTGGCTGGCATCAACTTTAGACGGATGGCCTCCCAGACAACGAAGCACATAGACCACATGTGGGTGGGGGTTGGTGATGATGAAATGTTCTTAATGTCGTCCAGGTCACGCACATACAGACACCGACACACACACCAGCGCGCGGACTTGCCTCCTGGAAGTCTAGAAGTATGCGCCCTGCGCACCGTATGCCAGAACTCCAGACGCGTTTTGGGCTCCAGAATTGCTAAGCAGGACTTAAAGCGAACGTTTGCTGCCACCAATGGATTTCTCGTTCGGAGAACAGTCACGCTTAAAACCTTGCGAAGTATTTTAAGCACGTATGGTACAAAGTGTTTAGTTTGTTATACGAAGAAAAAGGTCGTAAATTACAAAGTATTTTCTTTGGAAGCTTTTGTACGCTCCAAATACATTGTTATATCAAGCCTCTTTTGTTTGTTGGCCGAAAATAGTTTGTAAGGTTTTGAGAGTGAATCCATTGGTAGGGTCACACGTTCGGTTCAAATCCCATTCAGCGACTGTGGAGCTCACACGTCCAGGACATTGACCGCCTCTACCGGTTCTCTGGCCCACTGTGCTGCGCAGGGCTGCTCCTGCAGACGGTCCACGCCAATTTCACTCCTCCTCACAAAACAAAAACTAGAAACAGGGGCGAGCATTTGCTGGCCGTGGAGTGAATCGCTGGAGCGTGCTTTACGGCCTGCGCTTCTGGTCATAAAACTGCGTCCGAAATAAGGACAAGGGAAGCGAGTGAATAGCGGAATCTGGTCGGGTGTCTGTGTGTGCGAGAGAGAGCCAGTCAAAGCGATTGTTGTCACAGTTGGCAGAAGCCAGGTATATGCGTACTCGCGAAAGGTAGGTTAGACTTTCGTTCACACCAAATTCCTTAGTACAAATTTTGTACGTGGTCTGGCTCAATTTTGCGCATGCGTGCTTTTCGTACAAATTTGTACGCGATTTCGCACATACATTTGTGGATTCTACGTAGAAATCTGTACGAAAAAGTTGGCATGTGTAAAATGTCAGACCACGTACAGAATTGTTTAAAAACATTTAACGTGTTCTGATACACACACGCACACACACACACATACAGACAAAACTTTCCAGCCCCAGTGAAGGTGAAGTAACTGGCTTCGCTAATCGCCCAGCCAAAAAAAGTTGCACTTTGGCCAAAAATAACTTACTCGAAAAACAAGGCAAAAATAGAAAATTTTTAGCGCGGGGCTCAAGTTGGGGTTCATGCCGGGCTCTGGCAATCGGGGCTCGAGTCGGGCTCTTGCCGGGGCTCAGATCATCGGGGGGCTCATGTTGGCCCTGCCGTGAAAAGCATTAGTTACAAAGTCCATCCATTAGGCTAACACGATCCGCGTGCGGCCCCCTGTGTGCGTCTGCATCGACACATGCGCCTTTGTGTAGGTGCCTGTATTTGTTTGAGATGTGAAAAGGAAAGGGAGGTTGGGGGGGGGGGGGGGGTATTGGAGTGTGCCTCCAGGCGCCAGACGCCGCACGTTTCTTCGCCCTTTTTGACTTCTTGCAGCGAACCACCAGGGCAGTGCGTACTTGTATATACATATATTACCCTTTCGCCCGAGCGGCGGCGCGCGGCGGAAACCGGGCGGGCGGGATTTTCACCACTTTCCTCCTGCGGAGCAAACATTTGATCATGCCGTTTTATTTCCTGTTCCACCGTGTGGCCCTCCCGCCTGGTTGCCTGTCGCACAGTCGTCAAGAAGACCAGCGCAGGCGGCAAAAATTCTCGACGGGTTTAGAGCACTCTAGAGACGCTAAATAGGAGTGGAAACGAACGCGTGGCCCCAACAATGGAATGCTCTCCGAACGAGGAATCATTTGGGTGGCGGTCACTCGGTCGATGCGAGTCCCATTTAGCGACTCTCGATCTCGAGCTCAAAATGCGTCGGTTTTGGCAGCCTCCGCCGTTCTTCGGGCCCAATGTGTGCCGTTCGGTCTCCCCGGAAAAGGAGGCCGAGACATCCCGGCACATGTAACCCATGGCGACGCCGGTGGCACCCCCAAGGAAAAAACTGTGTAGGCGCAATGTGCGCCTCGAAGTGGGACGCGCGACGAGACATAGCGTCACGGACCTGAGCCACAGTGGGCGCAGGCGGCCAAAACTCGAGACGCGGTTGGAGCTCCACACACTAAATTACTATGTAGGTTTTTGTGCATACGTAACGCACGAAATTAAACATGCATTTGTTGCGCACAAAATTATGCGCAATAACCGGCGCACGAAATCGTGCATTGCCACGTACAAATTCGTGCGTTATGAAGTGCATGTTTAATTTCGTGCGCGGGCGCGCATAAAAACCTACATAGTGATTTAGTGTGCAGAGTCGCTGAACACGACTCGACACGAACGTGTGACTCAACTAAAGTAGTATAACAGGGCCTGATTTGCATTGCCTACCCTGCCCCTTGCAGGGGCAGGGGCAATGCAAACCATGCCCAGTTCGACTCCGCCATATCGTGTTTCTCATCCAGACGTGCGTGCCGTTCTCAAGGCCACGATGTTCCGGGGCTGCCTACCCATCAGGCGCTTCGCGTATTCCTTTAGCCGGTTGCCTACCTACCAGGCGCTTAGTACCAGTTCGACTCCGCCATATCGTGTTTCTCGTCCGGACGTGCGTGCCGTTCCCAAGGCCACGATGTTGCGGGGCTGCCTACCCACCAGGCGCTTCGCCCACATCTCACGCGTGGTTGCCTACCCATCAGGCGTTTTTGGAAAAGAGGGAAGATAAAATAAAAAGCAATGTGCATTATATTTTTTATTTTTGTTTCTGCTTTTTACAACAGGTTTGACATTTCTTTACACGAATATCTTCACAAATAGTTACATTCTGAGCATAACGCTTAAACATTTCGTCGACAATTTCGTCATTAGAGGTACAGTCAGAAGTGAAACAAGTTACAAAATCCTTCATAGAGTATCCATGTGCCTTAAAAAGTAAAAACAGTACGCAGTACTGCCCACATACATCAGAATCGAATTCCTGTAAATCAATTGTGTTTTTGGTCCAGAGTTTACATTGGCGGTCCATGAATTTTCTTATATTAGGGACATAAGGTCCAAGTCCATAGGAGCAGAAATGTTCTCCTCGCCCATCGCAGCCAACATATATGGCTTGCCAGTGTGCTCCCGGTTTGTTGATGGGGTCGGTGTTGACAATGATGAGTGACGGTTTATTGTGTAAGTTGTGTGGAAGTGTATCGGAGGCAAATACTCCTTCAAAGTGTGGTGAAGCGTGTGGATCTTTCCGCAAAACCGCTTCGAGCGTGTGCCCGTCCATTTCAGACTCCAAAGTCTACGACCACGTTACGGTTTTTGTCAATCTCAATCAAATTATTGAATTCTGAGAGGACAATACAGTTTATGGCTCCCGCTAGAGGTTTAGCAAACTTAACTTCCAGTCTCACGACACCCTGGCGCTGCAAGTTCCAGTGACTTTCATGGGCAGAAAGGTCTTGCGAAAGGTCGAATGCGTAGAGTGCGAAACCCTGTGGGTACTCGGTGTATGTGATATCATTCCCTTCATCCTTCCAATGCAAGCCCGTCCCGCTGAAAAGCGTGTTGTAAGCGTCGATGTGCAAATTATGTTCGTAGTCAGGTGTGATAGGTTGAGCGGGAATTTGTTCCGAGTCCACATAGAGACTCAGGTAATTTACATCATAGTGTTGGAAGTTAAATGGATTATACTGGTAACTTCCATTAAATGCTGGATTTGAAACAAATCCAATAATGATTCTTTTTGGGATCTGTCCAAGGTGTAAGTTTGATATGGATTTATCCTGGACTCCGACTGGAATAGTTATTGTTTTGAGGTCAACTCTTGTGAGTGGATACTTGGCTGGTGCCTGTTCAAGGGCTGCTGCATGTCCAAGCAGTACTGTAGGCGAGATGCGTACTTTTCGCACTAAAAGTGTTGCATCTAAGATGACAACCTTTTCATTTCTGTTAGTTGACATGAGCACGAAGGCATCTCGGCTACGAGTGAGCTTAACTCTCAGTTCGACGTTATTTAAGAGAAAGCGATCCTGATTAAAAAAGTCACTGTGAATAGGGCCGAGAAGCTCAAATACTTTGCTGTTTTTAGTGAGTTCGTGTCGTTTTTTGAGACCCTCGTTTTTGTCTGGCTTGCACTCGTCCATGTGTCCGGCTGTGTCTTTATACCACATGCGCATAGACATGTGTGAATTTTTGGCAGGTGAGTCATAAGCCAGGAGTGACTCCATGTAACTTCGATACGGGTAAGTCATAGCAGATTGTGAAATTAATTTTTGGTTCAGTGAAACATCAACCTGGCTCCAAAGTGAGTGCAACATATAATTAACAGGTGTGGCGTCACTGTTATCCCCTTCAACCAAGTCACTGCCATTTTCTTTGACAATTTTCCCCTTAACCAGTAAAAGTGTGTGAGCAGGATCAATGTATTCATGTCCAGTTCCTGGGACACAGAATTCGATGGTGTTTGATTGCTCAATGCTGGTGATTGGCTTAAAATGTGTCCACTGCCCCCCTTCCAGAACTGTCTGTGTAGGTGGAATCGCCCATAAATCAAGTTCAGAGCGAAGCGCCTCTGAGGAGGCAGTGTGTAAAAGTGCCATGTTTTAGAAAATGTGTTGTGGTGATTCTTCGGTCTTTACCTTGGCCCTCTTAAGTGTGTTTCCTGTTCGAGTGCCGGCTATGGACTGACGCTGACCCCGTGCTCTGCCTCGCTTTATACCTCTCCCTCGCATCTTGTTTACAAGGTTTTTACCCGCCTCAGAGAAGTGCTGCTGTACGCTATTTCTCAGTGGGACTTCGCCTGATGCAGCATCAGCAAGAATGTGACTTCCTGCCCGAAGGGCTTCACGCCCAACAGCACTTGCCCCTTGTTTTAGGTACGGGAAAATGTTACGGAACAGTCCACCAAGGAAGCTTCCGATGCCCGCCCCTTTTTGTGTTGATGAGCCCGCATAAAAGTTCATTCCAGACCCAGTCTGGGCCTGTTTGACGTAATACTCTGCAATGTGTGCCATGGTTATGACTAAATGCGCTGTCTAAAGTGACACAGTAAGGTCGACGTTCCGTGATCAAATGGTACGAAACTTCCTGTGTGTGTCCTTATATTGACTTCCAAAGTGTCAAATGATTTCGTTTTTAAAGTGAAATATATTGGAGGTTCACATTTGTATGTTGTCATACCACCATGAGCTTTTCGCGTTTCGACGGGAACCGTCCGAAGCAGGGGTGCCTGTGTGTGTCCGACGATCTGGTCTTCAATGATGTCTAAATAAATGTAAAGTTGTGGTGCCACTCCCAAGGTTGTGTCTACTGGATATGTCCCACAGTGCTCCTCTTGTGGTGAATAGGGCCCTGGGTGAAGTAAACCCAATTGCATAGCAAGGCGATGTGAAAATGTGTAATGCGCATCGACAGCCTTGGACATTCGATGAAACAAAACACATCCGTCGTCTGTTAATTGAACGATGGGGTGTCCTGTTCCAATAAACTGAATGTTCACGGTCTGTGTATCAGGTATTTCCGGATGTTCAGCAAGTTTTTCGTCCAACAACAGATACGTGTCCCCTTCGGAGTTAAGTGTTTCAGACTTTAACGGGGCCAGAGCTTTTTGCAAAGCGGTCAATAAGTTTTCTTTTGTGGTGTAATGCCCCGGATTTACCTTAAATGTGTCTGTTTGTCCTCCGGGGTGAGTAAAAGTGATTAAATTTTCTCCCTCAGAAACTTGTTGTATTGTGTTTGG
This sequence comes from Stenchaetothrips biformis, assembly GCA_030522485.1. Lineage (NCBI taxonomy): Eukaryota > Metazoa > Arthropoda > Insecta > Thysanoptera > Thripidae > Stenchaetothrips > Stenchaetothrips biformis. The sequence goes on along the minus strand of CM060093.1, from coordinate 6,197,317 downwards.
ATAGTGAAATTCTAGAAGAGCCACTTCCCACTCTCCATGAAGTTCAACTCTTTTTGATAATTGTATTTTGTAGTTTGACGTTTTGTTTTCGGGATATACCTGAGGGCTGGCATTGCTCGGCAGTACCATATAGAAATCCATTATGTCTCCACAATATCTTTCGCAAAGACCCAAGAGCGAGATGACTTGGGGTAACCTCTCCAGTGGACAAACTTCTCTTTTGTGACACCTTTCCCCCGTTCCTTGAGTATATATGCAATTTTGTAAAGCTCTGGCCTTTTAACGGGGCTTAGTTCCCAAGAGTAGAAGTGTCCCTCAAGTTCTTCGTTATTGTCCAGGTCAGCTATTCGGTATATGGGTTGTATCTGTGGTATAACTTGTGTTATTTTAAATACTTCTTCAGACCAATTCCAAGTACACCCTTTTTCAAACCTTCTTTTTTCTCTAGAGATGCGAACAAAGTCACCTACTTTTAATTTAGGTGCCACTTTCTTAGAATGTAACTTTTTTCCGTATAGGGTTTTGTAAACCTCGAGTACACGTCGAGGATCGCTGGCTTCGTGTGGTGTCATCTTCAATGTTTTGTGTATTTTGTGGTTGTAAGCATGTGTAATGTTTTCTAAAACTCCGTTAGTATACTGATAATCTTCTGTCTGTGTAAAGACCCGTTGCATCCACAGTCTCAAAGTACCGATGAATCTTTCTGTAATCGAACATTTTGTATCCGGGTTGTTTGTATGTGCATAATTGATGTCGTGTTGCTTTAAAAAGGTTTTAAGTGTCCTGTTGTTTAGCTCTCCACCTTTATCCGTAATTAGCCGACTTGGCCTCCTGGTTGTGTGTCGGAAAAGGGCTTCAAATGCCTTTTTTATTGTACCAGCCTTTTTGTTCTGCACAGGTACTGTCCATGCATACCGAGAAAACACGTCCGTGACACACAAAATATATTTGTGTCCTTGATTGTCCTCATGAATTGAACTAAAATCTGCTAGGTCTGCTTGCCAGCAGTCGTCTATATTGTCTGCGTATGTTACATTGCGAGGAAATTTACGTCGTGCTCTTTTGTGTAGTGAGTGTGAGTCTTGCTCCTGGAGGTAGGCAGCCACTTGGTTCTTACTAACTTTACTCCCCGACGCTGTTTTAAGGCGTTCTAGTGTGCTGTACCCCGCAGGGTGGCGTGTATCTTTGTAAATTGAATCAAGACCATCGTTTCCATTTTGTGTCTCTGACGGCAACTGTACCCCTGTATTCGCTTTTCTTTGTTTTTGTAAGGCGTTTCCCTCTGCTTTTGTGTGGGCTTTGCGTGATTGTTTTCGTGGCGTTTTCATATCTTTCACTTAGTCCTGCACCCTCTTGCGTTTGTAGAGCCCGTATGTATTGTTGGTTGCCTATGATATCTAATGGAGTGTGAAGTGATTTCAGCACCAAAGCAAACGTATGCCACCGTGAAATTTTCGCTTGTTTCCGAGTGCGAACCGCGTCAGAAATCAAGTCAATGATGCTCGAGTACGTCTCTCCACCGACTGACGTGGTTCCGTTCCTATCCCAACTAATATAGGCTTTCGCTTCTGGTGTTGATAAGTGGTCATAGAGTGCTGAAGCGGCGTTTTTAAATTTGACAGGGATGAGTGAAATGAGTCTTTGTTTTAAAACAGTGTACTGTTGTGTCTCCGATTCTCTTTCATTCTCGTTTTCATTGGTAGTTGATTCTTTTAAAATGAGTGAGGCGGGCTTTCTTTGTTCGTTGACAAAATAAAGGTACCGCTGTAAAGCTTGATCGTACAGTTTCCACTTATCACTGTCTGCAGCACGCTGTTTCAAAATACGACTCATTTCTTGGTCCAAATCGTCCATGACATCTCCAGATGAACGAGCCGCAGGCTTTTCGTGTAATTTTGTCATGGCCTCGTGAGGCACGAGTATCAATTTCTTGCAATGTTCCATAGTTGAAAAATTATGCGCCGAAGATGATTTTTCCGAGGGTAGGAGCTAAAACACTGAGCAGAAGGGGCAGAAATGATCCCCCTTTTTGGTTTAAAGCTTTTTTCTTGGTTAACCAAGACTCTCCTCGCTTAGCTAGCCGTTTAATGATTGCTTTGTGTTTCTTCAAGTTTTCTTTTTGTCTAGGTGTTAGTGGCACGTTACCGCACAAAGTGTTGTCACAAAGTTCACAAATGGAGTAAACAAGCGGCTTGTCAGCGTGTTTTAGAATGGCCTTGCGTAATTGTGGAGGAGCTCGCTGAAGGACACGAAGTAAATCTTTATGAGATGGATTCGTTGAAGGGGACATCTCGGGACTGTCAGATGTGTACCCTTCGGCTCATCGTCTAAGAATGATTTACTACGTACGAAGAAGAGCACTTTTATACTTTCCTTTCGGTATGTATACCACTGTCGTTTCACCAGGAAAAATGTGTGTTCTCAGTCGTAAGTGGTCTTTTTGCCTCACATGAAAATCGAACAGAATATAAGAGTGTCCCTCCCGTGTAGCGTCTTCATACGCCTCCAGCATTCCTTTCCAATGAGTGGGATCTACTTGAAGGACGAAAGTTCTAATTTGTTGCACATCTCGAGGTGATTTTAACAGAATAACATAGTGTGCTTGAAGACTGAGCTGTCTGAAGTGAGGAGGGAAAATGGACTGAGAAAGGAACCAGTAGGACAAATTGCGGTGATGAGATCCTTTGATGGCAATTTTTAAAAACTCAGGATTCTTGACTTCGTCTAAGAAGTCATCGACAATGACTAATTTGGGGCCTTCCCCAGGAGGAAAGTGGTCCAACGAAGGTGCGCCCTCAATAAATTGGACAGAGTGTTGCTGTGCCAGTTCGTCGTACATGCTTTGATATTCACTGTAATACCAAATGACCTTTTCGAAAGTGGCTGTGAACATTTCAGCACGGTTTTCCACTATCTTTTTGACCAAAAAGCTTTTTCCTGCTCCACTCGGAGCACAGACCAGGGCATTGGATGGATGAGAGAAACGCAAATCCATGTTGACGGTGCTATGTGTGCACTTGAAATGAGCGAAATGAAACATGTACCGTCGTTTATATGTGCTACGATATCATATAAGAGTACACCGTCGACTTCCCCAGGCGCACCCAGATTGACGGGTGCGGGTGAGCGAGCACACGGTGGCGACGCAGCGATCGCGGCGTGTGGACGGAAACGGACCGCCCAAACAAAACAGGCACAGGGAGCGCGGGGCAGGGCGCAGGTGGCCCCCCCTCGGTCGCGACGCAGCGACCGATGCGCGTGCGGTGCGTGCGCGGGCGTGCGCGGTCGGGGGCGGGCGGGCGGTGCGCGCGCGGGCGTGCGCGGTGCGGTGCGTGCGCGGGCGTGCGCGGGCGGGCGCGGCGGTGGGCGGGTGGGCGGGCGCGGCGGTGGGCGGGTGGGCGGGCGCGGCGTTGCGCGGGCGCGCTGGAAGAGGCTAAATGAGAGCGATTCGAATTAAGGCTGCCGCAGGGTGGAAAAGTTTGTTACGAGCAGTCAGCCACCAAGGACACAACACGAATCAAACCGAACCCATACAACAAGAGAGTGCTCGTCGTCAGGCCCTCAAAAACAAGGGGCCCGTGGTTTTATTGGAAAGCGGGCCCATTCAAGCTGCACCCACGGGACTGCACGCACGCACAGTTGGCATGAAGTTCTTCTTTCATTTCGATTAAGAAAAAATGTCTGCCCAAAATGGAACGGAGGACGCTGAAGGACATGGGGCTGAAAGCCCACCAAGAGATGAAATGATAGTTCTCTTTGGTGTCATCATGATTTGCGCCATGCTGATTCGTTGCTTCGAAGGCATTTTTCTGCGTCCCCATGTAACTCACCGTGCGATCCCTGATGAAATCGCGAACGGGACTGGACATCGTGCAGGGTCAGGCTCGGCGGAGAACCAGTCCGAAGACGCTCCGCCTGCGCTAGGCGGAGACAGTGAGACAAACGTGGCGGCGGGGCCCATGTGCTCCAGCAGCGCGACGAAGCCAGACGATGGCGCAAAAGTGCCGGATAATTATGCAGAGGGGTCCGGGGCCGAAGAGCACTCGCACCGAGCTAAGAGAGTGTTCTGCTCGTATAGAATTGGAGCTTTATCCCAAATATAAGAAAATTCATGGATTGCCAATGTAAACTCTGGACGAAAAACACTACTGTTTCTTTTGAATGTGGACAGTACTAAGTACTGTTTTTACTTTTTAAGGCACATGGATATTCTATGGAGGATTTTGTAACTTGTTTCACTTCTGACTGTTCCTCTAATGACGAAATTGTTGACGAAATGTTTAAGCGTTATGCTCAGAATGTAACCATTTGTGAAGATATTCGTGTTAAGAAATGTCAAACCAGTTATAAAAAGCAGAAACATAAATAAAAAAATAATGCACTTCGCTTTTTATTTTATCTTCGCCCCTTCCCGAAAACGCCTGATGGGTAGGCAACCCTGAGAAAGAATTGGCATGAGGCGCCTGATGGGTAGGCAACCACATGTGAGGTGTGGGTGAAGCACCTGGTAGCCGGACGTCAACGGGTGGTGCGCATGGTGTGTAGGCAACCGGCTAAAAGGAATAAGCGAAGCGCCTGATGGGTAGGCAGCCCCGGAACATCGTGGCCTTGAGAACGGCACGCACGTCTGGATGAGAAACACGATATGGCGGAGTCGAACTGGGCATGGTTTGCATTGCCCCTGCCCCCTGGCAGGGTAGGCAATGCAAGACAGGCCCTGTTATACTACTAACTAATGGATTCCACGTTCGGTTTGAAATCCGCCCTGAGAAAACCTTACAAACTATTCTAGGCCTTACTAAGAAAAGCAGCTTGATATAACAAAGTATTTTGAGCGTACATAAGCTTACAAAGAAAATACTTCGTAATTTACGAACTATTTCTTCGTATAACAAAGTAAATTAGTTTGTATAATGTATGCTCAAAGTACTTCGTAAGGTTTTAAGCGTGCGTCCGTGGGGTCACACGTTCGGTTTGAGTCCCATTTAGCGACTCTGGAGCTCAAAACCCAAAAACCCAGCCTGTATTTTACCGCCTCCACCGGTCTTCTTCTGGCCCACTGTGATGGCCTATAAGGATGTTTCTTCGCTCTGCCTCTCTCGCGCTCCTACGAGACAAGCCATGAATGCGACGGCGACGGTGCGACTCAACGGAATCAAAAAAAGGATTCACCGGAATTTTTATTTTTATTTTTTACGTCTTGTTTCTTACTTTTTGAGGAGTACCAATTATTTCATTTCTCCTCGGGGGTGCGTGCTACGTTTCATTTGTGACCCGTTTCCGAGGGAAAATTAAATAGAGAAAACTCATCGCGAACCGTCCAAGACCTGCAGTTTCTCCCAGCGTGCTAACCAAGGCAATTGGATTGTCCTAGTCGCGCGGCCAAGTTGTCGCACAGTGGGCCAGAAGACCGGCGGAGGCGGCCAAAACAAAAGACGCGTTTTGAGTTGGGACCCGAACCGGACGTGTGACCTCACAAAAGGATATTGCCTCGTTCGGAGAGCAATCCATTGGTGCGTTCACACGGTAGGTTAGAGTCCGCTTTAGCGACTCTGGTACTCAAAACCCGTCCAGACTTTTAGCCGCCTGCGCCTGTCTACTGGCTCACTGTGCGACAGTCGAAGAGACAGACGACACCAAGTTCTTTCCTTTCTTTTGCCAAATTGGATGAGCAGTATTTGTGTCAACGCGAAGGCCGACCAGAAAAGTTGTATCAGACCGTTATTTTCTACATTGTGTCGACGCACTAACCTCGACATGCTGGACGAGACGGACAGACCTGTCCCATGTGATCAAAAATAGCGAAATGCAATACTTTCTTTGGCGATAGATTTGTGTTTCGCTAACAAAAGGTCGTTATAATTAAAAAAGAAGAGGCCAAAAACAAAAGTTTTACCATAATTTTGGCGGGCGATACTTCGAAGTATCTATCGCTAAAATTTGTCAACAAACTTGGAATTAGTCACAATAGGTTACTGCCAAAGTTTGGCGATACTCTAAAGTATTGCCATTTTGACAGTGATACTTTAGTTTATCGCCTCTGTGAAGGCATTTCCGGGTGGTCGTTTTGTTGGTCATTTACAATTGTATCGCCAAAGAAGAATTTGAAGTGTCGCCTTGGGCTTGTTAACACCTGAAGTGTGTTATAGTCAAGATTCTCCATATTATGCGTGAAAATTTTCTATAATGTGGTGGTGCAGCTGCCTTTGTAACACGCCTTTGAAAAATCTCTGTGCCTTAAAATATTTTGTGGAATTTTCCTCGTTAGAGAAACTGCATCATTGGTTGAGCCATTAGTGGGGTTGAAAGACTTTTGGTGTGTGTGTGTGTGTGTGTGTGTGTGTGTGTGTGTGCACTTCTCCTAAATGGCTCAACCGATTAGGGCGAGATTTTGCAGGGTATGTCCTTGAAAAATGAAAAATGAACGCGGTGACCTGCAACAACGAAATTTTACAACATGTGGCTAGAGCCGGAACTTTGGCTGCTGCGACTCTAAGATATAAATTTGTCGTCCTGTTTATTTTAAAAAAACACCCGAATTTCTCTACCTCATTTTCTGCTGTAAATTTTCAGCCTTTAAATTTATGGCTCGTCAACGAGCGTAGTTCCGGCTCTAGCCACATGTTTTCTGAGGGCTGACGTAAAATTTCGTTGTTGCAGATCACCGCGTTCGTCCGCTACGACTGCCACCATGAGGGCATGTCCTCCAGGACTTCTTTTTATCCTGCAGGACGACCGGGGACGACGGCCGCGTTCGCGCACCTTTAAAATTATGGGATGGGATGTTCTTGACTCAAAAATAAATTTTCAGATCTCTAGCTTTGATGGTTTTTTTTTCCGATTTTTTTTCTGATCCCTTGCGTTTAGACCATAGTGCCCCCTTAACGCCACGCGTGGATTGCCGAAACTGGCGCAGCATCGCGAAGCGTGTTACGACAAGACGCGGTCTGGCGCACACCTGCCTTGTAGTTTGTAGGTGCAGCCTTTCACCGTCACATATTTAGAGTGTGTCAACGTGGGGTCATTTATACTCAAACGAACAGGTAAGATCTTTTATCTAACAAACGGAAGGATAAGATCTTCTAATCAGACCCCTTCATGTGCAGCTGCGTTTACAGTCTTCTGCGGTCAAAGTGCAGCAGGCGGCCGCCGTGCTACGCCCCGCCACTCCATCAAGCGTCGTCGCAAAGTACATTGTGCACTGAAAAAAATTATGTACGTTTGTACGGAAAATGTACGGAAGAATATAGTGCGGAAGTACAGACGAAAGTACGGAACGTCCGTACCTGTCCCATACAAGCTCATGTAAACGGGCACGGAAAAAAAGTACAGAAAGTTCCGTTCTTGGCAAGTACACTCTCAGACTCGTACTGAGTTTTTCTTTAATAACGTATTGACGTTTGTGCACATTAATGAGCACATTAACATTTTTATTTGTATTATAAACTAAAAATCAATTTCGTCTTGACAAATTTGTTAAGCTTCTTAACGAAATTCTATCAATGTGCACAAACGTCAATGAATATTGATAAAATGTCTATTGAAGGATGAGAGTGTACGGACGGTCCAGGCAAATTGTTGACCAGAAATGTTCCGTACTTTTTCCGTTTTTTTTTTCTACCAGTGTGGTGGCGCGGCGCACCGGGGAGCTCTTTTGGCTCCTGGGGGAACACCTGTTGTCGCAGGCGGACGCCGCCCTTCCCTTAGCATCCCCCACCACAGTGGGCCAGAAGACCGGCGGAGGCGGCCAAACCGAAAGACGCGTTTAGAGCTGAATAGTCGCTGAATGGGACCCGAACCGAGCGTGTGACCTCACCAATGGATTCCTCGTTCGGAGAGCAATCTATTGGTGGGGTCACACGTTCGGTTAGAGTCCTACTTAGCGACTCTGGAGCTCATAACCTGTCCAGAACTTTGGCCGCCTGCGCCAGTCTTCTGGCCCTCAGTGCCCACCACTGCAACCGGGCCGCCCCAGCCTCATCTCGGGGCAAACGGCGCGGCGCGGCATCGGCACATATAACCAGCGGATGAACAATTCGACAATGCCGTGAAAAAAAGAGGCGGCATAATTCCCCCTGCCACGCACAGTGGGCCAGAGACCAGTGGAGGCGATCCGAATCCTCAAATCCTTGACCGAGTTTGAGCTCCAATGTCGCTACATGGGACTCAAACCGAGCCTGTGACCCCACCAATGGATCCTCCGAAAGCGGAAGCCCTCGGAGGTGTCACACACACACTGAAAACCTTACAAACTATTTTAGGCCTTACAAAGAAACGCAGCTTGCTATAAAAAAAGTATTTTGAGCATACTTATACTGCAAATCAAATGGTGATACATCTCACCATCTGAGGGGTGAGACGGAACTGTCTCACCGAAAAAGAGTGATACTTCCTCAGGAAAACAAGGGCCCATCTCACTGATGTCCGACCATTTTTCGGTGATACACTTGTGTGCGACCTTTTTTTCGGTGATACATTCGTGTATGACTTTTTTTCGGTGAGACTTTTTGTATCACCGAAAATGGGTGAGACGTCTCACCCTTTGAATTGCAGTGTAAGCTTACAAAGATAATACTTTGTAATTTACGAACTATTTCTTTGCGTAACAAAGTAAATCAGTTTGTACTTTGTATGCTCAAAATACTTCGTAAGGTTTTGGGTGTGCCCGTTCGATGCTAGTTCCATTCAGCGATTCCGGAGCTCAAAACGCGTTCAGAGTTTTGGCCGCCCGTGCCGGTTACCTGTCCCTCTGTGTTGTGCCGCGCTGTGGGCTCCAGCGGGTGGCAGATTACCTGCTGCAGCAGGTAAGGGGGCCCTGCTGTTACCTGGCCTGGGACTATTTTCCGCTGAAGCCCGCCGCCCCTTCCGCCTTCCCGCATGGCCGCTGGTTTGCCAGGAGGGCGGAGGGATATGGGACCGTCCAAAATTCATGCCCGTCACTTATTTAGGAGCGAAACCAACCGCGCCAGCGAGCAGCGACCCGTGCTCCACACAGTGGGCCCGGGCGCGCCATACCTGAGCCCTCGCGTCCCCGCCTACCTCTTTCTTCTCTGCATACCCCAAGGTGCTACCCTGTTGCGAGGGCCGCGAGGAAATCACGCCGCACAGTGGGTCAGACGACCGGCGCAGGCGGCTAAAACTCCTAGACGCGGGTTGAGCTCCACGGTCGCTAAATGAGACGAATGGTACGTGTGACTATGTTAATGGATTCATCGTCCAGAGCGCAATCCATTGGTGGGATCCCACGTTCAGCTCGAGTCCTGCTTAGCGACTCTGGAGCTCAAAACGCGTCCAGAGCTCTGACCGCCTCAGGAGAAGGTTGGAGAAGAAAAGTACTTGATAAGTCCCTTGTGCACACCAAATGTTTATGTAGAATTTTGTACGTGGTGATGCATGATTTTAAACCTGCGTAACGTTTTGCATGAAATTGTGCACGTATTTGCATAAATTCATGCATTTTTACGCATAATATTATGCAAAGTCCCCGCATGCACAAAATCGTGCAAAATTCTGCATAAACATTTAGTGTGTGGCCTACTGCACAAGACCTCGACTCGACATCCATGTAACAAGGACTTTACACTTATGATAAGTTGAAATAACTGGTCGAGGGATCACTGGAATACCAAACATGTTCTAGACCACACCAGAGCAGTCAAACCGTGGTCTAGACCACACCAACGCTGATGCGGACAAAATTTGACCGCACCAGTGGTGTGGTCTAGACCACGTTAGGTTTTTCAGTGATTGCTCAGAGTCAAGTTATCAGCTTTACAAGGGTTGTACTTTTCTTACCCTGCACTTTTCTTCCCTAACTTACCCCGACACAAACGGCCCACTGTGCAACGGTGTGACGCTCATCGCCTATCTTGACGGTTAGGTTTGCAGTGCGGGTGCCGGCTGTGAGAGCCGCGTAACCCACATGGGGCACGACAGGCACGCGCGGGCAGGGTTGACATGATCCCCGTCCGGTTTGAGCCCCGATGACCTGAGCCCCGGCTAAAGCCCCGGTCGAGCCCCGACTTGAGCCCGGACTGAGCCCGGGCTGCCAGAGCCCCGACCTGAGCCCCATTGGAACCCCACGCCAAGTAACTTCCACTTTTTCACCGTTTTGGGGCCAAATTGCGACTTTTCTTGGGGTGGGGCTCAAGTCGGGCTCAAGGCGGGGCTCAAGCTGGACTCAGGTCGGGGCTCTGGCAGTCGGGCTCGATCGAGGCTCTAGGCGGGGCTCAGGTCATCGGCGCTCAAACGGGATGGGGCTCATGTCCACCCTACCCACGCGCGGCCGGCATGCCCAGCCAGTGGACTCGTTTCGAAAAGAGCTTCTGTCACGTTGACTGTGCTGTACCCGTGCGAGACGCGCCATGCGTGTGAGAGGGAGCGACAGATCCATGGAAGTGCAGCTCGGCATCGGCAGGCAGCATAGTGGGGCCAGAAGACCGGCGCAGGCAGCCAAAATTCAAGACGCGTTTTGGGCTCCAGGGTCGCTGAAAATGACTCGAATCAAAGGTGCGATCCCACCATTAGATTGCTCTTAGAACGAGGTGAAACGTGCAGTTTGAGTCGTGTTAAGCGACTCTGGAGCTCAAAAGACGTCTGGAGTTTTGGCCGTTTGCGCCGGTCGTCTAGCCCACTGGCGGCGCAGGTCCACGTGGCGTCACGTAGCGCTCATCAGGCACTGTTATGACGACCGAACCTCTCGCACCCCCACCCCTTTTCCTCACCCCGCACGCAGCGACACGCAGTGGCCCTTTGGGGAATCACACTGCATGCGAAACCGCCGCCGTGCATGTGTGTATGTTCCGCACAGTGGGCCAGAAGACCGGTGGAAGCGATCCAAATCCCGGACTCGCTTTGAGCCAGCCTCCTCAAATGGGACTCGAACCTACTGGGTGACCCTACCGATGGATTGCTCTCCAAACAAGGAATCCAATTGTGGGGTCACACGTTTCGGTTGCAGTCCTGTGTAGCGACTCTAAGAGGTCAAAACGCGTCAAGAATTTTGGCCGTCTGCCGGTCGTCTGACCCACTGTTGTTCGCCGGTTTCAGTTATTTCGGGGCGACGTGTGCGATGCTCCATCTTCGTTTCCACAAATCAAACGACGAGCAGCTCTCGTAATCTTACGCGCAAGCGCTCAGGGGTATTATGTTTTATTTAAGGAATAGGAAGAAATAAAAAAAAAAGAGAGACTGGCTCGCGTGCATGTGCATGTAATAACTCTTGTGCCCGGAATAAGGAGATTCATCTTTGCAAACATATTTTATAGTCAGATTGTGACTTCATGCCGATTGTTCTTGTTGGACTTTTTCATTCAGAGTTATTCGCTCAGTGTGTTAGTATGGCCGCCTACTATGACAAACAATCCACGTCGTTCTTGATATATTATTTCTTATTGTCCTTCAATCCGACCTGATGCAGTTCCAGGAGAAAACTAATATCTCTTATTGTTCGTTTATTCGACCTGACGCAGTTAGAGGAGGAAACGAATATTTATAATTGTCCTTCAATCCAACCTGATGCAGCTGAAGGAGCTAGCGAAATAGGATCAATACTTCTTGATGATAAAGTTATCTTAATTGTTTCACTAATTTGATAAATTGCCTCTTTTCACAAATATCCATTTTTTAACTTTTGTATGATCTTAACACTTTGACCTTTCCCCAAAAATATAACTGAATGGAAGTTGTCACTTGGAACCGAAGAACAAATGTACAACAGAATTGGACACTAATGGATTAAAATTCACACTTCAATGCTTTGCTCAGGATCATGGCGGCATCGAAATGGCATGACAGTCGTCTCATTTGCTTGCACTGCATGTGGAAACATTAGCCAACCTAAGTTTGACCAAAATTGCACAAGGCTTGGTGCGCGGATGGCTTTAAAAAATGCTGACCCACAATTGGTTCAGGCGCAGCTCAGGAAATAAGGACGATAGACGGGGCTGCTACTCTGCGAAACGTTGTCAACCTGTCAAGGAATCATATTTTAACGTCTCAAAGCTACTTTGGCTACTTGTTTAACATAAATATGGATTATTTTTTTTTTTACTTAAAGTGACGAACAATTGATTTGCTACCTTAGCATTCATGAGAAACGACAGGGGCAACCTCGTCCTGGCTTGACTACAGATCCAAATCATTGATTAGATTCAACGTGACGAGTGCGCTTACAAGTTGCAGGGCAGTCTCTTGACTGGATTCCAGCGTCCCCTCACGGCATCGGGCAATGCAAGCGTTCCACTCCACCGAATCTATTATGCCGTTCCACGCCAACGCAGTGCAGTTGTATCTCGACTTTGGCGTGACGGTGGCCACGGCCAGCCGCCTGGATATTCCGCAGGATCATCGTCGTCGCTCTGTCTCTGTCGGACTCATGGGGCGTTTCGCAGGGGTGCGAGAGAGACAGAGCAACTAAACGATCCTTCGGAATCAGGCGGCAGGCCGGGGTGTGCCATGCAGTGCGCATCCGTCCATCAGCCAGTATCTGGCGCAACGTCCTAGTTCTCCGCCCAACATTACGCCCTCGGGAGGGGAGAGGGTAATTTCGAGTGGGACAAAGCCCTCTCTCCAGCCCCCCCCCCACCCTTTTCCCTCACTCTTCTCTCCCCTCCCCACCCCTCACAGTGGACCAAAGAACCGGCGCAGGCGGCCAAAATCCTACACGCGTTTTGAGCTCCAGTGTCGCTGAATTGAACCCGAACCTAACGTTGTGACCCCACCAACGGATTTCTCGTTTCGAGAGCAATCCATTGGTGGGGGTCACACGTTGGGTTTGAGTCCTATTTAGCGACCCAGAGGCTCTAAACGCGCCCAAGGGTTTGGCCGCCGGCGCCGGCCTTCTGGCCCACTGTGCTCCACCGAGGCGCGGCACAGCGTCGTCCGCGCTAAGGCCCGTGTTCCCTGGCCTCGCCCCCATGCACGGCGGCGGCCAGAAAACGAGGTCTAGGACGAGCAGATCCTCTCCAGGCATCATCGCCTCGCATGCCGAGGGTCTGGCGGACACTCCGCTGTCCACCCAACCGGGAACAGTACCGTGCACCTCCGCGGACGGAGAGACAGACAGACAGACACCGTAGTGCACTCCAGAAACGGCGTTACTCGAACTGAGGCGCTACCTACCTGCTAATCCTATACCTGAGAGGCGGGGGCCGGTCAATAAATCCTCTGCCGGCTCGGACGAACTGAGGCGTGGGGCGAGAAAAGCACTGAGGCGGGCAGGGGTTGGGAAGCGTCTGTGGGGAGGCGCTGAACGGACAGAGGCTAACATCGGTTAGACTTTGGCTTAGTCGCACGGATTTTATGTCTGGTGAAAGCATTGCAAATACCACAAAGTTGTAATAAAATAAATACTGTTTCGCTCTGTTGGTGCTGGAGTTAAAAACTAAGAAGCCATGTCAGAAATATCCGTCATTAGTTTAGGTAATGAAAAACCGGCTTTTTCATGAAGATGAACCGTTAAGAATTTGGTATTAAAGAGTTCTGTATAATGTCCACCAATTTAATTATCGTCCTACTTTTTATATACCAAATTTTGTTTAAAGAAAGTTATCAAGCGCGACAATCAGTATGAATGTAGTGGCGCTGGGGTAAGTTTTTTTAGGAAAGGGGGGGGGGTTGTGGCACGCGGTGCAGAGTGCCTTAGTATGAAAGTCTTCCGAGTGCAACAATCAGCACCAAACGCGCTGTACCATTGAGTCAGACGGACCGGACTGACTGCGCGATAGATGTTTTTTGTTAAAACTTTTTCCGACACGCATTCGAAATGTCTTACGAAGGAGATGGTGCCAGCATAATACGAAGGCAGTTCGTGAAACGAAGAGTTTTCTTTGAACCCTCTAGTGAAAACACCAAAAAAATTCCTATTATGAGCATAATTTGCTTCGTATTATGCTTGCGCCGCATCTGCTGTAACGTAGCCCAAATGTCATTGTTAGGCATTTACATTGATTCCGCAGACGTTAACGCATTTTGTGCAGATGAACGTGTTGTGCGAATTTGTACCCTATTGTACAAAACTGGGCAAAAATAACCTGTTTTACGTATACTCTTAATGTCTTTGATGGAAATTTTAGTTATGTCTCAGTGAGTTCAGCGCAAGCCTAATACAAAGAGAAATTCCTTGTATTCATTAAAGATGCATGAAAATCGTACGAAAAGTTTATCTGTACAATTTTCTGGAATGTCACGTAGTCGCTGTTATTCAACGAATGTGACGTCATATGCGTTCGAAGGTGAATTTTGTCCCGTTGGTTTGAATATGACGTCACATTCGTTTGAATATGTTGACGCACGTTCAAACAAATAAGACACCCTTATTTAACGGCTGTGTCACGTTCAAACGAATTCGACATCGTATTCAAACGAACGTGACAAAATTTACGTTCGAACGAATATGACGTCACATTCGTTGAATAACAGTGCTAAAATTGTGCATAGGTGTTTAGCGTGCACACTGGCATCTGGTGCTGGGAATCCGGAAGCTAGCCGCTGTGGCCTGCTCGGGTTTCGGCGAGGCTGATCATGAGGCGGCGCGCCTGAGGGAGCAGCGGAAGCCGATCAAGAAGCGCCAATTTCGACGAACTTGGTCTGAGTGGCCAGCGCACCGCCAGAAGACCGGCGCAGGCTGCCAAAACGCTAGACGCCTTTTGAACTCCGGACTCACTGAACAGGACTCGAACCGAACGTGTGACCCCATCGATGGATTGCTCTCCGAACGAGGAATCAATTGGTAGTCACAAGTCCTGTTTACACTCTAAAAAAAAAAAATCTCATTCAACGAACGTTAATGAAAGCAGATGATACTCGTTTGGTTTTCTTTCGATGATATTCGTTTGGTATTGTCGTGTGTTTATTATAGCAGTGCCGCGCTGCATCGCTATCGTCCGAACGAGGCCGAGCTGGCGCCGAAGTCGGCACGAGCTGAGCAGAGCCGAGGCCCGCCCGAGTCACCCTTTGTGACGTGGCAGGCGGGGAGGGATTGTCAATTTTCCGCGCAGGCGCGAGGAGGGGGTGCCATTGTTTACGCCCGGCCGCTGCGCGGATGAGCGACAGCCAGGCAGACATGGTCCGCCCCTTACTGCCCGCTCCTACTAATATCTATAGTAAAAGCAAGCTGACACCTTCATGTGTATAGTAGTTTTAAGTATGTTGAAATGAAATGTGAGGTGTGAAGGTATCATCTGCTAAAAAAATCAGTACAGAATTTTGTAACATGGTTACGCAGCTTTTGCATTAATACATGTTACAGAAATTTGTATCACAATGGATACAATTTTTTCTTTGTAAGTTGGTTATAGAATTTCGTAAAGATTACAAAATTTCTAAACAGTTGTTATTCTTGCCAAACCAAGCTTCAAAATGAGAATTTCGGTCGAATCACAGTGCACAGACGGTACACGCAACACTGGTTACCAGACTTGATCCTCTTCCCCCCCCCTCCCAGTGCCATATAATCTAACCCCTCTGTCTTCAGTCTAGCCGCGACGGACGCCTGCGTAACAGTGGGTAGGCAACCCGCGGGCACGGTTGTGTAACGGGTCGGTGTACCTCCAAGGCGCCCTGAGACTGGGAAGGAAGCAATAGTCGCCAGAGCTGACCAAGGCAACCGATTTTTTTCAACTGTTGACAAGTGGTGAAACCCATCATTGAGATATGTTCTGTGAGGTGAAGGAGGAATATTTAGTTAACGGCGTCGCAGCGACTTCAGAGGAGCTCTTCCAAGTAGAAGAATTACACGAGTTTCCTTATGAATTTCGCCACGTAACGGTCCCATGATACATTTGAACAGCTTATAAACACGCATTTCCTGCACATGACACGTCCGTATACAAGTTTTGTTACCAACAGGAGACAGATTTCTGCATTGCAAACACTGGCGACGAAAAAGTAACCAGCGATATGTTGGTTTGTCGCTAGGTGCACTGTCAAACATCAGGGGTTTCCCCCTTCATTGGAAATGTAGTGGAAATTAGGAGGCGAATGTGCAACCTCAAATTACTTTCGTGTACGTGTGTCCTACTCCAACACAAGCAAAGTGAAATTGACCCTCGTGGCAGGTAATTTTACCCGGGTGGGTGGGCTTTTTTGCTAGTCACAGTTTATTAAAATTCGCACTCCATCTGAGGGCTAGTTTCTCTACCATGGAATGTAGGAATTCCCTGTCATGTCAGGTAACATGGTGTTGCCACACCTAAAAGGGTAAAGTTACCCTCAAAATTTAATACAGTATGGTTTCAATTCTGTCAACATGATTTGTCTTCCAGTAACAAAATTTTTCCAAAGACGTTGTACTTCGTCTCAGCGCAAAGCAGTGGGCATATCTCGTTTGCAATCCACCCCTCAAATTACTGATGAGGGCGCTTTGTAGAACTTCCCGGCCGAACAATCAAACAAACTCGCCTCCTCTATTTGCCACATTTTGAATTAGAATATTTCGGGGGCCGCCCACTTACATATCCAATTTACTTGGCCCTCGCGGTGCAGAGGGCGCTGCAAAACGGTGAAATCGAGGGGCTCACTAATTGGGGGGTGGGGGCTGGCGCTCGCCTCTCGCCCCCCGCCGGCCCCCTCGGTGGGCCTGAAGAACGGCGAAGGAGGCTAACACTCTAGACGCGTTGTGAGCTCCAAAGTCTCTGAACAGGACATGAATTAAACGCATCACCCCACTAATGGATTCCTCGTTCGGAGAGCTATCCATTGGTGGGTTCACACGTGCAGTTCGAATGCCATTCAACGACTCTGGAGCTCAAAACGCGTCTAGAGTTTTGGCCGCCTGCGCCGGTTTTCTGGCCCACTGTGCGCCTGCCATGGCCTGCCCCATGAATCGCTCCAAAATAACGAGTGAAAATCCTCATACCTGTGGATGGCCCATTATGGAAATGGAGGCGCCCGATTGGGCTCCAAACGGCGTCTCAAACAATAGGGCCTGGCGCGGCGCCAAGCGCGTCCACCGCAGAGTGGGTCAGAAGACCGGTGAGGCGGCCAAAATACCGTACGCCTTGTGCGCTCGAGTCGCTTAATAGGACTCGAATCGAACGTGTGACCCCACTAATGGATTGCTCTTCGAACGAGGAATCCATCGGTGGGGTCACACGTTCGATTCGAGTCCCATTCATTGACTCTGAAGCTCAAAACGCGTCTAGAATTTCGGCCGCCCGAACGGTCTTCTGAACCACCGTGCACCGCACAGAGGAGCCGAGCCGAGGAGGCCACGGCGCGCAGAAAAGAGGCGACCGGGAACATACCGTGAACACAATGTGCGTTTATAACAATACCCTGGCGACCCTCGGGACGCAGGAGCAGGGTGATTCCGAAGAGTGCTTTTGTCTCTCACGCACTTTCACGGATCGCCCCTTGAGTGCGAGAGGGGCGGAGCGACGGAACGCTATTTTGGGATCAGCAGATTCAAATAATATACCACGACGCACAGTGGGCCTGAGACTGGTGCAGGCGGCCAAAACTCTCGACGCGTTTTGAGCTCCAGCGGCGCTAAACAGGACTCAAACCGCACGTGTTACCCCACCTTTGGATTTCCCGTTAGGAGAGAGCAACCCATTGATGGGTTTTTACGTTCGGTTAGAGGCCCATTTAGCGACTCTGGAGCTCAAAACCGTCCGAAATTTTGACCGCCCACACCGGTCTTATGGCCCATTGTCGACGGCGGCGTACAGCGCCCGAAACCATTGTACTTCTGGGCGTGGTGTACAAGTGCGGGTGCGCTTGCTGTGCCGGAATGACGCAGGGCGATGAGCACGACTTTGCAAGTTCGGTAAAAATTTGTCGCATACAACCGTACCTTTGCGTGGCGGACAAGTGACACAAGCTTGCTTTGCTTTGACCAACGTCAAGTAGCAGGTTATCAGATTATTAGTAAGCTGTTTTCAGTGTAATCAGTATCCTTGAAGTGAAGTTAACAGGCCCGTCTTCTACCGTTACTCTTATCTAAATGCGTGGGGGAATCCCTAGTTTATGCTTCATTTCAAGCGTGACGTTTACTGGCGTAACCTAATGCTTCACTAAAGCATAGATTGCGCTTTAGGTTTATTACTAATCCTGACACCTTCACCTAAAAAAGTGGATGTTTATGTCCCAGAGTAATCCGTGTTATTTTGAGTCAAGCGTTTTTCCATTATCGCATAGTTGTTTTCTCTTCTAATTAACGATTAATTGTACTGGTGGGATCAGAAATTTCATATTAAGGCAATCCTATAAAGTGGAAACCTAATGTAATCGGGCATAATTCGCTCACAAAATTAAAGATAAGACTCGCGAATACTGTGCAATTAGGAAACAGACCGTTGATTAAAGTTAACATTTTAACCTTAAAAGTTGCAGCTCCGAAACGAATAAAAACGGCAAAAACCAAAGCTTGGCTCTCAGGGACAAAAACCTTGAATAAATAATAACATGACCACTGAAATCAAGGTGCCAGTCCAAGAAGTGTAGGCTGAAAAGCATTGCGGTCGCACCTTTCAATTAGGTTCCCTGAGAAAGACAAAGCTATTAGAATAAATCGAAGACGGCAGCGCATTCGTATAAAGTGACCCATCTTGGCCAGCGCGCGTCCCGGCCCTAGCCCAACTCACTTAACGAGGTCGGGAAACGAGGCGAATAAAAATCATTTTCCATTTTCGCGCGGCCCTTTTTTCCCCCTCTCGTGCAACCCGTGCCCCGCTGGCCCTGCCCCCTTGGAGGTCTATGAAGCCCTCCTCAGGGCATCCATCCCTTGGCTCTATCTGGGCCGCAGCCAAGCTTGGCACCCACACTCGCTTTATCTTGCTCTAGTATTTACTCTTCGTTGTCTTCTTTATCGGACTTGTATCTTTTATTTCTCGGCACTTCATCATGGACTGCCGCCCTCACTCCGTCCTCCTCGCGCAGTGGGCCAGAAGACCGGCGCCCGCGGCCACAATTCCAGACGCGTTTTGAACTCCTGCGTCGCTAAATGGGCCTCGAACCGAACGTGTGACTGCACCGTTGGATTGCTCTCCAAACGCGTAATCGATTGGTGGGGTCACGTGTCCGGCTCGAGTCCCATGTAGCGACTCAGTAAAGCTCATTAACACGTCGAGAGTTTTGGCCGCCTGCGCTGGTCTTCTGGCCCACCGTGCCTCGCTCTGCTGGCGCTGTCTCCCTCTCACTCACACTAATTATCACCGGTCTTATGATTAGTGGAGGTGTGGCGAGGCGGGGCGAGGCGGGGGGCGGTGGTCGGGTCCAAGCAGACGATAGACATCTTCCCCAGTCAGGCGTTTTCTTTTCGCCGCAGAGGGCGGTGCGGTGCGCTGGGCGGGTCGAGTCGCCAGGAACACAAATGGATGGCGATTCGCGCCGCGGCCAGGTCTTGAAGGCGGGAGAGAAGTAGAGAGGAGGGGTGAGGTGAGGGGAAGGCACAGTGGGCCAGCAGACCCGCGCAGGCCAACAAAACTCCAGACGCGTTTTGGGCTCCAGAGTCGCTGAACAGGACTGGAACCCCTATCAATGGATTGCTCTCCGAACGAGGAAACCATTGGTGGGGTCACACTTTCGGTCCGAGTCCCATTTAACGATTCTGGGGCTCAAAACCCGTGCGGGATTTTGACCGCCTCTGCCGGTCCTCTGGCCCACCGTGGAGGGGGGATAGCGCACGGAAAAGAAATCCTGGTTTGGCTCAATTCTCTCCTCGCCGCTGGAATGGGGGTCGTTGCGAGCACACTCGCCTCTCATTGATGAGGCGCTAATCCGAATCCGCTTGTTGTGGCGGCAGCAGAAGAAGAAGGAGAAGAAATAGGTACAAAAACGAGAGCCGTTCGCTAGTACTTAAAACCGCCATCACTCACGGTTCAGCAGCGAGCGTCTCGACTGATTTTTTATTTATCTATCTGCTTCGGGACACTGTGAACGTGAAGTTAGGGTCATCACGCGTCATTACTGCTATACGACGATCATGTGTCTCGGTTGAATCTCCACTGATATTCAATGAACGTCAAAATCGGTAGAGTGTGAATCTTGTCGTTTCGTTTTAAAACGATGCCTCACGCCCTGGAACGTTCCACGACGGTCGGTTAATCAGGATATCACATTTGTTCAAGCATGGATGAACATTCAAACAAGTGTGTCATCATATTTAAACAAATGTGTCAAAATTCAGTTTCTAACGAATGACGGCACGTTCGTTGAATAACGAGAGCAGTGTCATCAATCCTTGCTTATGGCGTCCGTTTTGGTATCATCACATGCTTTAGACTAAGAAGGCGGTTTCATTATGCGGCTAATCAATTTGTGGCTGGCGCCATCATTTTCAACTTGTGAGTTGCATTCATCAATGATTTTTGATTTTCTCATGAAATAAAAGCTTATCTTCAATCCCCATCGTACCCTTTTTCTACAATCCCCGTTGTACTTTTGCTGCACTATCCATATTTTTGTTGCTGTGCAGACTTAAGTCCTCGTGTCCTAGGCAAGACTGCATAGAACTCTAGGGACGACTCGCATCGATAAATTCGTGAAAAAGAAATTCCCAGGAATTTCAGTGGTTTCCTTGAGGTTTTTCTTGCAGTGGCGTGTGTTGGCGTTTCGAACGAACTATTTCTAGCGAAGAGAATCAGCCACACAGACGAAATCCTTTCTTTTGTTCGCCACAGGAAGTTCTCAATCGGGGAGCATTTGCCTCACATCGATAGTCTCTCTCGGATTTCCTGATAACATCCCTTTAATAGGAGGCAAATGCCCTAGGGTTGAGTTCCAATTTTTGTCAGGGTTTCTGACCAGTGTAACAGGCTTAAGTTTGGTTCGATCCTTATCCATTCTCCAGTTTAGCGCTGGTGCTAAATTCTCCACCCTGAGTACTTTTGTCAAAAGATTTGAACCTGATTTTCTACATCGATTGGATTTCAAATTTATTTTTCACCTCATTATTAATTCAGTGAGTTAGCAAATGATTACGCTGAGTTTACCGCCGTTGACTTGGATGCACTTTGTTCGGGGGTGAGGGCGGTAAAATAGGGTGGCAACGCAGCCTTTAAGAGTCGGAGGGAAGGGGGCGCACAGTGGGGCAAAAGACCGGTGGTGGCGGCCAAAGCTCATGACGCGTTTTGAGCTCCATATAGTCGCTAAACAAGACATAAACTTGACGCGTGACCCCACAAATTGGTTGCTCTCCGAATGCGGAATCCATTGGTGAGGTGGCACGTTCGGTTTGAGTTCTGTTTTGTAACTTAATGGGTCTAGAATTTTGGCCGTCTGCACCGGTCCCTCTGGCCCACTGTGGGGCGAGGAAGCTGGTGTGTTGCAAGGCCTGGGCGCACCGTGCTCTGGAGAGGACCTCATGCATGTTGAAACAGCACGGCCCCTGGCTGTGGAAGGTAGCAGGGGAACGGGGGTTGGTACTTAAGTTGTGTTAACTGGCCGAGGCCATAAAGGGGTTGAGACGGATTGCCTTTCAATTAAGAGACAAAAGTTAGGTTAATCGTCGCGTGCTAACTCTTAAGGAAAATCCCGGCAACGCGTGTGGCCGTGCACGAGCCGCGCACAGTGGGCCGGAAGACCGGTGGCGGCGGTCCAAATCCCGGACCGATTTTATGCTCCAGAGTCGCCACATGGGACACGAACTGAATGTGTGAGCCTACCAACAGATTGCTCTCACTCTCCTTGTTGAATGGACATTTTATTAATATTCATTAACGTAAGTGCACATTTATAGAAATTCGTTTTAAGAAGCTGAACACATTTGTCAAGACGAAATTGATTTTATTGTTTATAAAACAAATGAAAATGTTAATAACACTCTAAAAAAAGTTTCAGAATTTTGTATCATTTTTAAGGCAGGATTTTGTATCATCTGCGTTGGTTACAAAAATTTGTATATGTGGTACAGAATTTTGTAACATATGTGCGGGTTACAGAGAAATGTATCATTTGCAGCTCGTTACAGAAATTTGTAACACGATGGTTACAAAATTATGTTTGTATCATTTCTGTTACAGAAAATTGTATCTGGTGACTGAATTTTGTATCACAGATCAAACAAAAATGTTTTAACGACAAAAATTGAACAGCAGTGCCTGTAGACAAGTTTATTAGTTAGTTTTCGTCTACTTAGACTCCCGACTCTAAATCAAAGGTTCAGTCTCGTGTATGCTTCTTAGGCACGGCCTTCGTCCCTTACCGCGCGCGCCTAACGTCACTGGCCTCCTGCGCCGCTCACTCCAGGTTGTCCGCATAGCGCAGTTGGTAGCGTGGCGGGCCGATGAGACAGAATCTGAGGTTCGATTCCCGCCAACTCAGAGTTTCTGAGAGAGTTGATTTTCCTAAGAAGCGAAAAGGACTTAGCATCAGATCCTAGGGGACTCGGTTCGACCTAAAATTTTATTTTGAAGTTTGGTGTGGCAAGAATAACAACTGTAACAGCTGTAACAAAATTCTGTAACTAAGTTGCAAAGAAAAAAACTGTATCCATCATGATGCAAATTTTTGTAACATACATTATTGAAAATGCTGCGTAACTATGTTACAAAATTCTGAACTGATTTTTTTTAGAGTGAAGCTTATTAATGTGCACAAACGTCAATACGTTATTTAAGAAAAGCTCTGTTCGAGTGTGAGAGTGGTCCGAACGAGGAATCCTTTAGTGATATCACACGTTCGGTTCAAGTCCTGTTTACCGACTCTGGCGCTTAAAACGCGTCTTGAAGTTCGACCGCGCTCGCCAGTCTGCCGGCCCACTGTGTCGCGCCGACTTTGCACATCCTTCTCGCCCGCCTTAGATGGCAAGCAGTGAGGGACCTGGGGTGGGAGTCGCCATGAGCGCGGCCGGCTGCGTGAATGTTTGATAAGAAACTCAGATGCCAACTTCCCGCTGCGATCAAATATTTTGATTACGGCCTACGGGGACGGTCGCCAGCTCGCGCGCTTCCCTGCCGGCGACGCACAGTACGTCAGACGACCGGCGCAGGTGGCTGCAAAACTCCAGACGCGTTTCGAGCTCCATAGAATCGCTGAACAGAACTCAAACCGAACCTGTGAACCCACCAATAGATTCCTCGATAAGAGAGCAATACATTGGTGGTGTCACACGTTCGGTTCGAGTGTTTTTTTGCGACTCAGGCGATCGAAACGTGTCTAGAACTTTGGCCGCCTCCACCGGTCTTCTGGCCCACTGTGCGACGACCTTCCCGAGTGGGCCAGAAGACCAGCACTCATTAAGTTATGAACAATTTTTTACGAGACATCACAGTTTTTTGTGCACATGAACTTTTCGTACAATTTTTGTACGTAAGATTTGCACATATTTACCCCTTTTTGTACGAAATAGCGTACAAATTTGTGCGAAAAGTTCGTGCGCACTAAAAACCGGGACGTCTTGTACAAAATTTGTACAAAAACATTTAGCGTGCTTCATTATCATCAGCGCTGTCAGGCCTCCAAAGACCCTTAGCGTTCGAGTAAGCAACTGCAACCGACTAGGACAAAGACTACAAACCTCAAACGCAGACGATGTCCAATCAACTAGTCAGCCTCTACCGAAAACGCATACGCCATGAAAGCCTCAAGCATCCCAAGTTGAATAAAGTGAGGTTCGTTGCCCTTTGACCGTTGAGAAGTGAGAAGACGGGCGGATGATGCGTTTCGGAGTAGCTCACCACCAGGAGGCCTGTTCGGTAAATAGGGCGCTGGGTTCGGAACCGTATCGGATCAGTCGGGTTACAAACGCTACGTTTCCGAGCGCGCCAGGGTTTGGTATTCACGAAGACCATTCGGGTGTCTCTCAGGGTGTCGGGCTTTGGAATCTACCTGCGTATAGCTCGAGCACCTAACTTCAGCGGCAGCCAATCAGAGAAGAGTGACCACCTAAGACCAGTGCTTCAGTGGAGCACCCAGAAAATCGTCCTCTAGATTTTAGTACAATAATGTACTAATACTATCCTCTAAACGAATCCTCTAAACAGTATTCTGAAGATAAGAGGATGTGCCAAACGCTTTGGTCAACCTAAGATTTTGTTTGTCCGCTAGATGGCGCACATGTTGTGAAACAGACCTACTTCTGTTATAATGGCGTCTGCTGTGAAATTTTACGAATTAAAAAGTTCAAAATTGATAATACTTAATCGGCCAGGTCAGAAACATTCTCTGTTACCAGATTTATCTCTGTTATATGGGTGGGAGTTGAACAATTCACATTTCAAGTTAGCTCTCGCGGGTGGCTCCGTGTCGCCATTTCGTTGGGTGCTGCAGGCCAGCCTTCCTTGAGTCAGGGGAAGGTCCATTGAAGGGTCTCCACCGTCACTACGATTTAACCTCGAAGTGGACCGTTAGCGAGGTCATCGTATGCAAGTGGACTCAATGTTCTATTTCATACGTCACGGACCATAATAATAGTAACGTCCTTATGGGCCGGAATTTTTAGACCACTGACTCTGAAATTTAAGACTCTCCAGTTCAGAATTGTCAGACCATCTAAATGGTCTGAATTTTGAGACTCTTTTTAAACTATGCATTACTATTTAGTTGATTTTATACTGATAACTAGAGGATTATTGTACTGAACAGATTTAGAGTGATCCTCTTATCGGACAGATTAGAGGATTTCCCTCTATTCATGAGAGGATCCTTTCGGTTCGTATTTTAGAGGAATGTCATCTTAACATTGGCACATTCCACTAAAATCTAGAGGACGATTTTCTGGGTGAGGACGGCACTGAAGAGAACGCACCTTACCGCTTTCGCTCCGCATTTTATAAGGTAGGTTGATCATCACGTGCGATCAAAGCCGCGCGCCGGCGTCTGATTTGAAATGCGCGTGCGGTGGCACCAAGACGTTGAAATGAACAAAGACAGTCTGATGATTTTCTTAAGTGCAGGGCCAATTAAGTTAGCGTACAATGCTATCAAAACAATGCTGTGCCTAGTTGAGGTTAGGAAATGTTGTTCAAAATGATGAATAAATTTGTGCTTTGTCAGGGTATTTCGAGGCGCGACGTTATGGCTGCTGTGGAGAATGCAGATCCTCAGTCAAGGGGTAAATGCACTCTGGCTCAACGCCGGGTCATGGTACAAGCCATCCAGGCATGTCCTGGCCTGAACACAGGTACACTTTTATTTTATTATGTTAACATAAACCTGAAGTAACCTATGTGGTTTAATAGATGCCATTCGCTTGCAATATTTTTCTTTTCAATCTTAGGAAATTTCAATGACGCTAATAATGAGCAGCGCAAGCAGATTGAGTGGACAGAGTTAATGAAACGCCTAAATGCTATGCCTGGGGCCACAAAGAAGGACTGGAGGCTGTGGCAAAAGGTAATATGGCATGTTTGAGCTTTGAGATGCAGAGATAGGAGGAGAAGACTTCTTAGCGGGTGAGAGTAGTAAAGATCCCGCATTCTGACAGCCGCCATTTTGATCCCGCATTCTTTCACCCCGCCATCTTAGGCGGGCCTAACCCAACACCTAATTTATTTGGAATTTGTAGGAAATTTTTTGTCACCTTAAGTGAGCCTAACCTAACACTTAAGTCGCCATTTTGATCCCCCATTCAGATATGGCTCCATCTAACCCAACCTAAGCCCTCCCCCTCCTTTTCCTTCCCTAACCCAACCTCCCCTCCTTCGCCTACCCTAACCCAACCTCCCCTTCTTCGCCTCCCCTAACTTAACCCAACCTATCACCTAACCCAGTGACCCCTATCCTAACACAAGGTAGGTTTACGCCAGACCGTGTCTTGTCGTAACAGGCTTCGCGATGCTGCGCCAGTTACGACAATCCACGCCTGGCGTTACACCTACCTTGGCCTGCGGCGCTTCCCTGCTTGCCTTCGGCAAGCTGTCTCAAGGATTTTTGAGGCATTGAGTAATGCACCACGTGAAATCTGCAATAAAATTTTTTAGTCGGTCGATCCCCTTTTTCAAGATCCTGATTCGGCAAACTGATGAAGTCGGGCTCCTAGACCCCCCTTCCGACCCCTCTTTGAAAAGGTCTTGCCGAGACCTATCGAAATCTGCAATAAAAATTTTTAGTCGGTCGACCCCCTTTTTTCAAGATGAAGGGTCGAAGTTGGTTATGTTAGTAAATTCGGGCCGAGGTAGCCAATTCGCAGTTAAAACTTTGGTCAGGGGTCGAAATTGATTTCATTTTCGTCATCAGCACCTTCAAAAACATACGAAACCATGTAAAAATGTCTCTAAAATATAAAGTCACTCAAAAGTTGCACTTTTTCTGCCGTTTTTTTAGTGTTTTTTCGTTGGTAAGACTGAATTATTTGAGATAGAGAGCTGAATTTTTGCGTGTGGCGAGCCAAGGATATACCTAACAACCCTGCAAAATCTCATCCCGATCGGCCGAGCCGTTTGGGAGGAGTAGTGCGGACACACAAACAGACAGACAGACAAAACTTTTCAACCCCACTGGAGTAACTGGCTTCGCTAATCGCTCAGCCAACAAACCTAGTTTTTTTGTCGGCTACTTTTTCCGAGCGTAACCTTAGTCGATGCAGGTCTGTACTTGTCCGCCGCGCCGGGGGAACCGTCCGGGGAATGCCGCGCCGCCCGGGAGTGCCTCGTTTGAATTTTGCCGCGGAAACGATGCGCAGTTGCCGCGCCGGGAATGCCGTACCGCGCCGCCGGTGAAAAGTAGACAAATATTTGCCGAAACCCGGGATTGAACAGGGGACCTAATGATCTTCAGTTGAAAGCTCTCACGGCTGAGGTTTTCCGGCTGGTTTCGGCTGGTGTGTACTGTACACACCTAAGAATGTTGTCTTTTTTAAGGCTCCAAACCAACATCTCTTTTTCCTGATTCGATTCGAATTCGATTCGAAAATTAATTTAAGATTCGATTCGGATTCGAAACAAAAATCATTGATTCGCACAGCCCTAACACATGAGTCCCATCCACAAATCCTAGGACACCAGAAAAAGTTGTAATCCGAACGGGCTTCCGCATAAGGTCTAGTCTCTGCTCAGGAGTGCTAGGGAATCGGACATGGCGAGGAAGCAAATGCCTGCTCATAACATTGTTAACTTCATCGATACAACGGCTTACTAAAGGCTGCGACAGGGCTAAATCAAAATCTTTTACTTTTGGCTTCTAGTAGGAGCCGTGACCAAAGAATTGGAGAGCACACAGCACTTTGATGTGGGGAGGGATTGCTGTTGGTCTTTGAGGCTCGCTCAAAAACGGTGTCACTTCATCTATCAGCCTCATCGTCAGAATCCTACTAAGACAAAAATTCTTCCGGAACTCATTTTCTGGCGTCGTAAACGGGTCGGAAAAGTCACGAAGTGCAACCTTTCGCTCACGAGTTTGGAACTGTTCCTGTCTTCTCCTAGCTTCGCGAATCCGTCTGATCCGGACCTCAAAAATTAAGTGGTCCATTCCTGCAACATAAGCAAATAAATTAAATAATTTCACATTCCTCGAGGACTGAATCACACTTTTTCGTTACTATTTTGCGCAACATGTAACAACACGTCGAACATAACCTCATCTACGAACGTAAACAAATGCGCTCGGCAGTGTTTTACCCTCAGAGGGCACTTTATCTCTCTTCCGACACTTAAACAAACACCTCACAACCAATTATTTGCCCCGCAGTGACAGTAAAATGTCATAAATTTAATTTACCAATAATTCTGCTCTCTTACCTCTGACTTTCTGACAGTCGGAATCAGCGTTCCACGGGCTTTCTTTGTCGTGGAATAATTTCCGACGCCAAATGACAGTCGAGGATCTTCGTGAATACCAATCGGCCACCATTCGGAAAAACAGCTCTGATCTGCGTTCCGATCGCCTTCCGAAGCCTTATCGAATGGACCTCCAGGCGTCGTCCTGCTGGTCCTGCAGCTGCTGGTTCGCAGCACGCGACGGACTTCGTAGGGGTCAAACTGTTGCGGTTGATGGGCGCTGAGAGCCCACGCGTCCCTGTCACACACTAAATGTTATGTACAATTTTGTACGAGGCATCATAGTTTTTTGTGCAGATGAACCTTTCGTACAATTTTTGTACGAAAAATTGCACATTAGACCCCCTTTTTGTACAAAATTGCGTACCAATTTGAAAGAAAGGTTCGTGTGCACAAAAAAAAACTGTGACGTCTCATTCGAAATTTGTACACAAACATTAAGCGTGCAGGCAGCCAAATTTTTAACGCGTTTGGAACTCCTGAGTCGCTGAATGGGGCTTGACTCGAACGTGTGACCCCACAAACGGATGCATTGTTCGGTTCGAGTCCCACTTAGCGACTCTAGAGTTAAAAATGCGTCAGAATTTTGGCCGCCTCAACCGTTTTCTGGCCCACCGTGGGGTGGCGGGGGCGTCGCGAGGTGAGGACTTATCAGTGCGCGCGTCATCGCGTTCTCACCTCGCGCTGCCGGGCACGCGATCGCTCACCGTGACGATGACTGATTGTTCTTGTCTGCTCCCCCGATACAAATCTCCGCGCCAACCCTTCACTGCGCAGCGCCCGCCCCCCCGCGCCCCGCACAGTGGGCCAGAAGACCGGCGGAGGCGGCCATAACTCTAGACGCGTTTTGAGCTCCTGGGTCGCTTAATGGGACTTGAACCGAACGCGTGACGTGACCCCATCAATGGATTGCTCCTGCGAACGAGCAATCCATTGGTGGGGTCACGCGTCTGGTTTGATCCCAACTTCGAGACTCCGGAGCCCAATACGCGACGAGAGTCTTGGCCGCCTGGGCCGGTCCTTTAGCCCCCTGTCCTCCGCCACGACTCAGCCGGTCCCTGGAGCGAGACAGTCTCCCGCGGGCCATCTTACGTACGAATTGAAAGCAATCAGCAGAGCGCTGTGTCCGTAAATAACAACGGCGTTAAGAGACGTCACGTCACGGCTGCACGCTTATTCCAAAAGGACTTTAGTCTCTATCTCTTGTATTTGCTTTCTGTATGGCCTTAAGTACTATTATTATTATTATTATTATTATTATTATTATTATTATTATTATTATTATTATTATTATTATTTTTATTATTATTATTATTATTATTGTTATTATTATTATTATTATTATTATTATTTTCCTATGCTTGTCTTTGTTTATCATGTGATTGTGCTATTTCATTTCCTGGATACTATTTACATGTAACTGACGTTCCGCTGCTCTCTGCTCTACTTTGTCTTCTTTTGTTGATCTTGATAGTGTTGTTAGTGGACCGTAAGTAAATGGTTTTCGCTAAAACAGCTCTAAAACGTTTTTTTCATTTCTTTTCGTTTTAACAAGAGCCATCGGGGCAGGTAGTGACAGACACCCCTAATATACTATGTTTCCACGTCTAATATGTTTTAAATCATCAACTTGATAACTGAAATGTAAAATATCACACCACAAAACATATGCGAGGCTACATTTTACGACAATTTCGAAAAACCTCGAATTTTATAAGAGTGTCAGCACACTGCAAGAAAAAACCACAACGAAAGTACACAAATTACTGGCAAATTTTTTATCAGGAATTTATTGTACTTTCAAAGTACAACAATTGTTGTACAATTGTTGTACAAAGTACAATGGAACCGACATGACGAGTGCTATGCAGTCCAGGATTCGTTGTGGTTCGTACAATTCTCGTTGTACTTTCTACAATCCCTGTTGTACTTTTATTGTACAGTTTTTGTTGTACTTTTGTTGTACTATCCACACTTTTTCTTGCAGTGCACACTAAATGTTCTACGGTGAAATCTTGTTGGTATGCTACGAAGAAATTTTGTTCTTCGTATGGCTACAAACAACATTTCTGGTTTGTATTGTAATACGAATCAAGTTTCTTGATTTGTATTGTAATACGTATCAGGTCTGTTCCTATTCTTTTGCTCTATAATTTACGGTGAGATCTCATCGTAAGGAGGCGACTACAGCTTCAGTACAGGACGAATCTGACATGAGTGTCTGAAAATATTGGTAGCTTACAAACACAATGCAGAGTTCATACACTGTAAAAAGTTTTTGTAGTCAAATTCCTATACATGTATATGAAACAATTCACATATACATGTATACGAATATTACCACACACTTGTATGGCAATTTTCCTATACATCGGTATGGCATTATGACTGTACGTGTATAGCCGTTGCCCTATCTGTTGTGCAGGATTTTTCCTATACATCGGTATAGCAGCTTTGCTACGCATGTATAGAATTTCTCGGATTTCCCAAAAAAGAACGCAAATTATGCAAGCCGTTAGGCTGTGTTGACGTTATCATATTCTAAACTCCACGGCTATGATTGGAGCCGTGTTATCATGACTTGAGGTGCAGCCGGTCCGCCAATCTGACGAAGTCAGACCACTACTTGTCCTCCCATGGTGAAGGGGGACGTATCATAGTCAAAAAATGTAGGCAGTCGAATTGCCACCCGACTATCTCACACTCAAGGAAAGCGCGTGCCTCTCCACCCAACGAAATTCCTAACCGTAGCTTCCACCGAGAAGTAAGTCCGTAAAAACGATACTAGCGCCATCTAGCGGATCATCTGGGTTACAGACATAGAAGCAGCTTTGCGACTTTTGTCACAAGTGAAGAATTAATCGCATTGGTTCCCATTATTTGTACAAGTTACAAAAATTTGAATCTCTGCTAAAACACTTCAGGACAAAATTATTTTTTTCAGTCAGTCATATTTCTATACACGGGTTGGAAAGTTCCTATACATGAATAGGATTTCAGGGCGTTCCTATACATGGATAGGAATTTTCCTATACATTTTCGGCTTGAATACCAAAAAACCTATACAAATCGGAAAATTCCTATACATGTATCGGAATATCCATGTTTCCTATACATGTATAGGAATTTTGCTAGGCCACTGTATTGTAAAAATCCGATCATTTTTTACAGTGTACGTATGTTATGAATCATCACTTTTAGTCTTGGACTTAAACCAAAAAAAAAAAAAAAAAAAAAAAAAAAAAGGTACAAGTTTATCTTGTTATTCATGTTAACCAAAAGAAAGCGCCAGTTTCTAGTGTTAGATACTTAGTCAACGGCAGATGCTAACATAAGCAAGTAACAAGTTTTAGCATAACTTGGACAAAGCCCCATTTTAATGACTTACACGGAACGATGTAGAATGAGACTCAAAACGATGGGCTACATGAAAATTCTGATGTGTCCATCTTTTGGCAACTTGGTTCCTAAGTCAAGTGTCAAAGGTTAGAGGCCGATGCAAACTTCTTTGGTGGCCGAAACAAACACTTTGTCATTTGTTTAACTACCTCGCATTCGCTCAAAATCATCGGTACAGCCACTTTGATTCTAATCTTGCCATATTTTAATGGCGACATTGTAACCAAAGTGTATTTTTTTTAAGTCGCGACTCCCGAATTCTTTTTTCCAACTTTGTTTTGTTTGGTTCCTGTCTGCGCCTTGTCCCCTGCCTTCTCTCCCCCGTACCCCTTGATGCCCGACGCCTGTAGCGCTCCTGGTGGGCGTTAGTGTAACTACTAGTGCTGCTCGTTGTTGTATTTATGACTTGTGTACGACTTGAATCGGTTCAATCGACGTAAAGCTTCTAATTGTGTGAACCTAGATGATCACTAGCTACTAATCAAGTCATTCTTTTCAGTAAATCCATGTGGACTTTTGTTTAGGATTTAATTTGAAGAAAGTTCCATCGTTTGGTTTGGCTCTGCTGACACCGTGGTTCCATGGTTGCTGAGCGCCGTTCTCACTGAGATAGTTTTTACTAGAAAAGATCTTTAAATTTTTATCGCCATGGTCAACAAGCGGCAGGACTCGAATCAAAGTGGCGGAAACAACAATTTTCCATGCATGCAAGATGCTGGAACTTATGACAAAGTGTTTATTTTGGCCATCAAATGTGAATGCCATTGGGCCCCTCCTAACCTAAACACAATGGTTGGATTGATGGCTGGTTGGAAGAAGAAGAAAAACAACATAGGAATTACAAATTACCTTATCACTGTTGGCCCCATTCCATGTAAGTAAATAGAGTTTTGTGTTTTATTGTTAACCAATCTTCAGTGGGAGCAAAGGTCTTCAAAAATAACGTAAATCTGTGCAGAATGTCACCGTAGAAATGTATGCCAAGATGTGATCCGGGTACTTATTGAATATGGTGTGCATGGATGAAAGAGTAAAGAGAAAATGATTTGTGTCATGTATTATATTTTGATGAGTAAATCTAAAAAGGATAAGTAAATTTTTATAAATGAAAAATTATCATGGTTCACGAATGGCTTCCATTTCTACGGGGAGCAAGCAGATTCATAATTGGGATTCGTAAAGTGCAGTTAGCATTTCTTTACGGAGAAGGTTCACCGTAACATATGAGACCCTTCATTCGTATTATGTTTGCGCAGCAAGTACCGTAAGATACCATAATATTATTCGTATTACGAATAGATTTCACCGTAGAACATTTAGTGTGAGAGCAACGTACAATGCAGTTTCTTGAGGCAAATGACGCAATATACAGTGGTTTGACAAAAAAAAAGTTTGGGGGCATCAAACGAAGAATTTTCAGTAAGTTGGAGCATTGCTTTAAGCTGGTAATATAAATTACATAAATTGTCACTAGGTGCCTCGGCCTGGGGCACCAAGTGACAAGTGCAGAGGTCTACGGTAAGCTATTTATCTAATAGAAAGAGGTGTTGCGGAAAGACGACTCTAAGTTCTTAGGGTCAAGGAAGGATCAAAGGAATCTTCTGGCGTGTTAGCGGATTCATTTTTCCCATAGTATCGACCTGACCGCCAAAATCCAATAAGTGTTACTGGGTGCCCCACACTCCCTTACACCTTCCTTGTAATAAATGTTTCCAGTGTTTGTTGTTCTTCCCCATAAAAAAAACGAAACCGTGTTTTCATGTTGGCTGATTGGCACTCAAACTGATGATCTCACCGAGTACACACAGTAAGGCCGGCTAACACGCTGTGCTCGTTAGTGGCGCCACCCGGCGGCAGTCTAGGCAATTATTACAGCGACGCGGACGAAAGGAAATGGCTTACGGTCCGCTGTTACGGCCTTGCCTTTCCTTGTTTCTTTTTAAATGTGTTTCCTTGCTTCCTTTTTTGCTGGGCCATCCAAGGGATATGTTTCTGCGACCGGCTGGGGGCTATGCCCGCGCCTGATCATGCCTGGTGGAATCAACAGGCTTGCCGCTCTGGATTCGTGTTCCCATGCACATGCACAGCGGACTAGAGTACCGGCGCAAGTGGCCAAAGCACTGCACGCGCTTTGAGTTCCAGCGTCGCTGAAAAGGACTCGGACCGAACGTCAGACCCCCACCAACGATCCTTGTTCGAAGAGCAATCTACACTCTCAGACTCGTATTGACTTTTTATCTCTTGCCAAAAAGTTTTTTGGCCAAACGTGATATGTACTATTTTCTCTTCAGCTTTGCACGTTTTTGTTCAATATATAGGGTATTTAGTACATTAAACCTGAATTTTTTTTAG
This sequence comes from Stenchaetothrips biformis, assembly GCA_030522485.1. Taxonomy (NCBI): domain Eukaryota; kingdom Metazoa; phylum Arthropoda; class Insecta; order Thysanoptera; family Thripidae; genus Stenchaetothrips; species Stenchaetothrips biformis. The sequence goes on along the minus strand of CM060093.1, from coordinate 6,163,907 downwards.
TTGCAATGTACTTTTGGATTTCTACATGATCTATTGACGATTTCATCTTATAAATGATCAAAATTGTGCATAGCTAAAGAGAAAATAGTTTAATTCACGTTTGCTCAAAAAGCTCCATAATGAAGAGACATAAAAGTCCACATGAGACTGAGAGTGTATTGTTGGGGTCTCTCGTTCGGTTCCTGTCCCATTTAGTGACTCTGGACCTCAAAATCCGTCCGGGATTTTAACCGCCTCCGGCCCACTGTGCGCGTGCTCCTGCGCCCCACGCCAGGTCAGCGCGCCCCACAGATTTGCACAGTGATCCTCGATAGTCAGGAACGGTGCGCGGTCGGCGTACGGGGCAGGAATCGACGTCTGTCGCCGCAAACTGGTTCCCGTCCCTGCTTCAATAAACCGTTTCTAATTGTTTCAAATTGAACCGAGGCAAAAGTTCGTGGTCCCAAATTGTGCCATTTGGTGAGAAAACACCTCTGCCAAAGTTTGGAGGTGCTACCATGTCACATGGCCGAGCCTGAGGGGCCTAAGTGCAAATTCCAAAAATCGACCGATTTTGAAATTTGAATGTTGTCTGTCAAGGTAAACACGTCTTCTTTTTGTTCAAAGGGCACAAATTTCAAGCTTTTTGGCGTATCGCGAACCGTTCTGGCCGAAACGGCGCTCTAAACGCGTTTCGCCACCGCGCGTAAGACCGATTTTGACCCATCCACGACGCTTTCGGGCTGCACCAGGCCGCCCTGGACGGCAGCGGATCGCTGCGTCGCTGTCACCCCGTCTCAGAAACATGTGTTTGACTCATTGCATGGTGATTGGTTGTTGGCATTTCATTACAGACATGGTAAAGACCAAATTATGAATCTTATCACATTAGGAATGTCAGTGTGAGGCAGAACGAGTTGTGCGGGCAGCGGTCATCGCCACCTAGTCGAGTACAGAGCGGCGTGCGCATCGCATAGCGCCTTCTCTCCCCGGGGAAATATATTAGCAGCTATAGTCGATTCCGAACCGTGCTATTCGTCGCTCCGTCTCTCTCGCGCTCCTACGCACAGCATCGGCGGAGGCGGTCAAAATACCGGACGAGCTTTGAGCTCCACAGTCAAATGTAATGTACAATTTTATACGAGACATCACAGTTTTTTGTGCCGATGAATTTTTCGGACAATTTTCGTACGAAAATCTGCACTTATTTCCCCACTTTCGTACAAAATCTCGTACACAATTGTACGCACACAACTGCCCCCAAAAGAAACTGTGATGTCTCGTACAAGATTTTGTACAAAGGCATTTAGTGTGTGGATGAGCCAATTTTCCAGACTTCTTTGCTTTTTTCCTTTTTTGTCTCATATGACCCCACATTGCAGGGAAATATGGGACGACAGTCTGAGGGTTATTGAGAGGTCCCGACTCAACCGAAAAATGTGAAATTTGGTGGAAGTGTACCTAAAGGGTCAAAGAACAAGTGGTAAACACCTCAGCACCTCAAGCTGAAATTAAAAGGGGAAAATTCACAAAAAAAAAAAAAAAAAAAAAACAACTTGATATTTGTCTCATATTACCCAGTTCGACGGTAATCAAACTCTTCCTTCAAACGCCCCAGTTTTTTGCTTTCTTTCTATACCTTACTTTAGAAATATTGTGTGATTACTACAATTTCACTTACAGCTTCGTTAATCCGAGCCGATCTCCTTGCACCGCGCAGCGCAATGTTTTTCACTTTCCCAGCAAAGCTCCCGCCAAGATTGGTGGTTACGGCCGTTCGGCCCCGACTGGCCAGCAGTTTGATTCCGCGCGGCGGCGTTTCGTTGCTCTGTCTCTCTCTCACCCCTGCGGAACGCGCCACGGGTGCGAGAGAGACGCGGCAAAACGAGGTGCGAGTCCGGCGATGGATTCTGAGATACGGCGGTCGTAAGGTGGTATCTGCATCGCGCCGCCGCACAGTGGGCCAGAAGACCGGCGGAGGCAGTCAGAACTCCGGAGGCGTTTTGAGCTCCACAGTCGCTGAAGGGGACTCGGACCCAACGTGCGTACCCCACCAATGGATTCCTCATGCGGAGAGCTGTCCATTGGTGGGGTCTCACGTTCGGTTCGAGCCCCGTTAAGTGACTCCAGAGCTCAAAACGCGTCTTGAGTCTGGAGTTTTGACCGGCTGCACCGGTCTTCTTGCCCACTGTGCGCCGCCCCGCCGGCTGGCCGAGCCAGCTTTGCAAGCCACCTTTCACAGATATTCAGCGTAACTCGGTCGGCGGTGGTCTGGAAGGCGGTCGCCGGCGTGGCACAAGGCCAAACTCCCCCTTGACATGTACACGTCGGGACGTGCGGCAAGGTGTCGCAGATAGATAGCCAGAGGTGACAGTTTCCATTCTCATTAAATTTGTCTCTGGCCAACTCATAAAAGCGGTCGATTTCGTTGGGATCACGTCCATTCAACTCATGTCGTCGCCCTGATTCCAAAAATACACCTTTATGCCTTCCTAGCGTCACTAATGGTGGAAATGCCCCTGCCGCTAATGGAAACTATCACTGTTATTCAACGAATGTGACGTCATATTCGATAGAATGTAAATTTTGTCACGTTCGTTTGAATACGATGTCACATTCGTTTAAACGTGACAAGGCCGTTAAATAAGGGTGTCACATTCGTTCGAACGTGGGTCAAAATTCAAACGAATATGACGTCATATTCAAACGAACGTGATAAAATTCACATTCGAACGAATATGACGTCACATTCGTTGAAAAAAAGTGATGATGCACCTGCAGCAGCCCTTCTGCGGTTCGGACAGGATTTGCACCAAGGGGTCCCCTACTTAAACAATCTGTGTACGCTTGGAGGAGACACTCCCACAATCTTGCCTCAAAAACGCCTGTCAGTAGGCAAATAGCGCGACAAAATCATTTAAAATTCCAAACAATCTTTCACAATCAAACAATCTGTGTACACCGAAATTCTGAGTGAGGGACCCTTCGATTTGCACCGCCGGATTGTTCGTATGGACGGTACTCCTGAAGTACCCTCCAAGTCTGGTTACTCTAGCGAAACTCCTGTACACAAACAACAGCGAAGAAACACAGTCACAAAGGCAAATGCATATGCCTCTCCCCCCCCCCCCCAATTTTTTGAAAAGAAGGGTGGGCCAACAAAAATGGCGTGAATTTCTGATTTTTTGGCAGGACTTTTCTTTGTATGCCATGTGTTGGCGTGACACTATACACGCCCCTGCAACGGCACAAAGTCACGCCGATAGATTTTCAGTGATATCCGACATTATTTGGATTTTTCGTTTTAGAGTTATGACGTTTGCTTGAGTCTCAATGTTTGGAAGGCACAATCCACGGCATCGCTTCACACTGAATTGCTCTGTACAATAATTGTAGGTAGTCTCACAAGATTTTGCGCATGTTCGTGCCTTTTCTACAAATTTATGCGAAACTTCGCTCGAATATGTGCGATTCCGCGCAAATTTGCGCGGAAAAGCTCCACACTAAATGTTTATGTAGAATTTTGTACGTGGTGATGCATAATTTTAAACCTGCGTGACGCTTTGCATAAAATTGTGCACAAATTTGCATAAATTTAAGCATTTTAATATTATGCAAATTCCCGGCATGCACAAAATCGTCCAAGTGACACGCACAAAATTCTACATAAACATTTAGTTTGTCGCATCTTCATATTTGTGTGAGGCCTCGAACAAGTTTGTACAAAAAATTTTACTGTGTGCGAAATGCGAAGATAACAGAGGAATTCTCAAATCCGCGAATCCTTCGCAAAACAAAGTATTTCTTCATTGGCTATTGCCACGGCTTGCTTTGCGTGTGCAAACGCTGGGCTGTGCCCCACAGGGACGGAGCGGGCATTGATTCCGCCCCGCGAGGTGCCCAGGAGAGTCGCAGCGCAGGATAGACTGCTGCGGGCTGCGGCCCTGCACTGTCCGCTGTATCAAGCACGGCGCATGGTACGGTGGCACTTCGCGTGGCCACGGAGACGCGAAGCACTGCGTTGGGACTGGCGGTAGTCTGCACACTCTAAACCATAACACCACAAAACCCAAGGTGTGCCATCTAGCGGACAAACGAAATCTTAGGGTGGTCTGATTTATCCGACTTAATCGTCTAAATTTCCTGACTACTCGGGTCTGAATCCAAGATCTAAGACGGTCAGGTCGCAATTTTCATACAGATAGGCTTAGTTTTCGGACAGGTAGTCTGAAAAAAGTCTAAAACTTACATTCTTACCACCAAGTCTGACGAAAGTGGTCTGAATTTTCAGATTTTTTAAACAGTGTGCATATCCGTAGCATGGAATTATACGGCGCCAAGCATGCAGTTGTAAGTATGTACAAGTGCGTGCTTGGCTAGGCATGCGTTTGTAAGTGAATTCTTGCAAGCATGCATTTGTAAGTGCGTGCACAGTAGGCACTTAGGTTTGCAGTGTAAGTTTGACCAAAACTTCACAAGAGTTTTTTTCTCACCTCTGGATCGGCGAGAAGTCCGACCTTTGGATTTGTAGTGTGTTTAGGTATTGTGATGGACGAAGGGCGTAAAAGTGCGCTGCTGTTCTACAAGGGCGGAAGGGCCAGGCCGGCGCGCGCTGGCCCCCCTGGGGTGGGGAACGCGGGTCAACTGCAAGGATAAGCCCCAAAGTGCTGGTGTCGGCAGTCGACGTGAGTGGGTATTATGGCGTGTATTCGAATCGGGGTGACTAGGCCCCGAACGTCCCCGAGGCTGGCCATACTGTCCGGGGCGAATCAGGGCGAGGGTGTTATTGGTCGGTCGACGCAGAGGTGCAGTGGGCCAGAAGATAAGCGCAGGCGGCCAAAACACACTCTCAGACTGTTATTGACTTTTTATCCTTTGGTAAAGAGTTTTTAAAACAGCAATAAAACGCACTATTTCCTCAATACGTATGTAAGATTTTGTTCATTATATTGACTTAAGGGGGCAGTAGCGCTTCGTGCACGTTTTTCTAATTCTTTCCGAACTTTCTGTTTGAACCGCAATAAAAAATTTGGTATAAACGCTAGAGACAAACGGTAAGCACCATTTAAAAGGACAGACTTTTTACAACAATTTCAAAAAAAAAAAATTGTTCTGGCATCAAATTAGGCAGGGATATAAAGCATGTGAAAAAGGTCTGCAAAATCATACATGATGTCACTGCGCGCACGATTGCGGCCAAAGTTTTAAACTTTTTTCCAATCGGTAAAAAGCATCCGAAAGAGCATAAAATTGCCCACAAAATGAACCACCGGCGTTAATATCGGACGAAAAATACTGCTAGAAAAATGTACTTTTTAACAAAAATTTTGATATAACGGTTTTTTTGTGTTCAGTATTAAATATCTAGCAGTATTTTTCGTCCGATATTAACGCCGGTGGTTCATTTTGTGGGCAATTTTATGCTCTTTCGGATGCTTTTTACCGATTGGAAAAAAGTTTAAAACTTTGGCCGCAATCGTGCGCGCAGTGACATCATGTATGATTTTGCAGACCTTTTTCACATGCTTTATATCCCTGCCTAATTTGATGCCAAAACAAATTTTTTTTTTGAAATTGTTGTAAAAAGTCTGTCCTTTTAAATGGTGCTTACCGTTTGTCTCTAGCGTTTATACCAAATTTTTTATTGCTGTCCACACACAAAGTTCGGGAAAAATCAGAAAAACATGCACGAAGCGCTACTGCCCCCTTAAAGTCAGTTTGCTATTGACAAAGAGTCAATACGCAATTGACTTTTAAAAAAAAGTCATTAATTGATGACAATTCAGTCCTTATAGTGAACAATATTGTACATGGTTACAAAGGAAATACTACATATTATTGCTGTTAAAAAAACTAAGTAAGGAAAGGATAAAAAGTCAATTATTGAGAGAAAAAAGTCGATACGAGTCTGAGAGTGCAGATGAGTTTTCAGCTCCAGAGTCGCTAAATGGGACTCGAACCAAACGAGAGACCCCACCAAAGAATTTCTCTTTCAGAGAGCAATCCATTGGTGGAATCACACGTTCTGTCCGACTCCTATTCGGCGACTCTGGAGCTCATAACCCGTCCTGGATTTGGCCGCCTCTATCGGTCTTCTAGCCCACCTCGCGAGTTGGCGTTAACACATCGGGATGAGAAACGCGGGTAAAAAGAAAAGCGTTGTTGCCCTGCGTCCGGCGTCAGCACAGAGCGATTCATTCCGAGCTGCTGATTCACTGTAAGAAGTTTAAACGTAACCATGTTGTTAACAAAGTGATGCACATGTATTCTTTCATAGTGCCAATACACTTCCTTTAAGTTGGCGCTTATTTTGAAATAACTTGGGTTTTGATGTCACATTTTAACGGAAAGATTGATCCTTTGATATATGTAGGGCAGGACATTTTGTCTCACCTCTGGAGAGGCGAGAAGTCTGACCTTTGCATTTATAGAGACGCTAGTCTAAGTTTATTACTAGATAAGAGCTACAGATTTTAAGAAATGCAGCCCAATTTCGAAGTTTAACATTCCGTAGTATAGTATACTCTCAGCGCGCTACTGACTTTTTGGTCATATGTCAATAGTTAGTTATCCAAGTAATTTGTGCAACCAAGATACGTACTTACCGTTTCTTAAGGACCTATTTATTAATTGTTAAGTGTTGTACTGACAATTTGGTTTTGTTAATACTTTTACAAAGCAAATAGGTCATACTTACTTAAAAAAAATACTAAATATGGTTGCTTAAACGAATACGTAGTTAATGAGGAAGAAGTCAGTAACGCGCTGAGAGTGCACGGAAAATGGGCACCGGAAAAGTACGGAGTGCTCGTGCTGGTGAAACCAGGCGTCGTGGACTAGTCGGCGAACACTGGCTTGCGACGCGGGGCCTCTGCCGTCTGTCTGTAGTCTGCACTCCCCTCGCGGCAATACTCCTCGCGCAGACATACGCCCGGCGCAGACACCCCTCGCGCGCGGCAGGGCTTTGGGGTGGGCGTATCGCGCGCTCACCCTCTCTACGCCGCGTGTCGATACCCCTCACTCGCCTCGCATGGAGTCTCTGGACCATGGGGTGTTCGCGGCATTGCTTCACTGGAGAAGGTGCTGTGACTGGAGAAAAACGATCTCAGCACCGGCCAAGAGTTGAATCGGCACCCTATCGTATTATACCACCCAGCAGAAAAAAAGTCAACGACGCGCCGCTTTTTAACACGAAGAAAACGAAGGCATTGTAAAAACTACACAGCGAAAAAATGCTTTGGATTGAGAAGCAAAATCCTTCGTAACCCCAAACAATTCGGCTATGCCTTAATTTTCTTCGCAGGTACGAAGCTGATTTTTCCTAGATTTTTTTGGGGTGCATCCTTTAAGGAGTCACTTTATTTGCATAGATGCGAACGAGGGGCCCACCACTCGGCGAATCATGTGTCCATCATGTTCGGGAATCATGGGAATCGTAGGACGTGCAATCACGTACTGACGTGAAAGTCGTGTGAAAAGCCGTATTCCTCGCCTTTAATGGGGCTATCAATCAGCCAGAAGTCAAACTATTGTCTAAGACCAAACCTCGATCTATTTTAGCTTTGAAAAACATATTTCCTATGTTTAGGTATTCCGGGAATCCTGGGAATTTTGGAAATCCGGAATCATGTATACGCTTAAATTCCAGTGGTGGACCCCGCGGATGCAAAGGGTCGAAGGCGAATTTTACGAAATTCACTCCAGCCTTTCCAATCAGGTGTATAGGAGGCGTAGACGCTCCAAACGTTGCAAAGTACCTTGAGCACACCTGTTTAAAGTACAAACCTCAGGTTTTGGATATGAAAATAAAGTTTCTATATTACGAAATATTTCACTAGAGCGACGTGATGGACTGACTCTTATTCGGATTCACATTCACATTCAGCTCTTTACAGTAATAATATCGATTCATCAAACACAACGTGACATTTCGTACATCGATGTATAGCGATCGCTCTTTGATATTGAAACTTTTTGCTTTCTGTGGGTCACACCGTTCCCACCTATTTTCCCCAAAAGGTATTCTCAAAAAATAGCTTCCCACAATTCATGTCCCCAAAGTGATCCTTGCCAAAATTAAATTCCCAATCCTAGATTTCCCAATTTTACATTTTCCGAAGGTTATTGCCACAAATTTTCCCAAATCTCATGCGCACACAAAGTCCAAAAGGGACTACGTAAGCGGACTCCGAGACCATTATGACCAAAATGCGGATGGGTTGGGAGAGAAAAGATTCTCCGGAAGAACACTGAATGGATGAGTCTGGATAAGTACCGTAGTTTTGGGTGAAGTGTAGTTAATAATCGCCCAAATCTGGGTGAATATTAAGATGACATTTTTCAACCATATTTTGGCCAACACCCACATTAAGGCGTTAAAATAATCCTCACCACAATTTGGGCAAAAAGGAACCTCACTCAAAACTTAAGTCCTAGTAGTGACTTTGACTTTTTCATTCTTAGTATTTAAGTGGCGAGATATGCGGTGCACAACATCATCCTGCAGTACGAGGACTACAAGGCTGACATGCATGTGGCCTGAGCACTTTGGGCCACCACGTTCCACTCAAAATTGAACCAATCACGCAGTTTACAAAAAAAATTCATAACAAATATGGCATTGCTTTAAAGCGCACAAATAAAAGTGAAGAATTGTAGGCTTTAAATTTTTGTTTCCCTAAAATTTGATGTTGAAAAGGTCACATTCAATTCAGTTTTGAACTCAACTTTATAATAATGCCAGATTCGTTAGGTGCGCCCCTGAATACATACGACATTCAAAAATCGTTTTTTTTTAAAGTTTTTTTTTTAGATAAAGTTGCCCCCCTTGATCCGCCTTCGAGCAATGCAAAATCGAAAATTGACTTCATTTTCCAGTTCTCCGTCCTCTGAAACCCTTATTGAATGAACTTTAAGTGCAGGAGCGAGACTTCTAGGTCTTTCATGTGCATATCACCCAAGTCCTACCTCCTCCGAACAGCGAAAATTTTCCGAAATAGTACACTAAAAACCAATTTTCTTTCCTATTTGAAGCAAATAAGAAACCAAATTTTGAGGGCTACTAGGCAATAGTATAAAATATGTTGACGAAAGGGAAAAAAAACAGCTTTTCAGAAAATTGCGTTCAAAATTTTTACTTTGTTCAATTTTGTTTAAATCTGAAAAATTATTCGCTCAGTGTTTTGTTAAACTTAAAGACCAACTCAAGACCTTTCTAATGAGCCTAGAATTCATTCTGTAGCTTCATTTTTGACGAAAATGCAGCATTTTTTAAAAAAGGTCTGTCAGAAAAATGAAATGTACACACTAAATGACCAGGGACAATTTTTGCATCCAGCTGGATGCGGTTTTAAGCACATCTAACTTCGGACAAATTTGTATCTAGCTAGTCACGAATTGTACATGAAGAGGCACAATATTGTCCATCAATTGGATCACAAATATTGTCTCGTGTTCGAAGTACAATATTGTGCCTCTTTATGTACAATTCGTGACTAGCTGGATACAAATTTGTCTGAAGTTAGATGTGCTTAAAACCGCATCCAGCTAGATGCAAAAATTGTCCCTGGTCATTTAGTGTGTAACGCAAGCCATAACTTTTTCAAGAATTGCTGTTTTTGGCTGAAAATTAGTTTTGAGAGGTTTTAGACCAAAGCCAACAAGCCCACAAAATTTGGTCGAAATCGAGGTCACTTGCAAAAGTATGTCGCACCCCCATGTAATGACAACTTCGAAAATACACTCAAACCCCTTGTAAATAAAACCATGGCACACACTCAGGCTCATATGGACTTTTATGTCTCTTGCTTTTGGAGATTTTTGAGCAAACGTATATTGTACTATTTTTTCTTTAGCTATGCACAATTTTGATCATTTTTAAGATGAAATTGCCCTGTTTTATGAGTATTGAGGGCCAAATTGCAACCTTTTTTTTTTTTGATGAGGGGCTCAAGCCGGGCTCAGGTCGAGGCTCGGGCAATCGGGGCTCGAGTCGGTCTCAGCCGGGGCTCACGGGACGGGGGTCATGTCGACCCAGCACAGCGCCTGCACACGCCGCTTGGGCAAGCCCGCAACACACACGAGCGCAACGGGTGGCCTGTAGAGATGAAAATGCCCGGAAAGTTTCCGGAAACATTGGAAAAAAACAGTGTTCTTTTCCGTTTTTTTCCCTGGCCTCGGAAAAATAGGAAAGATTCATCCTGAAAAGTAGGCAAAACGCCCGACTTTTCGCCTGTAAGTAGGCAAAAAGCATAACTTCATCACTGTGTGCGGACGATTCTCAGTGCACTCACATTATTTATACCCTGTAATGTTTCCTTCTCATGCGATTTTCGTTGTTGCACTTGTGTATCTAGGGTTGCGAGTGGAAGTAGAGGTCCAACGCAACACAAAAGAAGTGGGTTTCATGCTCATTTTCCACTGTAGAGCCTTAAAACTAATTTTTCCAATTTTTCCTTTTTTTCCAATTTTTCTGGGTTTTTTCCAATTTTTCCGGTTTCTTTCCGACACTTTGAAAGTTTCCGGAAAATTTGCATCTCTAGTGGCCTGTCCTCGGCTCGCAGGCGCCTTGTAAAAATTGGTGGTTTACTTTACTGGCCAGGGGAAGGCCTCCGGCCTTGATGCTGAGCTGCATGATGCTGCAGATGAAATTGCATTTGCATCAGTAGTAAATTGGGAATTATTTATTTTGAAATTATTTTGAAATATATGGATTGGTGTAATGTTTTTGGTGTTTAAGTTGCGGGAGGTTTAGTTTATTTAGAAAAACGTTTATTGCGGATCTGCACATGCAGAAGGGCTGGGTTAAGTACCGAGCGGCAGGGGCGGGGAAGGAGGGGAGGGCGGCCGTAGCGACCGACGGGAGGCTCTAAAAACTAAATGGTCCAACCTATCCTAACGAAACCTAACGGGCTCGCGACAGATCTTACGCTATTTGCGACAGATTTTACGCTACTCGCGACGGATCTTACGCTACTCGCCGCAACAGATCTCTAAAACTAAATAGTCCTACCTATCCTAACCAAACCTAACGGGCTCGCGACAGATCTTACGCTACTCGCGACGGATCTTACGCTACTCGCCGCAACAGATCTCTAAAACTAAATAGTCCTACCTATCCTAACCAAACCTAACGGGCTCGCGACAGATGTTACGCTACTCGCGACAGATCTTAAGGTATCCGGGGGGGGGGGGGACAAATCGTCCATTCAAAATCTCCCAGAGGGATGGACTTTTAGATTGTGGAGCCAGATTATGAAGCTTGTTCTATAGAGCTTGGACTATAGAGCTCGGACTATGGAGCTCGGACTACGGAGCTCGGACTTTAGAGTTTTACTTATGGATCTGGTCCTATTTAGCTCTGCCCATTTAGCACGGACTATTTAGCTCGGCCTACATAGCTCGGACTATGTAAACGCATATGAATATAGTATAAAGACAAAGAGGATGATACCTCTAGTAAACTAAAGGGATGGGGGGGGGGGGCGGACAACCGACCGTTCAAATTTCCCAACAGGGTGCTTCGCTTCGCTCAGCAAATGACTCTCTCGTTGGTGGACCCATATAAATCTCAATGTTCAAACTTTGATTTCAAATTCAGTATCTCCACATAGTTTGGCATTAAAATAAATGTCATTTTTGGTAAATGGCACTTTGAAAACTACAAGTACTACTCTATTGTTCCTATTCGTCTTCATAAAGACCCTGTCACCACCAATACCCTTATGCCACACTAATGCAAACCCTTCAGTCGAGTAATATTCAACTCCCTGCATTGAATCGCTCAATTAGCTACTCGTATGCTTGAGTCACTATTCAATCTCTTGTTTTTTAAACCCATGAATTCCCAATGGTATAAGAAACAGAAGCCTTTTCTCACCCTGTTATTTTAAACCAGAGAATTAAATAATATTTATTGGAATACATTGTTATATAATGTTCAGATGCTCACTTTTAGGCTGATTTGACGCATTTTACGGAGACCAACTGACAACTGTGAGTCAAATCTAGGGATTCGTCTGAAGTCAAGGCCACTTGTTACTTAATATGCTAATATAAGTTTATATTTTTCTAAATAAATCGAAAACAGAGCCAGCTTAAACCAAGATCCCTATTTAGTATCAGTTGTCGCTGACTATTTTTGATAAAGTTGAATATGAATCGTCTCATTAAATCCAACGACCCATTCACTCATCGCTCAAATTCTGAATCGCCTCTTCAAATCTTATGGCAATGTCAGACGCAGTATGCGATTCACTCACTCAACCAAATGTTTAGGATAAAATAAATTAAGGTTGGAACCGAAGTAACCTCACAGTATTGTAATAATTTTTATTCCCAGAGTCAATGCCAAGAGCCAGCATTGATCTTTTTCCTAATGTTGCTTTTTCTTGAGACTATTAGTTTATTTATCTATTCAGATTATATCAGTAAGCAACTAGAAATGATATCCTGGGATAAAAAAGCCACAAGGTTCATAAAACTGGAAAGGTGATCAGTCATTCTTCTTACCATTCCCAAACACACTCAACGGATCTGGAGAAATATTTCCCACTGACGGGTGCAGGGGAAGGGGACCGAAACGCGTAATCATTTTCACTTACATTTTCCGCATTGCACTGAGTAAGCACTCCAGAGCTGTTTCAAACATTCTAAATTGTAAAAAAAAAAGTATCAGAAAACCCATTTTGTGAGCAATCTGCTCTGAACTTCGTTTTAACTGCGAAACTGCCGTAACGTATTTAAGACTAAGCCGACTTGGCCGCGGGTATGAAAATTTGTTACAGCGGTGCACTGTCACCAACCAAGCAACGCAAATAACCTGATTCAAAAAAGGATGTTTTGAATATTTCAAACGATACTTATCAATGATTTGAAACAAGCTCTTGTTTGTAGGAACTAAGACGATGCTAAATAATATTGTTACTGTAGCCGGTGTAGTTGCTGAGAATCGTTGGTTGGTGAGTACAAACTAAACTGAGTCACAGACAGCCTCACGACGAGTCACTTTTCGGTGCGCCCAAACACAGCAAAGGCTCGCTATCGCTCGCCAAAAGTATATAACTAGGGGCGAGTTAGCTCAACATTGGGGGTGGGTCGAGTCCACGGCCTGGAGCGAGTAAGACTGGGGTCGAGATGCACCCGGGACGAGTTAACGGGGACAAGTTGAGTTGTCCGTCTCCCAATCGATCTGACCCAACCAAACCTTTAGAACTTTAGTGGTTTTTAGGCACGGAGATCTCTCTTTCTCTCAGGATTGGTTTTTTTAGGCACGAGTAGCCTTATGAGTTTGTGTCAGGATTGGGTTTTATTGGCTGAGCGATTAGCGAACCCAGTTACTCCACTAGGTTGAGAAGGTTTGTCTGTTTGTGTGTGTGCACGCTAAAAGTCTTACAGTGACATTTCAGCTATGTTACGAGGGAAATGGAGCAATCATAATACGAATGTGTTTCTCTCCATACTAGGATTTTCACTGTAACATACAAAGAAAAACCCTCATACTACGAAGAAAAAGTACGTTTGTATAATGAAGGTGCCATTTTCCTCCTTAATAATACGAACGTACTTTTCCTTCGTATTGTGAAGGTTTTTCTCTGTATGTTACAGTGAGAATCCCAAAAAGATTCGTATTATGGAGAGAAACACCTTCGTATTATGTTTCCTCCATTTCCTTCGTTACATAGCTGAAATGTCACTGTAAGACTTTTACCGTGTGGGTGTCAGCACGTCTCCTCCCGAACGGCTCGGCCGATCGAGGCGAGATCTTGCAGGGTTGTTAGGTATGTCACAGGCTCGCCACGACCCCGAATTTGCTGACGTAATCTGCTTCGACCCTTCATCACGTGGTGCATTAAACATTGCCTCAACAAACCTTGAAACAGCTCGCCGAAGGCAAGCAGGGACCGCCGCAGGCCAAGGTGGGTGTAAACGCCAGGCCAGGCGAAGATTGTCGTAACTGAGGCAGCATCGATAAGGCTGATACGGCAAGACACGGTCTGGCGAACACCGACCTTGTAAATTCTAAGACGAAACTATCTGGACTCGGCGGCAGTGCACTTTTCCAGGGGGCGGAAACGGCCTAGGTAGCAGGTGAAGACATGCTCCCCGCTTCGGTGAAGGGGTCAAGGAAAACTTCGAGGTTATAACAGGGTAGGTTTACGCCAGATCGTGTCTTGTCGTAACAGGCTTAGCGATGCTGCGCTAGTTTCGACAATCCACGCCTGGCGTTACACCTAACTTGGCCTGCGGCGCTCCCTACTTGCCTTCGGCAAGCTATAACAGTTCATTGAGGCAATGAGTAGTGCACTACGTGATAAATGGTCGAAATATATGTTTTTAGGATATTCTAGTCGAGGTAGCCCCTACCTAGTTGACACTTTGGTCAGGGGTCGAAATGGATGTCATTGTCGTCATCAGCACCTTCCAAACCATGTAAAAGTGTCTCTGGTAATATGTAAAGTTACCTACAAGTTGCACTTTTTCTGCCGTATTTTAAAATGTTTATTCGTTGTTACGACTGAATGATTTGAGGTAAGGTAAAAAATCAATTGTGGGTCACGAATCAATTATGGGCCATTTTTTTGACGGGTCGCCACAAATTCATGAATGTGCGAATCGATTTCAATTTCGGTATGGGTCCTCCCTCAACTATCCTTTGTTTCCGGAAATGGCGCGGATATCTGAGCAACGACCACAACCCCACCTATAGAGCAGCAAAGAAAGACATTACACTTCAAAGGAAAATTAGGCCTATCCGAGGGCAAGGATAATGAAAAAAGGGATGTTTTTTTAAATATTTGCCAAAAAACGAATTATTGAATGAAGGGGAACGCCCTTGCCGATTCAAGTAAATAATTTTTAAATTAATACAGGTCAACTTTCTTTTGGCAAAAAAAATTTAAGCTATGGTGTGCTTAACATTGCTGACCCACAATTGGTTCCAGCATCAATTGTGGGCCAAAACGGCCTATTTTTGAAACGGCCGTAGCTCAGTAAACGAGAACGACAGACGGGGCTGCTATGCTGCAAAATGAGGGCAAGGGATCATATTTTAACGCCTCAAAGCTACTTTGGCTACTTGTTCTAAATTTATACTGTACGTATGCGTTTTTCCAAAAAGTGGCCCACAATCAATTTTTACCTTAAAAAGATGAACTTTGGCGTGTGGCGAGCCAAGGATATACGTAATAACCCTGCAAATTCTTGCCTCGAACGGCCGAGCCGTTTGGGAGGAGTAGTGCGGACACACACACGGACGGACAGACAGACAGACAGACCGACCGACAGCCAGGAAAAGTTTTTCAACCCGACTGGAGTTACTGGCTATGTTAGGTCTCAGGCTAGAGGTTGAATTTTGAAACATCGTTGTTTTCGTGGGGCAGTCTACTGGTCATGGATGCGCACTAAAAGATTATGTAGAATGTCGTACGTGTCACTTGACGGATTCAGTGCGGGCTTCGAATTTGCATAATATACTGCTTATAAATGCACAAATTTATGTAAAGTTTAGTACAACTTTACGGAAAACGTGCAGGTTTAAAATCATGCAGCACCACGTACAATTACATTATGCGTGTGTATTCCTAGCCCTGAGAGCCAGACGGGACTTTAGGGTCAATTCGTCCAATGCCAGTGATACACAGGAAGCATTTTCCATTTCGAAAGCCTCTGCTGACCAGGCGCCATCTCCCGTAGAACAGCGAGCGGATTTTCACGGTCCGCATGCTGGTCGTCAGGTTTTCAATGCTGTACGAGCCCTAGAAAAGTAACACCTTGCGCTGAGGAAAGATGGCGTTTTGGTCAGAGTAATCGCATGAGCGTACACTGTAAAAAGGCTACGACGCATCGCTTTGAAATACGAAGAAAACGAATGCATTGTAAAATCTACGATGAAATGCTTCGTATAATGAAGCAAAATCCTTCGCAATACGAAGCATGTCTTCAAAATACGTATCACTTCTACAGTGCCTCCATTGTCTTCGTAGTTACGAAGCAGATTCTTCGTGGGCTTTTTTGAGTGTACAACCTACTTCAAACTGTCCATCTCTCGGATTCAGATCCTGAGTCCAATTTGGGTCAACTTGTCACCAAAGGTTGGGGTAATGCGGAGTCGACCGTTTTGCTCTGTGGTAGCTTCAGAAAATTTGACTAATTTTGTGTTTCAATAGTTTTCTAGAATCTGTACTTGGTCTTCACACAAGAAAATTTACAGTATTTGCCCTCTGGCCACAAAATTTGCAGGGAAACTTGAACGTAGTGCGTCTTTACTTTGAAAAAGCTCTGTTGCAGCAAAGAAACGCAAGCAAATACTATACATTTAAGTAATTTTTAATAGTTATTCAACAGACGTTTGGTTTGGGTCTCTTGCTGCATTAAAATATCTGAACCGCGGCGTCAAGACCTTTAAATTTAAGGAACTTGTTTCCTCTGGTTAAGGGGGCAGTCTCGTCCCCGTTTAGCCTCTCTAGATTGCGATGACTTTTTAAAATGTCTCACAGAGACAAACGGTGAAGCCCAAATTAAAAAAAATAAAATAAGGACTTTTCTGCACATTTTACGAAAAAAAAAAAAAGAATTATACTTTGTCTTGAGTCGTGAGGGAGTTATAGGGAATGCATCAAAAGTTAACCAAGTTTCACTGCGCCCAGTTTTTCTCTGGAAGTACTTTTTGGCAATCGGTTTGCGCCATCTTCAAGAAGAAAAGATCCTCTTTAAATCGGCCTACAATCATCCATGTAGCGCAAGACAAACCTTCATTTTAACTATTTTGAAATTAGTGTGTATCTTTGTGTTTTCGGAAGTGTTTTTCTTGGGCTACATGGATGATTGTAGGTCGATTGAAAGAGAATTTTTCTTCTTCAGGATAGCGCAAACTGATTGCCAAAAAGTTACGGAGAAACACTGCGCGCGGAGGAATTTGGTATGTTTGGTTAACCATTGATTCCCCCCCCCCCAAATTACTCCCTCACAACTCAAGACAAAGAAATTTTTAATTTTTTTTATTTTTTTTTTTTGAAAATATTAAGAAAAGTCTCTGCTCTTATTTGGGCTGCACCGTTTGTCTCTGTGAGATAGATTAAAAAAAGTTATCGCAATCAGAGGGGGTTAAAAAGAACCTAAACTACGGTACGGGGACGAGACTGCCCCCTTTAAACTCTCTAAAATATTTTATGTACAGAAGGTTTTTTTTCTTACTGGTGGTATGGGGCAGCCTGTTACACGACCATTGGGCCCTTGGAGGTTGGTGACAAAGTGTTTCCACAAGTCTGGGTTAAAGGTCCTGGCGGACGTGCAAAGACCTGGGAACTTCATGACCAAGGCGTTTTCCTTCCACCCTCCGCGAGAGCTCCAGGACGCGAGCGTGACAAGGACCTGTGAAATAGGAACATACAGAGCGCAGCGAACACAAAGACATTTAATTCACGCACGCCCTATGGGTAGGAAAGTTAGGCTTCCTCGCCCTTTACACTGTGAAAATTTGTTGTCAATTTATCACAAATTCGTGGATGATGTTTTCATCAGTTTTAAATGATGACAATCTCATCACAAATTGATGACATTTTCATGAAAGCTCCTTTACTAATTGCATGGGCGTGACAACAATGTCATCAATTGTTTTGATGACGTTGTATGTAAGGAAAATTAGCCTTGAAATTGTCATCAAGTGACGACTCAAATTTTCACAGTAGAGGTGGCTATTGCATTCGCAGAGGGTATAAGAGACTCACATTAGCATCGTCATCGATAGGCAAACTCGTAGTGCAATTCCCGCCATAGTATTTCTGTACGGGGTCATGGCGATATCTTTTGACGTTTATCGTCATTGGAAACGGATAATCAAGTAAGTTTGGTGAGCATGGTTCCACCTGTTCCACGTTGATAACGTACGGTCCCTGCACACACGCGAAGCTCAGTAAGGCTTTGATATATACACGGAGTATGCACAGTGTACTCTTTGGTTAACACCAAGACGATGTCAGCAGTAGTCAACATTCTCATACCGCCAGTGGCTGCCCGTCTGAGGAGCCTAGAAGAACTGCCGCGAGGATAGTCAGTATGGGGAGAATGCAGTCGATCCACAGTGCGTGCGGAGGACCGAGATAGTGTGCTTTCAGGGACATACTCTGTTTTCAAACAAGATTATTGGGGTTAGAGGCAGGTTCTTGCATGCGAAATACGCCAAAACATTTCCAAGTATTGGTCTTCCATCGCAAAGATATCTCCTCCTGCGGTAAAGAGAGGGTGGGGCGATTCGTAAGAAAGGAGATTCGTAACAGATGTTCATATTGTGGAGTGTGCAGGAAGAAATCTGCGTACGATCCCTCTTTCGATGGAAGAAGAGGGTCCTTAAACAGTCGAAACTGCTGTGATCGGTGCTCAGGTTTCCTTTTGGAGGGAGTCTGAACTATTGGGTAAGTGAGAGTGGGGCGATTTGTAACAGATTTAAGGATTTCCATAGAAATAAAGTATATTCTTCAAATCGGTGCCAATTTTGTGCCAGCTGAGAAGTCTGGCCCTGTAACTAGAATGCACTGCTCCGTAAGACACTCAGAAGTCCGTAAGCTTTGACCTTTAAGACGCTTTCAAGACTCTTGCATCTGTTACGAATCGCCCCAGCATGGGGTTATTTGTAACAGCCACAGGGCTTTTCGTCACATCCTTCATATTTTATTGAACTTTGTAAGGAACCTAATCTCCTCTCGAATGCCCCGCTGAAGTATTAAAATCTACATTGTTTAACTGAAAGCGATCGACTGAGTGAACCCTAACCTCACTTTTGTCAATTTTAGAGGACTACATATGAGCAACTAGCTTTCAAAAGCATTTTGTGCTGTGTGAAGGTGTTAAATTGTGACAGCGAGTGATGCGAGAAATAATTCAAGCATTTAATAACATGAACAACTAAAATACTCGGCAAACACGTAGTCTTAAACGAATCACCCCCGATGCGACTTGCACTTGGACCACAAGACCAACAATCGCTGCAAGTTTCACCAAATCGGACCACTCATCGCACTCTCAGCGCGTTACTGACTTCTTCGTCATTGACTGCGTACTCGTTTGAGCAAGCATAATACGAAGTCTTTTATTAGTATGACCGATTTGCTTTGTCAAATGGTTACCAAAACCAAATTGTCAGTATACTACTTAACAATTCATGGATCCACGACGTTTCACCTAGGGATGGGAGGTTCGTGACCGGTTTACGAACGGAACCGGTCTTTAGGCAAAAATGACCGGTTTTTTTGGACCGGTCCAATATTGTGGTTAAAACCGTAAAACCGGCCAGTTTTGCCTCAAAACCGGTTATTTACGCGAAAACTAACATGTAGATGAAATGAGTTAAAAACGACGCTCGTCACAGTGCAGATGCGCTCTAGTCTGAAGTCTCTGCCCGATTGCAGCGCTGGTGCGGAGTAGGGGCGCGGCGGCTGTCGGCTGCTTGGCGCGCGATGCGCACGGTGGCGAGCGAGTATGTTTTCTCGCCGAGAGATGGCAGCGCAAGCAGTCCAGTCGTGAAAACGTAGAAAATATTTTTTTTTTTAAATATTGAAAAGGATTTGAATTTATTTTGAGCATTTTTCTGCAAAATAAACATCCCTCTGACGTGTGAGCCGCTTTTTTTTTCATTCAGGTAGACCCGCCTTGTCCATCAAATTTTAAAAAATTGCCGAAAACCGGTTCTTTACGGTTAACCGGTAGTTGGTAACGGTTTTTTAACCTAGACCGGACAAGCGGAAAATTTTGACCGGTTTGGAAAAAACCGCTCTTTTTTTATTGGTTAACATCCCTAGTTTCACCTAAAATATTTCTTCCACCGCAGAAATACCTACTTCTATTTAGTCCACCAATTTTAGACCCACTTCCTTTAATCCAAAAAGAAGAGACCCAACTACCGTTTGACCCACCTTTGTACCCCAAAATCCCCTGGTTCTTCCCGGAGGTCCACAGGAAGTCCGGCAACTACATCAAATGTACTCACTCTCAGCGCGTTACTGACTTTTTCCTCGTTGACTACGTACTCGTTTAAGCAACCATAATACTTAGTATTTTTAAGTAAGTATGACCAATTTGCTTTGTAAAATTATTAACATAACCAAATTGTCTGTACACCACTTAACAATTCATGAGTAAGTCCTTAAGAAACGGAAAGTACGTAATATGGTTGCACAAATTACTTGTATAACCACTGACAATTTTACCAAAAAGTCAGTAGCGCGCTGAGAGTGTAAGCAATGAAGGATATGATACAGCTGTTGAAGAAGGTTAAAACGCGTCCACACAAGGCCCTCTCCACCACACTCTCGAATACATTTTGTTAAAATGTCAGCAACCTGTCACCAATCCTGATCGAAATTCACGCACCTCTGAATGCTGATAACCTAACCTATTCTGACACTTTGTAGAACTCAGGCCATTAATATCAGAAAAACGTCTTCAAAATCTCAGCTTTCAGAGGTTTGCTAACATTTTGAAAAAAATAAGTATTTTATTCCAGATTTATCCTCTTTCCAACGTATGTTCATTTGGTCCCTGCAGTGAATAGTTTCGTGCAAGTCTTCAGGAGCAAAAACCGTTCTTGAGGAAATTTTTTAAATTGAGATTTCTCATACCCCAGAGCACTTTTCGGAAAAAAAGTATGGGGTCTTTCAACGCCCCATGGGACTAAAAATCGGCGAAAAATCACCGGGTTCTGCAAACGTGTCGCTTTGGACCTGGATGATTTAGCGTGGAATGACCCAACTGACAGTTCAATGGTTTAAGGTTTGGGATGCAAGCAGCGAACTCACTGTTCTGACAGCCGTTAAGCGCGTCACCAAGCTGATTAACTAAATGCGCTAGAAGCGCTGTGAAAACACGTTGTGGTTCGCGACGCACACGAAACAGGATGCCCAACGTGAAAGCACGATAAGGTACACTGTAAAGTGAAACTAGGCAATTCTATGCCAAACCAACGAACCACCAAACTAGAAGCGCCGTAAAAAACACACTGTTTTTCGTGACGCTCACGAAACAGGATGCCAAAGATGACAGCACGATTAGGGACACTGTAAAGTGAAACTGGTAGGGTCACATGTTCGGTTCGAGTCCCATTTAGCGATTCTGGAGCTCTAAACGCGTCTAGAATTTTGGCTGCCTCAACGGTCTCCTGACCCACTGTGCGACGGTGACGAACGACTGGTGCTCGGTCAGGGTGGCGTGAGTGATACTGAGTTACTAAAAATAGTTAAGGGGTGCAACAGGGTTGGATTTCACCTCTCCGATTTGGGTGTTTTTGTGTCTTAGAGACATGTAAAAAGCCGGAGTTTCAGGTCCGGCGAAAATTTATTGTCCAATCTGTAGCCATGTTTCTGTTTTTTGGCGCTTTTTCGATTTCAATTTGGGTATTTTGGCCTATGACTTAGGTTTTCCAGCCAATTGGTCGAGCTTTAGTTTTCCTGACGGAAAATGAGCCAAGAAATCCAAATCTCTGTTCAGAATTGAGATGCGGCTTATGCTTTCGGAGATATCGGATAAAAACGTCCAAAAATCACCGAAAAAGTCCCAAATCTTGGGGAAATGGTCAAAAAATCGTTTGAGAGGCTTTCCATGGGACGTGAAAGATAGTGAATGAACTATGGAATCTTATGAGCACACCCCTTTATTTTTCTGATGACCCGTTTAAAAATGGCAGAGACTCAAAGTTAGACAATTTGTTTTTTCTTCAATCTTTTTTTAACATTTTGACCCAGTTGGATTGTATCTTATCTCAGCATCCAATTGGCAATATCCCGTGTGAGCCTTAGCTCAATTCTGGACAAAGATTTGGATTCCTTGGCTCATTTTACGTCAGAATAACTATGTCTTGATCAACTGGCTGGAAAACCGAAGTCCTTGGGCAAAATACCCAAATTCAAGTCGGAAAACCCCCAAAAAACTGAAACATGGCTACGGATTGGACAATAAATTTTTGCCGGACCTGAAACTCTGGCTTTTTACATGTCTCTAGGATACTAAAACGCCCACCAAAAATGAGCCAAATTGGAGAGGTGAAATCCAACCGTCACCTCTTATTTATTTTTACTCAGTGTGCGCCCTGCTGGCAGGGCGTATGTTTGGTTTTTTAGCCTTTCTGTCGTTGCTTGAGCTGCGATAGGTACACACTATTTGTTTATGTAGAATTTTGTACGTGGTGATGCATGATTTTAAACCTGCGTAACGTTTTGCATGAAATTGTGCACGTATTTGCATAAATTTATGCATTTTTACGCATAATATGCAAATTCCGCGCATGCACAAAATCGTGCAAGTGTCACGTACAAAATTCTACCTAAACATTTAGTGTGTGTACGTTAAGGGCAACTTTTTAGTGTTTTTGAGCTTTTGCTGCAATGTTAAACGTCTCGCTCTGGCGTCAATTTTTGTTTAACCACAAAGCTTCTTATGCCAATTAAATGCATTATTTTAGCCCTTTTGATTGACAGTAGTTCATAAGACTTTTGGATAATGCATCTTCCCTTAAAACCTATTTGTAGGGTTTTTGGGTGTCTTTTCCCCGCTAAAACGAGTGCTCGGGCGAAGGTTAAGAGCTAATTTATTTCATAAAAGCAGCGCCTTCCCATAACCCCATCTGATTTTGACCATATTTTTTTAAAGATGCCCTTATGGTTAGAAACACACTAAAATATTAGGTCGCTAAACAAATTTTTAGCTGACAAAAAATTACTTTCAGATTTTGTCACTTTTTCGACTAAGTTTGGGAGTTTCTTAACTTCGCCCAGGGTTTCCGTGCTAAGCGACTAAAAAGTAGTGTGCTCATGTAAATTTGACCAAGGAACAAGAAAATGGCCACAGATTTTACGTGCGACCAATATCTTGAGAGATATTTACTGGAAACGACCAAATTTTACTAAAAATACCCAAATGTTAGGGAAATGGTCAAAAAAAAAAATACACCATCTGTCAACAGTCTAGTAGAAAAGGAGCCAAAAAAGGTAAAAAGCACTAGCACCGGTTTCTAGCTCCAACCGATTTGAAGCTACAAGGCGTCAAAAGTGGAGCTATTGACGGGTTCTGAAAAACCGGCACTAACGACCACGTTCCTCAACGCCCGGTCTGCGAGACTTTAAAGCAATGTTCCGCGCCTACAACGGGTGGTCGGCGCGGGCAGTGGGAGTCAAGAGGACGTTCCACTACGGACGATCTACGTTCTACCTTGTTCCTTTAAAATTGATTTTGAGACCCATGGTGGTTACAAACATGAGACATAGGTACTGGCGAAGCAGTTCAGCTGGCCACTGGAGATGAAAGACTACTACAGTGCCACTGCTTCACATTTTGTCTCATGAGACGCCAGGCGTGGATTGTCGAAACTGGCGCGGCATCGCGAAGCCTGACACGGTCTGGCCTAAAGCTACGTTTTTGTACACGGTATTGACATTTTGTTAGTAGCACCTCCAGTAATTTGTGCAACAATAGTACGGACTTTTCGCTTTTGTGATAATTATTTACATATTGGTTAATACTTATTGACAAAAAAACGAACTCGTTATGTCTCTGGGGCCCGCCGGGAACCATGTGCCCGTGGAAATATCATCGCACGACGTCCGTACAAAATGTAACTTGCATCTTACGTCAAGGCGGATATCAAAAAAATACGATTTCAAGAAATCCTAGTAGTCACGAAGTTAATTTCATATTTATGTTCTGGTTTAACAAATAAAGCGGAGCTAGGACTGCGTTAAGTGGACTTCTGTTTATGTTTGGTAGACCATTATTAATAAAACCAAAACTTACGTACAAGACCAGCTGCGTGTCCATTTGTGTCAAAAAATAGGCATTTATGACAGTTTCATAATACATGAAGGTCAAGTTATTCGCAGAAACGTGCAGTAAAATAATTCATTTCACCAATTTTTAAATACTTTGAGGTTAGAAAAGTGCATCACCGCCGTGTCCAGATAGTTTCATCTGAATTCAGAAGTACCATCCAACCTCTCTACAAGGAGCAGCTACACGCCAATTGTTTTCGAAAAGGGACTTACAGTCACACTCAAACTTCATTAGGAAATGTTAATTCTCAAATGAATGGGCACTGGCACGCAGTTTAATGCCCTATTTCACTCCGATTCAAAGAGTAACGAACATTTGAGGTTGGCACTTTTGAAAACAACAGCGCCTTCGCGCAGGCGCGCGGGACACTCTGGTCAACAATCACCGACCGACCTGCCGATCCAAATGACCACGTTCAAAAACAACGTCAATGCAATTGTTGGATCTCTTCTAGCTGCAGTGAAAGACGATTTTCTTTCGCACGCGCTTTTTTCAGGGGTGCCAGCGTTTTTGGTGTAAGCTGTACAGAGGCGAAAAGGAGCGCTGCTATTGGTCGGATTTCATTTCCGGTGGCTCCCACCGACAGTTTGTTTGGTACACGGAAATGCACTCCTCCGCATTGCACTCACTATCTAAGAAATTATACATGAATTTTCTAATAATTCATTGAAATTAGGACACATATCCTTAGTTTAAGTGATATTTTTATTTAAAAAAAATTATAAATAGAAAATTTACTTTCGTTTCTTATAGATACTTTTATAACTTTGGGTATAACTAATATGTATTTCACGTTGGTATTTCTAAACACTACTGGGCATGCGCAATGGACAGCCCACCCAACAATTGTACTTTGGTGCGACCATCTAGACGACCACATCCGAAAACATCGTTATTCCTGTTATTGCATGCATTCTAACACCAGTGAAGAACAGTTCTGTTTCGAACGCGCTTTTTCACGGGATCTAGTATTTTAGGCATGACATGTACATACGAGTGGCTCGGCTCCCCCCCTCCCAAATTTTTTACTGACGAGTCGAGCCTTGCCATGGCAACAATAATTTCAATTCCAAATTTCTCAAAATTGATCAGAAGATTCGCTACCAGATTTTATCAGTGAAATGACTGTGCTTTGTTCTCGCGTTTTGCAAAACATCATCAAAATCGTATAGAAAATCTCAGAGCTGCCATAAAGGGCCACACTTTCGTTTTCGAGACAAAACCATAAGGCTACTTCGTGCCTAAAAAAATGTCTCTGATTGTGACCACCATGGGTCGCAAAATCACGCAAAATAAATTTCAGACAGTGTGACCTAGAGACACTCCCCTCCGAAATGCGCAGAGGGGGCCCCTCCCGGCCAATCACAGACGATTGGTAGTCCCATGTGGAGCGGAAAGCCCAAATCCGCCCCGCGGGAGGCTACATAGGCAGCGTCTGTTGCGGCACAGCAGGTATACAGCTAGCCTGAAGCAGGGTGCCCTTTAACTTTCCAAATCCATGAGGCAATTTTTAATAAGTTTGCCTCAGGAACCGAAGCACTATAAAGTGATTGCATTTGGAGTGCCTTCCTTCTCTTATTTTTCAACGACTTGAGTCGTTACCTGTTTAGTTTCTGAGGCGTACTAAATCAAGACGCTTTGTAGTTTTAGTGTCAATTAACTTTTAAACACCTCGTAATATTGAGTTCAATGCTATTTAGCTGGAACAAGTGGAAACACTGGTTAAAATTTGTGGTCTGTTGATTTCCACGATACTTAGTCACCTGACCAATGTGGAACGTTATGAAATAATCAGATGACCAGATGGTGTTTTGAATAATTGGTTACATCCAGTCATGTAGGTTTTTAAATTAAAGTTTTGTCGTGTCTTCAAAAAGGTTCCAACGACAAGTATTTCAACGTAAACTGTTGGTCTGCGCACTTTTAAGTTCCTCGACTCATATGTTATTAACACTGGAACCAATGTATATAGCTTGGAAAATTTTAAAAGAAAAAACTCCAAATCCTAAAAAATATTTCCTTTCTCTTCCTAATATTATCATATTTTAATTACACTAGTTGTTTCTATGTCTTCATGTCAAATTGCAGTGCTTGACTTATCTTTATCCATTCCTAAACTGCAAAATTACAACAAATTGTAGCAAACATTCAACTTGCTTTTCTTTGTGTAAAAAATTGTGAACAGAAACTACATTTGCTTTGTCAATTGTACTGAAGATACACGTGTAGGTGGATCTTCAGAAATGAACTACAGGATTAAATAACTTATAACTTCCCTTTAAACTGCAGACCGTACTCAATACCTTGTGAACTATGTGTTGCAAAAGAATCTGACCCTCCCGGCCGGGCCCGGCGCTACCCTGCGCCTAGACGACTGCCGAGACGGCTGCGCTGTTGTCAAACTATAACTGCACGTGCCGGGGAGGAGGCAAGCATGCACCAGAGCGCAGAGGGCCTGGCCTGGGCACGCAGCCCAGAGACCCAGAAGCGTGAGGTATGCGGCTAGACTAGGGTAAAAATTTTGGCTAAAATTGTGGTAGAACAAAACTTTAAAACACCACTGGACTCGCGACTTTACAACGAAACCATTCCTACTTAATTTACAATCAAAAAATGGATATTTTGGAAATTTTTATTTTGGGTCGGGGAGGCAATAAATCAGCGTGTCAGCACCCTCGCAGCGGTGCAGCCCGGGGTGAATGAGAACATCGACACAATACCGTCAAGGCAACCCGGCCGATTCTAGAAAGGAAATTTTCTAACCCGTTGGCTGACAAGTTTGAACTGTTGGTTAATGCATTGGCGACTAAGGTTCAAGTCCATCCATATAAAAATAAATTTTCGACGCTTATTTTGTTGAAACATATAACAGGGAAAGTGGCGATACAAATCGGCGACTTTGGCCCGTCCCGTACATTTTTAACATTCGCAATTGCTGTCGTATTTTAGCCCATAGTGATGCGAATCTCTGTCGGAAACTAAGTACGTAGATGTTGCTTTCGTCATCAGCACCCTTAACGTATGAAACCATGTCTACCTCGAAATGAAGATTAGGGTCGTATGTGACGGAAACGGCACTCGACCGCCTGGGTCCAGTTCAGGGTCAAAAAGGAAAAATTTTGGTCGCATTTGACCCTATTGGGATTCGTAAGTGGGTCTGGGGTCAAAATGGATGCCATTTTCTCCATCAGCACCCTCAAAAACATATGAAACAATGTCAAACTCGAGTCGAAAATTTTGGTCGTATTTTACCCCACCGGGATACGAACCTGAGTCTGGGGTCAAAATGGATCTCATTTTCGTTGTCAGCACCCTCGAAAACATATGAAACAATGTCCACCGCGAGTCAAAAATTTTGATCGTATTTTTACCCCACCGGGATTCGAACCTGGGCCCAAACTTTTCCGATCGGCTCGAAATTAACACCGTTGTCCTTATTTCGTCGCCCCGATTCCAAAAATACCCCTACATGCCCTTCTAGCGGCCTCTGTTGCAGAGATCCTCCTGTACACCATGTAAACCATGATGCACCTGCAGCAGCGCCCCTGGGGCTCGGATCGAAAAAGCCGTCACCGGGCGGTTTTTAGGTTCACCCTAGGAGGCTGCATACCAAATTTGGTTAAGATCGGACCACGGGAAGACCTCGGACGGACGGACGGACGGACGGACGAACGGGCGAACGCACAGCACCCATCATACTATATGCCCGTCCTCCGATATTTATTTTCATAAATAATACGGGACGGGCCAAAAAGTTCATTGAACGCCTCATATTAAAATCATCAGCTCATCTTGGGTCGCATTCTGATAGTAATGTCTAAAAATGTCATTTTAGCAAGAAAATGAATGGACTTGCAAAAATTACACCGAGTCGGCCAGGCGAGCAGAGCAGAACAGCTCGACTGCTCTGCGGCGCCCGGACCATGGGTCGGGTCGAGGTGTCATTCACTTGTCAGGGGGCAATAAATCTATTGTGCACTTGCAGTTAAAGTCTGGCAACAAGGCGGCCCAGCGACCGACCGTCTTCCTAAGCGTCCTACCGTCTTCAGCAGCTGCCTGGGCGCGGGGTATCGCCGAGCCCGGCTATACCCCAACACATAGAACAAGTAACAGCTTAGATAGAGTGCAGTTTAAAAACACGGCAAACTTCAGTTCCATAAACAAACTAAAACTGTACAAATTCTGTAGTATGTTATTACATAAAACTGCACTTCATAACTGCAGTTTTGGCGCTGCAGTTTTGACTGCAATTTAACTATAGATCCTTACACGCGGCGTGTCAATAAATAGACGGCGAAAACCGTACATTTTTCTTACAGTGGGGGATGGGAGGCATTCCTCGCCTTGATTGGTGAACACTGAAGTCGAAAAGAAAAAAAAAAAAAAACTCGTTCGGCTTTGATGCCGACGAATACCGAGGGCCTGTTGTAGATCGGCGATGCCTTAAGGACGACGCAGTGACGATGTCGGTGAACGGGTTGCGGAAAGGGTGAAAGCAAGCACGCCTGACTATCGGGCCAACACTAAATGTTTTTGAACGAGACGTCCCAGCTTTTAGTACAGATGAACTTTTTTAACTAAATTGGGGGAAAATGGGGGAAATGTGCAGCTTCGTAAGTGTTCCGTCGTAAATTAACGAAGATTCCTCGTAAATTCACCAAGGCACTCACTAATATTCGACGAATCTTTGTGAACTTACGATCGGCACTATCTTTTCCGGGGGTGCCTTCGGAAATTCAAGATATTTATGTTCACAGTGCACGCAACAGGATAAACTCATTTTTTATTGGTTCTTCGTAGTATTTTGTTCTCCTGCTCAAAGCGCTCGTGACGACTCTCGATTCTGAGATAGAGACGTGACAATGGTTTTGGCTTTGCGTGCCTCTCTACAAAGAGAAGCGGAAGCCACACTACTGGCAGCGCGCCTCCACGCTCCCTCCAACGAGCAGTGTGCTTGGAAGCACACTGTCCCCACACGCGTGTTATGCAGCATACTAGCCCAGACACACATGCTTGGCGAGAGAGATGTGCGGTTTTCGCAGTTAATTTTTCACAGAATTTGCCGTACCTGGAAAGTACGGAGTTTATCGCATTACCGGCGAGTACAGTGTTTACCGTATATTGTACAGAGCATTTTGAAGATGTTGCCTTCAGGAGCTAAAGTGATATGTTAGATTGTCCAAATCGACACTCTCAGACTCAAATTGCCTTTTTTTCACTTCCCAATCATTTTTTTTGTGAAAACGTAATATGAACTGTTTTCTCTTGCGCTTTGCACGTTTTTGTTCATCATATAGGGTATTTAGTCCATTAAACCTTACTTTTTGTCAATTCCAATGTACTGTATGATTTCTGCATGGTCTTTGGACAATTTCATCTGTAAAACGATCAAAATTATGCATAGCTTAAAAGGAAATAGTACAATTTACGTCTGCTCAAAAAACTTCATAAGCAAGAGAGAGAAAAAAAGTTTATAGGAGACTGAGAGTGGACTTAGCGAAGAAAAGGTGTCTTCCGGCAAGTGCACTGATCAAACCAAGGGGAAACAACTCCAGTCGAATTTGAACACCGAAATTCATCAAAAGTTTGAGGTTTTGAATTGTGTTAAAATCCCTTTCAGAAATCAGTAGTTTTCGCCCGAAATTCAGCTGAAAATTCCTAGATTTGTTGCACACAGAAGTTCACAGTTATTGCCCCTTGGATCAAACGGTTGACCTTCCATGCACGGTAAACGCCGTACTTTCAAGTTCGGCAAATCCTATTTATGAAGAAACGGTGGAAACCATTCGTTTGTCGACAAAGTGGACACTTCTTCGAGCAATGTTCACGCTCCAATGGACACTGCTCGTTCACTTTAAGTCCAATTGTAAGAAAGTCGACACTTCTAGTACGAGCCCTAAGGATCACATTTGGCCCCCACCTTGCACTTTTTGACCCCGGTCTGGCACTTAGCACGAGTGTTCAAGAGACCCAATACTACGATTCTACGATTTCAAGCACTTTTCACCACTTTTGCCTCGTCGGATCTCAAATCTAAGTACATTGTCCGAATCGTCACAGTATTTTCTTTCAGAAAACGCGCGGGTAATCTTTGCAGCTCTAAAAAAGACGGAATCATCGGCAAAAATGTGAAAAAGTGGAAATTTCCTTAAACCATTCAAATGATTTCTGGGCTATAACTTTGGGAAGGCTTTTCTCAGGAAGTAATGGACCGATTTGCGTGAGATTTTGCACAGAATGTTCTTCAAATAGGGTTACCCACAAACTTAATTTCATCAAGATCTAGAAAGGCGACCTATGTAAGTTGCTGAAATAGGATAGAATACCCGCTATGAAAAGGAAATTTTGGCCTCCCAGCGGCCCCTGCAACGTTTCGTAGAGTGCCTTCAACCCTCAAATCGTTGTTTTGGGTCTCTAGAACACTCGTGCAAAGCGCCAGACCGGGGTGAAAAAGTGCATAGGTGAAACCCCTTAGGGCCCGCACTATTGTAGGCGTCGACCATTTTGTCCTACGCTTGCAAGTGTCGACCAGTTTTGTCCGACGCTTTGAAGTGTCGACAAGCTGTGGTCGACACTTCAAAGCGTCGGACACTGTGTGGTCGACACTTGCAAGCGTAGGACAAAATGGTGGACGCCTACAAGTGTCGACCTGTCCTACACTTGGATTTGCAATGTTGAAGTGAACGGCACGCACGCACTGAGCGGAGATTGCCGTGCCCACTGCTTGGTTTGTTTGGGGCACTGTACCCCCCTTGTCCACCAGTCCGGGTTCTTACAGACGCAGCCGTGGTGCTGCTCTGGTTCACCCTGGCCGCGCCTCCAACAGCCACAGTAAGTTTTAAAAGGCCGTCGCAGAGATCAAGTAGCAGAGGGCTGATGTTTGGTCAACGGGTGGAAAGTTGCCACAAAATACATGTACGCTAGATCTCAGAATCCAAGATAGATAGTATCCGTGGGCATACTTGGAATCCCCATAAGATTTCACGTGTCGTAGGCTTCGGGTCCCTTCGCGGTTGAAACTTTCGTCGGGGGTCGAAATGGATTTCGTTTCCGTCATCAGCACCTTCCAAAACATACGAACCCATTTAAAAAGTCTTTAAAATGTGAAGTCACTTAAAAGTTGCACTTATTCTGCCGCTTTTTTAGTGTTTTTTCGTTGTTACGACTGAATGAGTTCAGAAAGAAAGCTGAATTTTTGCGTGTGGCGAGCCAAGGATTTGCCTAATAACCCTGCAAAATCTCAGTCACATCGGCCGAGCCGTTCAGGAGTAGTGCTGACACACACACAGACAGACAGACAAAACTTTCCAACCCCAGTGAAGAAACTGGCTTCGCTTATCTCTCAGCCAATGAATACAGCCTACTTTCCTGTGTGCTATTTGTCACTTCTCGGATTTCTAAAATGGGAGGTCAGTGCCCTTGAAACTTGCTGTCCTTAGTAGACTGTATGAAAAGCAATTGCTGCCTTACTCGTCTTAGTTACACAGCGACTGTTTTCTGTGATAATATAGTCTTGAAGACTTCATGACAGCTTGTTGCACGGAAAATTTCCTCAGGATTCTAAAAACGGCGTGTGTATCACTCAACGAGGTCCGATTCACTTGCATTAAGGAAGAACAATGCGACGTTTCGATCCTTGTTTCAAAGCGCTACTTGGCCCTACACTGGAAAACCAAACGTGGTCTAGACCACACCAACTGATGCGGTCAAATGAGTGCCATTTTGCCCGCATCAGTTGGTGTAGTCATTGCATTGAAAGAGCACTCCATACGTGGTCTAGACCACACCAGAGCACTTTAAACGTGGTCTAGACCACACCAACTGATGCAGTCTACATGGCACTCATTTGACCGCACTAGCGGTGTGGTCTACACCACGTTTAGTTTTACAGTGTACTTTATTACATTCCCATGATAATAATACCGACAAGGTAGGTTGACGCCAGACCGTGTCTTGTCGTAACAGGCTTCGCGATGCTGCGCCGGTTTCGACAATCCACGCCTGGCGTTACACCTACCTTGGCCAGCGGCGCTTCCTGCTTGCCTTCGGCAAGCTGTTTAAAGGTTCATTCAGCACCTCAAGCTGAAATTACAAGGGGGAGATTCACAAAAACTCTCGAAATATGTCTCAAAATACCCCGTTCTACGATACGCGTTCGTAGCATTTGGAAAGACAATGACGGTGCACTGCAAGAAAAAGTGGTACAACAAAAGTACAACAGGGATTGTAGAAAGTACAACGAGAATTGTACGAACCACAACAAGGGGTGGACTGCACAGCACTCGTACTTAGAAAGTACAATAAATTCCTGATAAAAAATTTGCCAGGAATTTCTGTACCTTCGTTGTGGTTTTTTCTTGCAGTGTGATGCATGCACTCAAAACAGCGTACTAAGAATCTGCTTCGAAACCATGAAGAAAAAGAAGGCACTGTAATATTGCTCCGGATAATGAAGAAATGCTTTGCGTTGCTTAAGATTTTGCTTCGTCGTCATACGAGGCATTTCTTTGGAGACTTTGCAATGCCCTCCTTTTCTTTGTATTACTAAGCGATGTTCCGTAGACTTTAAACTGCGTGGGTACGCAGGGGCGGGTCACTCACGGCACCAAGACCCACCTGGTTCCGAGGTTCTACGACTTCCACCACTGCCTAGACAAGCCGCACGCGCTCTTCATCAAGAACTTCACCATGCACCTGGACCGCCTGGGCTCCGAGCACTGCGACGTGGACTTCGACATGACGGCACCCACCAGCAGGCTGACGGGGGTGAGGACCGCCCGGCAGGCTCAGTGGCGTGCGCCACAACTCAGGAAAAAGTCTACGAAGTGAGGCGTCATACGAAGAAAACGAAGGCATCGTAAAATCCGCAAAGAAATGCTCCGTATTTTGAAGCACAATCCTTCTTAATGCGACGCATTTCTGCGTAATACGAAACAATTGTACAATGCCTGTATTTTCTTTATAGTTACGAAGCCGACTCTTCGTGGACTTTTAATAGTGAAGTTCGCTAGGGCGGCGCGACCTCTTGTTGACACTTGACCTAGAGAGGCCTTTGACCTTGATCGCAGCTAGTTTGGGAGCAAGTGTCTAAGCCCGGTTGCTGACTTGAGGCGTCCACTGCGTCTAGGCAAAGGACATTGGAAAAAGCCGCTATTTCCAATGTCCTCGTATTTTTGCTTATGGTATGACGAGTGTTCGATTTTCTATGTAGTTGGTAATGTGTTTCAGTTTTGGTGTATTTGTTACTTGCGATTGCACAAATATGTACTGCGCCAATTCCGACATTCCACGCCACGCGTTTACACCAACCTTGGCCTGCGGTGCTTGGCTGCCTTCGGCTGGCTAGTGTTCTTTGTTAGATATCGGCAGACGAATCTGCGTGATCGGAAGTCGAGGCAGCATTCAGTGTTGTGTTCTATGCTCCCAGACCCTTGTCCCATTTGTGTATGAAGTCAGAGGGTTCGCTGGGAATGCATGATGACTTTGAGCTCATGTCAGCACCGTGCATTGTTAGAAAAAGTGCGTAAAGTACAGTAGATAAGTGCAACGAGGAGTGTAAAAAAAAGGGTAGAACGGGGGATTGTGGTAAGAACAATAAAAATTGTGCAATGTACGACACCTCGGCTGGTACCGTTTCGTCATTCGGCCCAATTTTACTTTAATAAACATCTATTGTTAACTTAGAAAGTATAAAAAAATAACTGTCCAAAAATTTAGCCAGTATTTGATGGACCTTTCTTTGCAGTGTGGAGAACGGGTCATTTTTTTTTCAAGTCATCCGAGACCCGAAATCGATGTCTCAGATTTTGAACAAAATTTGAGGGTAACATAGAGATTCAAACTTAATTATAAATTAGTTTGGTCTGATTCAAAAAGTTCAGAACGCATATTTTGTTTAAGGTGAGGTGTGGGTGAAAATGCTTAATCCTAAACTAATAGCCCCAGGCTTTTCAAACTTCAGGATATCAATTGAATTCATAAAACAATGGTACATACTAAATTTGGTTCAAATTCATTCACTTGTTCAGCCTCACTGGACTATTTTTCCTTAATTTAGACGCATTGTAGAAAAATCTCTTGCGCATGCCATTTTGACGAAGAAGTCTGAAAATTTTTTGGGGGCTTCTTTAAACCTTTACCTAAAAAACTATATAGATATTTTGTATTACTTCTTATTTGATTCACCAACAAAAAATTTGTAGTTCCATTTTCCAAAAAAACAGTCGAAGGTCCTAATTCCGGACTTGCGCCCTAATTCCGGACATTTTTGCGTTTCGCTATTTAACAGCTTATGAATCGCAAACCCGCGGGAATATCGAAACGTTCAAACATGGATTGGACAGGTACAACGTTCAGGAAGTTAAATTCGAACACGTTTTTTCGGTACCCGTCACCACTCCTTCACCAAAATTCGCGGAATTTGAATTTTTGGGTTCCTCAAAACAGGCTCTTTTTTCGAGTGCCTTGCAAGATTTCCGGGCTTTCAGCAGTCAATGCTCGGGTCACATTGACCCTTTAATAAAGTGAAAGTATGTTCTTTTACCTACAAGACCCAAGTTTTGTTTTTTGTTTTTGTTGGCTGGTATAGGTTTGGGAGGCGATTTCCCAAAGTGCCCTAAATCCGGACATAGGTGTTTACGTGCAAAAGTGTCTGTTGTCCGGATTTAGGACACGTTCAAAGCGATCTTTGAGCCGTTCTGCGCGACAAACCATACGAGATAAAAAAATTCCGTCGATAGGGTAAGGTAGTATTTTTCATGTAGTTTCTATTCCCCACACCAATTTTTCACTTACCATAATTTTTAAAGCCTGTCCGGAATTAGGACACTTTGGTTCCTAAATCCGGACACTCTTTACGTGTTTATTACAGACACATCGTAGGTGCCAAAACAATTTTTTTTTACTGTTTAGATGGGTCTTGGCTTACAGATGCTAGAATCCTCAGCGATTTTTCGTGCCATCAAAACTCTACATATAGCAGGCGTTTTTCGTCAAAAACTGTCCGGAATTAGGGCTCACGACTGAAGTTCAATTTTTGACTTTTTTTTTTTAAAGATGTTTGTTTTTTTACTTTAGAACAAGACCTCTTATTTGAAATATCTCTCTACAGCTTTGTTGTCTATACATCAAAGTGCTTTGACAAAAAGTATAGGAAAGATAAATACATAACAGGGAAAGTGGCGATACAAATCGGCAACTTTGGCCCGTCCCGTACATTTTAAACATTCGCAATTGCTGTCGTATTTTAGCCCATAGTGATGCGAATCTCTGTCGGAAACTAAATAGATGTTACTTTCGTCACCCTTAACGTATGAAACCATGTCTACCTTGAAATAAAGATTAGGGTCGTATGTGACGGAAACGGTACTCGACCGCCTGGGTCCAGTTCGGGGTCAGAATGGAAAAATTTTGGTCGCATTTGACCCTACCGGGATTCGTAAGTGGGTCTGGGGTCAAAATGGATGCCATTTTCGTCATCAGCACCCTCAAAAACATACGAAACAATGTCAAGCTTGAGTTGAAAATTTTGGTCTTATTTTACCCCACCGGGGTTCGAACCTGGTTCTGGGGGCAAAATGGATCTCATTTTCGTTATCGGCACCCCCGAAAACATATGAAACAATGTCAAATTCGAGTCGAAAATTTTGGTCGTATTTTACCCCACCGGGATACGAACCTGAGTCTGGGGTCAAAATGGATATCATTTTCGTTGTCAGCACCCTCGAAAACATATGAAACAATGTCCAACTCGAGTCGAAAATTTTGATCGTATTTTTACCCCACCGGGATTCGAACCTGGGCCCAAACTTTTCCGATCGGCTCGAAATTAACACCGTTGTTCTTATTTCGTCGCCCCGATTCCAAAAGTACCCTTACATGCCCTTCTAGCGGCCTCCGTTGCAGAGATCCTCCTGTACACCATGTAAACCATGATGCACCTGCAGCAGCGCCCCTGGTGCTCGGATCGAAAAAGCCGTCACCATGCGGTTCTTAGGTTCACCCTAGGCTGCATACCAAATTTGGTGAGGATCGGACCACGGGAAGACCTCGGACGGACGGACGGACGGACGGACGAACGCACAGCACGCATCATACTATATGCCCGTCCTCCGATATTTATTCTCATAAATAATACGGGACGGGCCAAAAATGAATGCGCAAGCCTCTTTCGGAGTAGAAAATTACATGTTCAAGCAAATCAAGCGAATGCAGTTCGGTGACCAGGATATAGACATCCATTAGAACACTTTTTAGTAGCAATGCTACTTCAAGTAATGCAACAAAACATAAACAAAAGCAAAGCTCAATTTATTTGAGGGATTTTGAAACAAAAAAACAGAGGAAATCAAATTTGTGCATTTTAACCTTTTTTGGCCATATTTTCACCCACACCTCACCTTAATAACTTCAAACTGGCAATTTAAATTCGTTTGTGGCCGTAGGTTGACGTACTACCCGGTGGATTTCCTTTCCGTCATCCACAATAAAAAAGATTACCAGAGCCGCTTCACAAGTTACATAATCCAATAAATGTGGACATAAAAGTCCGTTTTTCGCCAATACCCCTAAAAATGCATCCCAATTTTTTCGTGATAATTTTTTTTTTAGGCGGTCTAATGATGGTCTACAACCCTGATTTTTTTAAAAAAAATTGCCTTTGGAAAAGCGCGGAGTTAAAAAATGAAAGGTGTATTTTTGCTTACTTTATGGACCACAGAAAAGCTACTTTAAGTGTATGACGTCATGGCCCCTGAAAGACTTTTAGTTCGTCTTCTCAAGACGAATCGATTGATATATAGTGAAGTCAAATCGGAGTATAATTTTTAAGAGTGTACTTAAAAAATTTGCCTATTAACCTTTCCTGTTTCTCTTTGGTTAGAAAACGATCCTGCCGAGTTGCTTTCCTACTGAGCTTTTCTATTGCACTCGGCGCCGCAGTTTAGGCTGAAGATCCACCGCTGCGTCCTCGGCAAGCCAAGCGACTGCGAGTACTTCAACACCTGGTCGTGGGACATGCCGGTGTGCCAGCTGCTGTACGCCGACAACATGGTGTGGACGCCCGTGGTGCACAGGCTGCAGCCCACTTTCAAGTGCCCCATCAGAAGAGTGAGTATGTTCGCCGCGAAGTCCCGCCCGCAAGGCCAGCCCTAGATAATTTTCTCATGGCAACTCCGAGCAGAGGTGAGGAGGGCTCGGGCACAGCCCGAGCATACCCCAGCACCTAGCGGGCAACATCCTGGCAACTCCGGGCAACACCCGGGCAACTCCGGGCATCTGCCGCGCAGGTTAAGGCATCACCCGACCCGGTCAAAGGGGGCCTCAGCGCGCTAAAATGCACAGCGAGTGATGTCGACAGGCAGCAAGCACAGCGTAGCGCCCGTGGCGGCCGCAGCGCCCGCCGCACGCTGCGCCGCGCTGCACTGGCTGCAGGTTGATGATTCCGACCGTACCCTCGTCGCTCTATCCCTCTTGTAGGCCTCGGGGCGCCCATGGATGTAGTGGGGATGTTCAGGTACAATAAATCTTACCTTGCACTATGCGATGAAAACAAAATGATAGTCCTTTATATTTTCGGGGTTGCTTATCGATCTGGATATGGTGCCACGTAGAAATCCCGCCACTTCATCCTGCAGAATGTTCCAGGCCAAGAAGTCATCCACAAGCGACATCCAAACGACATCAGAAGGACTTCGCAGGAGTCTCATTCGACTCGTATCTGAAAATCTGGTCATTTTGACTCTATTTCGATAGTGTGCAAAGCTCTGGTGCGCATCCTGGCCGCCTAGAAGGCTACACGCCCGCGCCAGTGTTATTTCTTTCTTATAAACCAAAGAAGACGCAAAACATTCTGACACAATCTAAAAATGCAATGCAGAGGATAAGCTTCCGCCAAGCAAGCATCTCCGGGACGCTTTGAGACTCGGTGGCACGACACAAAGCCCCTGGGAGGTGGGCCTGCCCGTTAAACCGCGCTGTGCTGCGTGGCTCTGACTGCCTAACTGGCAGGCGCTCCATCATGATAGAAATTACCCGGGTTTTAGTTCGGCATTCTCCGACGAAGGAAGGACATTGCACCGCCGCCAGTGCAAGAGTGTGTGGGTTGGTCCAAGGCGCACTACTTGGGGGGAAAAAAAGAAAAATGGGGTATGCAGGGGTTCACGGACTTGCTCGTTCTCCGAAACTTAAAATATTACTTAGTGTGGTTGAGCTTTTCGTTTAGATCACAAGAATAAGAAGATTATGGAAATTTTTTGAGAAATTTTAAAGTAGGTGTTTTTGAGATATAACACCTTAAAAGTTATGCATACGTTTGTAGAAGTTTCAAAAATGTTTTTCGACGGACAACAAAAAAATTTCATCTGATGTAGTATTTTCTCCTCTTTCCAACGGTGGTCGCAGAACTGACATACGACCAACGGTTTCTGAAATAATCGCGTTTTAGTGCAGCCATGTCGTCATTTATGTCAAAAACTTAATGAGACCGTAGTTCGGAGCCCGGTGCAGATTTCGAAAAACTGAGTCGGGGTTTTCAAATGGTACCACACTGCCAACAATCGACCACTATGGCAATGGCCTCCGACAACCTGCCGGCCCGAGCCCTGTCGAGTCGGCATGGAATGACCCAATTTCTGGTCTGAGAGTGAAGCATTTGTATGAAATGAGACACTTGGGTACCTTCTAGGCGGCCAGGATGCGCACCAGAGCTTTGCACACTATCGAAATGGAGTCAAAATGACTAGATTTTCAGATACGAATCGAATGAGACACCCGCGAAGTCCTTCTGATGTCGTTTGGATGTCGCTTGTGGATGACTGAATGAAGTGGCGGGATTTCGACGTGGCACCATATCCAGATCGATAAGCGACCCCGAAAAAATAAAGTAGTACTATCATTTTGTTTTCATCGCAAAGTGCATGGTAGGATTTTTAGTACCTTAACATCCCCACTACGTACATGGGCGCCCCGAGGCCTACACAAGGCACAGAGCGACGAGGGTACGGTCGGAATCATCAACCTGCAGCCAGTGCAGCGCGGCGCAGCGAGCGGCGGGCCCCCTCTGCCCGGGTGATGCCTTAACTTGCGCGGCAGATGCCGGGAGTTGCCCGTTACCGTGAAACGGGGTAATTTCGGGCACCCGGGGTAATTTCGGGCATCTCTGCCCGAAAGCATTGCGATGATGCTGCCGTCTAGCGGCGACCTCGGAGGCTTGTCCCGTTGCGCGCATCGCATTCGCCACACTTAAAACCGTCGGATCATTCCTCTTGAGACCAAACAGATCCAATCTTTTCGAGACACAGTGATTTTCGTATTTTACACTTTTTACCTAAATTCAGTGTATGCGTGAAAACTTCAACTGGCAAGCCAAACCTGTTCACAAACGGTGCATAAGGTATTTTTTTTCGATTTGGACATGTTTTGAGCATGCTGTGTCAAATTTTCAATCACCTGCGGCAAATAGTATGGTAAATAGAGGCTCAAAACTAAAAAACTGTTACTTTGAGGGGTAATTTCGGGCACTGAAATGGCATGCAAGGGCAAGCAGGGTTGTTCTGAACACTTTGAATTTCGCAGGGCTGGAGTGGTGTAAGCTTCTTCCAGCTCTTCAGAGCTCTTCTGAAAGATTCAGATAATCCATTAACACAGATAATTCTCAACTGCCGCAGCAGTCGCTTTGTGGAACTTTGACTATTATAAAAATGGGCCAAGGCTACGTCTGTACTTCTTATGTGTAGTATGTACACATCCTATCTTAGTGTCAGTTATTGGTTCGTGACTAAAATTTTATCATGTTTACCGGGACTTTGACTTTGAGAACGGCCGCATGGCTTGCCGGGTTGCTACGGAATGCAGAGTTTTCCAGAAAGCCCCTGTATCTTCCCAATTGTGCATAAGACTTGCCTCCCATGTACGCCAGTTTCAAGAGGAAGATCCACGACTCATCTTCGCGTGATATAGTGTGGCTTGAGTTGTACCATTATCAAAAACAAAAAAGGATAAACGTTCAAGGTTAGACGTTCAACAAGAAGCGTCTTAAATAGCTCCACCCCACTCTCCAAAACATCAAACTATTTGTTCCAATCATGACTCCAAATTATGTATAAATGACCACCCCTCCCATCCCTCCACATCTACATCCTTAAGAATTTCACATTTTATCACATAAGCTCAAAAGAAAGAGACAATTATTGATTTTGAGACCAAAATCAGAGCGACAAGTCGTTTTTTCCTGGGGTGCCCGAAATTACCCCAAAACACGGGGTAATTTCGGGCACTGCTTTGGGCCCTCCACTGTAAAAACGGTAAAGCGTAAATATCTGGAATTGGCGTCAAATTGAAGCTAAAGGTGGGTAGATGATAAATTTTAACCCTCAGGTCCATGGCAACACCACGACCTTCACAATTTTAAAAATACCTCTCAAAAGTGCACGAAATTACCCCGTTTCACGGTAGTTGCTCGGAGTTGCCCGGTGGTTGCTCGGTAGTTGGCCGCTAGGTGCGGGGTATGCTCGGGCTGTACCTGACCCCTGCTCACCTCTGCAAGGAGTTGCCCCAAAAATATTTTTCTGGTGAGTGTCGCCACGTACGTGATAATTCCCACTATGCACCATAATCTAAAAAACAGTCAATCTGCCCAGTTAAGGCCACATCTGGGCTTTCTCGACACTTTGCCCAGCAGGCAGGCTGAGGTTGGCAGCCTCTTCAACACTGTAACAATGTGGTCCCCTTACGGGGAGTGTATATTCGCAGGAATACCTGCAGGCAGGTATACCCGCGAATAGTCAACACATATTTCCTGGGCTATTCGCAGGATCTGCCGCGAGTAGCGTAAGATCTTTCACGACCCCTTTAGGTTAGGATGGGTTGGCCCCGCTGGGACCAGCCGCAACTCCCATTGGTTACCTGCAATTAGCATTAACACATTCAGCTGTCTTTTCGCAGGTAAGCCCACCGGCGAATAGCCACCTTAAGTTAGCTATTCGCAGGAAATCAATCAGGGAGGCGGCCGACAAACCGCGCACTTCAGAACCTCGTACCTGCGAATATACCTGTCCCTGCTTACGTGGCAAACTCTCAGCACTTTACTGACTTTTTGTTCAATTTGTTAGAACGTATGCAAGTAATTTAAGCCAACGTTATACATTATTTTCGTTTCTTAAAGACTTCTTAAGAATTGTTAAATATTGACAATTTATTTTTGTCAGAAATTTTACAAAAGAAATTATTCATACTTAATTAGAAAATACTAAGTATTATCCTTGCTGAAACGAATTCGTACTTAATGAGAAAAAAACCAGTAACGGACTGAGAGTGCAGCACCTGACTTGCCTCCGAACGCAGGGGCAGTACACGGGCCGCAACGCGACGCTGGACTTCGAGTCCCTGGAGAGGGTGGTGGCCGGCCTCAACCTGGAGAAGTACGCGTGGCCCGTGGAGGTGATGCTGGACGGCGACCCGGGGCTGTACGTCTGCTTCAACTTCATCGTCGAGGTGCGCCGCGTCAAAGTCCGAGAACACTAAGCCGCCAACAGCCGCCCAGCCCGTATTGTTGTCCGTAAATAAAGGTCCCGTTTAAGATTGCACATGCATCAGCGCTCCTTCCTGGGGATCGGATCGGATTTCCTGCGACCAGGTACACTGGCCTAAAGGCAAGTTAGTTGTAGACCAGACGACGGTAAGTCAGAAGGACGAACGCACAGCCCGTCCTCAGGCATTCATTTCGCAAATACGGGACGGGTAAAATAGCAGTTTGTATTCCAAGATACATGTTCTCAAACGTTGTGGGACTACAGTCTACTGAGAATTTCGTAACATTGCTAGAGTCACCGAGAATTTGTTAACATTACCAGAGTCTACTGAGAATTTTATAACATTTGACGCCTTATCTGCAGGACGCCGCTCAGGTGCACTTTTGCAAGTATGAGACGGAGGTCGGGTTCACGCATTTCGCTTTTTTGTTATATTTTTTTTTAATAACTTGTCAACTTGTTAATTTTCACGCTGGCCTGCAAATTGTACAAACCGCAACTGCAGAAGTAGAATGGAAAGGTTGACAATCGAGCCCAGTCCCTGTAATTTGTGAAACCAAGAAACAATAACGAATAAGAGAGACTTAGTAGGTTGCCTACGTGCATGGGCTGGCAACTAGATTTCTCCTTTTC
The DNA here is from genome assembly GCA_030522485.1 of Stenchaetothrips biformis. Lineage (NCBI taxonomy): Eukaryota > Metazoa > Arthropoda > Insecta > Thysanoptera > Thripidae > Stenchaetothrips > Stenchaetothrips biformis. The sequence continues at coordinate 6,121,956 of CM060093.1, read as the reverse complement.
CTTCCAACGGCCAGCGTAAACAGAAGGCAGAGAGAGAGGGGGGGGGGACGCGTCGTAAGAGAGCTGACTGCCACTGCCGCAAAGCAAAATCGTACCATAGCGCGCGGACAAGAACAAGGACTCAAGGGACTTCAAAAACTTTCTTTTTTAAGGTTCTCTTTCTCTCTATAAAACATATGACGGCACCCGACGCAAACGCGAAAACGAAGTAAGCCCACAAGTCAATGACTGGGCAAATGCGCGATTTTTTTTGAGCAAGTTCCTGGGGGTGGGGTCACCCCTGCCCCCCCCCCCCCCCCCGGTGTATCCGCGCCTGATAGTGCAGGAGAAAATTCACATGGAAACAAAAAGTAAATTAACTTCAGCCCTTGTACGGGCTACATTTCATCGGAAACTAGAGATAATTCTTCAGTTGAAATCGAGTTTCATATGACTCCGTTGAAAAAAGTGGCAGAATGAGATTACTTTGCTTGATCCTACGCATGCAAGTGTCGACCAAACTGTGTCTTACACTTAGAAGCATGACAAGTCACTAGTTAACGATCGTCGAACAAGCTGTGTCCTACGCTCCTAGGCGTAGGACCTTTTTTACCTAAATTCATGGACGTCTTAAACGTGTAGTTCAAATTCCGAGGTCCGTTTAACGATATGTGAGAAAGTAGAGATGATTTCACGCGTTCTAATAGAATAATCCTAACTGTCAGTGCGAATCCAAAACAATCCTTCCAGTCAGTGCAGACCATGTACAATCCTTCACTGTTAAAAATTCTTTCTTTTTTGGCTCGCCACGCACTGGAAATTCCGAACCTGAAAATAGTGACAAAGGAGATAAGATTGTTGGTTCACAGGCAGCTGAGGTATTCTTTAAAAAAAAAAAAAAAAAAAAAACCATCATAAAATTACAATGAAGTACACAGTTCTTCTTTGTAGTTACCTATTTTCATGTGCAGGGCACCGCATTGCTCAACGTGTCATGTGCAAACATGGAGGAGGCAGAAGGGCGCCTCATTTTGCATGTGCGTGACATGGCTGAGCACGGATGCAAGAAAGTGGTAATTCGGTGCTCGGAAACGGACATTGTGGTGCTCGCTTTTTCCTACTTTCACGGATTTAAACCGTTGGGTTTAAAAGAGCTGTGGCTGCTGTACGGCACTGGTTCAGAGCGGCGCTTTATCCCTGCCCATCTAATTGCGGAGCAAATGGGGCCACGCAAGGCATGTGCCCTTCGTGGCCATTACGCATTTACTGGATGAGATGAAGTATCTTTTTTTTTGCCTCCAAAGGGAAAAAAACGGCAATGAATGCTTGGAAAGAGGATGAATTTACTGACGCATTTTGCCAACTTGCTTCACCTGATCCGCAGCCACTTGATGAAGAAGTCATAAAAAAGCTGGAACAATTTGTGGTCACACTTTATGATGCGCGGAGCAAGTGCACGGAGGTTATGCGGCCCGAAGAGACATGTTTGCCCCAAAGCTGAGACATCCTTCAATGATCCCACCAACATCTGCGGCGCTACGGCAACACACACTACGGGCCGCTTATCAAGCGGGTCAAGTGTGGGAAATCAAGCGGGTCAAGTGTGGGGAAGAGCTGATCAGGTTGACTATGATCTTACCTTGTCCGTCGAAGTGGGGTTGGCGAATGACGCCCTCGGGATGGGAGCCTTTTTGGACCACTTTGGACTGCATCTGGAAAACATGCCGGGATCTCAGCCAGTGTGGATGCGCATCTGACTGTAGCACAAGAAGGTGTTGTTGTGTCCGAGCCGGCGTTCCTTGCGCTTTGTCCTGCAAAAAGTGCAAAGGAGATTGCACGAATGTGCTGTGAGTGCAAATAAACATGTATAGTGAGTTATTCAACAAGAAGTTGCAGGTTAAAATAAAAAACAATTTTATTTACAGGCCAGAAAATACAACAATACAAACCGGTGAACATGATGAAGTGCTGTAAGTGCAAGTAAACATGTCTTATTAGTTACTAAATAGAAAGTTGCAGGGTAAAACAATAAACAATTTAATCTACAGGCCAGATACACCAATACAAACCGGTGAAGATGATGAAGAAGATGTGGATGACGACCTGTATTAAGTTCCAAACAATGTTACGAATTAGTTTTTATTATTTTTATGGCATGTTTAACCATACTCAGTTGGGCTTTGATTTTAACTCCTTTTTACGTATGTGAAGAAGTACGTAGTCTTAGACCTACTGTTGACCGCTGTACTTTTAAAATATATTTTTTAAAAAACAACATTTAGGCCCTTATTTTCACAATAGCGGTTCAACGGTGCGTCGTATCGGTGCGAGATATTTACCGTTGAGTTTGGCGTCATCGAATTGTGCGGAAACGACACCTAGATCGTTTCAGAGCGAAAAAAAAAAATTTTTTTGAAAACTTTGAACAGGTCATTGAGCGCAGCTAGCTGATCACTCTGACTATTGGCAACATTATGACCGTCGTTTTCATCACCAGCTGCACCATTTAACCCGGAAATGACACCCCATTCGCTATTTTAGCGCAAGTTTCACTAAATTTGCATTTAGGCCCTTAATTTCAAAATGGCGGCTGAACGGTGCGTGGTACCATTGTGGGGTGTGTTCCATTGAGTTTGTCGTCATCGAATTGTGCAGAAACGACACCTAAATCGTTTCGGGGCGACAAAATTAATTTTTTTAACATTTCGAACACTTCGAACAAGAAATTGAACACTGCTCGGCTCCTATGGGTCCGAAATGAGTGTGCTGCGGGTCAAGACGACCGTTAGGACCTTAGCAACACGCTTGAAAAAAATCACGTTTTTTATATCTTTTGCCATTTTTTTTTCATAAAACGGCGTGAACCGCTATGACTAAGTGCAGCGACGGCGGCGACGCATTGCATTCCCTTGCGAAGCAGATAGTGTTGTTAGACGACACCTGCCCTGTGGGTAGAATTAGCGCATACCCTATTTTGCTTCGTTTGGTTGAGGCGTCTCCAGACGAAAGAGTATTTAACCTCTGCCGCTACTATCATCTCGCGTCCTGAGTTCATCCTGGGTACGTTGAGGCAACTGAAGAGTTTTATCGAGTCTTAAACCTACTTGTTCCAGTGGCCCCATGAACGTAAGTACACAGGAATGACGCGCGGGCTGCGCTAACCTAACCTACGAGGCTGCACTCGCTGCGGAACAGAGAACAAACAACGCAGTGGAGGGCTGGCACAACCAGCTGCAGCGCTTGATGGTTATCCACCTCGCAAGCATTTGGAGGCTCCTGGAGAATTGGAAGAAGGAAGAAAACGAAATTTTCACACAACTGATTCAGGTCAGAGGAGGCCACACCAAAATCAACAAACCAGTCAACAAGAGGTACCTGACGAACCAGCGGCAAGTTGAGCAGATCGTGCGAGATCGTGGGCAACTACCAGCGTTAAAAGGATGGCGGCGAAGTCCTGACCTACCTGAGGGCCATCGGGTACCACCTGAAGGCTGGAGCTCCGCGCAACAACCAGCAGGAGGGGCCGGAAGTCGAGGAAGACCAGGAGTAAGGTACGTAATTTTCTCATAAGAGATGTCCAAGGGGGAGCGACAAGACAATCATGTGACCGAAGATATTTTCATAACAGCTGTGGCACGGAGTCTTGCAGAGTGCCGGTGGCCGATGCCGCGACGGCGGAGCTGTGGCGGTGCTACGGCGGAGTAGATGAGGCAATTCAATAAACATGGACTTTTTGGACACAAATATGGACATTTTGACTCATGGACTAAATCATTTCTGGACTTTAATTTGGGGGACATTTTTGTACATGGGCATTTGCAGGTCATGGACATTTTAAGTTCCGGGAAATTTACGGGCCATGGACATTATTTTTGTGGACATTTTATGGTGAAATGTACTAGAATTGGGGCCAAGCCGGCCGGGTGCTATCTACATACGTCCAGACTGTCCAGTTTACAAGCTGTGACCCTTTGTTGCTTTAAGTACCGTGTAATGGGACCACACCATCAACCTGCTCTTTTTTAAATTTTTTTAGAGATTTTGGCAGCATGTCAGGAAACATCTTTCAAATTGATGAAGCAACAGAGCCTGTCCCAAATCCGCCTGTAGCTGTGGTCACTGCAATTCGATTGGTAAGTTTGCTTGCCACTCCAGTGGCGCTCCGTTTTGAATGCCAAAATTTGGCCTTCTGGGCCCGGATTGGCCTCTTTGCATGCCTAAATTTGGCATTCCGGTGAACTTGGACGCCAAATTTTGGCATTTTAAAAGGCCAATCCGGCCCAGAATGCCAAATTTTGGCATTCAAAACTGAGCGCCACTGGAGTGGCAAGCAAACTTACCGATGGAATTGCAGTGGTGCCTGAACCATACACGCTGATGGATGATGACTACCATCCATGCTTTAACGGCAAGTTATAACAGAGCTGTAGGGCAGGGGGCTCTTGAAGCGGCAGTATGTCGAAAGTGCCACCATAACAACAGCCATGGTGTTACAATGCGCCTGCTCATGGGAAAACACACCTCCAATGTCAAATTAATACCACCTACTTATTTGTGAGCACAATGTAATTGACTTCACTCAAATTTTGTGCGTTGCAGGCAGCAAACAAGATTTTGGACCAAAAAACATAGGCCTTCTCGCATACGACGGATGTGGTTTGGGGGGGAACCCCAAAAGCCGCAACTTGAGTCTGGGCCATGTGTGTCCCAGCCTACCCACACCGAAAGGGCTGGGACAGGCTCGATGCGTGTAAGCTCCTCTCATAATTGAAGGCGGATTCGGTTGTAAGTACTTGTCAACATGCACATGCACGCAAATGTTACCTGAAACATTAACACGCTTACCTTTGCCTTCTTGCGGGGTGCGCCCTTTGGATCATCCGTTGTCGCAGTCTCTGGAGGTGGTTGGCGGGCCAACGCCTGGAGAGCCCTGGATAGACAAACAGCCCCAGAAGAGATGGCAGGGATGCGGTGGGGACGCATCCACAAGAAACCAGCGTCAACAGCCTGGAGTTTTGTGGAGCGGGAGCGGGGTGAGGCATTTGGGCACAATAGATTCTCAATTCATCTACAGCGAGGAACGTGCCCTACATGCCAAGCCAATTTCTGAAGCGACTGTGATACTTTTTAGTTTTATTTACTTGTAACATATTTTATGTACCATATTTAGTTTAGGATAGTTTGTAAGACTGATATTGTTTAAGTAATTATTATTTATAATAGAACCTAGCACAAGTGCCATTTTTCTGTGCATTGATTGTATGTAATATATATATCATCTTCATTTACTTTATTAATTTTTGCTACTTTAATTATTAAGAGTCATGCATAGAATTAAATTCTTAAGTTTTAATTAGGCGGGGTAATTGAGTTATTAATTTCAACTGAGATCCCATCTGCATTAGGGCATACCTCGTACCATGGACTAGAGAAGCAAATAGTCCATGAAGGTCTTCAAATTTAAAGCAACTTAGGAATTGAAGATTTCCACAGTCAACCACACATTGTTTTAAATGTCTTAGTAGGTGAATGTTTGACGACATATGCCTTACTCCATACAGAGATTCAAAATCTTTACAAAACTTTGTGAGCAATTCATCTGCCCTGTTCAAGTCTTCTAAAGAAATGCTAGAGCTGTTAAGTAAGGAAAGTCCCTCTACTAAATCTGACAAAATTTTGTAATAAATGTCAGGCATTATAACTTCAAAAATAATCAGCACAAAATACAATAAGAAGTTTCTGCATAACGATGCTTACCAAAAAGATAAGTTTTTATCAACACCTTTAGGAAGCCTTTGAACAAAATGAGGGAGATTAAGACCTTTGAGCCGTTCATTGACTTTGTCTATTGTATCTATCATAGAAAATGGCTTTCCTTTATATTTGGGGTCAAACCATAACTTTAACAACTGTTTTGTAATTCCCATGTAGGCTGAATGCATTACATCAATTGTCATACCTCTAATAAAAGATAATGCAAACATGAATGATAATATGGTTGGACCATAAACACCTTTATATCCTTAGACTGAGTACCTGGTTTAAGACGTTCTTGATAGTTTTGATCAGTTCTAAGTTCTCGTTCCTCCTGATGAGGAAATACAGTGACATTCCCAGTTCTATCTGATTTCTCCCCTTTTATGTAACACTTGTACTATGTATGAACATGTACTTAAATCTTTTGAAAGTACTATGTACTTTTATGTAACACAGGAATTGTAACCACTGTGGCCCTTCATACACATGAAGGTGGCCTTGGCTGGAACATCACAGGTACCAAACAAGAGAAAAGCAGAAACATCTAACACAGTATCAGATCCAAAGGGCTTCACCTGAATTCCTTCTTTCAATTTTGAAAGTTGGTGGTGCATAGGAAGCAAAAAAACATTAGGATGGGGCGTACAATCTCCTCCCCAAAACCCACCTACCAATACATTTTCAGGCTTTTGCCTTTCCTCTGGGGGCAGCTCATTAATGACATACATGCATGGCCATACAGAATAAAGTGAGCACTGGTAAATAGCTAGTCCATCAGTATACCGAGTGAGCGAAATGTTATTGATAATACTCAATATGCTTTGCTCTTCCTCTTTATACAATGCCCCATCATAAATGTCTTCTATGTTATTTTCATTAATTTTGACTCTGGTTCTTTTATAGTTCAACTTTTCAAGAAACCCAGGCCTGCCATAAAATCTTTGCAACTGTTTCTCAAGAGAACACACAATAAAATAACAAACCTTCCTCTTAGGCGCTGAACACTCAGTACAAATATCTTGAAAATTTTCTCTGCTCCTCCAACAATTTGAACAAAAGAAGTAAATCTCAAGCTCTTTTGAATCATCTTTAAAATACTTTTGGCAAATTATTTGGTTGAGGTAAAATCAAGCTTACAAATTCAAGTAGATCATCAACACTGGACGCACTAAGATGGGCAGATTGAGCAAAGGTAATCGCAGAAATAATGCAATCATTCACAGTGAAAGGGGACCGTTTTGAAGGTCCTTCAAACAGGGGTAATGATGCGTCTGGAACAGGGAAATCAGGTACATGTTGGCAGCATCAGTTGTACCAGGATGTGTAAACTGGAGATCACTCTCCGGCAGGGTAGATTCAGGTGCAAGGTTCTCTGTTCCATCTGCATCCGTTTCACCAGGATGTAAAAGTAACATGTCACTGTCACTCACTTCTTCTTCAGAGAGATTATTTTGCATGAAAAGAGAAAATTCTTGAGGGGGAAACAATTCTAAAAAAAAGGAAACAAAAAAAAATTAGCCAAAATTAAAAATAACATGTGAGAGTCAGGTGACACTTGAGCAGTCTTTTTAAAGTGGATATATAATTACCTGAGTTTACAGCAGAAATTGAAGGCACCATACTAAAGAAAGCTCTTCCTGAGCTGTTTTAAGTGATGCTGCAATAAGCGGCGACAGTGATGGATCAGAGCAACCGGAGAGCTGCTTTAACGCTGGATCGGAAAAAAATGTTTTCACTGCTTGATGATGCTGCTTTTAAACTGTCTTCACTAAAAGCATTGCCACCAGGAATAGTGCCTGTAGTTGAAAATTAAAGTTAGATTGCAGTTGACAACTTGGATCAGTCAACACAAAAATTTCCAAACAGATTTGCATACATACCCACCTTGTGTTTCTGTTTCTATTATTGAAGCTGGATTAATACTCGCTGCAACTATTTCTTGATCTGTGCTTGCCACATTTGTTCCACCTGTTATGAACAATACTCAAGGTTAGGTTTACGCAGAACACACTTGTTTCTTTTGAGCGCAACTGCGATAGAAAATATTACTTGCCTCCAAGTGCTGTTGTAACAAAATTGTCAGGTAAACTGGGAGCTGTGGTAACTAGGTTGGCTGCTACTCCTGAAAAGTGAAAGTAAAATTGATTTTTTTTTTGTTGACTGCAACTTAAACGCAATTATAGTACACTCTCTTTACCTGTCAGAGCACTTAAGTCGAAAGGCTGTGGTAGGATCCCTTCGAGGCCACTTGAACCCCAAGCCAATAATTCTGTGCTGTTTGACCTAGTAAGAAACACAAGTGTTTCTGTTAGGGAACAAAAAGAAACCTTCTAAACCGCTTAACCTCTACTAGGGGCATACCACGCATACTCACAAAGCAGGAGAATCCTCATTACGCTGGCGAACAGCTTTTTTTGCCCTCTTGCTGAGGGGCGCCGATGGGTCATCTTCCGACTTTAGCGCCTTGGCGATATTTACAGGACAAACCTATTTTTTTCGTTCCTCTGAACACCGAAACGTGCGTACCTGAGTACTGTTTACCTGATGCCGAACCACCGGAAGCGTGCCGGAAGCCCTCTCGAAGCGCGCACCGCGACGCCGACGCCGCCAACAACAAATCTGCTAGCTGCTCATTAATGGTGTGACAATCGCTACCAGACCAGGCGGTGCGGAACGGCTGTGTTTTCTTGCGAAAAAGGTATTTTATTAATTCTAACAATTTTTGGGGCAATTTCAATCACTGAGAGATATATTTTCATCTTAGAGATAAGTCCACTGGCGTGCAGTGGTTGGCACTCCTGCATCACCTTGTACTAGGTCAAGTTCACGGTGAAAACTTCCAGTTTTTGTTTTTCTTCAAGTGTGCATGTGCCAAATGGGTTTTTGACAGCTGCGGGTATTTGTCAGCTGTGTTCAGCATGTGTACTCTGGTTTGTCCCAATTCCAACTCGAATCAAATTTGTGGGGTCCTTTAGGTGTTTCTATTTTCCTTCATCTATTTTCTAGACGCAATGATCGTCAAACCATACTTACCTTGAGCTTCGGGTCTCGCACGTGAAATTGAAGGTTATGTCAAGTTTTAGGTGTTTATGTGACTTTTTTTTTTGTTTTCGTCAGGATGGCTCCTTCCAGATATGCGCTGGTCTTCACAAAAGACCCACCTGCGGTTGATATTTTCAAGGGCACAGAGTTTCGAGACGATGGGCCATTTGTGGTTGGGGCTATGAGAAAGGTCAAAATGCCTTCTTGGACAGAGAGCCTTGCTTTTCATGCTTTTCATGACGGGAACCAAGACTAAGTTACAAAAACTAAGCGTTGACTCAAGCGGAGAGATTCATGTAGAAGGGTGTCAGAATCCCCTGAAAACAGGTTTCAGGAATTAGCCCCCCCCAAAAAAAAAAAAAAAAAAAAAAAAGGCTGAATTCAATACTGACAGAGAACGGTTCCTTCAGGATGTTTCTGAGGGCTTGTTGCAATCAGTTCTAGGTGAGACTTCTTAAAAGTAGGGGCAGAAAGATAAAAACAAAAGAATGAAACATTCATGGAACTTTTTTGTTTTCTCAAAAGAAAGACGCAGCACTCTTCGACTTCCAAAGAAGCGGTCACAGGAGCACCTTGACAATTTACGACAGAAACTTTCCACTCTTCAATGCTTCAAGCATACTCCTGGTGACGTAAGTAAACATTATAGCTGTGATAAGTCTTTCAAATGAGTGAAATTTTGTCTTAGACCGCCCTTGAAATTTTTTTTTTTGTTTTATTTGAAAATTATAGGCAAAGTTAAGTCAGGACCATGAGGTTTATATGAAGGGTTCGGCCCTACTCATGCTTCAAAATGTACACTAAAAAAATCCTACCCTACTACTCTCCGGCATGCTGAATATTTTGGTTCCACCTTCAGTAAGCAGCATCCCAGGCCTCGCCCGCACGGAGTCAAGCAGCACTGTAGCTCTCCCAGGTGTTATCGTCCAGGCGGCCAATGGCCAGTCTACATTTTTTATTGCATTTGAAGAAAGTTTCTTTTTCCCTTGCAGTTACAAGGAAGATATTTATTGCACTTTATCAACTTTTTTTTTTGTTTTTTTTTTTTTGTTTCAGTGTCCGTTCTTCAATATTTCACAGCCAAAAACTTTAAAGTAGACTATAGCATTTACAATGTGCAGCAAATTGTAAAAAAATTTCTGTACTATAGACAGCACCCTGGGTCCAAGAAGGCAAAAGCATCTAATCCGACAACTTATGTAAATGAAGACGAACGGTCGGAGAGCATAGCAAGTAATGCAGAAGATACATCCCAAGTTTTTATCCAAAGTACTTCCCAAAGTACTTCCCGAAGTACTTCCAAAATACTTCCCAAGATATTTCCCAAGATATTTCCCAAGGTGCTTCCCAAGGAACTTCCCAAGATATTCCTAACTGTCTTGTACGGATTGGCAGCAGCGGAGATATGCTAACGAGTGGTTTTCAACCACAGCAAGCTAAACCTGTTGAAAACAACAACAATGATGGATTTTTCTTAAATCCGGATGTTTTTGTTCAAAAAGTTGGTGGGTTTGATTTCAATCGTAGTTTTTAGCTTTGCGCCAGCCAGATTGCTGTGATTTTATTTTGTTTGTCTCGTTTGTTTGACGCGTTCTTTTCGGGCGCTGCGGAGGCTGCGGCGCGCGTAGGGTTGCCTACCCATGAGGCGGCTGGCGGCCCGGCGCGGCGCGGCGCTCCAGTAGGGGCTTTGGAAGCCAGCCGCACGGGTTTGTCGGAGGGAGGGGGTTGCGCTTTGGGGGCGCGTTAGGGAATGGATGCGCCCTCCTCGCCGTCGTGGTCCCGTATTTTTAAGGCTACGGGTTACGTAGGGACAGGGGCGCCAACTAAGGGGTTGAAATTGAACGAAAATTTGCTTTTTCCGATGTCAGGTAACAAGGAATTGTGCGATTGACACCAAAATTGGTCAGGAGTTGTCTCTCAGCCCCTTTCGTCGAGGCGTGACCACGCCGACCCGCCGCCGTAACGCCAACCCCCTCCTAACGGGGTGGTAATGGTTAGGGGTAGCAACCCCCAATAAAAGCTTTTTTGACAGTGCACAAGCGGATTTTTCGACCGGGCTTGATCGAATCGACAATTCCCTAACGTTTCGTTCCATTTTTGACGATAATCGGGCCCTTTTTGTGGAATTTGACGGTAATTCAAAATTAGGGATGGCATTTTGACGGGGGTAGGCGGTCTCACAGGGGTGCTAGCGACTTGGAAACAATTTCATTGTGACCGGGGAGGCAAGCGCTACAACCCTCAACCTTCGAAATTTTTTGCAAAATATGACCTCCTCCTAGGGGTGGATTTTACTGTAGCGCCCGAACGGGTGGAGGTAGGGGGTTTATTCTAAACGCGTTCGAAAGAGGAGTTCAAAATGAACCGGCTGACAACCTCCTGCGACCCCCGGAACGACCTTTTGATCAAGGGAAAAGAGCCGAAATTTGACAGGGTTTTACGCCGAGGGTGGAAAATGCAGGAAGGGGGTGGGTTCGGGTCTCGCCGCTTAAGGGGTGTTTGTACAACCCCTTGAGGTACCTCCCTACCAAATTGTAAGCCCCTACCTTAATTTCCGTTGAAATGGCGAAGTAGAGTTGAAGTGTAACGCTAATTTTGACGCCCAGTGTATGTACCACAGGTACTACGATTTCATATGGTCTCATGAATGTGTCTTATTTTTCAGATTGAAGCCAAACTGGCGGTACTAAATGCCGGTAATTTGTTGGATGGTATTGCTAAAGACGAGGTGAAGGACTTAATTGATATTTTGCAACCTGTGGAAGCTGTACTTCTTGAAGGAAAGACGGATGTCCTGCCGTCAAAGTGGCCAAAGCTGAAAGTCATTTTGACCCCAAGTCCTGACCATAGTCCATTCAAGAAAGACTTGTGTCTTCAAATGTGGAACGAGTTTGCGGTTCTGGAGGTGTTTCAACTCATCGAAAGTTGTAAGGGTGTCGTCACTCTTTTCAAACATTCAGGACCCCTTACGAAAGGGTTGAGCCAATCAGGAGGCCACACCCTTAAGCAGCCCTCCGGAACTAGGTGGAATTCCCGCTACACTGTGCTGAAAGAAATTTTGGACCAATATGACACAGTATGTTTCCGTGTTTCCGTATTATGTTTTTCCATCTGTTTCCGTTTTAAATGTTAATCTTGTTTTCAGGTCATTGATCTGCTGAACACACGTGGGCACAGGGACTGGGCTCAGAAAATAAGTGACAAGTACCTCCTGCGCGCCTTGTGTGAACTCCTGAAGCTAAGGATGTGTCCAAATTTATTCAGGCCAATAAAACACCAACTCTGCAACTGTGCATTCCTAGTCTGAACCTTTTGAAAATGCACTGTCAGCCCAAGCAAGAAAGGGAAGACGTGGCTAGAGTTAGGGCGGCAATCCTGGGCCAGCTTACTGACTGAGAAAGCCCAAATTACTATGATGCACAAAATAGCAACCTTTCTCTGGCCCACGATGAGACAGTTGAAAATGTTTTCACGGGTTGAAATAAACGAGGTGAGACTCTTTCTTGCAATTTTATTTTAATCAAATGATGGGCCACTTATACTTATTGAATTGATGTTAGGTTCACGATGCAATTCGAGAAATGCTGGCTGAAGTCTCAGCTGCTCCTGCTCCTACTCAAGGTGTTCAAGAAGCCGAGGCCGAGGCCCCACCTGCTAAGCGACCGGCCGGCCCATCGCGTTATGCCGCATGGGCGGTGGAGGACGACGCCGCATGCGCGGACGAGCTGTCTTTGTACTTGACTGAACCAATAGGAGACGACTCAGACCTAGTAGATTGGTGGCAGATGAGAGTACGTTATTTATACTGTTGATTTTTATGCACGAAGTTGCCCTTGTGGCCTCATCCAGTGATTTTTTTTTAAAAAAACCCTCTTCAGTTCGGCTTCTGACACATTTTTAAAATTTTCTTCACGATTTTTTTTTGTCAGGAATACAAGTTTCCCAAACTTTTCAAGGTTGCTCGCCGAGTGCTTTGCATTTCTGCCACCAGTGCTGATTCTGAGAGGACTTGCAGCACTGGTAATTTAATGGTGAACGACCAAAGAACCTGCCTCGACTGCGAGGGACTTGATGACAAGGCTTTCGTCAAGAACAACACGGAGGAAGATGAGGACTTGGATTTGTAGCGTGCTGCACTGCAATATTTTTTTTAATATGGAATTTAAACTATTTTTGACAGTTGTTCACAGTTCACGATTTTGTTTTGTCACTTTAACTATTTTGCGCATACTGGTGTCTGGCGCTGGTGTGTCAAATGTAACTTTTTCTAAAAGAAGAAAAAACTACATGAAATAAAAAAGAAAATAAAGAAAACGAGTTTTCCTTTGACGATGCACTTGAAGGGGTTGCGAGTCACCATGAAGATAAAATTCTTCAGACGGTTAAAATTGCACCGGGTAGCAAAAGCAAGGTCAGGAAGGGGTGCCGAGATAGTCATTGCCAATGCAAGCGCAGGCGCTTGTCGGCGTCGATTGGCCGGTGCCGGTCCGGACGCCTGTTTAAATGTGGCGCGCCGCACCGGGCGCCAGCCGAGGGCCAAGCCGAGCGCCACTGGCCGAGCCGAGCTCCGTTCGGCACGCCGTCGGTGCCCGCCGCTGTCACCTGCCTGCGGCTGGCCGGGGAGAGGAGTGGGGGTTGCGGATGATGCGGATAGAACGGATAGGCGGGGCGGATAGTGGCGGATCGGGTGCATGCGGATCGGATATAAGGTTATCCGCCCGCAGCCTGGCAGCCGATGGGAACGGACGTGGACGGATGGATTTCACTGCGAGAAAAAACCACGGAAAGTCCTGTTAATTTTCTCACAGCCTCTCTCCGTACCCAAAACAACGGAGATCTCCGTCTTTTATATAACGGAGATCCTCCGTCCTATAAGAAACGGAGATCCTTCGTTGTTTTTTTGTTCAGCTCTCCGTTGTCCGAGCGGCCAATGCCACATCGGGACGGTATCGTCTACCTTAGGTCTCCGATGACGATGTTCGCATCCTACACCTAGGTTACGACCATTCGTTGAAAAGGTCTCATCAAGATCTACTCGAGTCAGGAAAAAAAGTAATTCTTGGTCAACCCCCTTGCTGAAGATCCACTTTCTGGAACAGGATCTTGAAAAAAAGGGATTGACCAAGATTTTTTTTTTTATTCCTGATTCGAGTAGATCTTGATGAGACCTTTACAACGAATGGTCGAAACCTAGGTCTAGGATGCGAACATCGTCATCGGGGACCCTGTATAGGGTGCCCGTCGACGTCCTCGGGGACCTGAAGCAGACAAAACCGTCCCGGTGTGGTATTGGCCGTTGGACAACGGAGAAATGGACAAAAAACGGAGGATCTCCGTTTCTAATAAGGAGATCTCCGTGGAAAAAACAACGGAGGCTCTCCGTTATTTAAAAGACGGAGGTCTCCGTTGTTTTGGGTACGGAGAGAGGCTGTGAGAAAATTAACAGGACTTGCCGTAGTTTTTTCTCGCATTGTACTCTACAAATCTAAAAGCATACATTGTATGCTCTACCTGGAGCATGCCTGCAAGCACGCTCTAGCTAGCGCATGCCTGCGAAGCATGCACTAACTAGTGCACACCTGCCATGTACACGCTTACTAGAGCAGACAACTCCCTACCTCTTATGCACTAGAGAGATGCTCCAATACACTGCAAAAATTTCTGTACTTTTGTACGGAAAATGTACAGAGGAATGTAGTACGGAAGTACGGACGAAAGTACGGAGCGTCCGTACCTGTTTCATGTAAGCTCATGTAAAACGGGTACGGAAAAAAAAACCAATTTCCGTACTTGGTAAGTACGGATGGTCCAGGCAAATTGTTGACCAGACATGTTCCGTACCTTTTCCGTTCTTTTTTCTACCAGTGTAAGTGTGTAGTACATGGCAGGTATGCCCTACATAGTGCATGCTTGGCAGGCATGCGCTAGCTAGGTAGAGCATACAATGTATGCTTTTCGATTTGGAGAGTAACTGGTATTCAGATGGTCTGCGAAGGCCCAAACTTTAGATCAGGTGATAAGGTGAACCTCGTCCAAAATTTGCTGCTGATCGAGACTTTCATTCTTGGTGTTAATTTCAGAATAATGTACACTGAGAATTCGATGGAAAGACTTTGCGCCAATATATGGCGAGACAAAAAGTCTTGCCAAGTTTTGGCCAGACCCGAAAGTCTTGCCATGACTGACTTGGTCAGACAAAAATGTCTCGCCATAAAATGGTCAGACATTTTCGTGTGACCGCTGTATCGGCCGCATGGACCCTATTGACTGGACTGGGTTCAGAAGTCTGACCACATTGTGGTCAGACATAAAAGTCTCGCCACTATGTGGCAGGACATTTTGTCTGACCGAATTTTGGCTAGACTTTTTGTCTTGCCTCTGAAGTGACGAGTAGTCTGACCTTTGGATCTATAGTGTATCTCGTGCTTCACAAACGTTTCACCTACACTGTTAAAAATAATCGTAACTTAACGACATTTCGAAGAACAACAAAGTCCTTTTCCAATGACACATTTATTTTACGACTTTTGTCGTAAATCTACGACTTTCGTCGTAAATATGCGAATCTGTCGTAAATATACGACAAATTTGTCGCTAATTTTCATAGCGATTTTGTTCGTTTAGAAACATATACAGTCGTAAATCTACGAACTGCATCGTAGATTTACAACTTCGATCGTAAATTTACGATCGATCGTAATCTTACCACTAAAATTGTCAAAGAGGTACGACCTAACTCATTATGATACGATTTCGGTCGTAAATAAACGACTTGGGTCGTTAATTTCCGACATGAATCGTATTTTTACGACACGAATTGTATTTTTACGACAAAATCGTAACGTCCTGCCATCTTTTTTTTGGAATTTTCTGGCAAAATAATTTACGACCATGTCGTACCAACACGATTTTGAAGTCGTTGAATTCCAACCGAATCGTTCCAGAACGGCCCTCGTCGCTATGAAAATTAGCGACTTATACGTCGCTCCAATTTACGACATTTTTTTTGACAGTGTAAAAACATTTTCATGGTAATTCTACAACTTCGTGAAACGTTCATCATAAACGATTTGTGTTACGAAGTAGAGATGTGCGAACATGTTCGCATTCGAACGAACTCGAACGAACAGGCGGACTGTTCGGTTCGTTCGAACCCGAACTTCCGGTGTTCGACCCCAAACTGTTCGAAAAAATGAACAGATTATGTTCGTGCACGAACACGCGAGGTGGCTTTGTATTACTTTGATGTGTGTGTTCGGATCGAATCTGAACAAAAACCTAGTTCGTTCGGTTCGTTCGAGGAAATTTTGAAACTGTTCGGTTCGGTTCGTTCGAAGGCTTTGGAAGTTAGAAGTGTTCGTGTTCGTTCAAATTCGAACTTGGCTGTTTGAAAATCTATATTACGAAGCATCTGGTATCTATAGGAAACTTTCTCAAGTAACATGAAGAAAAACCGGTTTTGTTACGAAATGTTTTCTCCCCAACTACTTCTGAAGTGAAATTTTTTTTTTCGAACAGTGTTCAGACAGCGAAGGACTAAATTTGAGGTCAGATTTTCAGCTTATCTCGTTACAGTGGAGAGCTCATGTAAAGGGCAAATGCTGAGGCCTTACAATCAATACTGGTTTATTCTAAACCTTCAGACATTGATTTTATTCAAACATTTAACAATGGCATCGGCTTCGTTCTTGGCATACAGACAGTTGCTGCGATTCGCGCACATGACGAACTTCTTCGTTTGATCTTCGTGGGTTCCTGTGAAAGAACACATTGTAAGGAATCTTTCAGGGCCACACATTAAATTTCACAAAGGGGAATGCACTTGCGTGATTCGAGGGGTCCTATCGCAAAGATTTTATATTACTAATTCCGTATGAAAGATCTTAGCTGCTAGCTTCTATTTTAAGAGGGGACATTACTCCAAAAGCGGGGTTTTCGAAAACTCGTCATAAAAAAACTGCGCGAATACAAAATACAACATTGCTCTTCAACGCATCACGTAAAACATATCAAACAATATCAAACAAAATAAGTCTGCCGGGTTACTTCCTCTGCAAACTCAAGTGCGCACACGGCACATGTGCCAAGCACGCACTTTCTGGTGCATGCCTGCAGGCACCACTTTCTGGTGCAAGCCTAGCAGGCACACACTTCTTTGCTGGATGCCTCAGGCACACACTTGCTTGTTCCATGCATGCATAAGCTACGGGCATGCAGCAAGTGTGTGCCTGCCAGGCATGCAGCACATAGGTGTGTGCCTGCAGGCATGCACCAAAAAGTGTGTGCTTGGCACACACTTGAGTTTGCACAGTTGGCGCTAAAGAAATATAAACATTCTGAAGTGTCCTGCAGGACCCCTCCGCACTGTGTCAGAGCTGGACGCCAAACGGTTTGTCCTTCATCAATGAACAAGCTAGGGCCCGTCCTTCCGTCGAACCGAGTTGCCAGCTCCCGCTTCGCTGCGCCGGCAACTCCGACAGGGGCCGGGCGGATACTCCTCGGGCCTTCGGCCCTCGCATCAGACCTCGCTTGGCCCAATCGGAGGCCATCTCTCGAGCCTTCGGCCCTCACACCCCTTGTGGGGAAAACGCAAAGTTATCGATGTAACATTGTGACCGAGGCCCGCCCCTCTATTCCCACTGTGCTAAAGTTGAAGTGCAAAACATGTCCGTTGCACCGATATCCAGAACCACGGTGCCCAGAACACATGAAGGGGAGCTCACAAACCCCCCTTCCGACCCTTCGCCGGAAAGGTAAGAGACTCGACGGCACTAGGGGACATGACCATTTGTGACACTTCGGGCTGGTGGCAGGTAGAAGCAACGGGTAACGCTATGCTGACGGTCATTTTCAGGCACTTTTTTTCCAAAAAATTATGAAGGATTCGTAATACTTTGATTACTATTGTTTCAAAGAGCGTCTTTACAAAGCACTCATAAAAATTACGACGTAAGTTATTCATCATCAAAATTGTCGTAAAATTACGGAAACTTTTGTCAGTGTTCCCCCCCGCCTTTACCCTGATTGGCATCTTGTCTCGGGTTAAGAGTTGAGGTTCTGTGACGTCTATTCAAGTTACACAGGGTGATACCGCGCCGACACATCCCAATCGCTGCAAAAGTTAATAGATCCTGCCGGGCATTTTCACAAATAAGAAATGTCACCTCGGACCAGGTCTCGCGCTCACCTTAGCTGACGCAAGAGCGCATACTTACCTTCGTTGGTAATTAAGTTTGTTTGAGCGCAGAATTCCAGATAACATTGTTTAGGGGCACTGTCGAGGCAGGAATAAACCTGTGCATTCGTGAACCCATGAACCTGAAAATCAAAAAAGCGAATTCAATCTCAACGTTTCGTTTTCGATCGAAGCTCGAAATAGAAATTGACGCGCCTAGGGTTAAAGAAATCCTTGCAAAGACACTTTTTCGAAAACCCAATATTTGCGTCTTGACTTGAACTTAAAGCCGATGTGGATTTCACTACGAAAGAACGGACTGCAAAATGTATTGCTTGATTGTGCACACTTCCAAACAAAGCTTGGCTAAGTAAACACACTACTGCATGCTTTGCGCAGTATAGCTCCATGCTTCGCGGAGGTATTGTGTACTAAGCCAAGTGTGCGTTTGTGTCTAGTAGACAGCTAATGATTGTAGTGAAGTACATAGCGCTAAATTATGATACCTTGACAAATTTCAGCAAAATCCATTGAAGGCTGTGAAAATCCGTGGCCCTCCATCAGAGGAAAGAGAAAGTAAGGTCCGAGGAAGACCCACCGCGTAACTAAAATCGGTTGGGTTACTCTTCTAAGACTGATTTTTATGAATTTCTAGAACTAGAATGTGACAACTGATTGGATAAGATCTATTTGTTTTAGTGTGATGAACAATGCTTAAACCGTTGGTTGCTGCTGATGAGGCTTTGTTTTTGTTATTGGAGAAAGTTGGAACAAGTATCGGGCGTATTAAAGATCCAAATTCGATATTTGACCTTAGTTCAGGCATGAGGGCGGACAAATGACTTAAAAGAGTTTGGGAAGCAACTTGCTGGAACAAAACAACACATAAATATTTGCGCTGTTTGGCTACAGAATTAGTGCAACAAAGTTAAGCTTTACATTTAGGTAACTGATGACAGCCTCACAGAGGAAATGACATTCAACATATGCCACCCCTAACGGGTGTGGTAGGTGCGACCAGGGACTCTCTATAATGTATGTGGCGGGACAAACTCGACAACAACGCATAAGATGCCTCAATCTAGACATTGATGGAACAGAGAGACCAAAGCTTTCGTAAATCAAGAAGTTACATATAATCACTGGATGTATACTGTTCCAAGAACTGCTCTGGCTTTGACGGCTGAAAAGGGGGCACTTCTTGTGCAAAATTAATGAGAAGGTATCGTTGCATTACGAGAAAAGTTCACATCTCCTAAAAAGCATAAAAGTCACCTGTCTTGTATCAAGGATGAGAAGTCCTACCACCAAAAGAGACAGTCTCGTCGTGAAAAGCATGATTGACAGCAACGCTGAACAGCCAAATGACGATGAACGTATCCAACAGCCGCCTGTGAGTCCCGAGGTTGATCTGTCGTGACAGGGGACGGGGCGCTGAG
The DNA here is from genome assembly GCA_030522485.1 of Stenchaetothrips biformis. Taxonomy (NCBI): domain Eukaryota; kingdom Metazoa; phylum Arthropoda; class Insecta; order Thysanoptera; family Thripidae; genus Stenchaetothrips; species Stenchaetothrips biformis. Next base: position 6,102,564 of record CM060093.1, on the reverse strand, counting down.
TTTGCACCTGTTCCACTTTGTCAGAACGAACGATAAGGTGGTCGAAAACAAAGTAATACCCTTGCGAAAACGCTCACGGCCTCAAGAGTGTTGAAGAAAAACCGGACCTTATGAGGCATAGTGTGTATAAGCACCTAGCCTAACATAATGAAACCTAGCCAAACCCAACCCAATCATACTTTACCTAACCTTAACATTCCTAACCTAACCCAACCTCACCTTCCATAACCTAACCTAGCTAATCCTGGACAAAAGGGAATTGTTGCTGTTGCACTGTGTGGTCACGCTAGGTCCAGGTCACCCCAATTGTAGCGGGGAGTGTCACCGCCTGCATTTTTCTCGTGACCTTGGTCCGCGTAGTTTTCCTTCTCTTGTTTACCGCGTAAGCTGCTAAGCTCCTTTGGTATCACGTTCGGCACGCCAGGCTGTGCTGATAAGCTCCTCGCGGTCGTTGCTACTTTGCAAGGCGGTCCTAAGCTTCACAAACAGAAGTTCCGCTAGAAGAGGGAAGAAGGACGACTCGCTCTCCTTGGGATGCAGACGCTTAAACAAGTTCAACATGTGTTCGATGAAGTCGGCGGCGGATTCGGAATCTCCTTGTCGGTTTCTATAGAATCCTGCCCTTAGCTCGGACAGGGCACAGGGATCGTCGTAGTCGCTGCCGAGCTTGCAACAAAACTCGCTCCAGCAGGGAGATCGCGGACATCGCACTGTCCTTGAAAGTGTGGTACAAACTCCAGAAAATGTGTGGTAGGCCCAAAACTGCGGTTACACGAATTACACCACGCGTGGAAATGTGGTCAATACCCAATAAAATCAGTCGTAAGCATCGTATCACATTAAATCGTGGTAAATACCTTAGAAACCATGCGGTCGGTTCCTTACACCTCAGCAAAGTGTGGTCTTACCCACCCAATTTATGAGGTAACAGCTGATTAATGGGCTTATACACGCCTTTTTTGAAAAGGGTGTAAATCTTCCCACATTTGTACGTGGGGTAGAATGAGGTAACCTCATTTTAGCTATCACCGCAGCCAAATGTGGTAAGTTTACCACACTTCCGATCACAGTGCGACTCCCTCCCTCGTAACAAGTAAGTCGAGTCGCTTGAGTCCCTCTAGAGGTCGCTGAGCTCGGAAGCGGCGAGCGGACGCCAAAAAGTGGCTTCAGACATACATCAGTTTTATTGCCTCTTTGAAATCTGGCTCCGAGGTGTTCTTCATTTTGACAATGAAAAGGTGTGGCAATTTTTGCCGATTTTTTTGAACTATATTTTTATTAGAAATCCTGCGCGCAAGGATTTAACCCCAAATGTCGACCAAACCAAAAACATGTGTCAAAATTCAAAAAGTGCCACCAAACATGCATCAAAAAATTGTAAGGGGATAAAAAGACATGGACAGTTCAATGATGATGTCCATTTTTAAGTCAGGGTGACCACTGTGTCAGAAAAAAAGGCCGAAAAAGCATCAAATGACGAATGAATTAACGTTTGTGCACATTCTTAGACTTTCGTTCAGAGGCATCACAGATTTGTCAAGACAAAATTGATAACATGGTTTACAAAACAAATACGAAAGTCAATATGCTCAGAAAAAGTGAACAAACGTCTGTACACTATTGAAGAAAAACTCAGTGAACGAACAGCCGTAACGTATTCAAGAAAACCTCAGTACGAATCTGAGAGTGTACACAAGATGCCGAGATTAAGGAATTTGGCTGGGGATTCCCCGTTAAATTTTGGAACATATCACAACAACCTCATAAAGGTACAAAATTTATCAAGGATTACGTGATTACGGCATGGGTAATGAGATATTACCAGCCGAATTTTGCAGAGGATTTCCGGGGTGTTGGCTTCCTCGACTGTGACGTAGTGCAACGGTGTTCAAGATTGCGCTTACACTTCAAATGCCATAAAATGACATGATGCACGGTACAGATAATTTGATGCAAGCATAGTACGATGCAAAATTTCTTCACTATACGAAGCTTTTAGGGGTTTCCGTATTAAGGTGCGACGGAAAACCTTCGTAACGCGAGGGAAACCTGCCTGCGCTAAATGTTTGCGCCATAACCTTCGTAATAAGGGAATTTACTTCTTCAGACATTTTTAATGTAGGCATGATTAGAGCCCGTTTGAGACCTTGCTAATTTGTTGGCTTTACGATCCTTTGAGTTATGTCCAGGACTAATTTGACGCACGCTCGAGGTTTCTTGACGTTTCGTCTCTTGGCGTGATAGCAGAGAGCATAAGCGCGGAATCGGCCGTATGGCAGGACAGGAAAATGCCGTAGCTGACCGATTAGGGATGGCGTGTTGGTAACATTGTACGTGATCTGCAACAATTACAAGGTTTTCAGCCAACGTACACCTGTCTGAGAGACTGATCTGAGCAGACATAATTCAATACTCTGGTAGTAATTGACCTCAAACTGGTCATCCAAAGGTTATATCTAGAGACCGTTCCGTCAGAGATGCGCAGGCGAGCGCTTGGTAGTCCCGTGGAGGCAAAGGCACCCTGCTTCAGGCAAGCGGGTGACGGCTGCGCCGCTCGAGACGCTGGCCTGTGCAGCCTCGCGCGGGGCGGATTCGGGCCGGGACTACCAGTCGACTGTGATTGGCCGAGAGGGTCCCCCTCTGCGCATCTCTGACGGGAGCGTCTCTAGTTATATCTAAAGTTTTAAAAAGGTCGTTAAATCCGATTCTATGAGAAATAACCCGAGGCGGCTTCTTCCTCCCTATCGATTTCCTTGGTTCGAACCCAGCTCGCGGTATTCCCCTATACCTCTCACTCCACGCTACGCTGCTCGCCATCACTGCACTTCGGTCTTCAACTTCACGCCCTGCCCTTGATAAAGGCCAACTCCCGGCCAGTCCGGCCAACTCCCGGCCAACACCCGGCCAACTCCGGCCAACACCCGGCCCAGACCCGGCCAACACCCGGCCTGCTCCCGGCCAAGTCCGGCCAACACCCGGCCCAGGTCCGGCCAACTCCGGCCAACCCCAGCCCCGGCCAGCACCCCGCCATCGCTTGGCCAGCAGCCGGCCCAGCCCGGCCATCACTAATTAAACGACAAAACGTGGTATTTTTGCTGTCTAAAGCGGTAGAAATCCCCTCAGAATCACTCCCCGCGCCTTTCTCGGTCTCGCGAGCGCCTGGGGGGTAGGCAGCCCCGCACGCACGCCTGTTCAGCGGGCTGGCCTATGCTGCACCCCGGCAGGCGCTCGGCCGACCAGCGCACAGTGGGCCAGAGGACCGGTGGAGGCGGACACAATTCCGGACGCGTTTTGAGCTCCAGAGTCGCTCAACAGGACTCGAACCGAACGTGTGACGCGTCTAGAATTTCGGCCGCCTGCGCCGGTCTTCTGGCCCACTGTGCAGCAGCAACTTGGGCGACACAAGGCGACCAAACGAAGCGGTCTGGCCGGGGATCGGCAGGCTATTTACCATTGATTTCCCTTCCCTAAATTGTGTGTTTTTCAGGTGAGGACCGCAACCCATATGGACCATTCCCGGCAGTTGAGTAAGCCGCTCAAGTCATCAGCTCTAGGATGGAAGGAAGTAAAACCACACAGGATGTCTTGTCAAGTCAGATTGGAAAGGAATCGCCCCCTTTTTTTTACTCGAGATAGTATTCCCCTTCCCAGGTTTTGTGTGAAATTTTGTCATGGTCAAAGCAAGGAGATTTGTTGTATTGTTGGAAAAAAGAGACAATTAGTTTAGAGAGATATATATATATATATATATATATATATATATATATATATATATATATATATATATATATATATATATATATATATATATATATATTCTTTGTGATAATTTAGTCATATAAAAAACTTATGAGGAAAGAAAAATTAATAGATTTAAAGAAACAAATGTTACGAGGTTGGGGCAGCAGCCTTCTTCTTCTTTTCCTTCCGACAAATATCATACAAACATTCATTTAATTTAGTATCACTCAGTTTGTGTGCTGGTGGAAGCCTGAAATTGATGTATGCTGAAATTAAGACAAAAAGCGTTAGATTGTTTTTTCGGTTAGGTAGGTATGCATGGATGCAGTTCTTGATAAGTACTTTTAATGACAAGTTTAATAGCCAAGGGTATGTCCCCTGCTTCTGCTACTTTTCGAATCCCTTCCGGAACTAAAACTTCATATAAGTATTTAACCATTCCTCGAGGAAACAGACAATCATCAGATGCCTTTTTTTTGCCCTTCTCATGAGGAAACTGTGGTGTTACATTAGGAATGGAGGCATAAACTACCCTGTCAACATATATATCCAATTCTTCTACTAGCTTCATCTGTAAAAGATTAAAACAATAAATTAAAAACCTGTAAAGAGCTAAACATGTTGAAGTATATGGATTGAAACCTTTTCAGAAGTCAGTTGAAAGCATGACAATGCTTTAAATTGTTCCTCGATGGCAATTGGTGGTGATTCTTTTTCTTCTTGGTCTAGAACTTGGTCATTTTCATCTTGGGAAATCTAGAATACATAAGCAAAATGCATGTGATGAAGAACTTGGAAGTTAACATAAAGGTTCAGTTTACTTCATGTCTTACCTGCCTATGTTGGCTTACAGCTAATAGAAACTCATCCAAAAATTTCAAATTTTCAGAAGATGCTGCAACAAAGATTGGCTACTTAATTAATGTGTTTGAGTGCACAAGAGCTATTTATGATACCACTATCTTACCAACTCTCAGAACATTTGCTAAAGGGCAAGACGGGACGCAATTCACAGAATGAATTGTCTAAACAAAACAAAAAAGAAATATGATATAATCTGACATTGGCGCTATGAACATGAAAATAAGAGTATTATCTTTAACCTGGATAGTGTTTCCTGCTGTAGATTTCTGTCCCCTTTCATGACTGTTGTTATGAAATCCGTTTGTAGTTTCTGACATATCAGCTGATTCACTCGTTTTAGTTTCTGCATTAATTGTAACTTTTGCTTGATCAGTAGTTTTCTTCCCGAGTTCCAGTTGCTCATGATCTGTTTTTTCAGATTCATCAATGCTTTTGTTCTCGGTTTCGGTATCCAAAAGATCCTGGGTTACCATTTTCCCATCATTTGTAGTGTCTTCAGAAGTTTTTGATGAATTACCAGTTTTAAACTGAAACCATGAAAAATCAATCAGTTTTGCAAAAAAAGAAATAACATGTTATCAAACAAATAGATGTAACCTTTTTAGAACTGTACCTTCACTGACAAATCTGCCAATTTTTCAGTTTCTTTATCGATGGTATTTATGGCTTGATTGTGGAAACGCTTTTCTTGAGCTTTATTAGTTTTCTTAAGAGCCAATGAATTCTCTGCATATATATCATCGTTGATAATTTGCCCACTTTCATCTACTGGTATGTTTTCTAAATACGAAACGCTAACTGTAACATGAAAATTAAATTAGCACAGTGCATACTCTGAAGAATCTAGAGAATGCTGAAGCACTTTCTAGATGGGAATGAAATTTAGATGTCATAAATACTAACAACCAAACATGATTATAACTGCCTCAAACATTTCGTCCCCAGTAGGCTCTGGATAGTCAAGGGGCAAGGGGGCTTGGACAGGTTTGCCCACTTCAATCGAATCACCCACAAGCTCAGATCGTGAAACAATACCCACAGTATTGTCTAATGTATAATACATCAGAGCGTAGGGTTCTTGTCGTTTTGTTGGCTTGCTCTTCTTACTTACAGCAGCACCCTTCCTTTTGGCCATGTTTTTTTCAAGTAATAGAACTAGTACAACTAGATAACACAAAGCCGTCACGAGACAAACGGTTTAATGCTTGCTTTTGATTTGAATGATGAGTGGGCTCGAGGAAACTGGCAATGCTACCAACACACTGCACCCAAACTTTGCTGCATGTTAGGCAGCATCAATTTAATCTGACCGGATAAACAAAATATAATGAAATTTCCTTTAACATAAAATTGCACATAGTTTGATTTTTTTATTTTGAACCCAAAATGTTTTAAAAGATAAGTGCAGTATGACAAATCGCTCTGCAGCTGTTCCACCGCTTGCTCGCTTTCCGCTCACTGCCGCCCGCTCCCCGCTCCTCCCTCGCCTTCGCCTCGCTCTCGCTGCTCGGCCGGCGAATGGGATTACGGAACTTAAACCACCAAAACAACACCTGAGTTACCTGCTACCTGTTTGCCGCCGCCCGGCACACCCGGCTTGTCATCGGCACGGGACCATTATTCTACGTGCGATGTGGCAAGGGTGTGGTGATGACTACGAAAAGCTTGATGTTGAAACGTAATAGAACGGAGGCTAGTGGCATCCTCTTGCCTGTTTTTGAGGCTTAGTGGACACAAAGAATTGAGAGAAACATGTCTTCCAATCCGAGGAAACGGCTGAGGTTAGTTATTTTTCGGGTCACCTCTTCTTTGTTGTGTATTTTTATGGTTAGGGTCATAACTTGCTGTTATCTTTTTAGGGTTGATCAACCAGCTCCTGACTCACATTCCCCTCAGTTGTCTGTTGCATCTGAGTCTGTGCAGCCAGAATCTATGACAGAGCCAGCACCAGCTCCACTTACTGCAGAACTAGCTCTTGATATTCAACCACATGCTGGACCACAACCACTTCTTCAACATAGTTTGCCGTCTTGTCCTGACCAACCAGCTTGTGAGAAAAACTTGTTTTTCGATCAGAGAAAACAGCTCCGGTTAGCTTGACTACAATTACGTCAAAATATTTTCACCATTGCTGCACAATGTGTGGGTTAGTTTCTAATTTACTCTTTGTTCCCTCTCAGGCTTGATCAACCAACTACTGAAGTTAGTTCGGCTTCATTTGAAAGTCCTTCTTCCCTTCTGGCATTGTCCACTCAGTCTCAATCTGGACAGAGCAACTTACTGGAGGAGTCAAAAGTATTACAAGGACCAATTTGTAAGGGAGTAGTTGTCGATCCACTGCCACATGCTGGACCACAACCAAAGCAGCTGAGGTGAGCTAGTTGTATTCATCAGTTCATCTTTGATGTGTATTGTAAGGTTCCGGTTCTAACTTTTAGTTCCTTTCTAGTGCTAATCAACCAACACCTCTTAAGAATTTTCCTGCCTTTGAAAGGCCATCTGTCCCTGTCCCCCTGCCGCCATCAGTTCCATCCCAGTCTGCACAGCATGTGTTACTGGGAACAACAAAAATACCGCAAGCTGCAGTTACTCAAGTTAATTTTCCGGGACTTCAGCAACATCCGGGACCACCGCCACATCCTGGACCACAACCTCATCCTCGTCCTCATCTTGAACATCCTGGATCACAACCACTTTTTCAACATCCTGAAATACAATTGGAACCAAATCTTCCTGCGTTCATCCAGTCTGATTTTTTGAATTTATTTAGTCCAGAGGCCGAAGATGATTGTGAACTTTTTGAGGAAGACACTGGTGATATCAGGGAAAGTGATGATAGTGAAAATGCTCGGTGTGATCATCCTCTTTATGAGAATGCTCCAATTTAATTGCACCAGTCTTTTGTTGCTATTTTAACCCTAGTTCTGACCTTTAAACTTAGTGGTGTGTGTATAAAAGCCATATTGGATCTGATTGCCTTTCATATCCCAAGACTCAACATTTTTAGGACATCCCTCCAAGCTTTCAAGGACTATTTTTTGTACATGCAGGGACCAAAAACATTTGAATACTTTTGCTCAAAGTGCTTCAAAAGCTTACAACCGAATATAAAGTGTGATATTTGTCCTGATGGTAAAATCTGCTTCCTTGTGAAACTATCTATTGTGCAACAACTGGAAACACTAATGCAAAGGAAAGGGTTCTATTCTAAACTTCGGTTTTCCTGTGACACCAGCTCTGAAGATATATCCGATGTGTACAGTGGACAACAATATGCAAACATGGTATCCATTGGTTGTCTCGGAAAGGAGGGACAACTTTCTGGCAAGTGGTATACTGATGGAGCTTCGTTGTATCAAAGTTCTAATGTAAGTGCATGGCCGCTTTATATTTCAATCAATGAATTGCCATTTAGTGAGCGTTTTAAACCAAAAAATGTTCTTGTTGCTGCAATTTGGTGTGGCCCTGTAAAGCCCCCTTGTAATCTACTATTCTCTGCTGCTTATCCGGACCTGTCCAAACTGAGTAGTGGCATCAACTTTGCTGTCAAGGATCATGGGGAGAAAAATATTTCTCTGTGTCTTCTTGACGGAACAGGCGACACACCAGCAAGAAGCTTGGCAATGAATCTTGTTCAGTATAACGGTGAATATTCTTGTCAGAGATGTCTCCAAAAGGGTGAGCCTAGACATAATTGCCCTGGAGTAAGAGTCTTTCCGTATGCAAAAGAAGAAATGATTCCACGCACTCTTCAGGGTATGAAAGAACATGCCAAGAAAGGTACACCTGATAAGCCTGTCATGGGAGTAAAGGGCCCCTCAGTACTGTCCAAATTAACTCCAGACATGGTCCTTGGAACTACTTTAGATGCGATGCATTTGGTTTATCATGGCGTAGGAAAGAAAGTCCTCAGACTTCTTACCAGCTCTGAATCGAAAGACAAGGGAAAGTGGAGTATTTACCAGCATGCTGACACCATAAATAATTTGCTGCTGAACATCAAGCCTCCATCCCACTGTGAAAGAACTCCAAGATCTCTGGCAGATCTAGGATACTGGAAGATAAAAGAAAGCAAAGCTTGGTTTGAAGACTTCTCACTGCCAATTCTCCATGGTCTTCTACCTGCCCGCTATTTAGTGCATCATGCCACTGTTGTTGCGGCTATACAACTCCTCAATGCAGATGTTGTCACAAAACAGTCAATAGCTACGGCAAAACTTCTACTTCATGAATATGTTGCTCAATTTTCTGATTTTTATGATCTTAAATACCTAACAATTAATTTTCATCTGTTGCTTCATTTATGGGAGGTAGTGGAAGAAAATGGAGCGTTGTGGAACTTTTCATGTTTTCCCTTAGAAGCTATTAATGCACTTATTCTGAGTCTAGTTCATGGGACACGATGGGCCGAAAGGCAAATTGCAACCTCATTGCAGACCTTTTTGGGTCTCCCAGATCTGGTAGACAATTTGCCAGAGTCTCCATGTAAAGTCTTCTGCCAAAAACTGATGAAGAGGCGAAAATTTGTCAGAAGTCAAGAAGTTGAAAGATTGATCATCATTGATACTCCAGAGCCACTGCAAACAGCGGAAATGAGTGATTTGTTGAAAAACTTAAAGTACACCCGTATCTCTCAGTTTTCTTACTTGCGGAAAGGGAAATACATGTTTGCCTCTGCTGCAAGTCAGCTTGTCAAGAAGAGAGATTCAAGTGCTGCAGTTTATAAATGTGATGATGGTTCAGAAGAAGTGGGCATCATAGAAACCTTTCTACAATTGCATGAGTGTGATTGCAAGACCAGATGTGCGTGTCCTTGTGAGTTGTATGTGGTATTGGAAAAGTTGCAAGTAACTTATCGTTTTCCGACTCTTGTCCCAAACATTGTTGTGCCAAACAATTTTCAGTACATCACCTCAAATTGTAAAAGTGTTATTAGTGCAAAGGCACTGAAAAGTGTCTGTGTCAAAATACCTGCTGGTAAAAATATGTATGTGTCAAAACCAGCAAACACTCAGGAGTATGAGTGAGCAATGTCCATGACCTGTTTGTAAATATAATGCACTGTTGACTTAAATTATCTCCTCTGCTCATTTCTCAGCAAACCCTTTCCAACAATACTACAAATCTGCTTGGTTGTCATTGTTTTATGGTGAGCTTTGATCTTGACAAAATTTCACACAAAACCTGGGAAGGGGAATACTATCTCGAGTAAAAAAAGGGGGCGATTCCTTTCCAATCTGACTTGACAAGACATCCTGTGTGGTTTTACTTCCTTCCATCCTAGAGCTGATGACTTGAGCGGCTTACTCAACTGCCGGGAATGGTCCATATGGGTTGCGGTCCTTACCTGAAAAACACACAATTTAGGGAAGGGAAATCAATGGTAAATAGCCTGCCGATCCCCGGCCAGACCGCTTCGTTTGGTCGCCTTGTGTCGCCCAAGTTGCTGCTGCACAGTGGGCCAGAAGACCGGCGCAGGCGGCCGAAATTCTAGACGCGTCACACGTTCGGTTCGAGTCCTGTTGAGCGACTCTGGAGCTCAAAACGCGTCCGGAATTGTGTCCGCCTCCACCGGTCCTCTGGCCCACTGTGCGCTGGTCGGCCGAGCGCCTGCCGGGGTGCAGCATAGGCCAGCCCGCTGAACAGGCGTGCGTGCGGGGCTGCCTACCCCCCAGGCGCTCGCGAGACCGAGAAAGGCGCGGGGAGTGATTCTGAGGGGATTTCTACCGCTTTAGACAGCAAAAATACCACGTTTTGTCGTTTAATTAGTGATGGCCGGGCTGGGCCGGCTGCTGGCCAAGCGATGGCGGGGTGCTGGCCGGGGCTGGGGTTGGCCGGAGTTGGCCGGACCTGGGCCGGGTGTTGGCCGGAGTTGGCCGGGAGCAGGCCGGGTGTTGGCCGGGTCTGGGCCGGGTGTTGGCCGGAGTTGGCCGGGTGTTGGCCGGGAGTTGGCCGGACTGGCCGGGAGTTGGCCTTTATCAAGGGCAGGGCGTGAAGTTGAAGACCGAAGTGCAGTGATGGCGAGCAGCGTAGCGTGGAGTGAGAGGTATAGGTATACCGAAACCGAGAACAAAAGCATTGATGAATCTGAAAAAACAGATCATGAGCAACTGGAACTCGGGAAGAAAACTACTGATCAAGCAAAAGTTACAATTAATGCAGAAACTAAAACGAGTGAATCAGCTGATATGTCAGAAACTACAAACGGATTTCATAACAACAGTCATGAAAGGGGACAGAAATCTACAGCAGGAAACACTATCCAGGTTAAAGATAATACTCTTATTTTCATGTTCATAGCGCCAATGTCAGATTATATCATATTTCTTTTTTGTTTTGTTTAGACAATTCATTCTGTGAATTGCGTCCCGTCTTGCCCTTTAGCAAATGTTCTGAGAGTTGGTAAGATAGTGGTATCATAAATAGCTCTTGTGCACTCAAACACATTAATTAAGTAGCCAATCTTTGTTGCAGCATCTTCTGAAAATTTGAAATTTTTGGATGAGTTTCTATTAGCTGTAAGCCAACATAGGCAGGTAAGACATGAAGTAAACTGAACCTTTATGTTAACTTCCAAGTTCTTCATCACATGCATTTTGCTTATGTATTCTAGATTTCCCAAGATGAAAATGACCAAGTTCTAGACCAAGAAGAAAAAGAATCACCACCAATTGCCATCGAGGAACAATTTAAAGCATTGTCATGCTTTCAACTGACTTCTGAAAAGGTTTCAATCCATATACTTCAACATTTTTAGCTCTTTACAGGTTTTTAATTTATTGTTTTAATCTTTTACAGATGAAGCTAGTAGAAGAATTGGATATATATGTTGACAGGGTAGTTTATGCCTCCATTCCTAATGTAACACCACAGTTTCCTCATGAGAAGGGCAAAAAAAAGGCATCTGATGATTGTCTGTTTCCTCGAGGAATGGTTAAATACTTATATGAAGTTTTAGTTCCGGAAGGGATTCGAAAAGTAGCAGAAGCAGGGGACATACCCTTGGCTATTAAACTTGTCATTAAAAGTACTTATCAAGAACTGCATCCATGCATACCTACCTAACCGAAAAAACAATCTAACGCTTTTTGTCTTAATTTCAGCATACATCAATTTCAGGCTTCCACCAGCACACAAACTGAGTGATACTAAATTAAATGAATGTTTGTATGATATTTGTCGGAAGGAAAAGAAGAAGAAGGCTGCTGCCCCAACCTCGTAACATTTGTTTCTTTAAATCTATTAATTTTTCTTTCCTCATAAGTTTTTTATATGACTAAATTATCACAAAGAATATATATATATATATATATATATATATATATATATATATATATATATATATATATATATATATAAATATATATATATATATATATATATATATATATATATATCTCTAAACTAATTGTCTCTTTTTTCCAACAATACAACAAATCTCCTTGCTTTGACCATGACAAAATTTCACACAAAACCTGGGAAGGGGAATACTATCTCGAGTAAAAAAAAGGGGGCGATTCCTTTCCAATCTGACTTGACAAGACATCCTGTGTGGTTTTACTTCCTTCCATCCTAGAGCTGATGACTTGAGCGGCTTACTCAACTGCCGGGAATGGTCCATATGGGTTGCGGTCCTCACCTGAAAAACACACAATTTAGGGAAGGGAAATCAATGGTAAATAGCCTGCCGATCCCCGGCCAGACCGCTTCGTTTGGTCGCCTTGTGTCGCCCAAGTTGCTGCTGCACAGTGGGCCAGAAGACCGGCGCAGGCGGCCGAAATTCTAGACGCGTCACACGTTCGGTTCGAGTCCTGTTGAGCGACTCTGGAGCTCAAAACGCGTCCGGAATTGTGTCCGCCTCCACCGGTCCTCTGGCCCACTGTGCGCTGGTCGGCCGAGCGCCTGCCGGGGTGCAGCATAGGCCAGCCCGCTGAACAGGCGTGCGTGCGGGGCTGCCTACCCCCCAGGCGCTCGCGAGACCGAGAAAGGCGCGGGGAGTGATTCTGAGGGGATTTCTACCGCTTTAGACAGCAAAAATACCACGTTTTGTCGTTTAATTAGTGATGGCCGGGCTGGGCCGGCTGCTGGCCAAGCGATGGCGGGGTGCTGGCCGGGGCTGGGGTTGGCCGGAGTTGGCCGGACCTGGGCCGGGTGTTGGCCGGACTTGGCCGGGAGCAGGCCGGGTGTTGGCCGGGTCTGGGCCGGGTGTTGGCCGGAGTTGGCCGGGTGTTGGCCGGGAGTTGGCCGGACTGGCCGGGAGTTGGCCTTTACCAAGGGTGGCCATCGTCCACTGACATCTAACCGAAGCACTCCAAGCTGCCGCTCGACCCATCAAGCTCATCACCTTTGGTACTGTCTCACATCAAGAGACTAAAGCACCATTCACGCTTGTACTTCTTCTTATTTGAACTATCTATATTCTGAGTCACTTTTGTAACCAAATTAGTCTCTTATTTCACAACCTTGACGCAATCCACCTACACCTTAGTGGCTCGGAAGCAAAACGGAAGCTGGTTACATTGAGCATGAGCATTCGTAGAGCAATCTTTCACTCTACATGTATAAGAGGAGGGGGGGGGGGGGTTCTAGCGTAAATCTCACCATTTTCAAAATGGGTTCCACTGTCATAATTTGTCAGGAATATGAAATATTACTTAGAAATGACTAAAATTTGACTTTCAGGCACACGCTTGACTTCAAATCTAGTCGATGAGTCTCATTGAGTTTGGCTGAATCTTAAATAAAAAATATTCTTGCGCAAACTATTTTGTCGTAAAAAGTTGGCCTACTTCGGCCCGCTTCTAAAGATTCCAGTATGCATAGCTCAAAGTGTCCATTTTATTATTATTGGCAAGCATTTAAAGCTGAAAAGTCACTAAAACTTCTCAATTTTCAACATTTTTGATCAATTTAAGTGAAATGCTTGCTTAAAAAGCTTGCCAATGATAATATAATAGACATTTTGAGTTGTTTACCGGAATCTTTAAACACGAATCGAAGAATTTGGAAATGTCAAAGCCAACCTTTTACGGCCAAACAGTTGGTCGTAAAACGTTGGCCTCGACATTTTTTACTTCTTCGATTCATTTTTTTTTTGTTTGCAATCGGTAAAGTGCATCTATAAGAGTATAAAATTGCCCTTAAAATGAACCAAGGAGGTTAAAATCGGACGAAAAATACTGCTAGATATTTCGTACCGGACTAGAAAAACTTGTTCAATGGAAAATTTGTACAAAATGACATTTTAGTTGCAGTATTTTTCGTCCGATTTTAACCCCCGGTGCTTTATATTCTGGGCAATTTTATGCTTTCAGATGCACTTTATTCATTGAAAAAAAAGGAAAACTTTGGATAAAATCGTGGACGCAGTGACACCATGTATAATTTTTCAGACCTTTTTTTACGTGCCTCACATCCCTCCCCAATTTAAAGCTGTAACAAAAAAAATTCCGGATTGTTGTAAAAAGTTTGTACTTTAACATGGTCACCGGCGTTCGTATTCAAGCCAAAATTTTTTATTGAGGTCCAAAAAGAAAGCTCCAAAATAAGGGGGGGGGAAAACGTGCACAAAGTGCTTCTGCCCCCTAGAGAATGATTCCCCTTACCGCGAATGCTTATGACTTACGTTAGGAATAGGACACTTTCGCGGGAAACCTTCGACGTGTTTCGAGAGATGTTCCACTAAATCTACTCCTATTTCCTCCATAACGAAACATATGTCTCGCTTTGCCGTGACTAAGAAGTGTTCTCTCCATCCCGACACTGTGTCCCACTTGGCGACGTCAAAAGTACCCTGTCGATGAGAAAAAAAGACATACTTTACCAAAAGAAGACCTTCACTGAGAATGAAAGAGTCTTGATCGATACCCACTCCGGGTGAGAAACACTTTATCACCCGAATTTGGGTGAGGATAGTTCCTCGCCCAAATTTGGGTGAGGAAGGCTTCCTCACTCAAATTTGGGTGAGGAAGGGGTATCAGATCAGCTACGTATATGGCAACATAGTATTCTCACCCAAATGTGGGCGATAAAGAAATTCTTACCCGAAACTTTAGTCATGATCATGACTCTTTCATTCTCACTGTTCAAGAGAACAAGATCTCTCAGCAAACTCAACACTGTACAATCCGCGTCGGACACGTTTGGCATGCTTCCAGCATTTCAAGTGCAGCGTTTTTCTTTCGATGCACAGAACGTAGTTGTGTGGAAAAGATGGCTTTGGTACCTACAAATTAAAATCAAAAAAGTTTGTCGAAAGTGATCATTACCTTCCGATAGGGTACTCTCGTAGATACTCAACCGGAAGCCAACTGACGCCATGTTGGCGGAAGTAGATCTACATTTTAACTGGGATAGAGACGATAGTCAGAAGTATCGGCCACACTCCAACGCAATAGTACTCTGCAAACTCAACAGTGTACTCAGTACACTGTCATTAGCTGGTACTCACGAGTACACTCCAATAAGCGTGTACTTCTAAGTACACTCCCACGTACTCCGATGAGTACACACCTACAGCTAAGGGAGAGTGGGGCAGCCTGTAACAGGGGCAGTGTGTAACAAACCCCTATAAGTCGAAAATGGTGCGGGCAAACACCTATGTGAATGTGCGTTTTCTTTCCTCGAAAACACCCATTGGATTTACAATCAAGAAATCGGAGGTCAGATAAGGTATTTGGCGAGCGGAAAAAGTTTAAAAACTCCACAGGGCGATTTGAGCCTGGTTGCAACATTTCAGCGTTAATTCTCTTCGGATAGTGCCGTCCAGTGACGAATGTAAACTAACGCGATGATTTCCTATGAAAGTATGCTCATTTACGAATGTAAAATTCAGGTCAACTTCATTTGCATTATCACGGTTTCCTTCTGAGGGGCATGAACACAAGAACCTACCCTCGGGGCAGTGTGTAACTAAAATCTGCGGGGCAGTTCGTAACAATATAATAAACACCGATGATCAAAATTTTGAACTGACACAAGTGGCTAATGAGGTGCCGCGGTGGATTATACAAAATGTTAAGTTCGTCTGGAGTTTAAGTCAATGTTACTGTTGTAAGTAGGAGGTAGGTTGCACCTAGTTAAAACCGGTTGTAAGTAGGTTGAACCAAACCAATCTGGTTACAAGTGGAGCCACCTACTTGTAACGAGGATTCGGCCGGCTATAACTAGGTTGAACCATTACATTTATTTTATTTTCACTTGTAACCAATGAGAGTTGGTTGGAAGTGTTCTTAGTGGGTAAGGGCAGGGTGGGGCAGGGGTAGGGAGGGTACAACAATAACAACACTAACAAGACTGAACAATGGACTGCGCGCCACGGACCGCGCCACGGAAACGTCAGTTTCGGCTACTTCCGGCACGAGTGGGAGCGAAATTCAAAATTAATTCCTGAAAAAAAAAAAAACTGAAAAATGGCTGACCGGATGCCTGACCGGGGGAGGTTTGACGCGCGGGTGGAGGAAGAGCTGCGGAAAAAGAAGAATGAAGAAATGTCTGAAATTATTACACCGGAACGATACGAGAGACTGATTAAAGAGGTGAAGGCAGCCCGCGAGAAAGCCCCCGGGAAGAGAACGACAACAGACAGAAGGAGAGTGAAGAGGTATGCAGTGGTGGAGCTGGGCGGGATCGAGAGGCTGATTGAACCCATGACTGATGTTGGCGACATGAAGTACTTCCTCTCAACGGTGGAGTTGTACGACGCCTTCCTGGAGGCACACATAGCTACTGGACACGGCGGTAGGACAAGGATGTTCGAACAGCTGAAAATTAAATACGCCAACGTGTCCCAAGTGCTGTGCCTCGCCTTCAAACGGCTGTGTGGCGTCTGCCCATCGAAGGCTGCAGCGAAAAAGCGGGGAATAGTGGTGAAGCCTATCGTGTCCAAAGAAATCAACAGCCGCTGCCAGATAGATCTCATCGACATGCAGAGCTGCGCAGATGGACATTCAGGACCACCTAACAAAATTCGTTCATGTGGTACCTCTGGAAGACAAAACCGCGCTGTCAGTCGCCCGCCCCGTTCTCAAAGTTTTTCTCAAATTCGGAGCACCCTCCATTCTACTGTCAGACAATGGAAGAGAATTCACCAATAATGTCATCAGGTCCATGAAGGAGCAGTGGCCGGAGCTGGTAATGGTCCATGGTAAGTCAAATTCCTTGAATTAATACTCTCATTAATTTATGAAATAATAATAATAACAACAATAATGGAATCATTGACTTTGAACAGGAACACCCCGCCATTCCCAAAGTCAAGGAAGCGTGGAAAGAGCGAACCGAGACGTCCAAGACATCCTTATCGCCTGGATGAGGACACATGACACCACCCACTGGGCAGATGGTCTTGACTATGTGGCAAACCAGAAGAACCGGAGCTATCACGAGGGAATCAAACGGTCTCCATACGAGGCACTATTCGGGAGTCCCATGAAGGTGGGGATTGCTGCAACGTATCCGCGAGATGTACTTGGTGACCTCGAGACGGAGGAGGACCTACAGGTGTGTGTGTGTGCACACCACATGTGCAGTGCAGGGTGTGCAGGATGCACGACTTGTAATTTTTTGCAGGCCTTCATTGAGAAGATGGGCGGGAACGAGGCACGAACACCGCGGTCAACCACCTCGACACCGCGGTCCACCACCTCGACGCCGCGGTCCACCTCGACGCCGCGGTCCACCTCGACGCCGCGGTCTACCGCCATGTCGGCGCGGTCGCCAGTCTCAACACCAAGCCCATTCGGAATTCGACCATCAGCCAGGGTTTCCCAGAAGCAGAAGCCAGTAACATCGACTCCCTTCAAAGTTCAGTTCCGGTTGGTCTCACCTGTAACACCTGTGTCAAGCCTGGACTTTGAAGGATTCGACACACCAGTCCAGGACGCAGGGCCGTCTCCAAAATGTGTCGTCTGCGAGAAATCCTGTGCTGAGTCCTGCAAAAACTGCGGTCGACCTCTGTATGCTACTTGTGGCGTTGACCAGTCCTGCACCCTGTGTCAAAGGTCATCAAACATCAAAAGCCACAGGGTTGCTGCAGTCGCTGGCCTTCAGCACCAGGCCGAAAAGATGCTGAGAATGTCCAACAACAAGTTCCCTCCAGCCAGTGTCGGTGTCCCTGTCCCCGACGTGGATAGAAGCCGCGGTGACCGCAGGAACGTCCTTTGTGTCGTTCTGGAAGTCACCGAGGATGGCTTCTATCGCGTTGGAAACAAGGACGGTGTGCTAGAGACTATGCTGGCAAGGAACATGTTTACTGTCACCAAGGAGGCCTTCCTGACGGTAGACGATGTGCCGAAGGACAGCATACTGAAGCTCCGGCGCCTAGCAACCCTACAAAGCAAGACGGGGGGGCAAGGGTTCACGAGATGTAACTGCAGCCAACGGTGCACCACTCAACGCTGCGGTTGCAGGCGTGCCGGCCTCCTTTGCAACAGCAAGTGCCATAGCAGTCTGCCATGCAGCAACAAGGGAGACGCTGCCCCACCGACTCCGAAGTCAAGGAAAACTCCGGCCAGCCACCCCAAAAAGAGAGTTGCAAAGAAAAAAAATGCAAAAAAAAATTTTTTGTGATAAATAAATTAATTTTATCCACCCACATCTAACCAACAAAAATCTTCCTTCAACACTTATAACCACTGACATGTGGTTACAACTACTTCTAACTCACAATATCTAGGTACAAGTTGGTGGCTCCACTTGTAACCAGATAAGTTTGGTTCAACCTACTTACAACCGGTTTTAACTAGGTGCAACCTACCTCCTACTTCCAACAGTAACATCAATATAAACGGAGATATAGGGTGTTATAAGTATTTCGTGACCAGGTTAGGTTATGTTGGCCCTACGAACTATCTTGACGCCCTATAGTCGTATTTCGTATGCTAACATAATACATGCTTTGTGTTTTTTATTCGTCTTGATGAAACGAACTCATTAAATTGACCAAATTATCATTTCCACTCTTTTGATTAACCACTTTCTTTACTTGTTACACACCACCCCGGGTCGGGGCAGTGTGTAACAAATGCAGGGTTACGGATAATCGTCTCCACAGCCTACCAAAAGAAATGTGGCGTGCTAAAGACCATATATCATTGAAAGTGAAAGTACAAAGTATTCATTTGCGTTGATTTGGGTCAAAAATGATAAAAAATACGGCCCTGAGAAGCAAATTCCTAAATCTGTTACACACTGCCCCACTCTCCCATACATATAATGCCAGGCGTGCTTACGTGTGTACTCATCTGAGCACACTCTCATCAGAGTGTACTCATCTGAGCACACTCTCATCAGAGTGAACTCATCTGAGCACACTCTCATCAGAGTGTACTCATCTGAGCACACTGTAAAAAAAATTCTGAAAATTCAGACCAATTTTGTTAGACTTTGCTGTCTGAATCTCCAATCAGAATCAGACTTTTATTGAACAATCGGAGTGCTTGTCTGTGTTTTCGGACCCTCTGTATAAAAGCTCGGTTCATACTCGGAATGTCTGAATATTCGCACTTTATTCTGAAAATTCAGATGAACTACGTCAGACTTGCGTGTCTGAATTTCCGTTTCAGACGACTTTCTGAAAAATCGACAAAACAGAAGAGAGCATGATACAACTTTCTTCCCACCTAATGCTGGGTTAACTGATAAGCAGTTCTTAAAGTCCAAATAATGTGACTTCCTCTCTGGAACTTTAGAGAAAACGAAAGTAGTATCTCTGCTAGATGGCGCTGGTGGCGGTCAAAAAGCTTGCTGCTGTTAAAAAGACATCTCCTGATGATTATTCTATAATTTGAACTCAAAACATGTAACGCTTCACCAGCTATGATAAAAGACATGCTCCCTTGCCAGATTTATCTCTGTACTAAGAGTACTAATTAAACAATTGACTTTTGAATTTACCTCTCGCGGTTGGCTCCTTGGCGTCATTCCCTGTATTGACCCAGACTTGCGGGCTGGATTCTCGGGTCAAAATTATCTGGTCTGAATTTTCAGACAGCAGCGGTCTTTGCCTTTACGTCTTGATATGAAACGAATCCATTTGAATACATAATCTGCAGGAAATTTGTGGCCTTCAAACAACGAAAAATTTCTGGACCTCCCTCAAAGCACGGAAAGTTCCGGCAATAAATTAACAGAAAAGTGTACCTATATTACTGCGTAACTAGTGCAAGTAAGGTGTTATGACCAGTAAAGGACCCCACCCCCTTTTTTATACCCTTCTCTAGGTCCTCCCATGCTTGACTGGGTCGTTTCCATTACCACCTGGGCGGCACTCACCAAGGTAGCTCCTCGCGTGAAGACGTCGTTTTTCGCCTCAGCGTGGCCGTCGAAAACCATGTGTCCCTTGATTGAAAGGTTCGAGTGCAGAACGCCGTCTATCGTGATGTCGTTGTCAGAGTCCAACTCTGCTGGACGGCACGTGGCCAGCTCGCGGACGGTCATCACGTACGGGCCCTAGAATCGCAAGCTTTAGAAGCACGACTTTCCCAAAAAATTATGTACGATGCACTGTGGCAAAAAAAACAGATAAGTCAGTTAATTTTCTTTTCCATGACCCAACCCTAACATTTACCGTGGCCTCTTGTCATTATTATCAGAGCGACACTCCAAAACCAAGGGTGATACTTTAAGTAACCTTATATGGCGATAGAATTGAGAATCGCCAAGAAACGTCCTAACCAGAACCTCTTGCCTTTAAAACGGCGATAAACGGAAGTATTACCAAAATTTGGCGATACTTCGGAGTATTTCCAAGATTTGGGAATAAACCTTGAACTCAAGGGGACTACTTCATACTCGAAGTTATCGCCAAATTATGGCGAAACTTTTGTGTATCGCCGTTTTAAACGCGTGATTTTTAAGAAAGCCGTTTGCTGGTGGTACTCGAAAAAAAATTAAAAAAAAATAATTCTGAAGTATCGCCTCTAGATATGCAGTAGACTCCGTCTTCTCCTCATGCGCGTCGCAGACCTTTGAGGTGCACGAAGACGACTATTACTCCAACAGAGAAGACTGTGAGTCCTTCGGTGGAGATTGATAAGGAAAAGTACGGAAGATGTTGGGTCCTGAGTACGGAGAATTAGCACAAGTTGTTTACAGATCTCTCTGTAAATTTTTGGCTGAGCGATCAGCGAAGCCTGTTACACTGTCCGTAACGATTGTTCGAAAACAACAACACTGTCAACAACATGGTCGTTTTCCTACAACATCTTTGTTTAAAACTGAAACGACGGAAAAATTGTCTTCCAACAAGTAAGTTGTTTTAGAATGACCCAACTGTCATTTATCTACAACATTCTCTTTTCGTAAACGACTGCTGTCGTTTAAAAACAGCTGTTGTCAGAAAAAATTTAACAATAGATTTGTTGTTAATTAACAACAAAATTTTTGACAGTGTACTCCACTGAGGTTGGAAAGTCTTGTCTGTCTGTGTGTCTGTGTGTCAGCAGTACTCCTCCTGAACGGCTCGGCCGATCTGACTGAGATTTTGCAGGGTTATTAGGCATGTCCTAGGCTCACCAAACGCAAAAGATCAGCTTTCTATCTCATTCCATTCAGTCGCACTAACGTAAAAACACAGAAAAAAAGGCAGAAAAATTGACCTTTTCAATGATTTTATCTCATAAAAAGAACGGCTCGACCGATGTGACTGAGATTTTGCAGGGTTTCTAGGTATGTCCTTGGCTCGCCACACGCAAAAATTCAGCTTTCTATCTCTGTCAGTCGTAACAACAACAACAAAAAAAAAAAAAAAAAAAAAACTGTAAAAGCGGCAGAAAGAGTGCAACTTTTAAGTGACTTTGCACTTTGCACTGATTGTCACGTTCAAACTAGCAACGCTGTTTTCACGTTCAAACGAATGTGATGTCACATTCGTTGGCTACCAGTGAAGGTGCTGATGACGGAAATGAAATTCATTGCGACCCCCGAACAAAGTTTCAACCGCGTGGGGACCCGAATTTTCTACTATAGTCTACTTCGACCCTTTGTCACTCACTGCCTCAACAAACCTTGAAACAGCTTGCACAGCCTGGCCTCGCAATGGTGCGCCAGTTACGACAATCCACGCCTAGCGTTACACCTACCTTGGCCTGCCGCGCTCCGTGCTTGCCTTCGGCAAGGTGTTTCAAGGTTTGTTGAGGCAATGAGTGATAGGGGGTTGAAATAGATTTTGTACGAAAATTCGGGTCCCTACGCCGTTAAAACTTTGTTCGGGGATCGAATTGGATTTCATTTCCATCTACAGCACCTTCCAAAATTTACGAATTTATGTAGAAATACCTGTAAAAAAGAAAGTCGTTACAAGGTAGGTTTACGCCAGACCGTGTCTTGTCGTAACAGGCTTCGCGATGCTGCGCCCGTTTCGACAATCCACGCCTGGCGTTACACCTACCTTGGCCTGCGGCGCTTCCTGCTTGCCTTCGGCAAGCTGTTTTAAGGTTCATTGAGGCAATGAGTAGTGCACTACGTGATGGATGGTCGAAGTATATTATATTATAATATTCTAGTCGAGGTGGCCCCTACGGGGTTGACACTTTGGTCAGGGGTCGAAATGGATTTCATTTTCGTCAACAGCACCTTCTAAACCATGCGAAACCATGTAAAATTGTCTCTAAAATGAAAAGGCACAAAAAAGTTGCACTTTTTCTGCCGTTTTTCTAAAGTTTTTTGGTTGTTTCGACTGAATGATTTCATATAAAAAGCTGAATTTCAGCGTGTGGCGAGCCAAGGACATACCTAATAGCCCTGCAAAATCTCAGCCAGATCGGCCGAGCCGTTCAGGAGGAGTAGTGCGGACACACGCACACAGCCAGACGGACAGGATAAGTTTTTCAACCGCAGGGGAGTAACTGGCTTCGCTGATCGCTCAGCCAAAAAAGTTTCCCATTATTTGCCGCTTTTATATTGTTTTTTGTAGTTACGACTGAATGAAGTGAGATTTAAAGATTAAGTTTTGCGTGTGGCGGGCCAAGGACAAACAGAGACGGCGTGGGTCGTGCGGGGCCCGGGCTGCACCCTATCGGGGGGGGGGGGGCCTGATTCCTCCCTACCCCTCAAATTTTTATATAAAAAAATTCCTCAGACTAGAATTTTCCTTGTTTTCCTAAATTTATTTTGCGAGGCAATCAGTCCCTTTTAGCCTGCACCTAAGTTTGCACCGACAAAAACCCTTTTCGGTGCTCCATTTCCCAAGCCGTCTGCGAGCGGAGCGAGCTTAAAGCTATTGCATTAATGTGCGCATCTTAATCATTTCGAGACGCTTTGCTCTTCTGACGGCGGATTGATTGAATAAGCTGGTTTGGCGAGTGAAGCGAGCCAAAGACTTTCTCTATAGCAAGCCTGTGTGCCTTGGACACTTGGCTTTGGTTGACGAGCAAAATAATGCCAACCTCCAAACCTCTCAAGACAAAAGCTTTGCGAAATAAAACACCACAATACATCCTCTAGCGATTGTGGACGGTTGGAATGACATTTGCACCTGGGCCATTTGGGCCCTGAGCCTTGGCGACAACCCGGGTACCTGAGTCAGGGCCCGAAGACTCCGTGACGACCCTGTCTCGGGGCCCTCGGGGGGATATCGCCGCCCAGCCGCCCGGGCCACGCCACGCCGCCCCTGAGGACATACCTAGTAACCCTGCTAAATCTCAGTCAGATCGGCCGAGCCGTTCAGGAGGAGTATTGCTGACACACAGACAGACAGACAAAACTTTCCAACCTTAGCGAAGTAACTGGCTGTGCTAATCGCTCAGCCAACAAAGCGGCCAATAATTCAAGCTGATCAGAATAAATATGGAAAAACGGCTACTTACACTGTTACTTAACTGTTATTCAACGAATGTGAAGTCACATTCGTCAGATTGTGAAATTTATCACGTTCGTTTCAACATGACGTCACACTCGTTTAAACATCGGTTGATCCACGTTGAAGCGAATGTGACACCCTTATTATACGGCCGTGTCACGTTCAAACGAGTGTGACATCGTATTGACACGAACTTGATAAGATTTAAATGCCAACGAATATGACTCCTCATTTGTTGTATAACAGAGTAGTCCAGAAAAAGACCGTTTTTACCTTTGTATTCACATATGAGTGAAATATTGGCCACCCTGAATGACTTACACTACAAACCCAACCGTCTACTTAGCACGCACTCATATATGCATGCTTACAAGTAAACACTGACTAACGCATGCTTGGCAAGTACACACTTACAAATGCATACGCGTAGCATGGAGCTATACGGCGCCAAGCATTCGGTTTTAAGGTAGGGGCCGTCGAGAAAAACTAGTTTTCGAGTTCAGCATTCTTATGGCACTTAAAAGTTTCGTCTTTTAGTGCTGATTTCAGATGTGTCGGGTTTTGCGATTGAATGTGATCTTGATTACCACGGTAAAAGTGCCGCCTTCACTGAGAAAACCTTACAAACTATTTCGGGCCTTACAAAGAAAAGTAGTTTGTATAACAATGTATTTTGAGCATACATAAGCTTACGAAGAAAATACTTCGTAATTTACAAACTATTTCTTCGTATAACAAAGTATTTTTGTTTGTTATATGTATGCTCAAAATACTTTGTAAGGTTTTAAGAGTGTTGAAATCCAAGGGGATGCCTTGTTTTAATTTCCAAGGGGTTTGTTCGACAAGACAAACAAAAAATGTCAACACATGTCATAAGTTTGGATGGCAAATTAAAAAGTTATTTAACTTCAAAAGTACAAAGTTAGCCTTTTTGGCTATGTTACAAACTTTGAGGTTCAATAACTTTTTTATTTCCCATCCAAGCCTATGACATGTGTTGACATTTTTTGTTTGTCTTGTCGAGACGAATCCATTTCTGTGACGTGATATCAATTTGGACTATTTGGAAAATTCACTCAAACCCCTTGGAAATTAAAACAAGGCATCCCCTTGGATTTCAAGGCGGCACTTTTACCGTGACTCTAGTCACCGATTTATGTTAAAAACGGGTGTGTTTCACGATTTTGCCGCTCTCGAGCCCAGATACCGTTTTTCGACGCTTGAAAATTTAATCCTGCGATAAGGTTCTGTTCCCTCACACTGTAAAACCAAACGTGGTCTAGACTACACCACTGATGCGGTCAAAATGGCACTCATTTGACCGCATCAGTTGGTGTGGTCTAGACCACGTTTGGAGTGCTCTGGTGTCGTCCAGACCACGTTTGGAGTTCTCTCTCAATGCAATGACCACACCAAACGTGGTCTAGACCACACCAACTGATGCGGTCAAAATGGCACTCATTTGACCGCATCAGGACGAAAAAAAAAACACATTTTTTTTAACCCAAAAAATGGAATTTTAGAGCTTTTAGGTGCTAATATGTGGTACCGAAGTTTGTTCAGCCTTATAACCTTAGATTTCGTGTCAGGGAACAGAACCTCATCGCAGGAATAATTTTTCAAGCGTCGAGTAATGGTATCTGGGCTTACGAACGGCAAAATCGTGAAAAACACCCGTTTTAAACATAAAACGGCGACTAGAGTGATCAAGATCACATCCAATCGCAAAACCCGACACAGATCTGGAATCAGCACATAAAGACGTGAGTGCTATTCAAATGCCGAATTTGAAAATTGGTGTTTCTCGACGGCCTCTATTGCACGTGTGTACTTGCCAAGCATGCATTTTTAAGTGCGTGCATGGCCAAGCATGCGTTTGTAAGTGTGTACTTGCAAGCATACATTTGTAAGTGTGTGCTTAGAGAGGTTTGCAGTGTGGCCCTCACAAGCCGGTGATTCACGCTGGCAGTACGCCTCACCGCAAGCGCAGCATCAACGCATCCATTGGAAATCGTGGTGGAAAGTAGCAGCAGGAGCATTATCATTCTGTTGAGGTCGCTCAGTGGACAGGCTTCGCACGCCGACAGGCCACCGATAATTTCGAGGCCTTCTGTATTGGTATGGTACTTCGAGAGAGAAACAACGTTCAATCGAATCGGTGGTTTATTGACACCTTGCTCCCTAAGTTTGACACTGGTTGTCCCAGTGCAAATGGTCTTTGACTCACCCTTCCCTCAGAGCGGTCCTGGAACGACTGTCTGCCAGAGGGCCGAGCTTCATAATTACGGAGAAGCTATTTAGGAGTGGGGGTCAACCGGTGTGAGCCGGGAGCGGGACAACTCGTTCCGACCAGCTGGTACCCCGTCCCCATTGTCCTGAACCTTCACACAAAATCTATGTGTGTACTCAGTACACACTTCTAGGTGCGTGCTTACAAGCATGCACTCCGAGGTGTGTACTTGCCTAAGCACGCACTGTACTCGAATGAGTACACACTTAAGTGTGTACTTGAATGAGTACACACTTAAGTGTGTACTGAGTACACACACAGATTTTGTGTGTACGTCCCGGCACATTTTTCAAACTCGGTCCATCGGGCCGTCCGATTCGTCCCGAACTGTTGTTGGTCCAAGCCGAGTCCCACCTGAGCAATGGCTAAGGACTTTGGTTCAAAATAACCTCAAATGAAGATTAAAAAAAAGTCCAAGAGCAGGGTTGCCATATCGGTATCGACTCCCCAGAGCAGCTGCTAGATTAGCGTTTGACTTTCATGTAGGCATTGCTCCGGGCTTCCGCTCTATTCTAAATGCCGCGACGGTCTGGCTGTAATTGATAAATCACCGTATAATATACCGTACAAAGAGGTAATATGTAACTCGAAGGATAATCGAGACAAAGCGCAATTTTGATGGTTTCTGTTGCGCTGCTCCCTAGCGGTCGCTGAAAAGACCACACGCTCAATTTCTTAAGATCATTTTTATACATATTACGATGATTTGTCACCGTAAGGTACGCTTAAATTTGCACGTACGTGATATGCATAGTTGTCTACGTAAGGTATGCATGATTTAGCCGTGTTAGGCATGTTTTCTACATAACTAACGCATGATTTCATAGTATTGTGCATGATTCAGCGTAAGGTGCGATTAATTTTGTCGAAGTATGAATGTTTCCATTTCAACGTATGCTACGCAGATCGTTTTTACGTAAGCATCTGAGAGTGCACCGTGCATTTTTTTTTCTCTTGATCTCGGAGGCCTTGCCGGCTCACGGGAAACGGAGGAACGCAATCAGAGACTCGCAAGGGCACAAAAAATGTTATGGTGGGACACATGGCCAAATAATGGAGTGACACAAAGTCACGCAAAAAATTAGCGTGACAGGAAATTCACGCCGAAAAGCGGCATGACATTAGAGTCACGCCGTCACACAGTTCATTACTACGTAGGTTTTTGTACATATGTGACGCACCCAACTAATCGTGCACTACTTTGCGCACTAAATCGGACGATTTTCTGCATACCCGCGTGCGTA
Organism: Stenchaetothrips biformis; assembly: GCA_030522485.1. Classification (NCBI taxonomy): domain Eukaryota; kingdom Metazoa; phylum Arthropoda; class Insecta; order Thysanoptera; family Thripidae; genus Stenchaetothrips; species Stenchaetothrips biformis. The sequence goes on along the minus strand of CM060093.1, from coordinate 6,075,626 downwards.
AAAAAGTGCATGTTTCATTTCGTGCGCGTACATTAAAATCCAACATAGTAATTTAGTGTGCATCTGGCGTGAATGACAGTGCGTATCATAAAAAAAAGTCATTCCAAAACCCGGCATGACAGGAAATTCACGCCAAAATTTGGCGTGAGTTTCGGAGTCGCGTCTATTTTTGGCATGGCTTTTTTATCATGCTGTTTTTTGGCGTGAGACTTTTTTCACGCCCCTTAAACGGCATAGAGTCACGCCAAAAGAATTATAGTGGACAGTTTAGAACTAAATGGAAAACCTTCAAATACAAGGTACGTGTACGTGTTAGTATAGCGAGTAGGTTTAAATCCCCGCGCTCAAGGAGGAACTCGCGTCGCTGGCGAAAATGCTATCTGAGCCCTTAGCAGCTCGCTCGCCAGGCCCACGGCGGCGCTGGCGAGCGACACGCAAGCCAGACGTGTCACGGCCTTCGGCTCGCAAGCATATCTGTAAAGTAAGTACTTGGTGGCTAGCTACAAGAAACCTAATTCTGTGCGTTCACTTCTATCTTCCTTCTCTCCCATCAAACGCTACACTCAGCCAGAGTTTGCTGTACATAGAAGACCCCGCATTGGATTAACACTCAATACGGCAAGCCCTGACTATACGCCAGACCGTGTCTTGACGTAACAGGCTTGAAGATGCTGCGCCAGTTACGACAATCCACGCCTGGCGTTACACCTACCTTCACACAAAATGTCACGGGACTTTTTTTGTCCCATAAATGATGCAATTTTAAGCACATCCCTCGTTGATAGAATTTTGAGTCCACCAGGGGATATAGATTGTACAAGAAAATAACAATTTGCAACAAGCATTGGACAATATGAATCACCTGGTGGAAACAAAATTGAATCACCGACGGATGAGCTTTTAGTTACATCATTCATGGGTCGAAAAAAGTCCCGAGTGTGTTGGCCAGCGGCCGTCCCTGTTTCAAGGTTTGTGGAGGCAATGAATAGTGCACCACGTTACAAGGTAGGTGTACGTCAGACCGTGTTTTGTCGTAATAGGCTTCGCAATGCTGCGCCAGTTCCGACGGTCCACGCCTGGTGTTACACGTACCATGGCCTGCGGCGCTCCCTGCACCGTATATCAGATCATCCGAAAGAAATTCGTACACTGATGTATTTCCGTAATAGGGTGATACTTCCCCAGGAAAACAAGGGCCCTTCTCGCTGATGTCTGACCACTTTTCGGTAGTATATTGGTGTGCGACCTTATTTCGGTGATACATTCGTGTACGACATTTTATCGGTAATACTTTCAGTATCACCGTAAATAGGTAACACGTCTCACTTCACTGAAAATAGAAAGGTCAGATTTCTGACCCTTAAAGAGGTGATACTATAATGTTAGACCGAAAAAAGGGTCATACACAAATGTATGACCGACGAAAAGGTCATACACCAATGTATGACTGTTGTAAAGGTCATACACAAATGTATAACCGTTTTGAAGGTCATGCACAATTGTATGACCGGAAAAGGGTGATACTTTTTGGTATCACCGATGAAGGTTTATATATCCCCAAGGAGGGCCAGCCTCGCTATTGTCTGACCTTTCTTCGGTCATACATTTGTGTATGACCGTTTTTCGGTCATACATTCGTCTATGACCTTTCTTCGGTCATACATTCGTGTATGACCTTTCTTCGGTCATACATTTGTGTGTGACCTTCATATCGGTCATACTTTTTGTATTGCCAAAAATTGGTCCGATGTCTCACCTTTTGAATTACAGTGTTTTTAAGTTGCAGTGTACTTGCCTGCGGCAAGCTGTTTTAAGGTCCATTGAGGCAATGAGAAGTGCACTACGTGATGAATGGTCGAGGTAGATTATACAAGGTAGGTGAACGCCAGACTGTGTCATGTCGTACCAGGCTTCGCGATGCTGCGCCAGGTACAACAATCCACGCCTGGCGTTACTCCTACCGTGGCCTGCCGCGCTCCGTGCTTGCCTTCCGCAAGCTGTTTTAAGGTATGATGAGGCAATAATGAGTGATAAAGGGTCAAATTAGATTATATTAGAAAATTTGGGTTCCTATGCGGTTGAAACTTTGGTCGGGGGTCCAAAACATACGAATCTATGTGAAAATGGGGTCTCCAAAAATTTGCTCTCTTTTTTGCCGCTTTTATCGTGTTTTTTCGTTGATGCAACTGATTGAAGTGAGGTAGAAAGATGAAGTTTGGCGTGTGGCGAGCTAAGGACACACCTAGTAACCCTGCAAATCAGTCAGATCGGCCGAACTGTTCTTTTTATAAGAGTTAAAATCATTGGAATAGGTCCATTTTTCTGCCGTTTTTTAGTGTTTTTACGTAAGTGCGACTGAATGGAATGAGATAAAAAGCTGAATTTTAGCGTGTGGCGAGCCAAGGACATACCTTATAACCCTATGCATAATCTCAGCCAGTTCAGCCGAGCCGTTTGGGAGGAGTAGTGTTACACACACGCACACTCAGACAGACAGACAGACAAATCTTTTCTACCCCACTGGAGTAACTAGCTTCGCTTATCGCTCAGCCAATAGGGTAAGGTTACCAAACATGGATCACTTTTTGGAAATCCCCCGTATTTCAACTCAACAGAGCGGTGATCTAAATTTTTTCGATACACTTCGAGATACTCACAAGGACAACCTTTTCTCAAGAATTGAACACTTGAGAACAAATACTTTCAAATTTAGACGGATTTGAAATTTCACTGATTTTAATGATCCATGTTTGGGTCTGACCCAAACATGGATCACCCCCCCCTCGCGTTTTGCCAGGGACCGCCCGATAACTTCCGGTCACCTGAATTGTAAAAGGGTACTGTCTGAAGCTGCCACAAAAAAAATTTGAGACATTTTTGATGAAAAGATTCTTCAGAATAAGGCATAGAACTTTGACTCCTAACCTAACCTGAAACCAGGCCGTTTTCGGACCCGTTTTGAGAGACACTTTTTCATTTAATTATTGTGAGGGTTACGGTAAGCTTGATCAGCTCTCCCGTACGTGATTCTAGCACTCAAACGTGCTGACTACTTGGAAAAATTTTCAAAAACAAAATTGGTCACTTGGTTTGGCGGTACGGGCTCGCTAACAAAAATGATCCATGATTGGTACCCTGATCCATGTTCGGCACTTTACCCTAACTGGCTTCGCTAATCGCTCAGCCAATTATATACAAGGTAGGTTTACGCCAGACCTTGTCATGTCGTAACAGGCTTGGCGATGCTGCGCCCGTTTCGACAATCCACGCCTGGCGTTACACCTACCTTGGTCTGCGGCGCTCCCTTCTTACCTTCGGCAAGCTGTTCCAGGGTTCGTTGAGGCAATGAGAAGTGCATTAGAAAATTCTAGTCGAGGTAGCCCATACGCGGTTGACACTTTGGTCAAGGGTCGAAACGGATCTTATTTTCGTCATCAGTACTTCCAAAAAATGCGAAACATGACCCGCTTTTTAGGCACGAAGTAGCCTTATGGTTTTGTCTCAAAAACGAAAGTATGGCCCTTTATGGCAGCTCTGAGATTTTCTATACGATTTTGATGATGTTTTGCAAAACACGAGAACAAAGCACAGTCATTTCACTGATAAAATCTGGTAGAGAATCTTCTGATCAATTTTGAGAAATTTGGAATTGAAATTATTGTTGCCATGGCAAGGCTCGACTCGTCAGTGAAAAATTTGGGAGAGGGGGGAGCCGAGCCACTCGTATGTACATGTCATGCCAAAAATACTAGATCCCGTGAAAAAGCGCGTTCGAAACCGAACTGTTCTTCACTGGTGTTAGAATGCATGCAATAATAGGAATAATGATGTTTTCGGATGTGGTCGTCTAGATGGTCGCACCAAAGTATAATTGTTGGGTGGACTGTCCATTGCGCATGCCCAGTAGTGTTTAGAAATACCAACGTGAAATGCATATTAGTTATACCCAAAGATATAAAAGCATCTATAAGAAACGAAAGTAAATTTTCTATCTATAAATTTTGTTTAATAAAAATATCACTTAAACTAAGGATATGTGTCCTAATTTCAATGAATTATTAGAAAATTCATGTATAATTTCTTAGATAGTGAGTGCAATGCAGAGGAGTGCATTTCCGTGTACCAAACAAACTGTCGGTGGGAGCCACCGGAAATGAAATCCAATAGCAGCGCTCCTTTTCGCCTCTGTACAGCTTACACCAAAAACGCTGGCACCCCTGAAAAAGCGCGTTCGAAAGAAAATCGTCTTTCTCTGCAGCTAGAAGAGATCCAACAATTGCCTTGACGTTGTTTTTGAACGTGGCCATTTGGATCGGCCGGTCGGTCGGTGATTGTTGACCAGAGTGTCCCGCGCGCCTGCGCGAAGGCGCTGTTGTTTTCAAAAGTGCCAACCTCAAATGTTCGTTACTCTTTGAAGCGGAGTAAAATAGGGCATTAAACTGCGTGCCCGTGCACATTCATTTGAGAATAAACATTTCCTAATGAAGTTTGAGTGTGACTGAAAGTCCCTTTTCGAAAACAATTGGCGTGTAGCTGCTCCTTGTAGAGAGGTTTGATGGTACTTCTGAATTCAGATGAAACTATCTGCACACGGCGGTGATGCACTTTTCTAACCTCAAAGTATTTAAAAATTGGTGAAATTAATTGTTTTACTGCACGTTTCTGCGAATAACTTGACCTTCATGTATTATGAAACTGTCATAAATGTATATTTTTTGACACAAATTGACACGCAGCTGGTCTTGTACGTAAGTGTTGGTTTTATGAATAATGGTCTACCAAACATAAACAGAACTCCACTCAACGCAGTCCTTATTTGTTAAACCAGAACATAAATATGAAATTAACTTCGTGACTACTAGGATTGCTTGACATCGTATATTTTTTTTATAAGATAAAAAATCACTGAAAAGGTCAATTTATCTGCCGTTTTTTCAGTGTTTATACGTTAGTGCGACTGAATGGAATGAGATAGGAAGCTGAATTTTTGTGTGTGGCGAGCCGAGGACATGCCTAATAACCCTGCAAACTCTCAGTCAGATCGGCCGAGCCGTTCAGGAGGAAGGCTGCTGACACTTTCCAACCCCAGTGGAGTAACTGGCTCCGCTAATCGCTCAGCTAATAATATACTTCTACCACATAACACGGAGTGCACTACTCATTGCCTCAATGAACCTTAAAACAGCTTGCCCAAGGCAAGCAGGAAGCGCCGCAGGCCAAGATAGGTGTAACGCCATGCGTGGACTGTCGAAACTGGCGCAGCATCGCGAAGTCTGTTACGATCGCCGAAACGGGTCATTGCGCGGCTTTCAGGACTAGGTTAAGGGGGCAGTAGCGCCATCGTCATCTTTTTTTTGTCAAATTTTAACAGAGTTTCTCCTATTGCTAATTTTTTCTGTTAATCGAGGAGAAAATCACAAGTTACCATTAAAAAGAGGGTTCCTTAAGGATTATTTTTTTAAAAAATTAGTTGAGTTATGGTCATTTTTGTGGGGTGTGGGAAGGGCAGAAGACAACACAACATATTTGCCTAATAATTACAAAATATCACTGCGCGCAGAGCTCTTCAGTACCCGCTAAAAATTTTCCATCCAAATTTTAACCACTTGTTATACATACTTGGGCTGTAAAAATGACCCTCTAGCTTTGAGAAATAATATCGGGAAGTATTTCAAAACTCAAGTTTTTGAAAACGTTAAAAAACATGTTAAAATTTGACATTATAATGTTTTCTAAAAAAGCTTTAAAATGCTTCAATCCCGAAACCCAAGGGTCATTTTGAAGGATCTCACTAGTACTAACACCCGCTAAATTTTCAGGGCGATATCTCAAACCGTTTTCTCAAAATCCTGCGCGCAAGCTCCAAAAATCTTCATTTTAGAAAAACGGCCTAAAAGATTGAACGTGCCTAACCTAACCTGTATAAATAAATTTATAAAAACGACTCTGGAGCCTAAACGATAACGTATTTCGGCAAAATCTAGTCAGATTCTTAAAAAGGGTTGCCAACAGATGAAGTCTGGTTAAAAAACGAGAAATCGATTTTTTGAAAATTGATGGCGCTACTGCCCCCTTAAAAGAAGAGAAGAAACCTCACCATTCGGTTACTAGCCGACCGGGTTCCTTCCTGGCTAGGCTGCACTGACCGTGCCCGTGGCCAGTGCAGGCAGAGTCGCCACTTACCTGCCCCCCGTGCTTAAGGCTCGGGGGAATGGATCGGTACCACTACACTGGTGGAAGCGTGTAAGCGGTTATGTCCGTACACTGTACAAAAAAGGTCCTGTAAATGCCGTTAATTTATTACCAATGTTTGCTGTTATGCAATTCACGGCGTTTGCTGTGAACTAGTTCACGGCGTTCACTGTGATCTCGGTCAGTGTTCACTGTGATCTGGCCACAGTAAACGCCGTGAATTGGAGCCTGATTTGCAGTACTTCGGTGCTCAGCGGCGTCAAACTCACAGTGTTTACTGTGAACCAGATCACAGTAAACACCGCGAACAAGATCACAGTGAATCGCGTGAGCAGATCACAGTAAACGCTGTGAATTGACCTACAGTAAAAACTGGTATTAAATTAATGGCATTGACAGGACACTTTTTTTGGAGTGTAGACTGAAACCTCTACCAAAGACCGTTATGTGGGGGGGGGGGAAAGGGGGCTGTTTTCCACCCCCAGGAGAGGAAGAGGGTCCTCTTTATACTGCCACGGCCTGTCTGATTCCTTGGCCGCGGCGGCCCAGTCCGTCACTTTCTTGTAAAGCAGGTGTTGGCGTTCCTGCTTCTTGATTGAAAGGAGGACTGGGCTGTGATCTGATGTGAATTGATCACCTTGGATCACCTTGGAGGACTTGGAGCTCCTAGACCTCGACATCCTTGGTGTGGACTGGGAAGTCGAGGACGTCCGCTGGCCGCGCCGGTAGGTGGTGGCGTTGGTGCATTGAGCTTGTACCGCGCAGGGGCGTAATTAGGCGGGTCGAAAGGGGGGGGGGCGATGTATGAAAAGTTGCCTACTTTTAGGGAGCGTGTGTCTGGTTGCCTTGTATTTAGAGACAGAAGTGGTTTCCCATGTGAATTGGAGGGGGGGGGGGGCTTGATCAAAACTCGAAAAATGGTGTCGCATAACATGTGGTGCGTTTGATGAAAGGCGAGCGTAGCGAGCTTGAAGCTTTCGACGAGGTACTGCATCGTTTACATGACAACGCCGAATAGCACAAGCACTTCTGCCGCACATAACACAACAAATGGTTTCATTTTTTTTTAATAGAGCCGCATTGATACTGGCCTCATACACATCGCACTCAATTTCCAGTGTAAGATAATAAAGCAATGTTGGAGCATCACTCAAACCACAGAAAAGGCAAGAAACTGCAAAAATAGAAAAAAATATATAATGATAGCATAAAATCAGGTAAATTAAAGAGAAATAAAAGACCAAAATGAAATGTTACCATTGTTATATTGTTTAATGGTTAAAAATGAACTTGTGGGTGATGACATTAAATCTTGGTGAGTAAGGCTGTAAAGTTACAAAAATACTTTAGTTCATGCCCAAAAAAAATTAATGAGTATGCACCACTATCCCAGTATGATACTCACTTCAACCTATTCTCAAAGAAATCAATCCTTATTCTTAAAAGAAATATTGAGAAGAATTGATACGCACTAGACTTTTGGCTGCCATCCATCCCTGCAGATAAACAAAAGGCTGCAAGAACAAATTTAATTATTGTTCAGAAGAATTTCTTTTTGCCCTTCCCCCCCCCCATAAAAAAGGGTACAACATAAAAAGCATTACTTACAATTCCACCATCGAACAAAAAAAATAGGATTTCTGACCAGCTCATCCTGTTTCTGCAGCATCCGGAGGAGAGGGCAGACCAGACATCTGAGCATGGTTTTACAAGATGTTCTGTGGTTTTTAGTTGCATTAGTGAAATTTACTAATTCCGGAAGATGACACAGCGGGCCTGGCAATCTATTTAAGAGCGACAAAATAGCTTTATGAATTTTCCAGAGGCCTTTCCAAAACCCGATAATGTTGATGTGACGTCCCTGGAGTGCAACGTTTATGTGGGCTGACTGGCCACTATTAATGAGGCCACAGTCAATGTGATTCATTTTCACAACAGGAGAGGACGGGAAAAAGTAGCTGATGATCTGGCCTCGAATATGTCACTACAGTATAAGTCATATCAGTAGCTGAAAGTAAAGCTAGGTGATAGAGTTATGTTGACTGCTCTAGGCCACAAATATTTACATACTGCAAAAGAGAAACAGCAAAATGAAACCCTAAGTAACAGGGATGTTACGATGAAGTGGCACCAACAGGGGTCGAAAGGAATATTATATAAAAAGGTGCAAAGTGTTTGTAGGTTCAGGGCCCACAAAATGCGTCCTTCAGGATAATTAATTAATAATTTAGGGAGTGTGTCACTACGTAAAAGTATCAAATTCGGCTAAAAACAAGAGGTGTCGTGAGGTTATGTTTAGCTTCAGTGCCGGCTTTTCACAAATTCACAGTCCTGTATCACTCGCACATTCACATGATGATTTTTCTTCTTAGTGAAGGTTCCCACTTCTAAATCCGCGGTCAATATACCTTTCCAACGATACCTATCACGATTTTTAAAATTGATTACCAAAGCTACGTCGGCAGTGGGGAGTGGCGGCAACGCACTTCCGAAACGCATCGTACATTTCTCATACCGGCTCTCAGCCGCCGCTGAGAGACTTCCGGAATGGAAGGATTTTTTTTCTTCAACTTCCGCTCTGCGGGGAGAGCGGAGTACCCTATGACACCACTGATGTTTGCGCATGCGTAAATGAAGGCAGATATCATTTCAAGTCAGAACAACCATCACTGCTTCAGCAGAACCTTCCTTCTCTGGGTTTTAGGTGGAAAGGCGATCACACAATGTGCACCTCTAACCAAGACTACCACAACTGTAAGTATTTAAACTATCACAGCCTCGCAGGGACATGTTCAGGTCTAAGCAGTAAGCAATGTCTTGAGAGTTCACACAGCTTGTGATCAGCCATTAGGTTATCTGCATCCTTGCAATGGTCATTGAACTCATTAAACCTACTGCCATACAAACAAAAATACATTTGGTGATTCAAATCGGTGAGCATGTTGACGCTGGCTTGTTTCTACATGCCGCAGTGACTTGGCTTACAATGCTGGTAAATCTTAAGCAATCTACCTGGGCCTGCGACGCTCCCTGCTTGCCTTTGGCAAGCTGTTTCAAGGTATGTTGAGGCAATGAGTAATGCACCACGTGATGAAGGGTCAGAGTAGATTATGTTTTAAAATTCGGGTCGAGGTAGCCCCTTCGCGGGCAAAATTTTGGTCGGGGGTCAAAATTGACTTCATTTTTGTTATGGGCTCCTTTCAAAACTATAGAAAAATGTCTTAAAAAATGTACAGTCACTTCGTTTAGTTGCCTTCTTTCTGCTTCTTTTTAGTAGTGTTTTTTCGTTGGTCCGTCTGGATTAATCGAGAGAGAAAGCTGAATTTTTGCGTGTGGCGAGCCAAGAACATGCCTAACAACCCTGCTAAATCTCGTCCCGATTGGCCAAGTTGTTTGGGAGGAGTAGTGCTGACACACTCGGACACGCAGACAGACAGATAAAACTTTTCAACCAGCCAATGAAAAAAATCTCTTCTTATTTAAAAGTTTGAGCACTGTTGAGATGGTACTCACAACAGTAGTCTGCCTGCTGTGTTTTCGCAGTTTCGAATTCAATTCTGAAATAGTTTCTTAGCTTGATTCTATTTTACACTTACAATTGCCAGAGAGCTCTGCATCCGTATGGAAATATTCTTGACTTTCAATTATATCCCGGTCCCTTCATCATACACCAACTGCACGGGTAGTCCCCTCCTTGCACATCAGCGGGCTACTGAATCTGCCAGACAAGCAATAAGGTACGCTTTAATGAGCCACAACTCACCTTGAAACTTATGTGAAAATTCTGAGGCAATAAGTTGAATAATAAGTTTAACAATTAAAGGCAGAAACAATAACTTTCTTTTTCGCAAACCTAACCATAAACCAGGAATCAAAAGGTGATTCATCATCGAAACAGGAGGTGACTCATTCATCGTAACAAAGGCCGCTCAGATAGATCGTCCACTAAATCCGGAGCATAATGCCAACTATCAACTGACAGTGATAATGAAGTGTATTTAACATTTTTAGGGTTTGGAAGTTCGTAGACATATTTGCAAAGGATCTGTATGAGGATCCATGATGCTAATCCGGCATAATGGAATCCCTTGTTCCAAATCTTCAAAAGGGGGCCTTAATTGAAAGGCTATCGAAAGTTACATATGTAGCTTTGCAGAGATCTTATATTTTATTCAGTTTTGAACATCTATTTTTTAGGCATGTAACTTGGTTGTGAGAGTGTTCAGCAGCATTCACATCAAGTAGAAATTGACTGTAATTGGAACAATAAAAGTAATGCCGCACACCGGCGAAAAGAAGGTTAGGTTAGGTTTAACAGATACTCTTGACAGTCCGGTCAACCGATTACCGTCGGTCACACGTTTCCACAGATCAATGGGGCGTGGTTATGGTGCCCCAGTCTCCCTTGATTTCCTCCGAAACTGCCAAATAGGCTGGCTGCCAGACACCGGTTGGCTTGCACATGCCAGATTTAAATTGCAATGGCCGAAATCCCTGCCGCATCATTCATTATAGTGCGTGGTCTGGAGAGCAGGATGCGGGACCAGCAAAATACTAGACTGGCATCTTTATTTTAAGCTTACGTGTCATTGTCACTAGCATACTTTGGAATCTCTGTGGTTTCACCAATAATACGTCAGACCGACCTCAGGCACTGGAATGCTTGAAGGACTGTAGTAACATGACGACAAAGAAGCTGGAAATCGTAGAATCCTGTCTCTTGATGAGGGGTTGACACAGCAGACGGTCTCAGTCCATTCTCAAATCAGGCAAACTTGAGCCAGCGCTTCTAAATCCCACTAAGGTCGTCGGTCTTTTCGGCAATTTCCTCAGTTTACAACAGTTTACTGATTTTGCGATATCCCGAGCGCATACTGGCTTCCAAACAGTGGTATAACTCGAAAAAGCGAGACACAAATAAATATGGCCATGACGGGGCAAGCAAACAAACAACACTCTATTGAAATCAAAACATAGCTTACCTCGGCGGACGCGAGTGAATTTTGGAATAATTTGGTCAATTTCTAAAGTTTCTTTATTAAATAAACGTTTAGGTTAATTACTCGTGTCGGCTACTGCATCTGCTGCGCTGAGACACTACCTTCGCCGCACAGTGATGCAAACCCGAAAAAAGTCGTGCAAAATTATAGAGTGCCCCGATCACTACCAAATTTCGTTTACGTGGGTTTTGGGGGTCGCTGACCTCATTTCTGAAGAGATTGAACGTGAACAACCACCACAGGGGCGGAACTAGGGCAGTTAAGGGGGGTAACACGCTAACGCTGTGCTTGATCACAGGCAAATTTCGTGTGCGGGGGTTTTAGGGGTCGCTGACCTCATTTCTGAAGAGATTGAACGTGTACAACCACCACAGGGGCGGAACAAGAGCGTCTAAGGAGGGGGGAGTTTGTTTTTGTTCGAGAAATGGAGGTAGGCAAGTCATTTGTGGACAGTATATAATCTGCAAAGTATATCAACATATACTATGTCATGTTAAAATTTGAAAACTTAATAAAAAAGAAAATACATTCCATGTAGAGCTTTAGGAAAGCTGCAAACGACACGATGTTGCGACTTTGGAGTCGATTTTCACGAAAAGCGCAACGTTTCGCGGCCTCACACCATATACACCTTGAAGTAGGCCTCGGATACTACCATGTGGCTGTGACAGATTGGTTCGCAAGTGTTCGCAACTCGACTTATTTCACGTCAAAATCAACAAAAGTGATGAATTTAGCTAACATTTTATAGCGAATATTTGGTGACCGAGAGCTTTGACCTTGATTGTAACACATGTATCGGATTTCTTAGACCTTCAGCTTTCCAAAAACACCCAATATTATACAATTTGGTGCGCAGATGCGGCCAAAATGAGCAGTTTTCACACCGCATGTAGCTTCATTCGGTTTTCGCCTCAAATTGCTCCACTTTAGCGCCATAAAAAGATAGGATTACCAACTTTTGGGTTCAAAACAGTTTCGCCTCCATATAGTTCGACCTTTACTGCGCTCAAAAATGTCAGCCCCCTCACGGACGGACCAAATCGAAGAAAAGTGCTTTTTGCGCGACTTTTTCCGGTTTTGCATCACTGTGCGCCGGGCCTCTGCCATGACGTCTCTGCTGGTTCGCTCTCTGCCCGGCTCGGCGCGCCCCGCCGTCCGACTGCTACTCAGACGAGGGAAGGCCTCGCTCAGCCCCGAGCGTGACGTCAGCTCTTGCCACCAAATGCGCGCTCTTTGTTGACGCACCTCGCCGCACAGAGCGCTCAGTTTAATTACGCAAATTGTAAGTACTTCAAAATATCCGCGATTTTCATCAAAAGTTGACGTCTTAGTTCGCCAAAATAAATTAAACGTTAGATTTGGAGCAAAATTGTTGTCTAAAAAAAAATGAATCAATAAGCCCCATCACGGTCACCCCAAGTTTTAATTTTTAGATAAAAAGATCAACTATTCAAAAAATTAAAAAGGTCGTCACTGGCCTGCACCGCGTGGCTAAGTTCTGCACAATTTCGAGTTGCTCTGGGTCACACTCGCACTTGCACTCGCACCCACACTCGTCGATAGTTCCCACATTCGGCTGCGCCCCCGGCTGCAGGCATTAGGTAGCCGCCGCGCTCCCGGCCTGGGAAGCTACCACCGTACTCCCCGCGAGTTCTCCTTCCACCAGATGGCGCGACTCGCCTTGCTTTCCCGATCTCGCGTGAATTTCCGTTGCGATGGTTTCAAATGACTGTTGCCTTTCCCGAGAACCGTCTGCCAACCGTCGCCTCCGCGAACCTGACCCCTGACCGGCAGCGATGGGACCGCCGACCGCCGTCCCGTGGGACCGCTCGCTGTCACTGGACCCGATCGGCCGGACGCCGCTGCACCGGCAGAGCCAATGCCAATGCCAATGCCAATGCCAATGCCCTGAACCCACGCCAAATCCGCGACACGTGGCGGCGTGGCCGCTGCCTGCTCCACGTGGAGGGCACAAGTACGCGCAATGACCTCCCCATCAAGCAGAGTCTCAAAACACCCGTACGTTTACCGCATGGATTTGCTGAGCACAGAGAAATCAACCCCACTATGCAATCGCACTCCAATTCAAACCTAAAGCAATTAACCGTCTTAACTAAAAGCTTCCTTGAAAACTAGCAGAAAACCCAAAAGATAAAGAAACATTGTAAGAAACCCAATAAGCCGTTTGGCTGCGTACAAACTTAAACCAACTAATTGAAATCTAAACCGCTGTAATTGACGCTAATCAGAATTGGATCTGAGTTTTTCCATTTTCGGGCACTGAGCGATTTTGTGCTCGAAGCTACTGCACTCAAAGCAAGCTCCCCCATTGTTCCGCGCTCCCCAGGACCCTCCGTCCTGACCGCCCAAACTGCCTTGACCTGGGCCTTCCCAGTCGCCCTGGCCCCGGCCACCCCAAACTTGCACCTGGCCGTCGCTCAGCTCGTACAGGTGCTGTGGCATGCTGCTGTAGTCTTCCTGCTCAAAGCCCCCGTAATTGTTGTAGCCATAGTTCCCCTGATTTTGCCAATGGTCCGCACTGTGATAAAATATCACGGGAAATCCCGTTTAATTTTTTTGCCAGGTTTTGCTGTAGTTTGGAATACAGGATTTACCGTGCATTGTTACAAGGTTTTCCGTACCACGATCAGAATATTCCGTACTTGCTTCTAAAAGCACGGTAAATCCCGTACCTAGTACAGTAGATCCTGTGCAAAAGTACAGTAAATCTACTACAGTGAAAGCTGCATTAATCAGAACAGGATTTACTGTGTTTTTTTTCGCGCAGTGCGGTTCAAAATAACCTTCGTTATCCCCGAAATTTTCCCCGGAATCATCGCCGCTGTACCCGTCGTCTCAGCCACTGCCTCGGCCTGCGTACACTGCGTTCATATCTCATTTCCCGGTCAAAAGATGGTTCTCTAATTTTTTCATTGTTTTCTCCCCTAGAGTTGGGCTTTCCCAAATTCTCTAGCACGCCAAAATTTTACTCTCTTTGTCAGTAGCTTCTGCATTAGGTCTCATCTTTTTGTCGAACATTTTCTCAAATTTCTTAGTAAGCTTAGCCTCCACTTCAAATTTTGAGCCACCATGGCTGCCCCTCTTAACAATCTCCGTATTTTCGAAAGCATCTCCCAAGTGTTCAATTAATGCTTGTACTGTGAGACACCCAGAACCCAAAATTAACTCTGCATCTTCAGTTGGCAAAATTTCTTACAGGATGTTAACTTTTTCCTCCTCTCACTGAGAATGAAAGAGTGTTGATCAATACCCATTTTTGGGTGAGGAACACTTTATCACCCGAATTTGGGTGAGGAAGAATTCCTCACCCTAAATTTTAGTCATGATCATGACTCTTTCATTCTCAGTACTGGAATAGCAGTTGTATTAGCCGCCGACACCTGTGCTCTAAGGAGAAAATCTATAGTTGTTTCTGTGGGTTTCTCTCTAAAATTTAGCATTCTAGCCCTGATTGACGATCCTGTGTTCTTCACTGACAAATATTTTTCCATGGTAGTTTTATATTGCTCCCAAGTTGTTTCCTCTGGTAATGATTCGTGCTGCATGCAGGTGTGGTGGGAGAAATTGACCTCCGTACTCGATGACATCATCGCCCCGAATGCCATACTACTGCTAGATGATTAAACCAACCTGTTGGGTTGTTAGCATCAAATGGCCTTTCTGTTTGTTGCAACGATAGTGGCAAATTTTTGGCTATCAATTTTTGTCTGTTTGCAAGTTCTGCCTGTTCGGATATTTAATCCCCAAATATTTATTCCTGCAATAAAGTTTTGCAAAATTTGAACAAGATACTGCTTTATTTCTGGCTCTGAATATCCTTTACTTTTGTACTGATTAAGTGCAGATTTCAATTTAACAATGGAAAGTGTACCCTCTGTCAATGTTTAGTTTTTAAATTCGTTCTCTGTAGCTAGAAGTTTAAGGCTTGGCGGAGCGGCCTCTCTGGTTGCCTGTGCAATTGTATCATCCAGAAAATGAGATTAATTAGGTTTTTGTACCTCGGGCAAAAAGTGAATAGGAAATCCGTTAATTTGTTTAAAAAATATAACGGCGATTCATTGATAGTCTGCAGGATTCCACAGAAAAGTGTTCTCAATTACAAAAACTTGTCCTAAACCTTCAAAACCCAGAAGATGGTTGGCTTTTGGAAAAATTTCGTTGTTCATTGCATTCTGTCAGTGCACTAACCTGGTATTCCGATGTTGCTGAATGCACGTGCTGAGACATGTGGGCTGCGGCTCCACGTGGGGACTTTGGAGAGGAACAAAGCCGCGATAATCAAAATCACAAAATTCCACAATTTTCTTCACACTGCTCACTGGACCACCCCAGATCACTGAGCACTTAGAGAGACACTTCCGCAAAGTCTGAGTCACATAAGACTGGCGTCCACGTAATCGCGACCGCGTTCAAAATTTAGAGAAAAAAATTTGCGTCCGCGAAAAAAAAAAAAAAAACTGACTCGGTTCCCGGCGATGCACCAATGATTCGGTGGTGGTTTAAGTGGGTTCGGTAATCGAGGAACAGATTTGACCAAATGACGATATATTGACTCAAGGTATTTCTACAGTAGCGGCTGGCTCGACACACACACTCTTCTCCTCACCCAAGTTCCAGGCGACTGTCCGTCACCCAGGTCGGCGTCGCCTCGCTGCTCGGCTTCCGCGAGCCAGGCAATCGGCAGTAGGGTTTTCTATTAGGGTCAGCACTCTCGCTGCCAGAGCGCGAGGCCCCCTAGTTCGCTCCGCAACACTACGGAGTAAACATTTGTAAGCAAATACCTGGATTGCAGCCGTATGGGTTGAAACAGTACAACACTCATTCACAGCTGACACACTTAAAACTCTACAAAGAACGCTCTTTGTAATACAAAGAAAACGGCGGCTTCGCAGCCTGAGAAGGGAATCTTTTGTAACACAAACGATTTTGTTTGTAATACAAAGGAAAAATCCTTCGTAGCCTACGAAGAACTTCTTCGCAGCCGGCGAAGGATTTTTCCTTTGTATTACAAACAAAATCGTTTGTATTACAAACGATTTCCTTCGCAGGCTGCGAAGCCGCCGTATTCTTTGTATTACAAAGAGCAGTTCTTTGTAGGAATTTATCTGTGGACTTAAGCAATCTGTGGACCACCAGAGCTATGTTTTTATCCTCATTTCGAAAGTTTGTCGCTCAGGGGAGCTGTGGCATATCGGGTACGGAGTTCACATACACCAAAAATACGATTTCAAGAAATCCCGGTTGTCAAGAAGTGAATTTCATTCATGTCCTGGTTTAACAAATAATGATGAGGCTAGGACTGCGTTGAGTGGACCAGGCGAGGATACGGAAAGACCCCCCCAGGGTGGAAGTCACTACTTTGCAAAAAACTTTGAGCAAGTTAAGCGACCCCCAAAAATGATTTTAAAAAATTGAAAAATACGTAAACTACGTCTTTTAGGGCCGATTTTGAGATTCCGTGCAGCGCTCCTCGATATCGAAATGTTTTTTTTCCGGTGGGCCACTCTGGGGCGGGGGGCAAAAACTGAAAAAGCACGTAAAATTCGTTGTTTGGGACAGGGCTGTTAAAGTTACTTTTAAAATGTAACGCGTTACAGTTACCTCGTTACCTTATGCAAGGTAACGGTAACGCGTTACCGTTACAGCTTCTACAGAAATGTAACGCGTTACTTTACAGTAACGCCGTTACTTCGTTACTCGTTACATCAATTTTTTTTTGAAGTCCCAAAAACAGCTAATTTACAGTCGATTTCAGTAAAACGTATCGTTTAAACAAAACTACAATAAATATTCGTTTATTTTCAAACACAAGAAACAAAGGTGAAGGTACATTCAGTAATTTTTCTGCTAATCTAACAATTATTTACAGTTATTAACTGATAAAATTAAACTTTAATGTTACTGATAAATGACAGATAAATTTCTAATAAACATTAGAATCAGAACAATAAACTTAGCGCCAAAATGATTTGTTGACCCTTAGAAGAACTTCTTATTCTAAGTTTTGGTCCCCCATTCCCGTCAAAATATGTAAACTGATGTAACGAGTAAAAGGTAACGTCGTTACAAGTCGTTACTGACCCGAGTAACGGTAACGCGTTACCGTTACAGTCCCTTGGAAAATGTAACGCGTTAACTTTACCGTTACGTAACGAAGTAACGGCGTTACTTCGTTAATGTAACTTTAACAGCCCTAGTTTGGGACCAACTTCGAGATTCCGTGCGGCGCTGCTCGATATCGAAACCTTTTTTTCCGGTGGGCCACCTTACTGTCGGGGCACCCTGCATTTGCCTCGCATTACCAAACTCCGCAATACTATTAGGCTAACGCCTCCAACTTCAAATAAATTCAGAGAACAGGTCTTCCAAGAATAGTTTGTTCACAGACGGCCAAGACGTGCCGGTAATGCCAGTGAACTACAGTGTACAAGGTAAATATAGGTCTAAAGCAAGCGCGCGCCAGCGTCAACCATCCGAACAGCACCCGACTATTTCCCCGAAGTACACGAAACGCTCACCGTGACGTCATAATTGATGTCATGTATAGAGCTAGTCAAAATTTCCACCCACCCACCCACCCCCCTAAAAAAAGGGGGGGGGGATAATTTTGACGTCATTTTGACTTCCTATGACTGTTTCGTGAGTGCTTCGAGTTCTTTTGGTTGTCTTGCCTACAGGTTGTAATCGTTCTAATACTGTTTCGCCGCCCCCTGAGCACCCTAGGCAACACCTTGAAGTCGACAAAAAAAACCTAATAGGATGAAGCGGCACCATGGTCGCTGGTCTGTCTAAAATTACCAAGTTTATACGACGTTGTACAATCAATTGTTTTCCTGGCTCGCCGTTTTAGCTTGGCCGGGTACCTCGTCGAAGAGCAAACACCACGCACCTGAACTCATGCACTTCCTGACAGTATAAAAGGGCGGAGCCGCCAACGGCGATACCATCTGTTCATCGGCATCATGGCGAATATTGTGTCTTCCGTCGTTTTGGCTCTCTGCGCCCTGCAGGTAAAAAGTAAACCTCTTCCTCTCGGGTTTTTAAAAGGGTTTCTTAACAGCATTCCTTGGTTTGCTCAGATTGCCACGGGCTCACCGTTGTTCTTGAGCTACGACAACAATGGAGGCGCAAACCTCGCCGTCCAAGGCCCTCCTAGTTACCTCGCCGTCGAAGGTCCTCTTGGCCGCCATGCCGCCGACTTTGGGGGGAGCCTGTCCCTGGCCCACGCTGCGGCCGCGGCCGCGGGTGCCGGGCTTGACCTGAACGCGTTCGAGCGCATCTTCCGGACCGCCACCAAGGGACTCCTTTCCAAGCACGAAAACGTGCACACCATCGGCTTGAACCAGTACCCCAAAGACAGCGTCGTCGTGGTGAGCGCCAAGGATGTTGCCCATGAGCCTTCGGTCCCCGAAGACAGCGTCGTCGTGGTGAGCGCCAAGGATGTTGCCCATGAGCCTTCGGTCCCCAAAGACAGCGTCGTCGTGGTGAGCGCCAAGGAGGTTGCCCATGAGCCTTCGGTCCCCAAAGACAGCGTCGTCGTGGTGAGCGCCAAGGAGGAGGCCCCTGAGGCCGAGGAAGTGCGCCAGATCCACTGGTACAGGACGTAGCGGCAGTAGGCGGTTGCTCCTCAAATCCGACCAAGCCCCGAAAAAAGTATTTTCTATTGAAATCCGGGTTCACTCAAGCAAGTGGAAATGTGCGCCTTGCGGCACAAGACAAATTAAAATTGAAAGTGAAAATGAACTTGATTTGGTGATACAGTGCAGCAAATAAAATACACAAAGGAAACAATTTGTTTACATTGACCTTTCTTCAAGCCGATGATGCCTTCACACTTTAGACATACCTAAAACTACAAGAAACATGAAGGTGTCAGCTCGCTTTTACTCCCGAGTCCAGGAACCAAGTGTCTATCCTAACACTAATATGGGGCGCGCGGCCGGGGCGGGATCTTGAAGTGAGGCATGGCTGGCTCGCAGTCTGCGCGGAACAATGACACTTGCTTCCCGCGCGCAGCACGAGCGGCACCGGCCCCGCGCGCAGGCGCTATCCAACATCGACAATTCCCCCCCCCCCTCCCCGCGCACAGCTCACGCGGAACACCCACTCCCCCCTTCAGTGAAACCAGTGTGGCGGGGCTCGGGCGGTGCGGCACGGCGCGCTCAAAGACGCAAAGACACAGGACACACCTGCTTGTGGTTTTACCATTTTATACACAATCAGTAAAATAAGAGCATACTACTGCCACAACTACTACACGAGACTGTACCAGACGAGTATCATCTGCTTCCATGAACGTTCCTTGAATGGAGATGTTTAAAAAAGCCGAAGAAGCAAGTTTTCACACACAGTTTCGCAGTTTCACTTTTACTTGTTAGAGATCAAATTAAGATCAAAATATTACCAGTGCTCTTAATCTTCCTTTATAATCCTTAAGCACAACTCCTAAATCAAAACTAGACTCCAAACTTCACTTCAATAAAAGCTACACAATTTTAACAAAAAAATATTCAGCAAATAAAATCATCAAAGGACAAAGAGAAATCACAACAATACAATGATACATGCAAAACTCCATTAGTCTCAAAATCTCGAGAAACTAGTTACACAATTTAGAGAGAATCAAATAAACACACAATCACATAATAAATGGAAGTAGGGTTGGTCTACTGTGGAATAAGAGTGAAAGGGCAAGTTATACCAGCACAGTTTGTAAGGTCGAAAAACGCATTTTAGGATGGTCACTGAAAAAGGGTTTTTTGGCTAAGTCCAAAATCCGAAATTTTAGTGAAAATCATGTTCCACTATAATTCGATACGTTGTTCCTGGGGTCGAAAAACGCATTTTTAGATAGTCCCCAGAAAAAGTTTTTTTTTCTGGCCAGAAAAATTTTTCTGGCCAAGATTAGTTCCATCAAAAATAACAATTACACAGGGCAACAAACCCAACAACAAGCTTTAGAGAAAATCATAACACGACTACTCAGCTCATAACAAGACTTCACTGCATGAAAATTGCAGGCACGACTCAATATTCAAAAGACAAATAAAAGTCCAGACACAATAGAAAACTGCAATGCAAAAACGGCACAAAACTTCCAGACAACAATCACCAAAACAAACAGCGACAGAGCAACGGTTTTTTTGGTATACGAGGATTGCCGATTGGACGAAAACTAACAAAGTTATGTGGAAAAGAATAGTATATAAATCAGGAAGCCCTGGGACCCAGGACCGCTGGGTTGAAAGGTATGAACATTGCCAACTACTTTCGCAATTCTGTAACATTTTGAGTTTTTGTCCAATCAGCAAACTACATTTACCAAAAAATACAATTTTTTAAAGCTCTTTCAATTAGTGTAATCATAAGGGATTTACTGGCAATGCATGCCGTTTAATGTTGAGGTTTTCGACCCAAAATAATGTTTAATGTCTTGCCCAGGCGTCAATTTTTGTTCAACCACAAAGCTTTATATAACAAAAAATTGCTTTTTCGAAGCCCTTTCAAACTATAAAAGACATTTGTATAATGCATCTTCCCTACAGGTGATTCCAAAGGTTTTGACTCTTTGCTCTCCTTGGAGACCTTTGCAATGTTTTTTATGAATCTGTAATGAGAAGAGACCAGCTAATAAGCTATTCTGTAGCCAACCAGCGTGCATAGGCAAGCCTGCAATAGACTTGTGGGGTGTGTTACCTCTACACCACAGCCGAAATGGGTACAAACGCTTTGGATCTAAGTAAACATGCTGTTAGCAACCCTCGTGCCACGGTTTCAATCATGTTCACCACATAACATCCGTTGGAACCACTCAAAAGCCATTCCTTTTAGTTTAGGAACACTTCCCGGACCTGGAAAAAGCGTCAGATCGCAAAAAATGTATTGATTTGAATTATGGGGATGAGTCAAAACTTGTTACCGTGATTACTTAGAACGGCCTGAATGCAGATCGGATATTCTCCAGCGGGGCGGATGCAGATCGGATACTCTACAGAGGGGCAAGTTGAGATCAGATATTCTACAGAGGGGTGCTTGCAGATCGGATAGTCATCAACTGTGGCTTGCAGATCCGATATTGTTGCTCGGGGGCGACGCCTGCATTTCCCTCGCATTACCAAACTCCGCAATACTATTTGGCTAACGCCTCTAACTTCAAATAAATTCAGAGAACAGGTCTTCCAGTAATTGTTCGTTCACAGACGGCCAAGACGTGCCGGTAATGCCAGTGAACTACAGTGTACAAGGTAAATATAGGTCTAAAGCAAGCGCGCGCCAGCGTCAACCATCCGAACAGCACCCGACACTTTCCCCGAAGTACACGAAACGCTCACCGAGACGTCATTAGTGATGTCATGTATAGAGCTTGTCAAAATTTCCACCCACCCACCCCCCCTAAAAAGAGGGGGGGGGATAATTTTGACGTCATTTTGACTTCCTTTGACTGTTTCGTGAGTGCTTCGAGTTCTTTGGGTTGCCTTGACTACAGGTTGTAATCGTTCTTTGTTTCGCCGCCCTCTGAGCACCCTTGGCAACACCTTGAAGTCGACACAAAAAACCTAATAGGATGAAGCGGCACCAACACTGTAAGAAAATTATGTACGGTTTTCGCCGTTAATTTATTGGCTGAGCGATTAGCGAAGCCAGTTACTCCAGTGGGGTTGAAAAGTTTTGTCTGTCTGTCTGTCTATTTGTCTGTTTGTTTGTCTGTGTGTCCGCACTACTCCTCCCAAACGGCTCGGCCGATCGAGACGAGATTTTGCAGGGTTGTTGGGTATATCCTTGGCTCGCCACACGCCGAAATTCAGCTCTCTATCTCAAATAATTAAGTCGTACCAACGAAAAAACACTAAAAAAACGGCAGAAAAAGTGCAACTTTTCAGTGACTTTATATTTTAGAGACATTTTTACATGGTTTCTTATGTTTTTGAAGTTTCTGATGACGAAAATGAAATCAATTTCGACCCCTGACCAAGCTTTTAACTGCGAATTGGCTCCCTCGGCCCGAATTTACTAACATAATCAACTTCGACCCTTCATTTTGAAAAAAGGGGGTCGACCGACTAAAAATTTTTATTGCAGATTTCGATAGGTCTCGGCAAGACCTTTTCAAAGAGGGGTCGGAAGGGGGGTCTAGGAGCCCGACTTCATTCGTTAGCCGAATCAGGATCTTGAAAAACGGGATCGACCGACTAAAAAATTTTATTGCAGATTTCGATAGGTCTCGGCAAGACCTTTTCAAAGAGGGGTCGGAAGGGGGGTCTTGGAGCCCGACTTGATTAGTTAGCCGAATCAGGATCTTGAAAACAGGGGATCGACCGACTAAAATTTTTTATTGCAGATTTCGATAGGCCTCGGCAAGACCTTTTCAAAGAGGGGTCGGAAGGGGGGTCTAGGAGCCCGACTTCATCAATTTGCCGAATCAGGATCTTGAAAAAAGGGGATTGACCGACTAAAAAATTTTATTACAGATTTCACGTGGTGCATTACTCAATGGCTCAAAAATCCTTGAGACAGCTTGCCGAAGGCAAGCAGGGAAGCGCCGCAGGCCAAGGTAGGTGTAACGCCAGGCGTGGATTGTCGTAACTGGCGCAGCATCGCGAAGCCTGTTACGACAAGACACGGTCTGGCGTAAACCTACCTTGTAAACAGGATTTGCCGTAACTTGGAAGTACGGTGTTTAACGTACCGAGAAGTACAGCGTTCACCGTACTTCTAATTACGGTGTTTACCGTACCTGGAAGTACGGCGATCACCTTGCTTTGTACAATGCACTTGTCAAGAGGAACCCATTTCTTGACATCAAAGTCACTTTAGACGATTTTGAAAATTAACTCAAATTCTTTGGAATTATGTTCAAGGCGAGATCTATTCTACAGTGTACAAACTACGGGAATCGCCGTACTTCCAGGTACGGTAAACACCGTAATTTTATCGGTACGGTAAACACCGTACTTTTCTAGGTGAGGTAAAAGCTGTACTTCTATAGGTACGGCTAACACCGTTCTTCTAAGAACGGCAAATCCTGTTAATAAATAAACGGTGAATACCGTATATTTTTCTTACAGTGTAGTCTGTCTAAAATTACGATGTTAATACAATGTTGTGCATTAGATTGTTTTCCTGGGTCGCCGTCTTAGCTTGGCCGGGTACCTTTTCGAAGAGCAAACCTCATATCTTTTAACAAATTCATTTAACAATAATCTAGACAGAGCTGTATCAGTAGCCGAAACCCTTTCCTTGTATAACAAACAGATACCGTGATGTAGAAGTTTAAAATGATTGAAATACATTTGGTTCATAACTTTGCCTAAAATTGGCAGGCTATAGTAGAAAAAGAATGATTGAAGTTCTGAAGCTTTCCAAAAAGCCAACTTTTCAATTGACTGAGGGATCCTTTGGATAAAGTGGGGGGGCTTCAATGAAGAAAGATAATCACTCACAACTTTGATGTTCTTACGGAGAGAAAATTGTTGACTCTTATGTTTGTCATCAAACCACAAATGGAGCAGTGATTTAACACAACCAAGTGCCAAGCAGTGCATGGGATCACACGATGTTGATCTTATCATAGATAAGAGCAAAATGTTTTGCAGCAACGTAGGACCTTTAACTCCAAGTCTTCTTTTTTTCCTGGGGTTATTTCTGAGATAATCTAAATGCTCCTCCCTGCCTTCATCAGTGCGAGGTGTCAGTACTTCTTCATAGGGATAAACAAACACTTTTCCTGTCCGATCAGATTTTTCACCTCGACGAAGGCACCTTGGGCAACCGTATAGACCATTAAATCCTATATGATTGAAGAATAGTGATTTTGCGGGGGTATCACATGTTCCACTAAGTAAACCCACCTTTAACGTTACAGGATTGGGCAGTGACGGAATTAAAAACTCTACACCTTTTTTCAGCAACTTAAATTCTTCATAGATTGGTTGCAAAAACAAATTGGGATCAAAATTTTTCCCTCCAAACCACAAGCCAGCAAGAATCATATTTTCCCTTTTAAAGCGCAAATGAGGTGGAAGCTCATTAATGACCAGATAAAATGGCCAAATCTCAAATGTAGAAGACCGGAACAGAGCAAAACCATCAGCGTTCCACATTAAACTTAACCAATTGCATGCACTAAACCAATGCCTGAAAGCTTCCTTGTACACATTTCCATCATAAATATCTTCATATGCATCATTAACTTTCTTTACTCTCTGAGAAGGATATGACAGAAGATCATAAAAACCAGGCACTGCTAACATTTTTTTCAGACGTTCAATTACTGAAACGTGAATAAAATATTTCACTCCCTTGCCTGGACCACATCTATGACAAACATCAGTTTTAGAATTTAACATTTCAGTGCAGTTTTCACAGTAAAATATTCTAGTGACAGGACTTTGAAATTCTGAGAAGAATGAGAAAAATAAGTGCACAGATTTAGCCAACTTGCTACCTTTTGGGAACACGAGCATAAGGAGAGACAGAAGGTCTTCGAGTGCATGCTTGGACAATCCATGAGACATTACAAATGTCATAAGGGCAACCATGACTGTTGCCACAGTATCGTCTGCACCATCATAAATGAGATCATCAGCGGCAGCTCCTTCTTCAAAATCTGTGCAGTCAAAAAATGATTCAAATTCCTCCGGTGGATCAGGGAGATCACATGAAGCTTCTTCAGGGACACTTTCACAGTCATTGAAATCATCTTCATCTTCATCCTGCATCGGAGTGAAATCTGTGGATGTTGGCAAAGCTTGGTCTGATTGAGATAGTGGCACTACAACAGACAAGAGAAATACCCTGTCAAACACTATCAACTTTGCATGTGCTGCGTTAGAGTACTGCCAAAATCTAAAATAAAATTTCACATTGAGAAAATTAATTTGTTGAAAATTCCAAATGGAAATTACTTTTAAATTGAACATGCATACAATAGAAACAATAAGGGGGAAGCCAAAGTTGAATATTAAAATTTAGCAGTTTTCTAAAATTAAAAAAAGTCTTAAATTGGATTTGTGGCCTAAAAAATGGCAATTAAGTTTACACAAAACCATTCTTATTTGTTTACTGCCCTTGAACGAATTACAAAAAAATAACTGAACTTGTGGTGGTGAAGCGATCTAAGCTTTGTTGGATGATTACTGAAAGAGGTAATTCCATGAATGAAGGGATCCACTTGTTTTGGTGACAAAGTTGGAAAGGTCTCGAGAGCTGTTATACAGAAAACAAAACTAATGTAAACAATGCCAATGTAACAAGCTAATCTTGTTTAAAGCACTGCTTACCTGCTGGTTCACTTGGCACCGTTAAAGTTGGTGGTGGTGATAAAAAAATGTTTGGAGCAGGTGGAAAATAATCCAGCGAAGGAGTACCTTCGATTCCTAGAAAAGTCCAAACAAGTTGTTTGAAACAACTTAATTATTCAGAAAAGTGGCAGGCTAATTCCATGAACTTTTCGGGTCACATTGTCTCTCTTGCACATATGGGGCGTTTCGTGAGGGTGCGAGAAAGTCAGATGGACGAATAAAACGTTCGGAATCAGCCCAAAGTGGTGTTAAAACGCGTCTTTCCCAACTAACCTGACTGGCCTGGGGTGTTTACGAAGACAGGTGGTTGATCAACATCATTACGTAAACTGGCACTGTAAACCAGGATGATACATAATATTATCATTACATTTGTTTGCGTTACTAGTAAGTTCAGGTTAGGTCATTAGTGTTTGGCTTCCATCGCAGCAGAAAAATCTTCGTCGTCGACGTAGTCGCATGGCTTGTCTGTTTTGACTCTTTTCCTTCTCCGCTGAGACATGGGGAATGAGACCTTTTCCTGTTCCAACCTTAACACTAGCGAACACCATTTACCGTGTTTCCATCGCACGATGAATGCTCTCTCAAACAAAGTCAACACTTGTTAGTTGGCACTTTGTAATCTAACGTGTCCACGAAGCCCCGTTCAGTTGCTGGAGGATTTCGGCGCGAATTTTCTGCAATACAACTCATTTCATTGGCCCGCACCGACTTTCTTTTCTAGCTGGACTAGCCCCAACAATGCATTCAGGACTGTTGCCGCTGGATTGTGAGAAGGCGCTGCGGGGCGGCCAAAACTACCAACCTCACACAATAAATTAAACAGTCCGAAAGCGATTATATTGTTCTTGCGCTTAGTCAACCGATTTAAAATCCAATCCAAATGGTTTTCCTTTCTTTTATTGCACGATCGTTGACAAAAGTTAGCCTTCTTATTCTTGAGAAAAAATTTAAAAATTATTGCTTGTGTGTGGTACTAGGAATCTTCCCTCATCCGGCATTCGTCAAATTGGCTTCTCTAGCGGTAGAGAAACACCAACAAGAAGGTGACAGGTCAAAATGGCATACGTTCTAGTGCTTTTTCTCGAAGAACCTGTGAGTTCAAGTGTAGTTCACCAAACGTCTGTACCGTGGAACGGGATAATTTCGGGCACCCGGGGTAATTTCGGGCATCTCTGCCCGAAAGCATTGCGATGATGCTGCCGTCTAGCGGTGACCTCGGAGGCTTGTCCCGTTGCGCGCATCGCATTCGCCACACTTAAAACCGTCGGATCATTCCTCTGGAGACCAAAACAGATCCAATCTTTTCGAGATACAGTGATTTTCGTATTATACACTTTTTACCTAAATTCAGTGTATGCGTGAAAACTTCAACTGGCAAGCCAAACCTGTTCACAAACGGTGCATAAGGTATTTTTTTTTCGATTTAGACATGTTTTGAGCATGCTGTGTCAAATTTTCAATCACCTGCGGGAAATAGTATGGTAAATAGGGGCTCAAAACTAAAAAATTGTTACTTTTAGGGGTAATTTCGGGCACTGAAATGGCATGCAAGGGCAAGCAGGGTTGTTCTGAAAACTTTGAATTTCGCAGGGCTAGAGTGGTGTAAGCTTCTTCCAGCTCTTCAGAGCTCTTCTGAAAGATGAAGATAATCCATTAACAAAGATAATACTCAACTGCCGCAGCAGTCGCTTTGTGGAACTTTGACTATCATAAAAATGGGCCAAGGCTACATCTGTACTTCTTATGTGTAGTATGTACACATCCTATCTTAGTGTCAATGATTGGTTCGTGACTAAAATTTTATCATGTTTACCGGGACTTTGACTTTGAGAACGGCCGCATGGCTTGCCGGGTTGCTACGGAATGCAGAGTTTTCCAGAAGCCCCTGTATCTTCCCAATTGTGCATAAGACTTGCCTCCCATGTACGTCAGTTTCAAGAGGAAGATCCACGACTCATCTTCGCGTAATATAGTGTGGCCCGAGTTGTATCATTATCAAAAACAAAAAAGGATAAAGGTTCAAGGTCAGACGTTCAACAAGAAGCGTCCTAAATAGATCCACCCCACTCTCCCAAACATCAAACTATTTGTTCCAATTATGACTTCAAATTATGTATAAATGACAACCCCTACTATCCCTCCACATCTGCATCCTTGAGAATTTCACATTTTATCACATAAGCTCAAAAGAAAGAGACAATTATGGATTTTGAGACCAACATCAGAACGACAAGTGGTTTTTTTCCTGGGGTGCCCGAAATTACCCCAAAACACGGGGTAATTTCGGGCACTGCTTTGGGCCCTCCACTGTAAAAGCGGTGAGGCGTAGATATCTGGAATTGGCGTCAAATTGAAGCTAAAGGTGGGTAGATGATAACATTTAACCCTGAAGTCCATGGCAACACCACGACCTTCACAATTTTAAAAATACCTCTTAAAAGTGCCCGAAATTATCCCGTTTCACGGTAGTTGGCGGAATCGACATTGGAGGCAGGCGTCAAGTGAAATGGCATCGCAAACTCTTGTGGGCAAAAGTGGTGTGCACAGTTGAGTGAAGCAGCAGACTAACTCCGAGGATTGTTTTTGTCGCTGTCTCTCTCGCACTCATGGGGTGCCCCGTATCCCGTAGGTGCGAGAGAGACCGAATGACAGAAACGCCTGGAACCAGACTGCTGCACCTGGCCGCACTTTTTAGCTTTCCTGGCTGCAGACTGATTCCAAGAGTCGTTTCTGTCGCTCTGTCTCTTGGGTGCCCCCTTTCCGTGCGAGTGAGACAGAGCGAGGAAAAGGACTTTTGGAATCAGCCAGCCGCTGTCTGATCCCGCGGGATCGTTTCACCGCTGTCTTTCTCGCACCTAAACGGGGCACCCCTATGAGTGCGAAAGAGACAGCGACGAGACGATCCTTCGGAATCAAGCGGCTGGCTGTATGCTGATTCCAAGTCGCTGACTCTCTCGCACCCGCACTCGATGAGTGCGGGAGAGACAGAGCGACGAAAGCAGTTCTTCTCATCTTAAAATTTTATTTCCACTTTTGGCTGTAGTTAAATTTAAATTTCTTAGTTTTCTTAATCACTTTCATCACTCTGATTTTAATTTAGGTACCAAAAAGGCCCAGGACAAAATCGTAGCTGACGGCTGACGGCGACATCTGGGATGAGACTCGCGGCCCGGATGCCCCCGCCGTCAAGAGGCGTCGCGAGTTGGTGGACATTTTGTGCTCATTCCTGGCAGAAGTTTTATTTCAGAACAGGTACATTTACTGCTTTAATAAGTTATGTGATAGGTTCAGAGACTCGGATCAATATCCACATTTCTTTTTGTTCCAGTTACTCCATGGTGAGAACTCCAATGACAATCTGTCTGCGTGAAAAGCTAGTTTCCATAAGATTTAAGAGCTGAAAAATCTGAAGAGATAGGTAGGTAGGTAAATCTATCTGCAGTGAGACTCTTCTCAAAGCAATGTAATGAATAGAAATTTTTTAATTTTTATATTTTTTTATTTTTAGGCTTGTACTACTGTTAAATTATTGGGAATGGAAAAGCTTCAATGTAAAACATAAAACTTTAAATGCATGAGTTCATAATTAACTGTGCACAATTCAAGTTGAAGAAAGGGCTCAGGCTGAGAGAACAATCCACCCTTCATGCATATACTTATCACCACATTGTGGCTAATGTGAGCACATTTCTCGTCAAGAGTTCAAAACAGATACAATAACTACCCAATTGTATCATAATTTTAAACAAACTTGTGTTCAAATCTACATTTTCTTTGCTCTAATTAATGTTAAGGCCCATTCAAAGAAAATTACTGAACAAATGCCATTCTACTCAATAAAATGTGCTATCATCATGAATCCTATATATATATGAATTTCAATTATTGCTATTTTATTATTTAAAGTAATAATTTGAGCAGACTGTTTTTCCTTTTTTATTGTCAATTTATATGCTCAAGCTAACAATTAAATGTGCCATCAATATGCTATTATAGTTCCAGAAATGTCTAGAAGGCAAGAAGTGACACTCTCCCTTCTTTAAATACTAAATTTGTTAACCCTTAAGAGGATCAAACAGATTCAAAGTTTTATATTTGTTTACATGTGAGAAGTTCATAGTTTAATTTAAATATATTGTGTAAGTTAAAGGTCTAAAATTTAAGAAGACGTTACTATTTTTTCTCAGTTTAATTACACAACTCTGATTACAAATGTACTTTTGTGAATAGAAAGAGTCGGGACCAAAAAGTCAACCAAAGAAATAAAACAGTCAGGACTCGAACTATATAATTTTGTAAAGTCTTTCATAAACCATGTCCTCTACTCCAAAACTAATAAAATACTACATGCAACAAAGCAAGCAAAAGAACGCGGAAGTTTAAGAAGGTCACTGAAGCTGGTGATGTGGACGCTCTCTTCTCACGGGTCTTCTGTCTTTGCAGGCTGGGACGCAATGTTGACTCCAAACAGGCTTGCGTTGGCTGTGGTGCAGCTCTTGTTATGTGCCGGCAAAGAAGAAACCACAGTTACAAATACAAAATGACAAAACTGGATAAGGAATGGTTTTAAAAGGCCACAATAAAGCATGGGCCTAAGGGAGACTTAGCATTGCAGCCGTGAAGGGTCCAGTTATAAGAAATCAATCCAATAATATCGCAACCCACTTTACACTCAAAGTCATTAATGACACGTCTCAAGATTTTTCTTAACTATGGCTAACAATTGAAAGAGGCAAGTTTGAGGGACTTTGGAGAGGGGCAAACAAATAAACTATTACATTTTTGGAAGAGTTCAATGGTTTTGTTGAATTTCCAGCCAGACTTACCATCAAAATTGCTCAGGAAAGTGGAGAAGATCTGGAATGTAAACGTTGCCTTGTAGATTCCATTTAGTGTCGGTCTGGAGTTCACTGGTTACAGCGGGACTTCTTCAAGGGTCTCCCAACAGGTCTTCTCCACAGCACATCAAAATTCACCTGTTGACATATCAAAGAATTAACATCACACAAATCTACTGTTGTGCAGTAGCCATAGCAGACGGCATAGATTGGTGGAAAGTTCAGCGCAAACACACAGCAACACAGTAAGCCAAAAAAAAAGAAAAAATACATCGGGAGAGAGAAATGTACGCAAATTCGAAGGAAAGAACGGAAAAAAGTCGCAGGCTCATGCACGTAGTTGAAACATAACCAACAGAGTGTCGGATTGTCGGGCTTTGCATGTGTAGCAAATGGTAAGTAAGATAAGCGATCAGCAGTGGAGAAAATGCTTGGATTTCAGAAAAGGCTGCGAACTGACAGGCAAGCGAAAAAATTGTATTCGTCACGTTTCGGTGGCGAAATTCAGACGACGAACTCACCCCGTGCCCTCGTCAGCCTAGTCCTCGCAGCCACTAAGCAGAAGACGCGAGACGCGGCGCACTTATAATTTCAGCAACGCAATCTGAATGTGAATGTAAATCTGACTTACACTGTCGAATTATTGGCACTCGAAAGCAGCCGAAAAATGACAAGTGAAAGTGAAATTCGTACACACAAAAACAAATATGGAAGTGGAGGCTGTGCATCTGATGATGAGTTGTTCAGAAAACACTGCAATCAAGTGTCTATTTTCCCTCAGATTTGTAGTGACTATGTATTATAGCGATGAGACTATGACCCAATCTTCCCTTCGTCGTGCTGCCTTTATTATGGATTTCAGCTGACCCGTTCTTTTCTGCAAAGCATCCATGCAAGCCTTGTTATGGTGGGAGTGGGGAAGGAGTAGGCTCTTGACAAGGAAGCAGTTTGTTCTGCCTCGCTGGGAACTACCACCACCACTAGAATGCCTCAACCTCACAAGGAAGAATCAAAACATCAAGGTGAGCGTGATTCTTTTCTTTCATGAAACCGATTACACCATGTCAGCAACTTGAGATGCAGTACTAGCACTGAGGCTCCTAGTCTCCTCCTACTGAAACATAACCAAATCATAAGAAAGCACTCTGGAGGGCACCATCAAGAGAGACCCCTCTTCATTTGTAGTGTGAGTGAGTAAAGAATTCAGTCAGGATATAGGTTGCATTCACGTCACAATCCTTGTCAATAACTTGCCGAATCCAGTCCTGATCAATATAATGTCACGCCCATAACAATATGACCTTTGTCACGTTGAAAGTAACGTGAATAATCAGCCCAGATTGTCACGATTAATTTCATCCTGATTGTCACGCTCAAATGAGCATTACATTTGTCACGTCCAAAGTAACGTGACAGCTTGGCTGCTGGCTGGTGTCACGTTGAAAATAATGTGAATGATCATCCCAAACTGTCACGCTTAGTTCAATGTGGATTGTCACGTTCAAAAATACGTAGCCATATTCACATCCAAAGGAACGTGACGTCATGCTCCTGGATTCTCAGTGTTCATAGAAAAATATACACCATTCTAACATTTTATCCGTCTGATATGTTACCGCAGTTAGTACAAGTTTGGTTTGAGACCAAATTGAGATCTAGCTTCCTATCTGATGGCTTTGATTCCTTGCCTGGGTACTTCTGATATGATTTCAGACAAAACTGATTTTGAATTAACATCAAAATCTTGTGTTTTAAGTTATAACAATGTACCACCAATTTTCAAACTTTTTCCTACTAAGAATTAAGAAATCTGACCTAATTCCTGCAGGAGAAGCTTTGGTTTAATATAGTCTCAGTGTACACTAAAGATTTTTCACCCGAATGAAGACAAAATAGTTCAGTACATGTCAGACGAAACTTTGAGAAGTTTCCGAGGCTGAGGCATATCTTGAAATCTTAATAACTTTTGACAGAACACTCCTAGACACTCAGGTCTAGTCTTAAATCAAAGAGTGAGTCATGCTTGCATGAATTTAGGATATAAACACCAAGCATTCAGATAAATTAGTCGAGTTTGTAACCAAAATAGTGTACTATAGAAAAATGAAAGTTTTTTAAGTAAATTCAATAGAGAACTGACTTCATTTCAATCAGAGAGGCTTTGCTTTAGGTCAGACTAAGTGTATAAGGAAAATCTTCAATGAGAATGGAACAGGACTTGTTCAGAAAATGTCACTCGTTACTCAAGGACCAACTTCGAAAGTGACTCGACTACAAGGTGTAAGTTTGCAAAGTGATTGAAGGGAGAAAGTATGAACACAGATTAAACAACAAGGCCCAACAATTTAATAAAAACAGTAAAAAAAACATGATTACAATAAAAAAATAGATTAGATAAGATTGGTGGGCAGAGGAAAAAATCACAGTCATGATTAGGTTCACACTCACACGATACACACACACACTAACACAAGCACACAAGAATCACAGTAGGAAAATCACAGAAAAATCATAAAAAAAGTCAGCACACCCCCGCTGACGGAGGCGGTGGTGGAGGAGGTTTGGGGGCCCTCGGATTCCATTTCCTTACACAGGGGTCATTGATCCAAACGCGGTTGGGGTATGGGCGGCGACGGCCGCGCCCCACCCTCCCCCCGCCCTCTCCACACAGGATGGTCAGCTGGATTCTGCAACAACAGAGACACAAGAACTCAGTACACAGTCAGAAAAATAATAAGAACGACAAAGTCTTGCAGAGATAATACTTACGAGGCGCATCCTGTAGGGAGGCAAATTGAGGACAGGCATAGACAGCTCAGCCCCTCTCTTGTTGTTGAGCACCTCACGAAGGTCAGGCAGTTGTTGATGTCCCAAGTTCATGTCAAGCCCTAATGGGTTCTTTGACCCAAAGTTAGGTGGAATGTCAATGGCATTCTGTGGACAAACAAACATAAACGATAAGCAACGACAGACAGCCTTACCGTCACTAGCACGAACGAAGGAAAAAAATGCTTACATCATCCACGCTCAATACCTCCCCCTCCTCCAGGCTGGTGGAAGAGCTGTCAGAGGAGGAGCTGGTGGAGGAAGCGCTGCTGCAGGTCAAGTCACTGTTGGAGTCCTGTGAACAGGTGAACACTTCTATAAGTACAGAGGAAGTGGCGGCATGCAGGGGCTGCAACGCGGCGGGAGCGCGGCGGGGCAGGGCGCGCAGCAAGGCTTGGACACTGCCACGACGTCATGCAAGGGCTGCGGCGCAGCGCAGCGTGGCGCGGCAGGGGACTACGACACCAGCACGACGGCGAGCACGAGGCCGACATCGAAAGGGACGCGAACAGCAAGGCATGCAACAAGAGGGTAGGAGAGAGAGAGACTCACTTCATCATTATAGACCTCCACGTCGGGCTGCTCAGCGGGCTGCATGGGCGGGACCACGTCGGGGTGCTCGACGACCTCCTCCGGGACCGGCAGCATGGGCGGGACCACGTCGGGGTGCTCGACGACCTCCTCCGGGACCGGCAGCATGGGCGGGACCACGTCGGGGTGCACGACGACCTCCTCTGGGACCAGCAGCATGGGCGGGACCACGTCGGGGTGCTCGACGACCTCCTCCGGGACCGGCAGCATGGGCGGGACCACGTCGGGGTGCTCGACGACCTCCTCCGGGACCGGCAGCATGGGCGGGACCACGTCGGGGTGCACGACGACCTCCTCTGGGACCAGCAGCATGGGCGGGACCACGTCGGGGTGCACGACGACCTCCTCCGGGACCGGCTGCATGGGTGGGGCCACGTCGGGGTGCTCGACGACCTCCTCCGGGACCGGCAGCATGGGCGGGACCACGTCGGGGTGCACGACGACCTCCTCTGGGACCAGCAGCATGGGCGGGACCACGTCGGGGTGCACGACGACCTCCTCCGGGACCGGCTGCATGGGCGGGACCACGTCGGGGTGCTCGACGACCTCCTCCGGGACTGGCCAAGGGGCCACGTCCCCCGCCTCGTCGCCTCCCACGTTGACGTGCATGATGGGTGCACCGCCGCCGTCATCGTCATCCTCGCTGGACTGTAAACACGTTAGAAAATACAATGAGACACAGACAGAGACGCATGGAAAAGCGCCTAACATTACCGGCTGTTTACAGCGAAACAGCAGATAGTGTTAGCGAGATTGGGATGCACATTTCAAAGCTGCAATCGTTGAAACGTGCATCAAAAAACCAGAAGCATGTATCACGCAGAAAAGAAGCAGACATGCTTGAGCGTGCGACGCAGAGTCACACAGCTGACTTACGAAAGACGACACGCATAATCGCAGGCCAGATGACGGCGATGCAGACCAGTCCACCCAACCCCACACGCAGTGCCAGAGC
Organism: Stenchaetothrips biformis; assembly: GCA_030522485.1. Classification (NCBI taxonomy): domain Eukaryota; kingdom Metazoa; phylum Arthropoda; class Insecta; order Thysanoptera; family Thripidae; genus Stenchaetothrips; species Stenchaetothrips biformis. The sequence goes on along the minus strand of CM060093.1, from coordinate 6,040,897 downwards.
ACGACAACATTTCGCTGACACAGCTTTTGCTGAACGCGACGCGCCGACGGGCCCAGGCAGCCGTGAGGCGGCGAGCGACCCTAACCTTACACAACACGCGGTTTCAGAGTAACGAACACTGCACTCGCGATAAAAATACGGCACTGACTCTACACACAGCTGCAAGGAAACCAATAAATTGGTTACTGCATGACAACATAACGCTGGCGAGGTTAGGCGCGACCCACAAGAGTCGGCCGGCGGCTCGCACGGCGGGTAAAAAACAAACACTTGCACTTTCACTGTACTCACCAAGTACAGGTCTTGAGATACGCTCCACGAGAGTGTCACCGGAAACATTAAGAATGTCCACCTCCTCGTCTTCGCTAGCATCCCTCAACACAACGGACATCTTCAGAGAGTACGGCACGGACGCAGCCAGGCGGTTAGTCAGGAACGAAGTGAGCGGCCGGCGAGGGAGCGCCTCCCTTTATCCTTCCGAAGTGTGCTACCGCCGCGCGCTCACAGCACACCACCGGCCCCGGCCGCCTGGAACCCCCGAGCGTTAGGGGCCGTCGACAATTGTGACTTTTCGATTTCGACAACGAAATAGCACTCAAAAGTTGCGTTTTTTAATGCTGATTTCAGATCTGTTCTCGTTTTTGTGATCAGACAAAGCCTTCATGACCCTACCGGCCGTTTTATGCAAAAAAGCGGCGTTTTTCATGTTTTTACAGTGTTTAGGTCCCCGGGCAGCCTTCACGTCGTCGGCCAAGGTAGGTGACCGTTGAGTTGTCTTCAGTAGCATAAAATACAACACTCTGAGCCACGAGGGGTCGTGGATCACCCCTGTAATCTGCCAAATACCTGAAAAACTGATTTTTTTTTGTCTAAAATCACTGAATTTTTACCATTTTTTCGCCGTTAATCGACTATTACGAGAGCCCACGGGCCCGCGGGCATGACTAACTCAGGCCAAAAGGTGTTACTGGGTATAAGAAAGGTCACCCAGCCCCTGCCCTGGTCCGGGGAGGCGCTGGGGGAGCGAGAGAGACGGTGCCGAAAATACTCAAATTGACCGAAATCAGCTGATAGGGCCGCCCGGGAGGGACTGTGGAGTAAGGTTATATGGAAGATAGGTCAGAGCAACCGAGGTGCATGCTGGGAGACCGGACCGCGGGTCCGCCCGGGTCCGGCCTTTCAGGACTATTCGCGACTCCCCGATCCGTCGCCGTGCTCGCCGGCCGGGCCGGGTAGGCGGACTTCTGCCACGGAGCAGAATGGTATGGAGGAACGGCTATGCACGAAAACCGAACAACCTTTCGCGGCGGCAGTTGGTAGTTGCTCCGCCCGCCACCACGCGGCGCTCGCGTCGTTATGGCCCTGCTCCAGCCGCCGTGTGTGTTTTCCACACTATGACTATGTTTCATTTGAGTATAAGAAAAAATTTTCGTTCACTAGGATAATTTTCTAATAATTGAAAGAGCATTGTGATTAAAACATTAAAATTTACTAAGTTAAGTAAGCTTTAAGTATTTTCGGCACCGTCTCTGTCGCTCCCCCAGCGCCTCCCCGGACCAGGGCAGGGGCTGGGTGACCTTTCTTATACCCAGTAACACCTTTTGGCCTGAGTTAGTCATGCCCGCGGGCCCGTGGGCTCTCGTAATAGTCGATTAACGGCGAAAAAATGGTAAAAATTCAGTGATTTTAGACAAAAAAAAATCAGTTTTTCAGGTATTTGGCAGATTACAGGGGTGATCCACGACCCCTCGTGGCTCAGAGTGTTGTATTTTATGCTACTGAAGACAACTCAACGGTCACCTACCTTGGCCGACGACGTGGAGGCTGCCCGGGGACCTAAACACTGTAAAAACATGAAAAACGCCGCTTTTTTGCATAAAACGGCCGGTAGGGTCATGAAGGCTTTGTCTGATCACAAAAACGAGGACAGATCTGAAATCAGCATTAAAAAACGCAACTTTTGAGTGCTATTTCGTTGTCGAAATCGAAAAGTCGCATTTGTCGACGGCCCCTACCGAGCGTCCTGATTGGCTAAAATTCCTATTTTGCACCAATGACTGGAGACACGGGTGGCGGCGCGCGGCGACAGCACAGCTTCCCACGCCACTGCAGGCTGCAGGTTCGGACCGTTCCCACGCAAGGCAAGCTTGAGCCTGCGCGCCGGGGGTTGGGGGAGGACGCGGCACCGGACCGGCTGGACCTCTGATTGGTTATAATTCTGAATTTTCTTCCAATGACAAGCGACCGGCGCATCTACCGCGCTTGCTCCACGCTCCACGCCACTGCAAGTTTAGACCGGTCCAGGCCATGGCGTGTTTGATCTTGCACACTGGCGGGGCTCTCGCTCCTCGTGCTCGTGGGGCACGCACGGCGCTGCGGCGCGAGAGTGGCGCCTCGGATCGCGGTTCACTCCGCGGCTCGCGCCGCGGCCTCGCGACCTCGCGGCGTCAGGGGCGGCTCCAGGAGGGGTGGCGGTTCACTCCGCGGCTCAGATCGCGGCCTCGCGGTTTACTCCGCGGCTCGCGCCGCGCCCTCGCGACACGCCGCGACACGCAGCGCCGCGGCGCCAGGAGCAGAACCAGGAGACCGCCTCGAGGGCCGGCGCCAGGTGCGGGCCCAGGAGGGGTGCAGGAGCGCCCTGGCCTTAGGCTGCGTTGGGTTAGAGGCGTCCACGCCAGGGGCAGAACCAGGAGGCCGCCCCGGGGGGGGGGATTAAAATTACCGGTAATTTTCAATCTGGACGGTAAATTACGGTAACATTGCTAATTTACCGTCATTTACGGTAAATAACGGTAAAATTCGATCTAATGTTAATGTGCACTTTTGCACATGAACTGTTAATAATTTGTTTTCAAAGGGAATTTCAGACTAGCGGAGTGTTTTAAAAGGCATATGAAAGTGGTTGAGACACTTTTATTGTCAAATATTCATGCCTTTGAGCGCTCTGAGTAAATTTCTGCTGTAAAAACATCAGGAAGGTTAGGTTAAGTCGAAAATTACCGTAATTTACCGATTTTCGCATGGTAACTTACCGTAAATTACCGGTATTTTACCCATTCTTACCGGTAAGTTTACCAGGCTTTAAATCCCTGGGGGGGGGGCAGGGGGGGGCCCAGGGCGGGGTCCGGGAGGGCTGCAACCCTCCAGGGGCGCCCCGGCAAGGGGGCCCAGGTTAGGTGCCTTAGGTTAGACTCGTACAAGATGGCTACCCGTGACATATCCCAGCATGAGACCACTAAGGTTAGGTTACCCCCCTCCACTTAGCCTACCCGACAGATTTCCACATGCCTGTTAGGTGCGATGGGTTACCCCCCGCCACTTTGCCTACCCGACAGATATCCGCTTACCCGAGATAGCCCGACAGATATCCGCTTATTTACTACTGGCGTCATTTCATTACGAAATCTAATAATAAGTTAAACAACAACACGTTTAATTTTTTAACTCTTTACTTCTTTCGAAAATTGGAGTCTGGATAACCAGCCTAAAAACCTAATTCTTTGTACCGTGAAACGGGGTAATTTCGGGCACTTTTGAGAGGTATTTTTAAAATTGTGATGGTCGTGGTGTTGCCATGGACCTGAGGGTTAAAATTTATCATCTACCCACCTTTAGCTTCAATTTGACGCCAATTCCAGATATTTACGCCTCACCGTTTTTACAGTGGAGGGCCCAAAGCAGTGCCCGAAATTACCCCGTGTTTTGGGGTAATTTCGGGCACCCCAGGAAAAAACGACTTGTCGTTCTGATTTTGGTCTCAAAATCAATAATTGTCTCTTTCTTTTTAGCTTATGTGATAAAATGTGAAATTCTTAAGGATGTAGATGTGGAGGGATGGTAGGGGTGGTCATTTATACATAATTTGGAGTCATGATTGGATGATTGGAACAAATAGTTTGATGTTTGGGAGAGTGGGGTGGAGCTATTTAGGACGCTTCTTGTTGAACGTCTAACCTTGAACCTTTATCATTTTTTGTTTTTGATAATGGTACAACTCAAGCCACACTATATCACGCGAAGATGAGTCGTGGATCTTCCTCTTGAAACTGACGTAAATGGGAGGCAAGTCTTATTGGGAAGATACAGTGGCTTTCTGGAAAACTCTGCATTCCGTAGCAACCCGGCAAGCCATGCGGCCGTTCTCAAAGTCAAAGTCCCGGTAAACATGATAAAATTTTAGTCACGAACCAATAATTGACACTAAGATAGGATGTGTACATACTACACATAAGAAGTACAGATGTAGCCTTGGCCCATTTTTATAATAGTCAAAGTTCCACAAAGCGACTGCTGCGGCAGTTGAGTATTATCTGTGTTAATGGATTATCTTCATCTTTCAGAAGAGCTCTGAAGATCTGGAAGAAGCTTACACCACTCCAGCCCTGCGAAATTTAAAGTGTTCAGAACAACCCTGCTTGCCCTTGCATGCCATTTCAGTGCCCGAAATTACCCCTAAAAGTAACAATTTTTTAGTTTTGAGCCTCTATTTGCCATACTATTTGCCGCAGGTGATTGAAAATTTGACACAGCATGCTCAAAACATGTCCAAATCGAAAAAAAAATACCTTATGCACCGTTTGTGAACAGGTTTGGCTTGCCAGTTGAAGTTTTCACGCATACACTGAATTTAGGTAAAAAGTGTAAAATACGAAAATCACTGTATCTCGAAAAGATTGGATCTGTTTGGTCTCAAGAGGAATGATCCGACTGTTTTAAGTGTGGCGAATGCGATGAGCGCAACGGGACAAGCCTCCGAGGTCGCCGCTAGACGGCAGCATCATCGCAATGCTTTCGGGCAGAGATGCCCGAAATTACCCCGGGTGCCCGAAATTACCCCGTTTCACGGTACCAAAAATTTTGAGTTTTTGGCACAGTTTAGACGATCGAGAGTTAAGAACTTTAACAACACTAAATTTTTAAAATCTCCCACCCTTGAAATAGCATCATACAAAATACCCGAGGGGGAAATCACTCTTAAAACCTGTGACCCGACTAATACGTCTATAACGCTCTATTACGCCTCAAAGATTTAGGAATTTAGCCGAAAACAGACCAAAAAAACCCTAAAATAGATCAAATTTGAAACATTTCGGCTATTACGCTACTATTACGCACACTATTACGCGTGCTATTACGGACAGAGTGACCCGACTATTACGCGAGTGCTTTCCCCCTAGAAAATACCACTTGAGAATTCTTTTTTACACACATCTAATTTTGTATAAGGGAGAGTTAAACTTTGACATTTGTGTATTATTGTGGATTATTGGAAATTGGAATCTAATACATTTTACATTACGCTGGGTCCTAAGAACAAAGTCCGATCTCCAACGGGCTTGTTTAAAAAGTTCGATCTCCAACAGGCTTGCTTAAAAAGTTTGATCTCCAATGGCCTCGTTAAGAAAGTTCGATCTCCAAAGCCCTCGTAAAAAATTTGCAGGAGATCCAATCTAAAGTTTCGCAGCCCGACACAATTCGAGGAGACGGGCTACACGAAAGACAAAACTATCTTCGTTTTCATTGGTCTTTTCTGATTAAGAATAAGTACTCCTGATCAGCTAAAGCTTTTCAGTAGCACAGAGATTCCCATAATATGATTGACTGACATAGGGATAGCGCCGGTCAACTATTTTTCTCTTTAATGTCTGATTTTGATATTTTTCTCTTTAATGTCTGATTTTGATATGTTGGTTAGAGGTTTTACAAAGAGAAACATTGATCTTGTATCATATCTTTTAATAACACAATCATTTATTCTGGAGATTAAGGCCTACTGGACAAATGATATAATACTAATTAGGTACATGAGCAAAATTCTGTTGTGATATTTTGTTTTCATGAACAAAGCCAGTATTAGTTGTTACATTTATTAATACTGATAACAAATTTTCTTCCACACAGTCGGTGACTAGCATCATCAACTAATGAAACTAATTTAGTAGTACTCGTAATTTAAGTTAGCCATAAGTATTTCTAAAAAATAAACCTAAAATAATTGACACAATCTTATGACTACAATTGTTTTAGACAACTTTTAACTTGAAAGTTGACTAGCCTCATGGACTAATAAAATTTACTTGATAAAAAAATAAATAAAAGCAATTATATAGAAATAGTCAGTCATATGCATCACTATTAGCTGAGTCATCATCATTTGCTTCTTGTGCAACTGTCTCTTCTTCGGAAAGATTGACAGCATCATGATTCACTTCGCGTTCATGAAGAGCTAGAATGGCAGCTTCATCCGGAATTATTTCCTCTGGGACATCCACTTCATCATCTTCTATAGTTTCAGATTCTAACACAGCTCTGAATCGCTCTACGTATTCTGCAGGAATAAAGTTCTTGTTGACGAACCACAGCAAATCTCCTTTCAGTTTTACCTTCATTGGTCTTCTTTCAGTATAGACCGGCTTAGGAGCATGCAATGTTTTCCAATTAAGTGGACGGCCACGTTTTCCAGACAATAAATTAAGTTGTGACATTCTGCCTTCCCACTCAGTTTTGAAGAAAACAACTCCAGGTGCTGCGTCGGGATTAAAGTTGATTTCTTTCACTTGAGTAATTGCAAGTCTTTTCCACACGAAGTGGCCTCCAAGTTCTTTCATGTTTAAAATGTCATTTTGTGTGACCTCTTGTACTTTGTAGTGGTTGAGAGCCTGGTTGAGAGTGTGGTGAGAATGAGGACAATGTGAACGTCAACAATGTGAACGTCAATAATGTGAACAATAATGATGAGAATGAAAACAACGTGACTGTGGAACGTTTGAGGAGGAGTGAGAGAATTAGAAAGGTTAAGAAGTGTTCATGCTGTAATGTTTCTGTGTGTGCTGTGTCTACTCACTCTGCAGACTATGTGGAGGAACCCTTAAGTGTTTATGATGCTTTAGAAGGTGCTAATGCAGATGATTGGAGAGAGGCTATGAAGCAAGAATTGTGTAGTATTAAAGGTAAAGGTACATATGTGTTAGTTGACAAACCAGCTGATAAAGATGTTCTAGGTTGTAAGTGGGTTCTAAAACTAAAAAGGAACCCAGATGGGAGTGTCAATCGATTCAAAGCCAGGCTGGTGGCACAAGGATTTTAACAAGTGCCAGGCAGAGATTACAGCGATACATTTGCTCCTGTAATAAAGAGAAAGACAATACGTCTTCTCATGGCTATTGCAGTTAGATATAGTTGGTGTCAAGAACACATTGATGTACTCACAGCTTATCTACATAGTGACTTATCTGAGGAGATTTATGTTAAGCAACCTTTGTATTTTGAAGAAGGTGGCGATGACAAAGTGTGGAGACTCCAAAAATCACTGTATGGATTGAAGCAGAGTGCAAAGGAATGGCATCATACCCTTCAAAACATTATGTTTGATTTGGGATTTGATAGACTAGTCAAAGACAGATGTGTTTATGTGAACCGAGAGAAGGGTGTGATTGTTGGGACTTATGTTGATGACCTCGCTGTATGGGGACCTAAAGATAAAGTTGAATGGTTCAAATCTCAATTAGGTGCTAAGTTAGACATAAGACTATTGGGTAACATGACTCAATAGCAGTAATGTACCCACCCCAGTGAGGGTTCAAAATTTGTAGCTCTCCAATGGAAAAAGGAGAAATCTGTAAACCTAAAATAAAACCAAGTAAATCAGTAGACTAAATAAAAATATTGAAAGATTTAGTACATTGTCGACAACTTACTTGTCTCTTTCTTGTGGTCTTCTTCATCTTGGTCAATAGAATCTGCTTCACTGCTATAGCTTTCTGAGCTGCGTGAAGTTGGCATAGCCACTTGACGCACAATTAAAAAGCTATACACCAATTATTTGAGCGTAATTTGAGCGTTCGATTGGCCATGGGTACATAATTTGTGCGTCAAAAATAAAGCCTGTATTTAGAATTGTTTATTGGTGATGCTAATTTCACGCCGGCATAGCCACTTGACGCACAAATAAAAAGCTATACACCAATAATTTGAGCGTAATTTGAGCGTTCGAATGGCCATGGGTACATAATTTGTGCGTCAAAAATAAAGCCTGTATCTAGAATTGTTCATTGGTGATGCCAATTCACGCCGGCATAGCCACTTAATGCACAAATAAAAAGCTATACACCAAAAATTTGAGCATAATTTGAGCGTTCTAATGGCCATAGGTACATAAATTGTGCGTCAAAAATAAAGCCTGTATCTGTGATGTCCATCAACATTTTTAGATACAGGATTTATTTTTGACGCACAAATTATGTACCCATGGCAATTCGAACGCTCAAATTACGCTCAAATTATTGGTGTATAGCTTTTTAATTGTGCGTCTAGTGGCTATGCCGGCGTGAAATTGGCATCACCAATAAACAATTCTAGACACAGGCTTTATTTTTGACGCACAAATTATGTACCCATGGCCATTCGAACGCTTAAATTACGCTCAAATTATTGGTGTATAGCTTTTTATTTGTGCGTCCAATGGCTATGCCGGCGTGAAATTGGCATCACCAATAAACAATTCTAGATACAGGCTTTATTTTTGACGCACAAATTATATACCTATGGCCATTCGAACGCTCAAATAACGCTCAAATTATTGGCATATAGCTTTTTATTTGTGCGTCAAGTGGCTATGCCAACTTCACGCAGCTTATTTTCTGCAGGCTGGTTAGTCTCTTTATCTGTTTCTTTAAAACTTATGCCTATTTACAGTAAAAAAAATAGTTACTTTGAGACAATTTAAATAAAGTTCATATAACAATCAAAGTGTCAAATGGAAATATTTTTAATTTACCAATGTTTGTTTCTTCATTCCATTCCTCAGGCTGCAAATTCTTAGACTGCGAGGAAGTTGTCAAGTTACTTTCGTTAATCGTCTTCGCACTGGTTCAATGCTATTTATTTGTTCAGTCTCTTTGCCAACTCTTTCAATACTATTGCCTTTAAAAAGAGAAAAGCATTCATTACTTCTTGAGAACACAAACAAAATTGGTTTGAGAAACATTATGTGAAAAGAAAATGATCATAGCTTACCTTCGTTTCTTTGTTCGTTGGCTTGCTAGGGCTTTAGATTTTCCTTCTTCGACTGCGAGGGATTTGCTGCGTTAGTTTCCTTGATTGTTTTAACAGCTTTATTCCTGTCTTTGGTCTGTTGTTGTATTCCTTCAATATTAAAACAAAAGCATTCATTACCTCGACAAAAATAACAAAATTGATAGAAAAACATAATGTCACTAGACAATAATAATAAGGGCGTTACCTTTAGCTTGTTGTTTATTTTCAAGTTCAGGCTTCGCATTGCACTTCTTAGATTGCAACAGAAGTTTTGTTGTTTTTGTTTGCTTGACAGCTGGAATGAGATAGTTCAGTTAGTCCTTGTAGTTACAAAGAACAAACTTGTGGTCATTTAGGCCTCACTAATGTAACACTGAAGACACAATAAATATAAAATAAATTGAGCGTAGAGTGGAAAGCCGATCAGTGATGGGTGGTGATGGTGGTGACTTTAAGTACCGTTACCATCTTGTACTGGCAAATCCACAATGGCATAATGAGATGAATTTAAAACCCTCTTTGGCTTCTTATGCTGCGACAGTAATGATAGTAATGTAAAAAAGATCAAAAAATTAGGACTTACCTTCTTTGGTGTTCTTGTCTGCCAGAGCCTGCATAAATTTCCGGCCTTGGCTGAATGCCATGATGTCGCCTTGATCTTCATCAAGGGTAATCAGCTGAAATAAAAAGTTAAGAAAATGAAAAGGGGAATGGCAAAGTGGCAGGAGCTTGAAAAAATCTTTCATTCTGTCAATGAGTGTTGAAGCATGACAAAAATGTAAACATCAAAATTCAGTCTAAAGTAGAGGCATTTGAACACTTAAGACCAAAACACTCTACTGAGCTGAAAAAAAAGGGATGCGAACTTTGAAATAAGTCCCATTACTCGTTGATTTCTTTGAAAGGACGACAATAAATTTGACTTTAATTAATAGCCCACATTCATGTGCGAACAAGAGGTTAGGTAATCGCAACAAAAACATGACGCAAGGAACCGTGCGCCTCGGAACAAGACAACATTCACGAACATTAAACGACAGAAGCTGCATTCGATTTCGGAAAGCAATGTCCTAAATCGTACCTTATTTCAGCAGACACTTCTCGAAGACTCCAGGCTCTAGGCTGCACGGACGCCACTCACTCGCTTACACTCACTGCTGCTGCGGCGCGGCGGCGGCGGTTGCGGGGCGGGAGTGATGGGAGATCTGCCTTTGTTAGACGGAGATCGCAGTACGGTTTGGAGATCGGTCCTTCAGTTTTTTTTAAATTACGGCTTTTTGAACTCACGTACATCATTGCACCCAAAACAAAAAAGAAGCAGAATTTTATTCTTAATAAGATAGCTGGCTTAAGTCAATTCGACCCAAAATGTCGCTTCGGACTTTTTTTACGAGGGCTTTGGAGATCGAACTTTCTTAACGAGGCCATTGGAGATCGAACTTTTTAAGCAAGCCCGTTGGAGATCGAACTTTTTAAACAAGCCCGTTGGAGATCGGACTTTGTTCTTAGGACCCAGCGATTATTATTAACCCAAGTGGCCAATATTGGTTTCAAAGGAACACAAAAATTACTTTTTAAATTATTGGAAATCACTTCAAAATTAACAACAACAAATGCTGGCAAACTAGGGGGCTTTTGATTAGAATGATAAATAATCCCTTGTACTTTACCAACAGAACCATTTGACGGTCCAATTTCTACATTAATGTTCGTCTTAAGCATAACTTTAAAACCAATGGATAAATATGGCACATTTTGTAAACCATCTGCATCATCGTCTCTTGACTTAAATGCTGCATAACAGTTGTTTTCAGCTTTAACGACAGCGACAGCCCTTCCTAGATCAACTTATTTTCCATTATTAAATTCTGTCACTTCACAATTGTACCCAAACAAAGTCAAAGCTGTGTCAAACTTTTCCAGCTCTCCATTAGATAAAAAACCAATACACCGTGAGTTCAATCTATCTAAGTCCTTTTTTGTACATTAACCAGTTGTCATCCTGTTCAACAAAGAAACAAATTTGTGATTATCTGATCTGTGACTTTCCTTTAAAACAAAAGCTTTTGTAAGGGTTTGTGTCCCAGGTAATTCGAAGGAAAGCAACAAAGGTATTTGAATCCGAATACAAAAGGACTTTAAAACAAATTACCTTGTATATTCCGAAAACTAATGAAACTAACAAAGGTGTTTAATTCCAGATCACACAAGATAAAATTGTTGTAGTCAAAAACTAGCCAAGCACAACAGTAATATACATTCCACCTCAGTAAAGGATTATGGTTGAAAAAGAACATAATGGAAAGCAATTAAAAACATACAGGTTCGTTAATATTTAAAAGTAACAAGGAAACTAAAGAAATAAAGGCTTTCAGAACTAAACACACTACTTTTGACGTAAAAGGAAACAAATTTCATGTTGCTAATGTATACAAATTAAACAAGGTAGGTGTAACGCCAGGCGTGGATTGTCGAAACTGGCGCAGCATCGCGAAGCCTGTTACGACAAGACACGGTCTGGCGTAAACCTGGCGTTGACCTGCGGGGCATCCTGCTTGCCTTCGGCAAGCTGTTTTAAGGGTTCATTGAGGCAATGAGTAGTGCACGACGTGATGAATGGTCGAAGTATACAAGCTAGGGCGCGCCCTTCCGTCGAACCGAGTAGGCAGCTCCGCTTCGCTGCGCCGGCAATTCAGTTCGACAGGGGCCGATACCTGCTTGGCCTGCCGGCGGATTCTTCTCGGGCCTTCTTCGGCCCTCGCACCAGACCTGGCTTGGCCTGCCGGCGGATTCTTCTCGGGCCTTCTTCGGCCCTCGCACCAGACCTGGCTTGGCCCAATCGGAGGCCGTCTCTCGGGCCTTCGGTCCTCGCACCTCATACCCCGTGGAGTTAAAGCGCAAACTTATTGATGTAACATCATGACTGACGCCCGCTCTTGTGTTCCCACTGTGCCAAAGTTAATGTGCAAAACATGGCCGTTGCACCAATTTTCACATTACATGAAGGCGGGCTCACAGACCCCCCTTCCGACCGCTCTTTGAAAAGGTCTTGCCGAGACCTATCGAAATCTGCAATTAATTTTTTTAGTCGGTCGATTATAGGGGGTTGCTACCCCTAACCATTACCACCCCGTTGGGAGGGGGTTGGCGTTATGGCGGCGGGTCGGCGTGGTCACGCCTCGACGAAAGGGGCTTTGAGACAACTCCTGACCAATTTTGGTGTCAATCGCACAATTCCTTGTCACCTGACATCGAAAAAACAAAATTTTCGTTCAATTTCAACCCCTTAGTTGGCGCCCCTGTCCCTACGTAACACGTAGCCTTAAAAATACGGGACCACGACGGCGAGGAGGGCGCATCCATTCCCTAACGCGCTCCAAAAGCGCAACCCCCTCCGACAAACCCGTGTGGCTGCAGGGGCTTCCAAAGTTGCGCCGGGCCGCCGCCAGCCGCCTGATGGGTAGGCAGCCCTACGCGCGCCGCAGCGCCCGAAATGGACGCGTCCGGGGCCAGGGTTTCAAAATTTCGCGCAGAAAATTGCACAACTGATGGCAAAATTGTTTCCGAAATTCGGGTGATGACTGAAACCGACGCGCCGCGTCAGTGACACGTCGGCGACGTGCCGGGGCGCGTAGGGTTGCCTACCCTTCAGGCGGCTGGCGGCGGCGGTCTGGCGCGGCGCTCCAGTAGGGGCTTAACTTTGGAAGCCCCTGCAGCCGGGACGAATATGGCCGAATATTCGGATTATTCGAATAGTTGTTCCGAATAATCGAATTTCGAATATTCGAGTTCACTCGGATATTCGATATTCGAATAAATGAAAATTTTGGCCATCTTTTAACCAAACTGCACGTGCGGATGCAACTATTGTCACCTCCCCCTGCCCCCCGCTTCCCCAGCTGGCCTACGTGGCGGAGGAGTGGGGGCGGGCCTGCAGCGGGAATAGCGGGGCGAGGGGGCTCCGCACCAGGCCATGGCGAGCCGCTCCAGCCGGCCCGGGCCGATCCACGCCGTCCACGCCGCCGAAGTGCGTTCGAATTTTAAAGATTCACTAGAGATCGTTCAACTTTTTGCCGATGCGTTTACGTAAAGTTACTTAAAACTTCTGCGCGCATCTCACCTCGTTCTTCGATTTTTGGATACTGTCCCGCAAGCCGAGCTGCTGTGGCCGCAATTCGATGAACGAAACTGTTCAGAAACTGTTCAAATGAACGGTTTGAAATGCGTCAAAAACGAGCGAGGCCCTCCTCATGGCATCTCAAACGCGTCTGCCAAGTTTCGTGACATTCGGATCAAAATTGAAGCCACAGTGACATTACACATCGGTGCAACGCGCGTCTCACCGCCCGCCAGAGCGGTGTTCCCCTCCTTTCGGCCGCAAGTAAAGGATCCTCTTAACAGTGCACTAGAGGGTAGCAACAGCCCAGGGGGCACGTTATACCATGCTGTCACCTGGGTGCACGGGTTAAGGCCTTCTTTAGGATATTTCAAAGTAAGCCAGGCGCGTATCCAGGGGGGGGGGGGGGGGGGTCACGGGGGTCATGACCCCCCCCTTTCGTCCTTAATAAAACGCCTAAAGGTAGGCAATTTGCAGCACAATCCGCCTGTAAGTAGGCAAAAAGCACGACGTGACCCCCTCCTTTTCTCGAGTCTAGATACGCCACTGAAGTAAGCTGTTGTTTGCAAAACGCTCCTCACAGATCGGAAGAACATGAAATTATGGGTAATTTAAGCTTATCGGCCTAACGGAAACTATCAGTTAAGCCCTCAATATATGGAGGCTAAAACGCCGAAAAATGCAAAAATTCGAACAATAAAGAAAAAAATTGGTAGCGCCATAATGGTGTCAACATTTCCTCTCTTGTTGAAAGTAAAATTGAAAGTATGAAGGCCAACGAATCAGTATTCCTTATAAAGGAGTCACGGTCATTGATGACTACCCTTCAAAATTAGGCTCATCTTTGCTCTGATGACATTTTGCCTCCCAAGGTGTACCCTGGTTTACGGTTCAAAGGAAAATGCAATAATCACAAAAATATTTCCTGAGGCAAAACATACCTTTCATCTGATAAACTGGGCTGCTGTCACACCAAAAAAAAAAAGGAATTCAAGTTTTGGTAGGTTTACTTCAAAACAATGATTATACACTGTGAAGTTCTGTGCTCAAGGTGAAGAATGGTACCACCAAGATCGCTTCATTTATAAATACGATACACAGGGTGGCGCATGATTTGGCTCCACAGCTTCGTCAGCACTTTCATGCGCTCGGGATAGAGGTTTCGCTTGACCGTCAACTCGTCGCCAATTTCGAGGTACACGCCCTTGTCCCTTGACTGGCGCGGCCAAAGAACAGAAATGAGTTCCGTCCGGTTAGGCGTCGGGTTGCTGAAACAAACTCCAAGTTGAATTCGATGACTGCAGTTACCTCCAAATTCCCAACAAGCCAGGGCCTACCCTTCCAACTAGCAAGGGAACGTATTTAGGGCGTACACTCAGATTTCGGCCAAACTTTTTTTTTCGTAAGAATAACATATTAGACTAAGAATCCACCCCAAAGTTGGTGCCAAGATACATATCCAAACCCTTCCCGATTTTTTAACACCTAAAAACGGGCTAAAACACTGCAAGAAAAAGTGTAGATAGTACAACAAAAGTACAACAAAAACTGTACAATAAAAGTACAACAGGGATTGTAGAAAGTACAACGAGAATTGTACAAACCACAACGAGGCCTGGACTGCACAGCACTCGTCATGCCGGTTCCATTGTACTTTGTACAACAATTGTACAACAATTGTTGTACTTTGAAAGTACAATAAATTCCTGATAAAAAATTTGCCAGTAATTTGTGTACTTTCGTTGTGGTCTTTTCTTGCAGTGAATGGCCCATGTTTTTACATGCAAACAGCAGATTTTTTATCTTAGTTAGGGAGTTATACCAAATATGTACAAAATATGATCTGTAACCAAAAATATATCTCATTTTCGTTATTAAGGGACCAAATAACGTAGAAATTGATCAGAAACTCGACTTCCAATTTTCCGACTCGATGTCCGAAAATGACCTATACACAGCAAAAAGGCCCATTTTACCCCGTTTTTAGGTCTTAAACAAATCGGAAAGGGTGTGGATATGTATCTTGGCACCAACTTTGGGGTGCATTCTTATTCTAATATGTCATTCTACGAAAAAAAAAAGTTTGGCTGAAATCTGAGTGTACGCCCTGAATACCTTTCCTTGTAGGCCGAGCTGGGCCCAGCTTAGCCAGCCGGTGGCCTCTCCTCGAGCCTTCTGCCCTCGCATCAGACCTTGCTTGGCCCGTAAGGCCATCCTTCGGGCCTATGGCCCAAGCATCACACACACCGTGACAAGAAAATGCAAAGGTATCGAAAAGCATCGTGACTGAGGCCCACCTTTCTATTCACGGCGTGCACTGCACGAAAAATGTGGAAAGTACAGCAAAAGTATGACAGGCATTATAGAAAAAAATTACAACGATGATTGTCGGAAGAACAATCAGAATTGTCAAAAGTACAACGTCACCTGGACTAGTACCGTTTCATCACTGGGCCCCATTGTACTTTGTGCAAAAATTGTAGTACTTTAAAAGTACAACAAAAACTGGCTAGAAAATTGGTCAGAATTTGTTGTAAGGAAGGGTGGGGCGATTCAAAACAGGGGTGATTCGCAACACATGCTCTTATTAAATTAAGTCAGGGGGCAGGAACGGCCTAAGGAGCGCGTAAAACCACGCTACAAATCCAAACGTCAGACTTCTCGCCACTTCAGAGGCAAGACAATAAGTCTTGCCAAGTTTTGGTCAGACCTGAAAGTCTCACCGAAAATTGGTCAGACAAAAATGTCTCGCCGCACAATGGCAAGACTTGAAATGTCTCGCCACAAAATGGCGAGACATTTTTGTCTGACCGCAATGTGGTCAGACTTTTGAACGAGAACGAGTCAGTACGGTCCATGCGGCCTGAACAGCGGCCAGACATTTTTGTCGGGCCAAATTTTGGTGAACCTCTCAAGTCTGACCAAAACTTGGCAAGACTTTTTGTCTCGCCGTATTTTGGCGTAAAGTCCTTCCATGTAATTTACTGTGCATGCTTTCCACCTCGATGCAGGGGTTACGCACTTCTTCGAGATTATCGAAACTACACAATTTTCGTCAAAATGCTTTGCACAGATCGAATGAACGTGAAATTTAGGGTGAAAAGGGCTCATAGTTCAGCCTAAACTGTATCTTATCTTAAGGCTTTAATATGATATACTGAAAACACCGAAAAATGCAAAAAATCAGATTATGAAGGAAACACCTCGGTAGCTCCAGCGTGATAAAAACATTTTCTGTTGTGTTTCAACTTAAGATGAAAGTTTCGTCAAGTCCAATGTGTCTATTGCACCCTAAATTTCATTATCTTTCGATCTGTGCAAAGCGTTTTGCAATCAAAGGCCTAGTTTCAGATATCTCGAAGAAGTGTGCAACCCCTGCAGACGTGGAGAGCATAGCTTCAAGCGCTTCTACACTGTTGCCACCCCCTGATTTAGTGGAGACGATCAGTTGATTCAGAGCGGCGGTCAACGACAGGTTTCAGTGCAACAATATCGATTTTAACACGTCGGCAGGGCGTTCGAATAACAACGAAGAAGACGATTTAGTTCCCTACGAAGTTTCATTAAATTTAAAGGATGTTGCGAAAAAACCAATATGGGTGTTACAAATAACCCCATGCTGGGGCGATTCGTAAAAAATGCAAGGGTTTTAAAAGCGTCTCACATCTCGAAGCTAACAAACTCCAGAGGAAGGGCCAGACTACTATCCTGGCACAAGTTTGGCACCGATACCGATATGAAGAATATATGGAAATTCCTAAATCTGTTACAAATCGCCTAACCCTCCCTTATATCGCAGCCAATAAATTTATTTTCGGTCTGGAATTTTGGCTTGAGACCTCCACTTAGAAACCCAACATGCCTTCCAAATTTGGTCAACATCCGAGAAGGTCGATGTCCGGTCCTGTTTTTCACTGCCGCTCAAAATTAGCAGCCCCTTTTATGAGCGTGGTGCTGTTTCTATGTTTTTCGAGCTAGGATGCTGAAATTGGGAAAGTAGGTGCCCCTATTGTTCTTCTTGAGACCTGCTAAGTATGCAATCTTTGCGCCCATCCTTGCGACCTGTGCCACCCCCTCGTTGCATAAGGGTGTAGTAACAGGAAAAGTAGCGATGCAAATCGGCAAATTTGGCCCGTCCCGTGAATTTCAAATTTAAGGATCAAGGTTGGGGTCCAAATGAACGTCATTTTGTTTTTGGTAAATCTGTAAAATACTCCTAAATAAACAATTTGAGTCATAAAATTTCTTGCGATCTAGGGATTTTTGGCTTCCTTTTATACTTCGGTAAAACATACTAAAATCCACATTTTCAAACTTGCATTTACGATTTGCCTTGTAAATGTACAAATTGGCTTGTAAATTTAAGAAGCAGTTTGTAAAATTACAAGCCACATGTCATTTTACAATTTTCTTGTAATTTTACGGGCACATTGTGGTACAGGTTTAACGTACAATAATTCTAAAAAAAATTAGCTCAACTCATAAAAAGACGGGTTACCACGTAAAAAAAAATGGAATTATTTGCTAAACAACCAGCGTTCTGTAAGTTTAAGATTTTATTGTGAAATTACAACTTTTTTGCTGTAATTTTATGATAAGTTTGTCAGAAGATTACACTTTTAGTACTTTTACAATTCCTGTCGTTAATATACGAAAAATTATCTGTAAAGTTACGACAGTATTTGTAGAAATTTAAGTTGTAAAATAATGACTTCTCTTAACAGTGCGGCGGTGGAGGTGGAAGACGCACGAGTGCATCACCGCCTTTGCCTCGTTCGCATGGGCGCGAGGGTTACCGCAGCGCAATGCAAGTTAAGGTACTTGCAGAGAGGGGTTGTGCCGAGATGGGACACGTGGAGTTTGGCCACTACCCCTTCTCAGTTCGGCGTTCACGAGGGGGTGAACCTAAGGGATGTTTTCGCTGGTTTCGACGGTTTTTTTTTTGTCCTGGAGGGTAACCGCTGCACCGGATCGACTCGAAAATTTGAGTAATAGTTGACCCGTGTCTTCTTGGCCGGGGCCACTCTTGAACGAACTTACAACTCCTCTCGGGCAAGCGGGTGGTCCGAGGGGGTGGCCACCCCTACAGCGGTAGATAAAAATTTCCTGAACTGGATTTATTGATTGGAATGGGTTTGGACGCACCCAAGGTGTGTCCTCATGAATTTGGGGTCACAAATTCGACCCCCTTGGAGCTGAGACGACACAAATTCAAAATGGGGTGAGTCCTCCGTGGAGTGGTCGGAATCCGATAAAAAAAAAAAAACAGACCGTGTACAGGCGAGGCTGATGGATCGTTTGCAGTCGGTTTCAAACATTTTAGAAAACCACACTCTAAGACTCGTTTTGACTTTTTATCACTTGCCAAAAAGGTTTTTTGTGCAAACGCAATATGTACTATTTTCTCTTTAGCTTAGCACGATTTTGTTCATTAGGGTATTTAGTCTATTAAACCTCACTTTTTGTCAATTGCAATGTACGTTTTGATTTTTACATGATCTATTGACAATTTCATCTTAGAAACGATCACAATTGTGCATAGCTAAAGGGATGGGTGGATTGCCCCTAAAGGGTGTACAATTTACGTTTGCTCAAAAAGCTCCATAAGCAAGAGACATAAAAGTCCATATGAGACAGAGTGCACCTGCACCCCTTCGAGGGGTGGCGATGACTTGGGAAAGGGGTGGAGTTGTCCGATTGCGATTCTGCTTGCACAATCGTTAAGGAGAGACTCAATTGAGCCGGTACTCCGCAAATTTCCCGTTTCCGATTAATAAAAGTCAAAATTTTTGACATATTTATGTCGGTTTTTACACCCTTACGCAACGCAATGAAGGGGTAGCACAGGTCGCATGGATTGGCGCATGGATTGCACACTTAGCAGGTCTCAAGAAAAACAATAGGGGCACTTCCTTCCAAAGTTCAGCATCCTAGCTCGAAAAACATAGAAACAGCGAATCTTGAGCGCTCTGCAAATCGAAAAGCATACATTGTATGTTCTACCTGGAGCATGCCTGCAAGCACGCTCTAGCTAGTGCATGCCTGCCAAGCATGCACTAACTAGTGCATACCTGCCATGTACACACTTACTGGAGCATATATCTAGTGCATAAGAGATAGGGAGTTGTCTTCTCCAGTAAGCGTGTACATGGCAGGTATACACTTGTTAGTGCATGCTTGGCAGGCATGCGCTAGCTAGAGCGTGCTTGCAGGCATGCTCCAGGTAGAGCATACAATGTACGCTTTTAGATTTGTAGAGCGGCAGTGTACTTACATAAATTTGGTTCGTCAGTTCCACTGTACTGTGAGTGAGAAGCGAGGGGTCCACCTCTCAGATCAGAAGTGTACACAAGATTACCGATTACCAGCGATTACCTAAAAATAAATCTTTATAAACTCTATAATTTTGGCCAGCAAGGTCCATTTTTTGCCTATTTTCTTAAGATGAACTCTCAAAAGCAAAAAAACAGTAAAAATATCCAGTTTTGGCATGTGATTACCAATGATTACTGGACGAAGTGTACACAGGATTACCAGAGTGGTGGACCCCTCGGTGAGAAGACGAAATCAGGCAATGGAAAATTGCCGTTGTCGCTTACCGATGATAGCAAAAATTCGTTATAAGTGCTACCATACGTTCCATTCCAGTTCTCCAACGCTTTCCAAGGACACTGGAGTTGCCGAAAGCGTGTGCACGGAACACATAGCCGATTTCGTCGGCATGACCCGGTACTGGTCGGAAAAGGAGAACGGTGAAGAAGATAATAAATGACAAGATACTATGTACGCGGACACTCACTCTAAAACCGCGATATCACGTTGAAACGAATGCGACGAAGTGACAGTTTCTTTGGAGGAATGTGTCACATTTTTTTGAATGTAAATCAGCCACAGAGGCGCTCATTCACATTCAAAGTAATTTGACGTTATGCTTAGGGTGAGGTGTGGGTGAAAATATGGCCAAAAAAACCGGCTAAAATGCTTTACTTTAATTTCTTTGGTATCTGCTAAACATCTGTCTACTGAGCTGAGTTTTGAATTTTTAGTATTTAAAAAAAAAAACTCTTAGATAATTTGGGACTTTAAAGGGTTTAAAAGAATTTTTTTAAGTGAGTCATCTGACTGCATTCCCTTAATTTCCCTCAACACTTCTTTTTCGACTCCGAAACCTTTCTGCGCAAACCCTTTTGATTTATCTTGCCCAAAATTTTTGGTCAGCACTTTTACATATAGGGAACAAAGTAACAGAGATATTCTTAATAACAGGCCTTGTTCTCTTACAGAAAAATAAAAACTTTAAAAAAGGGCACAAAACGGCAAAAAATGTAGCCACCGAGCGTCCGAGGGCCCCGGCAGATTTTTCTGCCTGCCCTGGCCATTTCGAGCCTGGTTTCTGACCTACGGCCGGTCCTCCATCACTGTCCCAAACGTGCGAATAATTTGAGTGTCTGTGACAAGTAAAGGGGTTT
Organism: Stenchaetothrips biformis; assembly: GCA_030522485.1. NCBI lineage: Eukaryota > Metazoa > Arthropoda > Insecta > Thysanoptera > Thripidae > Stenchaetothrips > Stenchaetothrips biformis. The sequence goes on along the minus strand of CM060093.1, from coordinate 6,020,275 downwards.
AGGTCATAAGGTCTCACATTTTACATTGGACGGCACCGCCAGCAAGGAAGACAGCGGGTTGTAAGCGTCCAGCACAAAATGGTAGCGGTACAAGGGGATGTGGCGTGCGTGCCAGGCTGCGCTTATGTGAAGGCCGTTCAAGATCAACTCATCTCCAAATATCTGCAAGAAAAGACATCACCAGTGGAAGAAAAGTCATCTACCTGGCACAGCGAGAGCGGTTGCGAGAAATGTTGAAAACAAACAACCATTTCATTGAAAAACATTTAGTTGTGGTCGGATATAACTGTTTGCAGTGTCCAAATGGTGAATTTATAAATGGCTTGCTAAAATTAGATGCCACGATCAAACATAAGTATATCTGCTATGAAAACACGCCTAAGAAATCAGAGTTGAGGAATGGGCTGAGCGGCTGCGGTGGCAGAGACCGCCCGTCTTACTCCGGTAACTACTGCTGCAGCCGATACCACCGCGCTGGCGGTGGGCTGCCGTGGGCTGGCCCATTCCTCGTCTCTATAAGAAATCGGCTACAAAAGGAGCGAGAAAGAAAACGCTATGTGTTGTGTGAAAGATTCACAATACCAATTGTTTGGACATCCTGTCAACCCAACCAGTCAATTTTAATTTTTTTGTCAACCGCGTTGAAACGAACGTGACGTCACGTTCGTTGAAATGAGTGCACAGTGCACTTACGTCCGCGACTTGGTTGAGCGTGTCGTGGCCCATGGGCCGCCCCTGCAGGTACGCGTCCATGATTTGCTGGCCCGCGCGGCGCAGCCCCGCGTCGTCCAGGAGTTTGTTCAAGGGGCCGGGCACCAGTCGCCTCAGGTCCCTCTGCAGCGCGTCCAAAGCAGATTCGGAGTACACTGTCGGCCATCGTTACGTGATTTGTGAATTGTGTCTCTGAGATATGATCTGTGCACATCCAAGATGTAACACCCTAATCAAAGCACTCGTGTAAATATTGTCAGAATGTCAGAAACCTGTCTGATGTCCTGGACAAATCTCGCACCTTGTCAAAGATGAGTTTCTGAGAGCTTGTTCTGATATTGATGGCCCGAGTTCTGCAGAATGTCGTTATAGGTTTTCAGCGTTCAGAGGTTGTTCAGGGTTTCAAACAGGGTTCTGACATTCTGCCAAATTACGAGGGAGTAGGAAGCTGCTTGTGAGTTGAGGCAAGCATTGTGATTAAGTAATGACAGGGTTCTGTATGGACGACTTGGCCCAGGCGAAATAAGAAGAAGAAAGGAAGAAGAATCTTCATGAACATGGCCGCCGTCGGCTGCTAGCACCAATCAGGGACCGGCCGACATGTTCGTGAAGATTCTTCTTCTTCCTTCCTTCTTCTTTTTTCGCCTGGGCCAAGTCCACTATTTACACAGCACCCCAGGCACGGACTGGACTGGCCTGGGTTGGTCAGGGAGGGTAGGGTAGTTAATGACACGGGGCAGTACCGACATTTAAAAATTCTCATAGATTCAGTCGCGCCCCTAAGATGTCCCGTTGCACTTAAGTAAAGGGTGTTTATCTTAGTTGCACTGCAAAAGCAAATTCAGAGTTTAACGAAGCCGGTGCCACGCATATACAATGCGGACACACAGACTGACCGACAGACAAAACTTTCCAACCCCAGTGGAGGTATTTTGAGCCTACATAAGCTTACAAAGAAAATACTTCGTAATTTACGAACTATTACTTCGTAATTTACGAACTATTACTTCGTTATTTAGGAACTATTACTTCGTAATTGACGAACTATTACTTCGTAATTTACGAACTATTTATTGGCTGAGCGATTAGCGAAGCCAGTTACTTCACTGGGGCTGGAAAGTTTTGTCTGTCTGTGTGTGCGTGTGTCTGTGTGTCAGCACTACTCCTCCTGAACGGCTCGGCCGATCTGTCTGAGATTTTGCAGAGTTATTAGGTATGTCCTTGGCTCGCCACACGCAAAAATTCAGCTTTCTATCTCATTCCATTCAGTCGTACTAACGAAAAAACACTAAAAAAACGGCAGAAAAAGTGCAATTTTTAGGTGACTTTATATTTTAGAGACATTTTTACATGGTTCCTTATGTTTTTGAAGTTCCTGATGACGAAGATGAAATCAATTTCAACCCCTGACCAAACTTTTAACTGCGAATTGGCTACCTCGGCCCGAATTTACTAACATAATCAACTTCAACCCTTCATCTTGAAAAAAGAGGGTCGACCGACTAAAAATTTTTATTGCAGATTTCGATAGGTCTCGGCAAGACCTTTTCAAAGAGGGGTCGGAAGGGGGGGTCTAGGAGCCCGACTTCATTAGTTGGCCGAATCAGGATCTTGAAAAAAGGGGATCGACCGACTAAAAAATTTTATTGCAGATTTCGATAGGTCTCGGCAAGACCTTTTCAAAGAGGGGTCGGAAGGGGGGTCTAGGAGCCCGACTTCATCAGTTTGCCGAATCAGGATCTTGAAAAAAGGGGATCGACCGACTAAAAAATTTTATTGCGGATTTCGAAAGGTCTCGGCAAGACCTTTTCAAAGAGGGGTCGGAAGGGGGGTCTAGGAGCCTGACTTCATCAGTTTGCCGAATCAGGATCTTGAAAAAAGGGGATCGACCGACTAAAAAATTTTATTGCAGATTTCACGTGGTGCATTACTCAATGCCTCAAAAATCCTTGAAACAGCTTGCCGAAGGCAAGCAGGGAAGCGCCGCAGGCCAAGGTAGGTGTAACGCCAGGCGTGGATTGTCGTAACTGGCGCAGCATCGCGAAGCCTGTTACGACAAGACACGGTCTGGCGTAAACCTACCTTGTTCGTATTACAAAGGAAATTAGTTTGTATTATGTATGCTCACAATACTTCGTAAGCGTTTAAGCGTGTGTACACAGTAAAGACACCATTTATTCAAATCAAAAAGCAAAGTGTCCTGAAGAATCCGTGGTACTTCATAAAGACCATCGTGCATTTTTCGATAAGAACGAAGTTTTTTTTTTTTTTTTTCTTCTCACTGAAAATGGAAGGTGAAAATTCTGACCAAATTTTTGCTGGAAATATTTCTTACAGCTTTTAGGTGACAATCAAATATTGGCATGAATTGTTCTTTCACCCTAAGACGTGGGGGAAAATAGACTATTCTACTCGACCGCGAGCGAAGAACAAGAAGAATCACAAAACCGGAAACGGCTGGGAAAAAGAGGGAGTGGGGGGCGGGCTTCTCTCCGCGCGCGCCACCTAGCGGCTGAGAGAAGCCCGCCCCCCACTCCCTCTTTTTCCCAGCCGTTTCCGGTTTTGTGATTCTTCTTGTTCTTCGCTCGCGGTCGAGTAGAATAGTCTATTCTCACCATTTTTAACGAGACGGAACAATGTCACTACACGTAGGTGACATTTTCGATTCTCACCACACATGGGTAAGAATTTTTTTTTTCTGGGCCCCCCAGGGCGTCGTAATTTCTCACCTTTGAGTTTTCAATGCTAAACGTGTCACTCAAGTTTGCGAAAGTCTTCCCTACAAAACGTACCGCCAAAGAAAAGACTGCCCTCGCGCAAGTTGCTGCCGATGATGAGGGGGACTCTGTTGTAACGGCCAGTCACGAGGAGGTCGTTGGGGTCCTCGGAGAAGAACGCTGGCTCCCCTGTGTTGGCTGGCTCAACGACGGCACGACAGAAGAGGACTGGCACAAGCTGATTCATTTCCTGCAAGTGTTATTAACATATCTGCTCTACAAATTGAAGGATGACACATGCCTGCATGTGCACTCCACGCTGGGGCAAGGAAACTTCCAAAAATGTAAGAGTTGCCGGTTTATTAAAAAAGAAATCAGTGGGGAAACTAAATTTCACCAGCGCTGAAAATCGGTGTATCGCACGTAAAAGATCTTATCTGAGCGTTTCCGCAAACACTGAGAACGAAAGAGTCTTGATCAATACCCAATTTTTAGCGAGATATCCTTTATCGCCCAAATTTGGGTGAGAATCATTTTATCGCCCAAATTTGGTTGGGGAAACCTTTGTAGCCCAATTTTGGGTGATAAAATGATTATCACCAAAATTTGGGTGATAAAGAATACCTCGCCCAAAACTTTAGTCCTCATTATGACTTTCATATTCAGTGAAAAGAATTTTATCTGAAACGCAAGCAAATTCTGCTTGGTCTGATTGTTAGAGACAGCTACAAGTTAAAATATCTCGTGGTTTAATTCACACAAACTTGAAGAAATCAAAGAAACCACTAGTGCTTGTAAAAATATGTTCCGCTTAGTCTCATTATCCATCCGGAATGATCAAACTTGGGAAAATGCACTTGGGTTTCAGATAAGATTCTTTGAACGAAAACGCCCAGATATGATCTTTAGAATAGGACCCCTAGGTTTTTCTGCTGACCTTTCCGTCCATCCATCGCACTCAACTAGATACCCTGATAAGACAGTGCATGGGAACTACCCAACAGGGATTTGTCAGTCGCTACACGGCACACACACGCCCCGCCGTCAGTCATGGTCGCTCACCTCATCAGTGGCGATTTCCATTAAGGTACCAGCTAGCACAATTGCCGGAATGGTCCTCAAGAAGTTGACCATTTCAGACGGACTTCCGCTAGTGGGGCCACCGTACAGCTTGGTGGTTCGTTGCATGAGGTCAAACGGCTGGCCTTGGTACGCTCCCGACTGGGCAGTACTACTGGATGATATTGCACCACTGAAGAGACCTGATGAGGATCACTAATATATGAGGCTAATGATAAATGCACAGATAAACACGGGGTGATTCAACGGAGGCATCCGCGTGCACTAAATACCTAATGGAAGGAATTTGCGCCAAAATATAGCGAGACAAAAAGTCTTGCCAAGTTTTAGTCAGACCTGGGAGTCTCGCAAAGACTTGGTCAGACAAAAATGTCTCGCCACATAATGGTGAGACTTTTCTGTCTGACCGTGGTACAGGCTGTATGGACCGTATTGTCTGGGTTCAAAAGTGTGCCCACATTGTGGTCAGACACAAAAGTCTCACCATTTTGTGGCGAGACATTTTTGTCTGACCAAATTGTGGCGAGACTTCGATGTCTGACCAAAACTTGGCCAGACATTTTTTCTCGCCGCTGAAGTGAGAAGTCTCACCTTTGTATTTATAGTGTGTAAACGACACACGGAAGACGCACGGGTATGACAAGAATTCTTTATTTTACAGACGTTATTTGCACTGTAAATCAAATGGTGATACATTTCACCACCTGAGGGGTGAGACAGAACTGTCTCACCGAAAAAGGGTGATACTAAAGTGTATCACCGTAAAAAGGTCGTACACGAATGTATCACCGAAAAAAGGTCGTACTCAAATGTATCACCGAAAAAGAGTGATACTTCCTCAGGAAAACAAGGGCCCATCTCACTGATGTCTGACCATTTTTCGGTGATACATTTGTGTAAGACCTTTTTTTCGGTGATACATTCGTGTATGACTTTTTTTCGGTGAGACTTTTTGTATCACCCAAAATGGGTCAGACGTCTCACCCTTTGAATTGCAGTGTGGACGCTGAAGTGTTGCCGGAATGAATGCAAAAGGATTTATGCTATAATCACTCGTGCAAATAGCGCCTTTAGGCTTGGTACTCTCTATTTTGCGGCCATCCTGCCCCATACAACAACACAGGCGCATTATACTGCCCGGTTTCACCACCAGATTTTCGCTTGCTGGTTCAGCGATAGACAGAGAAAGCTGGCTCCACCCTCATGCAGCCTCGATTCATCTTACCTGCGGACAGAGGCGACAAGACGTGGTAGTGAACGGAGGCTCCGCCTGCGGACTCGCCGTAAATGGTGACTCTTGATGGGTCGCCGCCAAAGTTCCGTATGTTGTCCTTGACCCAGCGCAGAGCCAGCACCTGGTCCTTGAGGCCCGCGTTGCCTGGAGCATCGGACGTGTTGCTGCTGAGGAAGCCTGGGAAGGAGACGCGAGCATGCAAGGCACAGGGAATCTAGGAACGTGTCATCGCATTAGAATGAATGCGGCACTGAATCTCTGGAGGAACCGTTCCACACTGCAAGAAAAAAATAATAACAAAAGTACACCGTACACAAATATTTGATAAATATTTTATTAAGAAATTGTTGTACTTCCAAAGTACAACAATTGTTGTACAAAGTCCACTTTGTTCTTAAAATTACAAACATTTGTTGGGTAATTTTGTTGCAGAAATTATTTGGAAATTTACAACGTTTTTATGTTTTTAAACGATTTATGAAATATTTTTCACAAAGAATTTTGTAATATTACAAACTTTTTACAAGTTCAAAATTACGTCTACGGCTTTTGTTCCTCTATGTCACACCGATTTCGGGTGGGTTTCGGGATTGAAGCATTTTAAAGCTTTTTTAGAAAACATTATAATGTCGAATTTTAACATGTTTTTAACGTTTTCAATAACTTGAGTTTTGAAATACTTCCCGATATTATTTCTCAAAGCTAGAGGGTCATTTTTACAGCCCAAGTATGTAAAACAAGTGGTTAAAATTTGGATGGAAAATTTAGCGGGTACTGAGTAGCTCTGCGCGCAGTGATATTTTGTAATTATTAGGCAAATATGTTGTGTTGTCTTCTGCCCTTCCCACACCCCACAAAAATGACCATAACTCAACAAATTTTTTTTCAAATAATCCTTAAGGAACCCTTTTTTTTAATGGTAACTTGTGATCTTCTCCTCGATTAACAGAAAAAATTAAGCAATACGAGAAACTTTGTTAAAATTTGACAAAAAAAACAGATGACGATGGCGCTACTGCCCTCTTAAGTGACTTTACATTATTAAGACATTTTTACACGGTTTCGTATGTTTTCGAAGGTGCTGATGACGAAAATCAAATTAATTGATTCCGACCTCCAACTTAAGTTTCAATAGCGTCGGGGCTACCTCGACTCGAATTTTCTAACATAGACTACTTAGACCCTTCATCGCGTGGTGCACTTCCCATTGCCTCAACAAACCGTGCCGAAGGCAAGTAGAGAGCGCTGCAGGCCAAGGTAGGTGTAAACGCTAGGCGTGGATTGTCGTAACTGGCGCAGCATCGCGAAGCCTGTTACTACAAGACACGGTCAGGCGTACACCTACCTTATAGTTTACTATGCTTGGTTTTACGTCATCTACACGTTCCGTGAACAGTTTAATAAAAATTTGAACAGACATTGCATTTTGAAAAATGAGCCCGGTCGGGAAATTCGACGCCGTAACCCTTACCTGAGCAGGCCAGCCACGCCGCCGGCGGGTCAGACCCTGGCAGAACCTGACTTGCTATTTGACATCAGCTCCTCCCGCACAGTGGGCCCAGAAGACCGGCGCAGGCGGCCGCAATTCTAGACGCGCTTTGTGCTAGAGAGTAGCTAAGCAGCCGAACGTGTGGCTCCACCAGAGGATTCCTCGTTCGGATAGCAATCTATTGGTAGGGTCAAACGTTCGGTTCGAGTCTCATTTAGCCACTCTGAAGCTCAAACGCGTCCAGAATTTTCGCCGCCTCCACGGTCTTCGGGCCCACTGTGTCCCGGGGGAGATGACAAATAGCGAGACTTAACTGTATATAACCCAGACAATGACGGCGCAGTGCACTCATGTCAGTGCCTGCTAGCACATGGTGGTGAAGTACCCGAGAAAGACCTACTTACCCAAGATCCCCAGGCGGTAGTTTAGCGTCACGACGACTACGCCGCGGTCAACCAAGTAGTCCGGGCCGTATATCAGTTTGGAGCCACTTCCCGCCATCAAGGCGCCGCCGTGGATAAAGACGATGACTGGTAGCAAGGACTTGGCTGGCAGGTCAACCTATTGACGGCATCAGCTCGCGTGGGTGAAAGGCAGTGGCGGCGGATAGAGAGGGAGAGGTCCTTCAGGCGCGACTTTGTGTACGTCCCAAGAAAATCTGTCGCCGCCCTCTCTTAGAATGTAATGGTCGGACACATGGCCAAATTATTGCGTGGCATAAAAACACGCCAAAAATTGGCCTAACATATGAGTCACGCCGTCATGTGGCGTGAATGACAGGGCGTTTTATGAGAAAAGTCATGCAAAATAACGGCATGACAGGGAATTCACGCCAATATTTGGCGTGAATTTCTGACTCTAGCCGATTTTGTCATGCCGGCTTTTGGTGTGACACTTTATTCACCCCCCTTAAACAGCACAAAGTAACGCCGATTAGATTTTCAGTGCTTCCTGTTAGGCCCGCCCTTTTGTCAGGAGTTGTAGGAATCGGTGCGATAGACTTGCTTAGCGGTTCTGCTGGCCTTTAGGAGTTGCAGTTGCAAGGCAAATACGGGCATTTTCGGAATGAGGGCGAGAGGACGAGTTCGAACTGGTGTTTAACACTAAAGAGGCGAAGTGGGTCAAAATTACCCATTTTCATTTTTGCAGGATCTGTTTGGTATTTCAGATTGAAAGCACAGTGCCCATAAATTTTGACTTTTCCTGAAATGACAGAATTAATATCTACTCGAAATATCGGGTCTGTAGGGGCATTTTTTACCAAGCTACATGAACTTTACCTTCAACGGCAACGCGGGTCAAATTGACCCCTATGGCCTTCTAGCGACACTTCAATGTTTGAAACAACTGTTAAGAGAGAATTCTGCATCGGCAAAGAGCTATTTGTCAATTTAAGTGTCAGGGTCAATCATGGAAGTCGTTAAGGGAGGGTGGAGCTATTCCGGACGCTTAACCTTGTATATTCTTCGGGGGTCTAATTTTATTTCATAAGCGTGAAGTATGAACGTTCCCCTTCAAAATGATATGCATGACAGCAAAATCGAATCAACTGCGAAGGAGGTAAAGGGGCGTGGCGTAACTATAGCCCTGCATGTGTCCGGAATTACCCCAGGGCTCGGGTTATCTCGGACGACCAATCAGGGCCGTCGAACCCGTGGGTTGTAGTGGGGGTGGGGGCAAGGGGAGCATAGCCCCCTCAACTTTTGCCCAGGGGGAGGGCAAGCAATTAACAAAATGCAAACAAGTAAGACACGAAAAACACAAATATGTGTCTGAAAACTCTCCATACTTTTTCAAAAGCCCTAAATTTTATAAGCTTGCTTCGCTCGCAATCAATTTTCGTGCACCCTTGGCCTACTGTACCAGGTGGTCCAGGAACGCCGTGACAAAATGAGAGGTATGCAATCCCGCCAAACACGCCCGCACCATTCCCCTCCGACCCCTCTGGCCTGCGAGGAGCAGTGTTTGGCGGGACTGCATACCTCTCATTTTGTCGCGGCGTTCCTGGACCACCTGGTTTAGGGTGTAAAGTCTAACGCGAAACAGGCGAGCGGGTTGCCTATGCTCGACTCTGCGGGCGCGCCCGAACGGAGCGGTGGTGTTTGGGACGGAGATTGCGCCCCTGCGCCGCGGTTCACGCGGTTTTCGCGGCATAGCGGCTTCGCGTCACTGCCACGTCTAGACTCAACGGTGTCGCGAGGCCGCGAAGCCGCGAAACCGCAAAACCGCGGCTCCAGGACTTCGCGTCACCGCGGACGCTCAGGACTCTAGGACTTCGCGGTGTCGCGGGCCCGTGATCCTTTAAGTCCTGGAGTCCTTCGCGTCCGTGGTGAAGCGAAGTCGCGAAGTCCTGGAGCCGCGGTATCGCGGCTTCGCGACACCGTCGAGTGTAGACGTGGCAGTGACGCGAAGCCGCTATGCCGCAAAAACCGCGCGAACCGCGGCGCAGGGGTGCAATCTCTTCCCCAAATAGCACCGCTCCGTTCGGGCGCGCCCGCAGAATCGAGCATAGGCAACCCGCTCGCCTGTTACGCGTTAGACTTTACACCCTGTACATTTCAGACCTAACCTCTCCGAGTAGCCTCTTGTCATGCAAACATACTACATTTGAAGCAATTTTTAAAAATATTTTCCGTTTATTTTCTTAAAGCATTCGGAAGGTCGAAATAAGTCATCAAGGCCATCGTTTTCAGCCCGCTTCGCTCGCAAAATATGCAGCTTTCTGGGATGGATTTGGAATAAATTGGAGGCTTAGTGTTACTTTGAAATTACGGGAATGCGAAACTGATGCAAATAATTAATAAATTTGAATTTTGTTTTCGTAGGCTCTTGTAATAAATATAAATAAATCTGCGAAACCTCCTGGAAGGTAGGCAAGCCCCGTTGCAGACAAAATCCCCCCCGCCCCCCTTCCCCGGCACGAGGACAGGTCGACGGCCCTGCGACCAATGGGGCAATTCCGGACGACCTTAAAATTCGTCAACGCTCGACTTCAATTTCATTTGTTTTGATGAGAGGTATGCTAATAGAAGGTAAAAAAGGAGATTTTCGAGAAAACACTCTTTTGGTTTGTTACTCAAACCATGCTATGAAGAAAACTTTCTATCTTTACTCCCAAAGTCACACCGTAGCTTCATATTGACTTTCTACCTTGGAAACAATGCTATTTTTCGCTCGTTCTTTATTGTCCTCGGCCGTTGAGATGTGTCTACGATTTTCAACCCACCTTATCAACATTAAGGCAAAAATTCAAGAAAAATACACTTATTGTCCAAATATACCCCTTGTAGTAAAAACCTTAAAAGCCCAGTTGCAAGAAAACGCCGAGTCACCCGACCACTCGCGAAACACCAAAGTGCAGTCTATGGACCACATAATATAATTTTTTGCCCATTTTGGTGGAGCTCAAAATTTGCGATGTGACCACAGCCAAATGGCTTGGCCCAGAACTTTGGCGGTTTGGGATTCTAATTTTTAACGGATTATCTTTATCTGTTAGGAGGGCTGTTGAGATACCTTCACTGTAACCTTACGCAAGTCGAGGTGTCCGGAATAATCCCGTGTCCGGAATAGCCCCACCCTCCCTCCCTCCCTTACATGTGTTTCAAGAGGTAGGTGTTAGAGGTCTCTTTACCCCGCGACCCGAGCACTTTTTAGGCACGAAGTAGCCTTATAGCCTCACCGGGGTTGGTTTTTTTTTTAGGCACGAAGTAGCCTTATAGCCTCACCGCGGTTGTTTTTTTTTTATTTTTTTTATTTATTTTTATTGTCAGTCTGGCCCCTTATGCAAATCCGAAATTTTCTATACGATTTTGATGAGATTTGGCAGAGTGGTAGAACTTTGTACCCTGATTTCAGTGGTGAAATGTGGTTGAAAAGTGTAGGGCCAATTTTGAGAAATTTTGAGTTGAAATCGGCGTTTTCATGGCAAAACTCGACTCGTCAGCGAAAAACAGAGGGAGAGGGGGGAGCCGAGCCACCGGAAATGAGTAGTAAATACCCCCCTAGATTCCCCAGATCACATTTACCCCCCCAGATTTCACCCGCGAGGGGCGTCCTGAGAGGGTGTAACCCAAGGAACCCAAGGGAGCATAACCTTAGGGCTACCCCCCGAGATTTTAGGGCAGCGTCTTGGTGTGGGGTAACCTAACCTAGCCTTAGCTAAGGAGGTCAGGATGAGGGGTGTAACCCAACCTAAGCAAGGAAGGGTGGGCCTCACCTACCCTTCGTGAGGGGTCGTCGTAAGAGGACGTAGCCTAGCCTAACCCAAGGGGTTACCCCCCGAGATTTCAAGTCGGGGCGCCTGGTGGATAGGCATCCCGCTGCGCTCTATCCCCAGGTCACCCGCGCGACTGTTGGCGGGGCGGGCCTGCTTGCTGTCTCCCGTGCGCCTAATCAGACGTAAATCATTGGCATTTTTTTAGGGAGTTTTGTTATTTTATGATTTTTTTTGTGCATTTTTCAGTATTTTTTACAGCGACACTCATTTAGGTGAGTTGAGGTACCTTTGCATCCACAAACCCACACGCTTGGCATTACGCGCTGCGCAGTTTGTGGTGCAGTGTGAGCCTACGGTGTCATTTTGACATGGCGCCCACACCTTGGGCAGTTTTCGGAGGCTGGGGCACCCGAATTTCTCGACATCAAACACCCTTTTTGAGGGTAAGAAAAATTCGAGAATTCTCTTTTTCTCATCGCCTTTGTAGAGAAAATCGTACTCTGTGGCCATTTCACTCAGAGTCTGTGGGAGCCTGTCATAGGGCGAGAACCCCGTGTCCCAGGGAAGGGAATGGAGGCGATTCACAATGTAGTTGTTTTGCCTCTTCTGCTTCTCTGGGATTGCATCCCCGGGGTAAGGAGGGAGGAATGTGGCCGACTTGTGGACCTGGGCCGCCTCGTTTTGTTCATAGAACGAAACCTCTTTGAGCACATACTCCCCGCACTTGCCTCGGAGCATCTGAATGTCGCAGAAAGCGTAAGTCATCGTGCTGAGCTGATGTGGACTGGACAGCGTCTGAATGAAGAATGATGCCCTGGAGGGCGCGCTCCCTAGATTTATACCCTGCCGCCAGCGCCGCGTGCGCCACCTCACGGTAGAAACACGAAGTTATCGGTGAAAAAGGCGACATCACCCAGTGGGTATTGAACCCGTGTCTCCGCGCTGAGAAGCGCAACAGAATACACACTAACCCACTGAGCTACTGAGCCGAGCTTACGCAGCGAGTGTATGGTCCGAGTTTTGATCTGTGAGCGCCGCGCGCCGAGCGCGGAGCCAAGCACAGAGCCGTACGCATAACGGTTGGTTTGAATTCTGCCGCCGCCGCGAGAGTTCCGACTGCGGACCGGAACCCTTCCCCGCAACACCAGGCCACGCCGCCGGTGCCGAGCCGAGCGGTGCCGAGCCGAGCGCCGCAGCTGAACGCCACTGCCCCTCCCCTCCTCCCACGCGCCCAGTGTGCCGGACGCCCTGACCGGCCACAACACACGTTGTCCCTTTTATTTTCCGCATGCTGCCGTGTGTCTGACATCATTTTTCCGGCTGAAATATTTTTCTAGAATTTTTATGAATACTCCCCTCGACCAACCCTTTCGCTGTCTGAACAGTCAGAGTGGAAATGTTTAGGTCCAGAGCCCCCTCCCCTCGCCCTCCTCCCGCCCCGCTCCCCTTCCGGGCCGTTGCCGTATCGGATTATGGAAGTTGTCATCACATGAAGTTGATGTCAAGTCATAAGAAATAATATTGGAGGGGTTTTGACATCCTACACTCATTTACAATCGTCGCGAAATCGAAAGCATTTTGAATTTTGGCCGGCCGTTAGAACGACCACTGCGCCCTCTACCCGCCGCAAGCGAAACTACCCACCCCTGCTTCCTTCCGGCATGTTCAATCCCGTCACTTCTTCTCGGCCGTCCGTAGCGTCGGTGTGTTGTGTCCCTCACATCTGTCTGCGCATCATGTCGTTTTACGAGGAGATGTTAGGCTTCGAACCTGACGATCAAAGTATTGCAATGTCTGAGGTGGAGGTCATTGACCTTAACGTTTCGGGCGAGTTGTCTCAGGTAAGTGAAAAGAAAAGTGGATTGAATGAGTGAGTGCGTACGGGTGTGTTTGGTTTCGCTGTGTCGGCGTCGCGTGGTGTGTTTGCGTCTTGACGTTTTCTCGGTGTGTCAGTCTGTCTTTTTGCATCTGAGTCATGTTCCTTGTGCTCGTCTCAGTAAATCCTTTCCGCGGAGGTCATTTTCTTCTGTTGAAAGTGCTAGAATGTTGAGATTTGGACTTGGCGTCCCTTGTCGCCATGCGGTCGGGGCGGCGGCTTGTCTTAGTCTATTCGGCTTGTTTCTGTGGGTGAAATCAGTGTTCTCTAGGTTCAAATATTGTGTGGGACGCTTCGCGTGGGTGCTCGTGTGTGAAATTCATGAAAATTTGGGTCAGAAAGTGTGGAACTTGTGCCGTGTTGCCCACCACGTGGAGCGTGGGAACCGCCGTGTCTCTAAGATTGTGACGCCTTCTGTGGATAAAATCGGTGTTTTTTCGGTTCGAATCCTGTTCTGGGCGCTTTGGGTGTGTGGTCGTGTGTGAATTTCCGAAAAATTTGTGATAGAAATACTCAAAAGTGAGTGGTGTGGTCCTTCCCTCTGGTGGCGTTGGGTCGAGAAATTTCGGTCATTTCCATGTCTTGTCTATGATTTATCTCATTGGGTGTACGCGCGGCGGCTCGCTGATGTCAGAGAACGTTAAATTTTTGATTTCTGTCTGATTTCGTTCATGGTTCGCGGGGCGAGCAACTTCAAATCATGGCGCACAGTGGGCCGGGTGGGGTGGGAGTGTGGTGACGTCACAGCCCGGCCGGTGTCTGTCGTGAAGTGTTATGGCCGACTCGTTTTCTCTGGACATTTAATCATTTACTGTGTGCAATGAACGAGTGTTGTGTGGATTTTGTCTGTCTGTCCATGGAAACGAGAAGGGAACTGTCATTGAGAGAAACCGCTTTGATTCACGTGTTCGGTCCTGTGTGTGAGGTTAGGTTTTCTGACTGTTTCGTTCATTGTATCTTATTGTTTCAGGCCAATGCTGTGGGAGCCCCCCGCCCTTGTGGGAGCGGTGGTGATGAAAATCCCCCCGTAGTGAGTTTTTCTATGATTATTATTAAGAATCATTTTAAAAAAATGATGTATATGATTTTAAGTGTTGTTCACTATTTCTGTTTCAGTTTCCACGGAGTCGAGGGGTCAATGCTGTTGACATCGTAGACAATGATGATTAGACTGAGCCGCGCTTTAGTCGGTTCAGGGCAGAGCGCGTTGGGGCGGAGCGCGTTGGGGCTGTGCGCGCTGAAGTACTTGAAGAAGACCCCACAGTGCGTCAGCGAACTAGTTCATCACTGATCACATCAACCGTAAGTCCTTTTTTGTTTTCAGTTTCAACAGTTGAGGTGGGAACAAAAAAAATCCTTAACTTTGTTTTGTCTTTGAAGGGCCAAGAGGAGAGGGTACTAAAAGAGATCCAAATAAATCCTGTGGTCCCTTCACCGGTGAGAGTAGCTCAAGTCCCTACACCCTCTACTTCGGTGCAACTAGAGGAGGGTGATATTGTTGAGGCAGGAGCATGTTGCCCCGCTCCCCAGAAAGTAAGTATTTTGCATTATGCAATGATTTTAGTTGTGGGTGAGTTTGAAAACTAATTTCTTTTTTATTTCAGGATGTATGGAAACGATTGGGGGCTAAACCCGTTCAAATGATAGAAACGCCGGCTGTAGACCCTGAAAGGAAAAGAAAGGGAAAGGGAAAGTCTCCTCTCGTCCCTATGCGAGCCACTTGTGTAGTAAGGACCATGAGTCTATATTTCATAATGTTAAATATTAGAATAAAAAAGTAACACTTTTCTATATCTTTCAGACTCCATCCCTTGGGTTCCTTGGGTTACACCCTCTCAGGACGCCCCTTGCGGGTGAAATCTGGGGGGGGTAAATGTAATCTGGGGAATCTAGGGGGGTATTTACTACTGAAATGGAATCCGACCAATAGCAGCGCTCCTTTTCGCCTCTGTACAGCTTACACCAAAAACGCTCGCTCCCTTAAAAAAGCGCGTTCGAATCAAAATTATCTTTTACTGCAGCTAGAAGAGCTCCAACAATGCTGTAGACGTTGTTTTCGAACGTGGCCATTTGGATCGGCCGGTCGGTCGGTGATTGTTGGCCAGAGTGTCCCGCGCCGCTGCGCGCAGGCCCTGTTGTTTTCCTAAATATATATTTCCTAAATAAAGTTTTCCTAACCCAAAATGTTCCAAACTCTTTGAATCGGAGTGAAATAGGACATTAAACTGCGTGCCTGTGCAAATGCATTTGTGAAAAAACTATTCCTAACGTAGTTTGAGTGTGACTATATGTCCCTTTTCGAAAAGAGTGGGCGTGTAGCTGCACCTTGTAGCGAGGTTTGATGGTACTTCTGAATCTAAGACGAAACGATCTGGACACGGGGGCTGTTCTTTTTCCTAACATTTAAGCTGGGTGAACTGGGTGAACTGGACTATTTTACTGCACGTTTCTGTGAATAACTTGTCCTTCAGGTACACTGTTAGTCAGCGAATGTGACGTCATATTCGTTTGAATGTGAATTTTGTCACGTTCTTTTGAATATGACGTCACATTCGTTTGAATGTTGACCCACGTTCAAACGAATGTGACACCCTAATTTAACGGCCGTGTCACGTACAAACGATTGTAACATCGTATTCAAACGAACGTGACAAAATTCACATTCTAACGAATATGACGTCACATTCGTTGAATAACAGTGTATTCTGAGACTGTCTTAAATGTCTGTTTTAGACACATATTGATACGCAGCTGGTCTTTACGTAAGTTTTAGTATTATTTATAATGGTCTGACAAACATAAACAGAACTAAACACAACGCAGTCCTAGCCTTAGCTATCTTTGTTAAACCAGAACATAAATATAAAATTAACTTCTTGAAATCGTTTTTTTTTTTTTTGTTTTTTTTTTGGTTTTTTTGTTTTTACCTGTCCGCCTCAACAAAATGCAACATAGAAGGTTTCCAGGGTAAAAAGATACGGGAACTCTAATGGCGGTTATTCCTTTCTGAAGTCAGAAGACCATCATTTTAGAATAGAAAGCTGCAAAAGCGTGTCAAGATGAAAAAATTCACTTCTCACTTTTCACCTTATCTCCCTCCGTACATCCTTTTACCGCATTTGGCCTCAGGGGACAGTGGACGTTTCGAGCCGTTTCGCACAGGGCGGTGCAGGGCGACGTTGCCACTACCCCCCCCCCCCCCACCCCCACCCCCAGGTGCATCGTCTGCTGGGCCGTCGATTGCCTGTTGGATGTAATAATCATCATCTACTCTTTCAATAAATTCTTCCATTTGGTCTTATTCAATGATAAAACTAACGAAATAGACGTGAGACTGCCTTTCTCGTGGTTGTAATGAAGTTGTTGTGGTAAACAGAATGTGAATGTGGCAACGTTGCATCATTCAGCGCCTTGTAGCCCAGCACCAACTGTCCACTGTCCACTTCACCGAAGTGCGAAACGAGGCTTTTGTCTTACCTGAGGCGTGTAAACGTTGAGGACAAGGCAATCTTCGTCCGTCCGTATGTCTGTCAATATTCCCTTGAAATATTCGGGTATCGCCCCTACAACATTTTTCACGGCATCTGCCGACTTTAAGGGTGGATAGTCCATGCGGCAAAAAAAAAAGCTATGGTTAAGGTTAAGGAAACAAAGAAAAAAGACACAGTCAAGAACGCTTGAGGAGGCAGCACATTGGGCTGATATCGCTTTCTAGCCGCTTATAATTGATTTCTCAGCCATTCTTGGTCGTATAGCCCTCAACTCTTTTTGGGCAGCGGATTCACTCGACTGGTCGCCCACCTCTAGGTGGCGCGCAACGTGGCGATGCACAGTAGGCCAAAAGACCGGTGCAGGTGGCCAAAACTCAAGACGGGCTTTGACTTCCAGACAGGACTTGAACCATTGGTAGGGTCACACGTTCGGTTCGAGTCCCCTGACAAGTGACTCTGGAGCTCAAAACGCGTCTACACTGTGAAAAAAAAACTACAGTAAATCCTGTTAATTTTTATGCCAGCCTTTACTGTAGTTGAGGGTACAGGATTCACTGTACTTTTTTGACGGTCCGCGCCGTACCCCGAAAAACTAAAATTGTCCAAATGGAAATCTTGTTATAGCAATGGATTCCTTTCAACGGGACGAACAAAAAATGTTAACACATGTCATAGGTTTGGAGTCGAAATGGAAAAGTTATTGGCTATCAAAAGTGCACAAAACGTCCAAAACGACGTTTTGGGCCTTTGGACCACTTTTGACGGCCAATAACTTTTTCATTTCGACTCCAAACCTTTAACACGTGAAAACATTTTTTGTTTGTCTCGTCGCAATGAATCCATTGATGTAATTAGATTTCCATTTAGACAATTTTGGGTTTTCGGGGTACGGCGCGGACTGTCAAAAAAGTACAGTGAATCCTGTACCCTCAACTACAGTAAAGGCTGGCATAAAAATTAACAGGATTTACTGTAGTTTTTTTTCACAGTGTAGGGTTTTGGCCGCCTGCGTCGGTATTCTGGCCCACTGTGTGCTGCCTCCATGTCGACCCATCCTAACAGGGATATCCACCTTTTTCCATCACATGGCATCATTGAGGGGCTTTGCGAGGTCAAAGTGGTCTGGCGACGGAAAATCGCCATTCAACATTTTGGTAGCAGTTCACAGAAATTGTTGTTTTTAGGCGTTTTGACTGTTCTCGAGGCCCCAAAACCCAACAGGAAGTCCGGCAACATGATTCTGGCAACATCTGCGTTCGGAAGACTACATATTTGACCCCCTAGGACGTATTTGGAGAATGCCATGCCGTTTTAAAGATTTGACAAAAAACACATTTTTGAGTAAAACATCAAAAGTTGCGTTGGCCGGGTGATGGCCAGCTGGCCGGGACTTGGCCTTTGTCTAGAGTAGGGCGCTGAAATTTTGTGGGCTCAATTACTTACCCCTTAGGAGGCAACATTTGAGCGAACTTTCATCAAGTTCAGATGTCATGAGGTTCAGGCAAAGTTGTTAACGTTAATTTCAATGAATTTGCGCACGTTTATCTGCACAACTTTGTCGAAAAAACAAAATTTATTATTACTTATATCCGTTGGTTCGAGGCGACTCAGAAGAGTTCAAATATTCTAGGAAAAGTTTAATTGCCATGAAATTTGTGATGCTGTTGGCCATAGGAGGTCGAAATGTAAAAATTAACGGCGTTAATTAACGGTGTCAATCGTTATCGTTCATATTGACTTTTCGTCCTCCTGTGGCCAACAGCATCAAAAATTTCATCGTTCTAAAAAAATAATTTAATATTTATATTGTGAGTCGATTCCAACCAACAGATAAAAATGATGATTCACCTTTTTTTAAATATAAATTGTGAAGATAAGTGTGTGCAATTTCATTGAAAATTAATGTTAACATCCCTGTCGGGTCGCGTCAGTTCCCTTGAATTTTTCCCTTTAGTAACCGAATAGTGGCTATCCTTTCGTAACATTTGTAAAAATTAGGACTGGGTAATTGACAGTTAGCCCTACCATTTCCTTCACGAAATCGGTTACGGGGCGGCCATATTCGTTGACGATCGGCACCCGCACCACCCTCGTCCACATGACCTGCGGACACACGGCCCCGTCCTTTGTCGCATCCCGAATACCAGTCCAGGAATCGGCAGGAAGTGGTCCCTGAAACATTTTAAGGTTGATTGAGTAGTTACAGTTATTTTGAAAACATCTGTTTACAGCATTCGTGCGACCTCAGCTTTCAGGTTTGATACATAATTAAGTGCGAACATCATTACATTTTTTCGGGCACATGAAACAACCTTTAAAATTTGTTTAAGGGCATCGTGAAGGAACTGCTTCAGAGTTTTGAACATCTGCAGATGAGGAAGTGGAAACTTATCGCATTATCGGAGCATCGCTTTGTAATACGAGTGAAACGAAGACATCGGAAAATCTACGAAGAAAATCTTCGAATTGAGTCAAAACCCTTAGCAAAACGAAGCAATCTGTTTCAGCCTCAAGTTGATTTTTCACATTTAAAAAAATTAATTGTTTTAGCTGCACCGAAATGCCGGAAGATAGTCAAGGCTGACTTGGTGGCCGACCGGCGTCTTTGCATCATCACAGATCACTGTTACGTGATCTCGAGAAACGCAGAACGTCCTTTGGAGGAGTCTCATTGAGTATGTACTTACTTTGAATCGACGTTGGCCGATGGGAGGCTTGGCGTACGGAATACCGAGAAAAGACACATATGTTTTTCCGGTTATCGATACGTCTCGAAGACCACGGAGTGAGCCCTCACGAACTCGGACAATGGGACCTTTAAATGTACGCAGCACGAAAAGAACCAGTAAGTAACCAGGCTAAAGCTAAAAATAAAACCATGGTGGTTACGGCCATGGCCACGGAATGAATGTGGTTCTGGGTGTAAAAACTATGGACAACGAGCTAATGTATGTTTGAAACTTAGAGAAAGTATGGGTAGAGTCCCAGCCATTGTAAAAATCCATGTCTTTATTGCCCCCTCCGGCTGCATCCGAGGAGGCTCGACCCGGAGACGGCCAAATGAGGTGAAGCGGGGAGGGTCGGGGGGCCAGCGGGCCCGAGTGCTCGGCTCGCCGCCGGCAGGTTAGAGGCGAGCAGCCGGGCCTGCCCGGGAGCCGAGCCTAGCCGACGGCAGCAAGCCGAGGACTCCCGAGGCACACAGGCAAGCTCCCCCCCCCCTCCCGGACCCTACACTGTTATTCCACTTGCGATGCAGACCGCATTTTCAGTGCAATACAAATTTCATTGCTCTTTTCTGTGATGATCATTGCAAAAAGGTGCGATGATCTGCTGCATCGCAGAATTTTGCTATGATCATTGCATTTTCGTGCAATAATTCCTTTCATCATTGCAGAAATGTGCGATGATCATTGCAAATTTTTGTGATACAAAAGTCATCGCATCTGGAGAGCGATGATTCGAGGGAATCACATTTTGGCTATCATCGCACGTTTTTGTGTTGAAAGTATCGCAACTTGGATAACAGTGTACCCGCTTCACCTCCTTTGGCCGTCACCAGATCGAGGCCTTTTCGGATGCCGCCGGAGGGGGCAACAAAGTCTTCACTCGGAAAGTACAGGGAGATAGGCTGGCTGAGTCTCTACCCATTTTTTCTCTAAGGTTTGAAATACTTAAATATAACAAGTTACTTTTGTTTGTAAGATCTACTCTACAAATCTAAAAGCGTACATTGTATGCTCTACCTGGAGCATGCCTGCAAGCACGCTCTAGCTAGCGCATGCCTGCCAAGCATGCACTAACAAGTGCATACCTGCCATTGCCATGTACACGCTAACTGGAGAAGACAACTCCCTATCATTTATGCACTAGATATATGCTCCAGTAAGTGTGTACATGGCAGGTATGCACTAGTTAGTGCATGCTTGGCAGGCATGCACTAGCTAGAGCGTGCTTGCAGGCATGCTCCAGGTAGAGCATACAATGTATGCTTTTCGATTTGCAGAGTAGTTTGTAATGTTTTCAGAGTGAAGCTGAGGCTGCATCTTTTCGCATCACCTTCATACCCCAAATATTTTTGTGCAGTTATTTAGTCCTATTATGTCAGTTTTAAACTCTAGCAATTTGAAATATGTATTTAAATAAGATAAGCCTTTTGAAATAACTTTGTAGTCTGCAACTTGAAAATGAATGCGTTACTCTGTTCTTTCTCTTAACGCGTCAATGCACACACCTGCAACCGTGTGGAGGTACTGAACCGACATAAAGAATACTGCAATTCGAGTGCATCAACCAAAGTCTTTGTTTTGCACTTAATTATTCATTGCAAAGTTATGCTACAAAAAGATTACAAAAATAATTCAATACGTATAGTTAAGGAACACTGTGGCGAAAAGTTACATACAATTCTATTAACAACTTGTGCTAATTCTCCGCACCTTAAACACAGTATTTTTCGTAGCCTCACTGTTTCTCAATTTGCGGTACTGAAAGCATTTTTTTGTGCAATAATATTTTATCGCGAAAAATTGTAGTACGCGCTTCACATTGGCAATATAAATCAAGTTACAATAATGACAACATTTTTCTTGCGATAAAATGATCATTCCAAAATACTGTAGTACTATATTCAAAATGCATCCTTCAAACTCAAGAAAGTGCATGGCACGCTCCAAATTACAGCATCCCAGTCAAGCTCCCACCAAATAATTGCCTGCCAGTAAACACATTCAAGGCTACAGAATTCCTGCAAACACTCTCCCAATGCTGGGCAAATACAAACAATGGCTTTTAATCATTCTAGTTTAAAATCATACAGAAAGCTATCACTTTGAGTTATAAAAATAATAAATGGAAGTTTAAGGGTAAGAACTGCAGTGTTAAGAATAATCGTAACTTAACGACATTTCAAAGAACAACAAAGTCGTTTTCCAATGACACATTTATTTTACGACTTTTGTTGTAAATCTACGACTTTGGTCGTTAATATACGAATCTGTCGTAAATATACGACAAATTTGTCGCTAATTTTCATAGCGATTTTGTTCGTGTTGAAACATATACAGTCGTAAATCTACGAACTGCATCGAAGATTTACAACTTCGATCGTAAATTTAAGATCGATCGTAATCTTACCACTGAAATTGTCAAACAGGTACGACCTTACTCGTTATGATACGATTTCGGTCGTAAATTAACGACTTGGGTCGTTAATTTTCGACACGAATCGTATTTTTACGACACGAATCGTATATTTACGACAAAATCATAACGTCCTGCCATCTTTTTTTGGACTTTTCTGGCAAAATAACTTACGACCAGGTCGTATTAAAACGATTTTGAAGTCGTTGAATTCCAACCGAATCGTTCCAGAACGGCCCTCGTCGTTGTGAAAATTAGCGACTTATACGTCGCTAATTTACGACATTTTTTTAACAGTGTGTTTGCGGCATCATAGCGTTGCCGAATTATTTACTTTTTTGCAATGGTCAATAAAGATATTGGTCCAGTGCATCAGACCAGGACGGTTTCTTTTACTGTCCATGCAGTCAAAAGTAATGTTTTACGTAACCACATGAGCCTATATACAAAGCGATATTCATCAAAATACAAGTTCTTACTCCTTTGCCTGCTATCTAACCTGCTAGATCCACTGACAAACGTTTTCGTAATTTTACGACAACTTTGATGATGACTACTTCGGAATGTTTACGAATGCTTCGTAAAATACGCTGTATGAAACATTCACAATCAAAGGATTACGAAGCTTTCATAAATTCTTGGTAAAAGGTGCCTGAAAATGACCGAAAAGTACACAAAATCTACGAGTTATTCGTAGACTAATAAACCATTCATCGTTAAATTGTTCGTTAATTAACGATTTTAGTAAGGGAAAATACTGTACGTGGATGGCTCAAAACACAAAATTATGAAACATTCATAAAAGTAAGAATGATTCCAACTATTCCGAAAAAATTTATGAAACATTCATAATATTAAGAATGATTCGTAATATTACAAACAGCTCGTGATGCTTTAACGAAAAAGCTAGGTAATGAAACATTCACGATTTAATTTTATGAACAATTCATGTATCTTATGAAGCATTCGTTAAAAAACGAGTATTTCATAAAAATAATGAATCGCTCTGCGAACTGAAATGTGTGCATGGCACGCTTCACCTGGAGCATGCCATGAAGCAGGCTCTTAATTAGAGCGTGCTTACCAGGCAAGCTCTAAATTAGAGTGTGTCACGAGGCACGCTCTAAATTAGAGTGTGCTTACTAGGCAGCAGAGATCGGACTTTTAAGCCAATCCGGCTGGCTGCGCCGGCTGGGCCACAGCCGTGTGCCTCGTGTCTGGCGACTCAGGTCGGGCCAGCCAGCCGAACGCGGCTGGCTGGGTCCCAGCCGAGTTCGGCTAGGTAGCCACTGGGTGCCTGTCGTGGCCGGAGACAGCACTGGAAGGTGAGAGGGGCAGGGAGGGTCGAGCATTGCCAGCCCAGCAGACGAAAAGAAGCCAGAGCCGGCAGGCACCGCAGTGGAGGCGATGCCGGCGACACACACGTTGGCAGCCGGAATCGGCTGCGGGCAGTCGATGCAGCCAGCCGAGTCGATCAAAATGTCCGACCTCTGCCAGGCAGGCAGCGTGCCTCGTAAGCACACTCTTAGTATTATAATACTCTCTTATAAGAGCGTACCTGGAGACACACTCCAATTTAGAGCGTGCTTCATGGCATGCTCCAGCGGTAGAGCGTGCCATGCACATGCACACATTAGAGTTTGCAGAGCATTCGTCATAAAATTATTCGTAAAAATATGAATATAGCATGAGAAAATACTGTACAAGAATGGTTCGTAATTTTACGACTATTTTTTCTCAGTGTCTGGGCCATGTTGGAATTGGAAGTTCCATAGAGAGAACACGGTTTATAAACTCAAGGTAAAACGGTTCTATACGCTATCTAGCACTCCCAGTTTCAACGTCTTTAAAAAGGAAAGTCCCCAAATACAATACCACTTAAAATCGTTATCACAGCAGTAATAAAGTTTACATTTCAGGTCATAAACGTACAACACTACTGCCGCTTTCAAATTCTGTTTGTGGACGCCCGTTTCGTCTGCTGCATTAGTTTTGCGGGGGTGCCAACACACTTTGCGTGAAGCAAAGGGACGTAGTTTGGTACCCCGGCAGTAAGTGACGTAGATGTACGACTCTGCGCACACTGCAAGAAAAAGTGTAGATAGTACAACGAAAGTACAACAAAAACTGTACAATAAAAGTACAACAGGGATTGTAGAAAGTACAACGAGAATTGTACAAACCACAACGAGGCCTGGACTGCACAGCACTCGTCATGCCGGTTCCATTGTACTTTGTACAACAATTGTACAACAATTGTTGTACTTTGAAACTACAATAAATTCCTGATAAAAATTTTGCCAGTAATTTGTGTACTTTCGTTGTGGTCTTTTCTTGCAGTGCAGGCTGATCTGGCAAAATGGTACAACAGACAGACCTGATTTTGCCCCTTGTTGTCGAAGTACGTCTAAAAGTCCCGGGGCCGTAGCCACCTGTTGGGTGATAGCCATCCAACAAGCGAAGTATGCCGCCTGCCCCGCAGCTGTAGGTGAAAATAAATTGATGGAAAAGAGAAAGAAAGATCAAGCATGTTAGAGGGATCATATTTCAGATAAAACAATAACAGTGCCAGAAGCAATACCAGTCGCTCCCTTGTCGGGTCGAGAATATTTAAGCAAAGAGTGTCGCTTCCCTGAGATTCCAACTGCTATGAGCATAGCACGTCTGGTGCAATGCCTTGGGACATCAGACCATGCTTGCAGAGCATAGCACGTCTGGTGCAATGCCTTGGGTCATCAGACCATGCTTGCAATGGCACACTGTGACAAAAATGTACGGTAGTCGCCGTTTATTTAATTACAGGATTTGCCGTGCTTAGAAGTACGGTGTTTCCCGTACCTTGAATTACAGCGTTTTCCGTACCTTTAGAAGTACGGTGTTTTCCGTACCTGGAAGTACGGCGATTCCCGTAGTTTGTACATTAAGCAAAAGATCTCGCCTTAAATTTAATTCCAAAGAGTTTGAGTAAATTTTTAAAATCGTCAAAATTGACTTTGATGTCCAGAAATGAGTGCCTTTTGACAAGTACATTGTACTAAGTAAGGTGATCACCGAACTTCCAGGTACGGTAAACGGCGTACTTACGAGTACGGGAAACGCCGTACTTACAAGTACGGTAAACGCTGTACTTCTAGGTACGGAAAACACCGTACTTCTATGGGCACGGTAAACACCGTAATTCTAAGCACGGCAAATCCTGTTAATGAATAAACGTCGAAAAAACCGTACGTTTTTCTTACAGTGCATAGCCATTTTGCACCTTACGTGCGATGCGTCCCGAAAATGTCCATGATTGTGCGTGGGAAGGCATTGTACTGCACGTGGGATGCCAAAGCTTGAAAATGGCTTCAAACGCCATGCACCAATTGACGCTGAACGCATAGCCTTTGGATTGCTTTGGATTCCCAGTGATGAATTTTAACTAGGAGTTTTTCGCTGCTTGGGAAGTTTTTCATTAGAGCTGTTAACCATATGCAAGTAGGGAATATGTTGAAGGTGGACCAGCAGCCAACCAGCGTTATACGCACTGTCTTCTTTTCACCGGTTTCAAATGCTTCTTGACCAGGAGAAACGTGTATCAACATTTCTGTCTTTAAACGGGCTCGCCACCGCACTGCAAACCTGTCCACTTAACACGCACTTACAAATGCATGCTTACACGTACACACTTACAAACGGATGCTTGGCAAGTGGCACGTACACAGGGACGGACTGGCCCGGGTGGGGATTGTTGGATCCCCACCCGGGCCCCCCTCCGGGATATGGGTTGCGGGCCCCCCCTGACGGGCCCACAGGGCCCGTCAGAAAAGCCCGCAAGCCGATTCTCACATGGGAAGCGGGGAGATTACACGGGCCCGCTTGCGTCGCTGTGGGTTTGAGGTTTGGTGACTTTTAGGACGTCACACAAGTTATAAAAATAAATATTATGGCGTAAATAGCTTTAATCAAACAAAGAAAAGACACTGTTAGAAGGTAGATTTACGCCAGACCGTGTCTTGTCGTAACAGGCTTCGCGATGCTGCGCCAGTTTCGACAATCCACGCCTGGCGTTTCACCTACTTGGCCTGCGGCGCTTCCTGCTTGCCTTCGGCAAGCTGTTTTAAGGGTTCATTGAGGCAATGAGTAGTGCACTACGTGATGAATGGTCGAAGTATACAAGCTAGGGCGCGCCCTTCCGTCAAACCGAGTAGGCAGCTCCGCTTCGCTGCGCCGCCGGCAATTCAGTTAGACAGGGGCTGATACCAGCTAGGCCTGCCGGCGGATTCTTCTCGGGCCTTCTCCGGCCCTGGCACCAGACCTGGCTTGGCCCAATCGGAGGCCATCTCTCGGGCCTTCGGTCCTCGCACCTACCCCGTGGAGGTAAAGCGCAAACTTATTGATGTAACATCAGGACTGAGGCCCGCTCTTGTGTTCCCACTGTGCCAAAGTTAATGTGCACAACATGGCCGTTGCACCAATTTTCACAATACATGAAGGCGGGCTCACAGACCCCCCTTCCGACCCCTCTAGAACAGGTCTTGCCGAGACCTATCGAAATCTGCAATAAAATTTTTAGTCGGTCGATCCCCTTTTTTCAAGATCCTCTCTACAAACTGAAGTGTGTACTCAGTATGCATCTACAGATGCATACCTACAAGTACACATCTACAAATGCATACTCAGCTGAGTACACATCGACAGATGCATACTTAGCTGAGTACACACTTACAAATGCATACTTAGCTGAATACACACCTAAAACGTATGCATCTGTAGGTGTGTACTCAGCTAAGTATGCATCTGTAAATGTGTACTTGTAGGTATGCATCTGTAGATGCATACTGACTACACACTTCAGTTTGTAGAGCTGATTCGGACAACTGATGAAGTCGGGCTATTAGACCCCCCTTCCGACCCCTTTTTGAAAAGGTCTTGCCGAGACCTATCAAAATCAGCAATAAAAATTTTGAGTCGGTCGACCCCCTTTTTTCCAGATGAAGGGTCGAAGTTGATCATGTTAGTAAATTCGGGCCGAGGTAGCCAATTCGCAGTTCTAACTTTGGTCAGGGGTTGAAATTAATTTCATTTTCGTCCTCAGCACCTTTGAAAACATACGAAACCATGTAAAAATGTCTTTAAAATATAAAGTCACAAAAAAATTGCACTTTTCCGCCGTTTTTTAAGTGTCTTTTCGTTGGTACGACTGATTAATTTGTGATTGAGAGCTGAATTTCGGCGTGTGGAGAGCCAAGGACATACCTAACAACCCTGCAAAACCTCGTCTCGATCGGCCGAGCCGTTTGGGATGAGTAGTCCTGACACACAGACACACACACACAGACAGACAAAACTTTCCAACCCCAGTGGAGTAACTGGCTTCGCTAATCGCTCAGCCAAAAATACCTCATTGGCAGGGCGTGATAACATAACGGAAAATAATTTCACTTTTTCGACAATATCTCCTGATCGGTAAGAGTAATTTCAACAAACTAGGGTTCATTTGAAAGCTGAGAATGCACTGAATTTTCGTTACTTTATGACCCAACGTCATACGAACACTCCTTGTGGCCGAAAATAATTTTCGTTACAAATTTATTTCCGTTAATGTGATTTTGCAACAAAAATTATTATCGGTCACAAGGAGTGTTTTTATGACATCGGGTCATAAGGTAACGAAAATTCGGTGCATTCTCTGCTTTCAAATGAACCCTAGTTTGTTGAAATTACTCTTACCGATCAGGAGAAATTGTCGAAAAAGTGAAATTATTTTCCGTTATGTTATCACGCCCTGCCCATTGGTCGCAGATCGAATTTACGGCACTTAAATACATCGAAGCTCTCTTTTGCCCCTGGAAGGTAGGCAAATCCGGGCCCCCTAGAGCAGATTTCCCACCCGACTCGTGGGCCCCCAGTCCGTCCCTGCGGTACAAAGTTTTACCACTGAAAATCTATCAGCGCGACTTCGTGCCGTTTAGGGGCGAGAAAAAAGAGACGCGCCAAAAACCGGCATGACAAAAAAAGTCATGCCAAAAATCGTCGTGACTCAGAAATTCACGCCAAATTTTGGTATAAATTTCCTGTCATGCCGTTTTTGGGTGCGACTTTTCGCTGAAAACGCTCTGTCATTCACGCCACATGACGGCGTGACGCACGTGTCACGCTGTTTTACGGCGCGAATTTCCTGTCACACCAATTTTTGGCCATGTGTCCAATTATTACATTTTCAGTGACCACTGCAACTCTCATCAAAATCGTATAGAAAATTTCCGAAGTGCATAAGGGGCCGGACTGGAAAAAAACACAAAGAACAACCCTGAGGAGGCTATAAGGCTACTTCGTGCCTTAAAATTAATCGGACATCGATTTGTTTTTACTTTAACACTTTCACAATTAACTGACATTTTCGTAGTCGACATTTTCGTAGTCTTTTGCTAAGGTTTCAGGAACAAATGTCCGCAGAAAAAATGTCCACTTAATTTATGTCCGTTAGGCAAAAATGTCCTGCTAAAAAATATGTCCGTATGGAAAGAATGTCCGCGCATTAATTGGCCGCATTTTTAAATGTCCAACTATTTGTTTGTCCATAGTGACACAAATAAATTAAGTCCTTTCTCAAACAATTTTATTTCGAAATAACATTTGACAATCATAGTTTGTCCTTGTTACATGACAATCATTGACAATTAATCTGGCTGCAACTTAATGTTGTAGGAAATGGCCTCCAAGTATCTAAATTCTTCCCCCCTCTCTTTGTAGTCCTCATAGTTGTTCGCCAAATTATGGATCCTCCTTTGACTCATTTCATACTTTTTGTTGACGGGCTGCTTCACGCTGATGTGACCAGCCCTTACCTGCCCCAGAATTTGGTGGAAGTCATGCTCCTCCGACCTCAACTCGTCAATAAATTTCCACACATTTGCATGATGCACAACAATTAGTTTTTGTAACTTAGAGTGCCAACCCTCGACCACGTTGTTAGTTCGAGCCGTGTCATCAACGGCCTGCTGGTGGACGTTCCAAAGCTCTGGAGGAAACAACGGCGGCACTGCCCGACGACGCCGAAGAGGCCTATGTCCACGGATGTAGGTATTCTCTAGGTATGTGCTGATGGTTAAGACACGATCATCTACCTCGTCCACCACAGCATCGAACACCGTCTCTAAATCTTCAAGGGGAACAAACGGAAGGGCCATAAGTCGCTGCACGTCACGGCGGACAGTGTGGTCGTCGTTCTCCGCGTTGTTGTACAGCACCTTCAGCCCATTGTTGACGACGTGCCGCCAAACGGCCTGGTTAAAGTGGAACAGACACCCCTTGTGGCCTATCCCTGGAAACAGCTCCTGCTGGACATTCATCGCGGCGATTTCGAAGTCCGTCATCATGAGCGTGACGCGGAAGTGCAGATGCAGGGCAGCCGCCTCGTCCTTGATGGCGTTCCACAAGAGGCGGTACGTCGTCTCGTTCTTGCGAACGCACAAGCAGAAGACGAGCGGGAACACGTAGCGCCGGCTCGCGACGTCTTTGATCACGCCGTGGATGCTGTAGCACTGCCCGAACTGGTTGGGGACGGTCTTGAAGGTGCCGTCCGCGTAGATCACCTCGCTCTGGCACAGCACTTTGAGGCTCTCCTCCGAACAGAAGACGACGACGCGGTCGGGATCTTCTCTGCCTGTAATCGCGGGGGAAAATGAGTGATGCGGTAGCGTATTGGAACCTTAGGCGCGCGGACCTAACCTAACCTAACCTAAGGCGCGCGGACCGAAACGCTTACCGGAGTCATGGAGGAGGAAGCGCGTTCCTCGCATTGTCGTCGTGTAGGGGGCATTGAGGTCGATGTCCTGGAGCAGTCGAGGGTTTCTGGGCCGGCCGATGTTCTGGTGGATGTTGACGACGCGGCGGACACTTTGCCTCTCGGGGAGTTTCGCCAGCACTTCCGGGTCGTCCACCGCGGCAACGGCTTGCCGGATGATCTGATATTTCGATTGTTAAGCACCGCGACACGGAGTTTAGTGTGCACCTAGTGCGCAATACTGACTCGCTGAGGTGCGTCATTCGGCTCGTCCCGCGCCCTCCGCTTCAGGGCTTGCATCACCTTGCGCCCCTCGATGGCCCGGTGGTCTTCTACGTGGCCGAGGTGCGCCGAAGCATCCTTCAGCAAACGCAGGTTGCTCAGGTCTGCGTTGGTGTGGACGCGAGCGTTGCAGCCCGCCCGGTCCGTGCAGCGCCAGTATATTTTCTGCCCGTTCTTGCTCAAAGAGTGCTGGCAGTACGTAAAGCCGTTCAGCACCAGCAGGTCCTTCCCCTTGTTGAAGGGGAGGAGCTGCAGGCCGGAGTTGGAAGTCGATGCCATGTTCTAGCCGCACCCAGTGCCCGCAAAATGATCCGGTGCCCCGGTGCCCCCAAACAATGCAGGGCCACAGTGCCACTATTGTCGGCCCAATTAGTTCGGTGCCGAAAAAAACTCGGGCCATTATTGGGGGCGGTCATTAAATTATGGGACATTCTACCTTGGACATTACGTGCATGGACGAAAAATCGACGGACAAAACCGATCCGGACATTTATCAGCGGACATTTCTTCACTGTACCTTTGCTAAAGTCATACCTTACGGATAGTTTTGTTTGAACGTTGTGGAAACAAAAACCTTTGTATTTCAATCATCCAGATTATGAGCTTAATCCGGCCGTGTTTGCTCAGAATTGTTTGTACTATTGATGCATGTTGTTGGTAACGAGTTCAGAGTAACGCTCTTTTGTAACATTGTCCAAGAATTACGGTGCACATGGTTAATTCGCGCTGGATAACGGCGCGACTCGCACGTCATGCCGTTTTTTCGGCGTGACCTTTGTCTAGCCATTATGCGGCCTTGTGTCCTCATTGGATGTGTACCGCGTTCGTTTACCGCGCAAAAGATCTAATCTTACCGTGTCCTGCATTGTATCATTTGCAGGAACGTGACGTCACGTTCGTTTAAACGCGAAATATGTTACTTTCGTTATAGAATGCAATGTCACATTCGTTCAATGTGTGTCCAGGCTCCATAAGACCCGCAAACAACGCAATTTTTTGACATATTATTGAAGGGTTCTTTAGCTCCAGGGTAAAAATTCGTAAAGTATGGGTGTGCACGCTCGAAAACGCGACTGCGACGGATCGGGTCGGCACTCAAGTGGATCAGTACCCAGTTGACTATTAGTAAAAAGGGACAAAGACTGTGGGCCTAACGCAGTCACCTGAGGCCTGCTCTATTACACGACTATCTTGATGAAAAACTGCGAGAAAAATACCTAAGGATACTGAAAAGTGAAATTTTGATGTCCCAGTTACAACAATTCACGCCTGGCGTTACACCTACCCTGGCCTGCAGCGCTCCCTAATTGCATTCGGCAAACTGTTTTAATAGGTTTGTTGAGGCCGTAAGTAGTGACCGTGTGACGGGACGAAATAGATTATGTGTGAAAATTCGGGTCGCGGTAGCCCCTTCTCGGTTCATACTTTGGTCGGGGGTCGGAATGATTTTAATTTCCGTGATCAGCACCTTCCAAAACATACACCCAGAAAAACGGGATCTTGTCATAAGATCATTTCCATTGTCACAAGAGCTAAATGCTCTTAAGGACAGCAAGTGCTAAATGATCTTGTGATTCGCGTTTTGCACTTGTGACAAGAGTATTTTGAGCATTGAGATCGGGTGTTTTAGCTCTTGCAAAAAGAGTTTCTGTGCCAAGAGTTTTGCTCTTGCTGTCGTTAAGATCCGAAAACTCTTGTTGGAAGTTCAAATAACAGGCTGGCTGCCAGTCAAAACGAATTTCTACGAGTATTCGACCTCCGTACCGGTCAGTTACTGACCACCGCCTGTGAACACTGGGCTACCCACTCCTCCCGACAAGACCAATGTTGCAGCGGCTTTGGGTATGGCGGCGGCAACGCCAACGCGTCACCCCACGCGGAATTGGCAGCCACGTTGCTCTGCTCTCCACTGAGCCGTCAGCAGTGCGGTAGCTCAGTGGTCTCCGTGCCTGGCGGCTGGATAGGAAGTCGGGTTCGGGGTTCAACTCCCCGGAGCGCAACCAGTTTCTCCTGGCGCAGTGTCATTTGATATTGTTGTTCTGCCAGGAGATGAACTGTGGGACACTTGGGGCCCCAGGAAAGGGAGCGAGCTATCGTTTTCTTTGCGCATCCGCTCTCATTTGTAAATACAGGCGTCCAGCAACACCGGCTTCTCTCAGAGAATAGTATAGCCGAAGTGGCACAGCCCCGAGCTGGAAATACAGCTGTCCGTGGATCAAATACTCATTTTCATTCAGTCAAGAGTATTTGCTCTTATGACAAGATCCTGCGTCAAGAGTATTTTTCAAGAGCTTTTGGGCTCTAGGGACAAGAGCATGCTTTTCTGGGTGTATAAAACTATGTAAAAATGTCTGTTAAATGTTAAGTCACTAGACAGTTGCACTTTTTCTGCCGTTTTTAAGTGTTTTTTCGTTGGTACGCCTGAATGGACTGAGAAAGGAAGCTGAATTTGGGTGTGTAGTGAGCTAAGGATACACTTAATAACCCTGCAAAATCTCAGCCAGATCAGCTGAGCAGTTTAGGAGGAGAAGTGCGGACACAAACAGACGGAGGAAAAGTTTTTCAACCCCAGTGGAGTGGAGTAACTGGCCTCGCTAATCGCTCGGCCCATTATATTAGAAAAATCTAGTCGAGGAAGCCCCTACGCGTTTGACACTTTGGTCAGGGGTCGAAATTAATTTCATTTTCGTCATAAGCCCCTTTCAAAAGATGCGAAACCGGTAAATGTATCGTTTAGGGGCTCCGCCGCCATGGAGCCCCTAAAGTATATCAAAAAATGCGGGAAAATGCGCTCAACGCGGTTATGACATTGGTTTTTGGGGCTGACCTCTGGTCCATGAAAAATTTAATTAAATAGTGACTTATCATAACCTCAAACATCGCACCTTAATAGCCGCAAACCGCCATGTCACACACTTGCATGACCGAACGGGGTCGTGGAATAATCTTGTGTAGCGCTTAACGTTGTTTCAGAACTAGTTTTGGACACTGTCGATTACTCAAAATGTTAATTTATAAATGCCATAGTGCGGCACAGTTTAGCGTTCCGAATCGCGCACGTGGCAAGTTACTGAGGGGCACCTCGCTGCGAGACTATGCCCAAACTGCCAATAACGCTGCCTCGAGCGCCAGTGCCATCTCTCGGCGGAATGTGTAAACGAATGCTGCATCGGCATCCTCACCACTATGAAGGAGTTTGGTTTTAAATGTTGTTCTTAAATAACATCCCTGGTTTGGAAAGGCGTCCATCCTCTCTCGGAAAACTCATGTGACATTGCTCTGGCCGTGTGCGCCGCACTAAGCAAACAAGCGGTCGGCCGGCCGGGCCAGTGACATGGCTTTTGGAGGTTAATGTTTGTCGTTTTCGAAGTTATGTATTTGCACTCCGAAGTTTTGACGTGTTTGTTAACTGTCCAGCCCAAATATTTTCCCTTCTATTTGTGCGAAACGAAGATTTGTATGAAATAGTGTTTTTGACGCATTTGTGTGAACTGCCCAACTCAAACATTATTTGTGCTCGATTTGTGCGAAACGCAGATTTGTGTTATGACGCATTTGTGTGAACTGTCCCACCCAAATATTTTCCCTTCTATTAGTGCGAAACAAAAGTTTGTGTGAAACAGTGTTTCTGACATATTTGTGTTAACTGTCCAACCGCTACATTTTTTAAAAATGTTCATAGTTTATCACCTGCAGGCACTTGACATTTCATTTGAGCATGTGTGTAAGTTTCAATTGCCTACAAGTGCCTTTCTAAGAAAGGTAGATGTTTCATATTTTGTGTGGTTGTTTGTATAAGGACCGACAGTGAGCCTACAAAATATGAAACATCTACCTTTCTTAGAAAGGCACCTGTAGGCAATTGAAACTTACATACCAATGCTCGCATGGTGTTTTATTTTGGTAGGATTTATTTTTTTACTTTCAAACAACTGCTGCCTTGCTGTAATGATTTGCAAATCATCATCACAACACAACCTCTATGAAAAAAGAGAACTGAAATGATGGTTTTCCTTTATATCACCACCTAAGCCTCAGTGGGTGCATATCTGCCACATGATTAGCATATCAGCAGAGCAAGGCAGCAGTTGTTTGAAAGTAAAAAAATAAATCCTACCAAAATAAAACACCATGCGAGCATTGGTATGTAAGTTTCAATTGCCTACAGGTGCCTTTCTAAGAAAGGTAGATGTTTCATATTTTGTGTGGTTGTTTGTATAAGGACCGACAGTGAGCCTACAAAATATGAAACATCTACCTTTCTTAGAAAGGCACTTGTAGGCAATTGAAACTTACACACATGCTCAAATGAAATGTCAAGTGCCTGCAGGTGATAAACTATGAACATTTTTAAAAAATGTAGCGGTTGGACAGTTAACACAAATATGTCAGAAACACTGTTTCACACAAACTTTTGTTTCGCACTAATAGAAGGGAAAATATTTGGGTGGGACAGTTCACACAAATGCGTCATAACACAAATCTGCGTTTCGCACAAATCGAGGGGGAAACAACTTGAATTTTGGTGTACATTTTCCTTGAAATAACGTTGAAATAAAGTTGAAATAGCGTTGAAATTACGTTGAGATAACGTGATTTAACGCGAAATAACTTAAAATAACGTTGAGATAACGTTTTAGGAACGTTGAACTAACGTGAAATAACGTCTTAAGAACGTTGAAATAACGTGAAATAAATTGAATTTTAAATAACGGTGTACAAAATTTTTCGAAGTTGTTGGCCCCTCGGCACAAATAATGTTTGAGTTGGGCAGTTCACACAAATGCGTCAAAAACACTATTTCATACAAATCTTCGTTTCGCACAAATAGAAGGGAAAATATTTGGGCTGGACAGTTAACAAACACGTCAAAACTTCGGAGTGCAAATACATAACTTCGAAAACGACAAACATTAACCTCCAAAAGCCATGTCACTGGCCCGGCCGGCCGACCGCTTGTTTGCTTAGTGCGGCGCACACGGCCAGAGCAATGTCACATGAGTTTTCCGAGAGAGGATGGACGCCTTTCCAAACCAGGGATGTTATTTAAGAACAACATTTAAAACCAAACTCCTTCATAGTGGTGAGGATGCCGATGCAGCATTCGTTTACACATTCCGCCGAGAGATGGCACTGGCGCTCGAGGCAGCGTTATTGGCAGTTTGGGCATAGTCTCGCAGCGAGGTGCCCCTCAGTAACTTGCCACGTGCGCGATTCGGAACGCTAAACTGTGCCGCACTATGGCATTTATAAATTAACATTTTGAGTAATCGACAGTGTCCAAAACTAGTTCTGAAACAACGTTAAGCGCTACACAAGATTATTCCACGACCCCGTTCGGTCATGCAAGTGTGTGACATGGCGGTTTGCGGCTATTAAGGTGCGATGTTTGAGGTTATGATAAGTCACTATTTAATTAAATTTTTCATGGACCAGAGGTCAGCCCCAAAAACCAATGTCATAACCGCGTTGAGCGCATTTTCCCGCATTTTTTGATATACTTTAGGGGCTCCATGGTGGCGGAGCCCCTAAACGATACATCTACCGCGAAACCCAGTAAAAATGTCTCAAAAAAGTAAAGTCGGTATAAAGTTGCATTTCTTCTGCCGTTTTTTAAGTGTTTTTTCGTTGGTGTGACTGAATGATTTCACGGACGGACAGACAAACAAACAGACCGACAGACAGGAAAAGTTTTTCAACCCCACTGAAGTGACTGGCTTCGCTAATCGCTCAGCCAAAAGTGTCATTAAAATGTAAAGTCACTCAAAAGTTGCACTTTTTCTGCCATTTTTAAGCGTTTTCCATTGGTACGACTGAATGAATTGAGATGGAAAGCTGAATTTTGACGTGTGGTGAGCCAAGGTCATTCTGAACAACCCTGCAAAATCTCGCCCCGAGCCGTTTGCCTACCAATACGAGTAAATTATGTTTTTTTCCGGCTTAATTTCTTGTTGTTTCTTGTCATAATTTATATCTGTAAGAGGGTTTGAATTTCACCATCACTATTACAGAAGTTCTATTTTTGATAGCAATTTACGCAACAAGCACTGTGCTTACATAAACCAGAAACCAACGGCTGAACCGTTGTTTTTAAAATATATTTCCGTGATTTGTGTCATGGAGAAGACAGATCTGTTGATACGAAAAGACCTTTGCAGTCAATAACGCCAATCTTCCGTTAATCCAAATCTTTTTATAGAGACGGATTCATTTTGTCCCTTTCAGTCATTCCGTATGTTCCGTAAGAAAACTTGACCGTTTGAGTTCCGTCATGTCACCCTTATTTGTAACAGTGCGGAACCTTTCTTTGATAGTTGAGAAAATATGGCCGAGGAAAAAAAAATACAACCCGTCGCTCGTGGCCCGGTGTGCAGCATACCTGCGATAAGTTTGGCTTGCGTTGCCGGCAACGACGGACCAGGGAGGGGCGGGGGGGGGGGGGGGGGGCACTCTCAGACTCTCTACTGACTATTTTTTCAGTATACCTTTTTTTCTGCAATTGTAGTATTTTTTTTACTGTTAGTAAAGAAAAACTAATCAGCACCACTACAGAAAAATGGTCTGTTGATAGTAATATCTGCAACTACAGTAATAATCAAGCAAAGAAAAATTACTGTTCCGTTTTAGTGAAAATTACCTATAAATGTTGACAAAATGTTCTCTACATACAGATAATATTTACAAGAAATAACAGAAAAAGCTATAGGGTCAGTATAATTTCTTGGATGTTTCCGCTTTAAGTTACAACTCAACCATCTTACAACCATCTTTAAAAAGCCGCTTACAATGAGTTCTGTTTGGACTTGTGGCTAAAAATGTTTTAAGGGATCATTTCGACTAAGCGTATTACCTTTTAATCAGCTTTTTTTAAACAGAGAACAATTTCACTGAAAACATTTACTTTAGATCACAAATAGGTCAACGACAAGTTATCTATGAAAGCAAACTTTATTTTACTACATTTGCAAAAAATAAGTTCTTTGGTTGAAATCAAGTTTGTCATATAACTCTTTTGACATTGTAGATTTTCTGTACCATAGTAAAAGATTGTCTTTACTTACCAAATTTGTTCCGGCTAATTATCTGTATCTCATGTAACACTTATTCGACAAGTTATTAAAAATATCTACTATATTACAGTTACGCCCTTAAACCCCTAAGCAGCAGTGTATATTTTCTACAATATAGAAAAATTAATAAGTTATGTTCTGAGAGTGCGTAGGCACTCTACACTGCAAGAAAAAGTGTGGATAATACAACAAAAGTACAACGAGAATTGTACGAACCACAACGAGGCCTGGACTGCACAGCACTCGTCATGCCGGTCCCATTGTACTTTGTACAACAATTGTACAACAATTGTTGTACTTTGAAACTACAATAAATTCCTGATAAAAAATTTGTCAGTAATTTGTGTACTTTCGTTGTGGTTTTTCTTGCAGTGTAAAAGGGTCTTTTACAGGAACGTATAGTCACGTTTTTTTACGTTCCATGAATTGTGTCGCGTTCGTCGGAATGCGAACCGTGTCCCGTTCGTCGGAGTATGACAAAGTCACATTCATTTCAATCTGAATTGTGCCCAATTAGGCCTTGTGCCGCCGACTTACTTTGAAACAAACGCGCCGCAGAAGTCAAACTACCGTGACACGTTTGGCGTCGAAACGAATGTGACATCGTCCCATCTCCAGACTGAGTGTGTCCTTACGTGGCAGAGGCTTCATCTCTCCAGAGCACGTTTCCCGAACCACAACAAAGTTTACACTGTGCCTTGCTTCCAGTGCATGACATGGAACTGCCTCGCTTGCGGGCCCCGGTGGATGAGCCAGATGACAAGCAAGTATCACAAAATCACGTTCAGAGTGGAGCAACACGGGCACACTGCGAACGGATGACAGTTTTTTTTCTCTCTTGGACAATGGCCTGTGGTTCCATTGAGTAGTTGAGCCTCTTTTACATTTTGGCCGTACCAACCTTATAAAAACTTCAACAGTATTGTGATCTACCTTCAATTGTGTCCTGTGTTTTAAAAGGTGCTCGTCCTGGCCACTTATTCTGAGCGAAACTCACTCATTTTTTGTTGTAATATCAGGTATTTTGGGGAATAACGGAACTCAGTTCTTCGATGCACTTTGATTTTAATTTTACTTGTTCACACACCCGGTACAGTACATGTCCTGGAAGACAGTAAGTTCTGGAAGCGGAAACCACCGCTTC
This sequence comes from Stenchaetothrips biformis, assembly GCA_030522485.1. NCBI lineage: Eukaryota > Metazoa > Arthropoda > Insecta > Thysanoptera > Thripidae > Stenchaetothrips > Stenchaetothrips biformis. The sequence continues at coordinate 5,982,055 of CM060093.1, read as the reverse complement.
TCCAGCATATATATACATAGTTGCCATATCAGAGTACATACAGTACATAGTTGCCGCTTAACCTATGAGAGTGTTATTCTCCATGTATGAGAAATTGCTCATCTCCCAACACCCCTCCTCAATTTCTACTTACATACACAACTTTAAAAACTTTTTATTTTATTTACTAGAGCAATTACACATTCCTATGCCTTCTCTATGTTTAGAGAAAGATTCATAGGGCAACCCTTTTGTCATGATGTCGGCCTTTTGGTCTGCGGTAGGCATATACTGAACATTAATAATTTTGTTTTTACAGAGATCCTTCACAAAATTATACTTGATGTCGATGTGTTTAAGTCGCTTTACATCCCAGTTGTGAAGTGCACTAATGCAAGGCTGGTTGTCTTCGTACACAGGAATGGACCTCACTGTAGGAATACACAACCCAGACACCAGCGACTTCACCCACAACAGTTCAGCCACCCCTGTCGCCAGGGCCTCAAACTCAGCCTCAGTTGACGAAAGTGCCACTGATGTCTGCTTTCGAGTCCCCCACAACACAGGGTCTCCAAACATTGTAATTATAAATCCTGAAACAGATTTTCTACCCGGTTCATTTGCAAAATCTGCATCTACATATAGTTCTAATGGTTTGTCTGAAATGCCTCTGTACCAGAGACCCCACAGTCGCGTTCCCTGGAGATATCTAAAAATCCTTTTAACACCACTCCAGTGATCCTCGGTGGCAGTGGTTTGATATTGGCTAAAAATATTTACCGCGGTACATATGTCTGGCCTGGTTGACATACAGGCATACATCAGACTCCCTATTGCACTCCTGTAGGGCTTACTGCTTACAATACACTCCTTGTCTCCAATTGACAAGCAAGGATTCGTTACTAGCGGGGTATTTACAGGAGCAACTCGGTCCTTCTTAAACTTACTGAGTACCTTTTGAATATAATTTTCTTGGCTTAAAAACATTCCGTCTGCAGTTCTATGAATTTTAATTCCTAAAAAGTAAGATACGCTGCCCAGATCTCTCATTTTGAAAGCGTTCATTAAATCTCCCTTAATTCTATTTAAACTATCAATACAATTGCTGGAAATCGAGATATCATCAACATATAAAATCAGGTAAATAGTTACATTGTCTCGTCTTAATATATACATACACTGGTCTGCCTGACACTGAAGGAAACCAAGCGAGTTCAAGCACTTGTTAAATTTAGCATTCCACTCCATTGGTGCCTGTTTGAGTCCGTAAAGGGTTTTATTTAGTTTACACACAGTGTCTCCTTCCACATTCAGTCCCTCTGGGGCCCACATGTAAATTTCTTCCCTTAAGTCTCCGTTCAAAAAGGCACATTTAACGTCCAATTGACTGACATGCATATTGTTCCTATTGGCTAGACACAAAAATACTCGAACAGTGGACAGATGGGCCACAGGGGCATAAATTTCAGTGTAGTCTATCCCAGGTCTTTGAGAACACCCTTTTATAACAAGGCGTGCTTTGTACCTATTTATATTACCTAATGAGTCCTGCTTAGTTGTAAAAACCCACTTACAGCTGATAGGAACCTTCCCTAAAGGAAGTTTAACCAAAGTCCAAGTTTTATTTTCTTCTAGTGCTTGTAATTCTTCCTGCACTGCTCCTAGCCAAACTGCCTTGTCCCCCCTAGTCTGAATATCGCTGTAACTCTCTGGAACATCCCCAAGCGTGCCGCACTCTTCAGAACTAATAAAACAATAATCATCTTCTGGAATTGCCACCAATGCCCCGAGTTCATGGGCCAAAGATCGTACAATAGATTCCAGGTCCTCGGCCGATGGGGCCTCCCCGGGTGCAGCAGCGGCCTCCCCGGGTGCAGCAGCGGACTCCCCGGGTAGGTGATCTATTTAGTAAATAAGTTGCAGTTTGAATAGCTTCTATCCAAAAACTTTTACGAAGGCTACACCCCTACAGCATACACCTGGCCTTTTCTAACAGAGTTCTATTTAAACGTTCAGCTACGCCATTGTTTTCTGGGTGACCTGGGACAGTCAACTCAAACTCAATCCCCTTTTCTGCAAAGAAATCTTTTACTGCCTCATTAACATACTCAGAGCCATTGTCACATCTGAACTTACAGATCTTGCGTGGAAATCGTACCGTCACTGCTGCTTCATAATGTTTTATAAACCCAAGAATTTCTGACATAGTTTTAGTCTTAAGACCGTAGACCACTGTAAAATGAGTGAAGTCATCCATGAGGGTAAAAATATACTTAACACCATTGTACGCTGTAGGTCCAATAGGGCCACATAAATCACTATGGACTCTTTCGAGTGGCCTGGTGGTCCTTGGGCGAGTTCCTGGAAACGGTTTTCTGGTCTGCTTGCCTTCAACACATACATCACACAAACTATTAATATTATTACATTCAAATTTATCAATGCCATCAACAATCTTCTGCACTAAATTTAAATTTTGCTTCCCTAGATGACCAAGGCGCTTGTGCCAAACCTCTGCAGTCCCTGCAAGTAAAGATACATCTGGAAGACCTAGTACACTTAGAGTTAGATTGTACAGGTTGGCACTTATTACACCCCTACACTGTTATTCAGGGGTGCTCTGTAAGGTAGCGCCTTTTGACGCTTGCCCTAGTTTTTGTAGCGCCTTTAGGCGCCTCGCCTGGAGGCGCCTGAAGGTGCCTTATTCTGAGGCGCCTTAAGGCGCTAAGTTTCGAGACACCTTTGGTCCAGCCCAGTGTTCTCAAATGGGCGGTCCGGCTCGGCCCGTCGCCTGAGGTGTGCGAGTGAGAGCGACAATGGTGGGCCGTGGCGCTTCGGCAAGCAGGCTGCTAGACCCGAACGCGCGGACTTCCGAAGCCTCCCGAAGCGGGCGGGCGACCTAGACCCATGGGCTGTGGCACGGCCCACGGGCCTTGGCAAGGCCCGGGCCTGGGGAGCCCGGTCGGCGTCGGCTGCCGCTGCAGCTGCTGCTACTGCTGCTCGCGCTGGCCGGTTTTCGGCGGCGGCGAGCCCATCTCCCCCCCGTCCACCACTTCCCCCCCTCTCCCGCTCTCCTTCCTACGGCGGCAAGCGCGCCGCGCGGCCGCGATGCGTCTTGTATTTTTAATAGGGAATTCCCTCTCACGCAACGCGAAACGCACTATCGAATTAACTCAGTTTTCTAGCTGATAAACAATGGGGACACGTTTCCATGGTTTAGTACCGTCCGATACATTACGCTACACAGCTACTGGCCGCCCGCCCCACCCACTCGGCCGCCGGCCGGGTGCGATACCATTGTTTATTTCCACAACGCCACAACTTCCGATTTCGCCCATCTGTGCGTGTGGTGCGCTGCATTCGCCAATTTCTGCAAGTCGGCCTGTCACGTGACACAGCCAGCCAGCGACAGCGAGCTGAGTCGAGCCGCTGCGAGCGGAACAGTGTAGTGGCACTCCGAGGCGAGTGCGTCGCGTTGCGTTGTGTCGGTGTTTGTGTTATTGTTTGTGTCTGAAGTGAGAAATGTCTGACTCTGGACCTGGAGTGACTAAAGGCAAGTCCCGGAAGAGGAAAAGTGTGCCTCATCCCGTGCAAGCCGTAGTCGAACCTGGGCCCGGTCCCGGTCCCATCCACGTGGTGATACCCGAGCCGCTGGACCCCGTCCTCATCCGCGTGGGGCCCGCCCCCGCCCGCGCCGCCGAGGGGCAGCCGCCGCTGGAGCCGGAGTCGCCGACTCCATCAACTTCATCGACGGCGTCGTCGGAGACCACGACACCTGCCAAGGACTTGATCAAGGAGACCGAGGAAAAGTTGGCGTCCAAGGAATGGATCTCGCGGTCCAAGGAGCTGGCCAACGGCAAGCCGACGAAGAGCGTTGCATGGGACGGCTTCCAAGTTGTCGTGCCCAAGGACAACCCCAAGACGGAGGTAGGGACAGCGGTGTGCCTCGCGTGCGGGGCGGTGCTAATATCTTCTGGCGGACCGTCCTCGCTCAAGAAACACGTGGAAAAGTATTGCTCAGTCAAGTTGAATCCCGTGAGCGCTCCAGGCAAAGGTGGCCAAGGCTTCCGGGCCGTGCCGGGGCAACTCCGCGACGTGTTTATTGACCAGGTGGCGGACACATGCGCAGAGAGCATGGGCGCCATCCATCTGATTACGAGTGATGCCGTCGTGGATCTCCTGCAGACGGCGGTTGACATTGCGGCACGCTGCAAGGGCCGCTTCGACGTGCGGGCAATAATGCCGCAGGCCAACACGGTCATGAACCGCATCACGTCGAGGGCGAAGAAGTGTGCGCACGAGCTGGTGCCGCGCGTCAAGGAAGCCATTGAGGACATGCGTTGCCAGGCCGCGACCGACATGTGGACGGATGACCAAGAGAAGAAACACTTCATCGACATCACCGTGTCGTTCGTTGACGAGAACGGCCAGGCCACGGAGACGCACGACTTGGTGATGGCCCAATTCCCGTCCACAATGAAGGCAAACTCAGTGAACATCCGGAACGCCATGTACGAGGCCATGGAGGACATCGGCATCACGCGCGAGGAATTCCACCGCATCGACTGGATTACTGACAGGGGTGCCAATATTAAGAAAGCACTAGAGGACCTCTCCAGGTAAATATAGCGATAACCTTGGGTTGAGTGGGAGGGGGGGGGGGTTGCACAGTGGGCCAGACGACCGCCGCCGGCGTCCAAAACTAAAGACTTGTCTAGAGCTTTTGGGCGCCCGCGCCGGTCTTCTGGCCCACTGTGTGTGTACGCGTCAGGGAAAGGGGGGGGGGTATTAGAAGAGGTTGAACACTATAATTTAACGCCTTTTTTTTACAGGGAAGACTGCGCTGCCCACCAGATAAACACCTGCCTCAGGAACACCTTCACTATCCCATTCTATGAGGTGCGGCGGAAGGCCGTGGAGGCACTAAGTCCAGCCGGAAAGAAACTGCTTCAAGATAGTGAGGAAGTTATCAGAGCAGTGAAGGCAGCAAAACCGGAGGTGGTTGCTCCTGGAGTAGGCTTGAGGGAGCTGAAGAAAGTCCTTCAACTGCCGCTCCACCAATACTCCTCCAACAACTGCCAAATGCTGCAATCTCTTAACTCCCACAAGAAAAAGGTAAAGTGCACCTATAGTAACATTTTTTTATTTTTTTATTTTTTTTATTGTTTATTTTGTTTTATTGCAGGTTCTTACTGTTCTCTCCGCTCTTGACCGTCAGGACCTCATTGAGATAGTGAACGAGCGAGACAGCGAATTGGCCTCTGACCTGATCGCTTTTCTCGGTCCACTGGAGAAGAAGGGCAGCGTGGCAGCCGGTGAGCTCGCCTCACTGAGGGCACACCTTGCTGTCAAGCCTCAGGACACCGAGGAGGTGAAGGCCATGAAGCAGAGCGTTGCCGAGCTGTGCGATCTCATGGAGGTGCTGACCATGATCAAGGAGGCTAAGGAGCTAGTCACCTACTTGAAGGCTTCGGGGCTGGCATCCTCCCTCTCCAGAAAAGTGATTCAAGAGTGTGACACTCGGTGGAACTCTCTTCATTCGATGCTAGCATCAGTGGAGCTGATGTATGACGAGGTAAGTCTGAGTCTGAGTCACGCCACCGCCAAGCTGCGAGCCAACTCCGCTGTGCCGCCGCCGCGACCCCCACTCCCATTGACCGCACCAAACCCGCGATCAAGCCGCCCCCGCCGAGCCGAGCCGCGCCGCACCGCCCCCGCGCCCCCACCGCCGCAGAGCCGCATCCCGCCGTCGCGTTGCCACCCCAACCACGCCGTCCCCGAGACCGGAATGACGCCGCCGCCAACGCCCTGCGACGTCGCCACTGTTACCCCGCGGCCGCGGCCGCGCGCCTCGCCGCCACCGTCACCATGCCGTCGCCCCGAGGAAGCTGCAGAGTGATTCTGTGGTGCAGGCCTTTCTCCCTCGCACCTAAAGTGGGACGTCCCATAAGTGCGAGAGAGAGACATGGGGCGGGCGGGCCTCCCGCGGAATCGGTTTGCTGCCGCCCCGCCCTCGCCGCGCTCCTGCACGCAATGCAACCGCCGTACCCCCCCCCCCCCCCCCCCCCAGTCCGTGCCCTCTCATCCACCCACGGTGCTGCGGTCTCATCAATTGTTTTTATTTTTTTTCCCTACAGATTGTTGAGCTGTTGTCGCACCACGAGGGCCAGAGGACACGCATGCAGAAAATTGATAGGGCAATGTTGAGGTGGCTGACAAATTTCCTTGAAGAGTTCAAGGTTGAAACCAAGACTCTTGAAGGAGACAATAAGAAGCACCCGACTTTGCCCTACGTACTGCTCGTGTCCACTGGTCTAAGGGATCACTGTCTCCCAGCACCGAATGACAGCCCTCATCTGGCTATCATCAAGGAGAGGTGCCTGGTATTCCTTGGAGCCAAATTTCAGCCCAGTATGAAGGCCAAAGTGGCAAATTTTTTATGGCCGGACTTCAAGGAATTATCTATGCTGTCGGAGGAGGAGAGGGAGGAGGTAATTTGGCCCACCTTAGTTTCCTGTCAATCTAAACAATTTTAAAAAAATGATTTTATTAGTTTTATACTTTTTGCGCAGGTCAAGGCCCGTGTCCGCACTTTAATTGGTGACGACGGAAATGGCGATGGTGAAGGCGGCCCGCTGGATGCCGACGCCCCTCCCTCGCCCCCAAAGGTGAGGCGTCTGGACGCCAAGTACAACAAGTACCGTCAAGCCACCACCGCTGAAGTGCCCCAGGATGAGGTGTCCCGGTACTTGGCCTCGCACACAGCATCCGTGCCAGCGGAACTTCTCCTGCAGCACTGGAAGCTCTTAGTAAGGTTTAGCAAGCCACCGCGCCGGCGCATGCAAAATCAACCTGCAATTTTAACGATTCTAACCAACCCTCCCCCTTTCTTTACAGGATCGCCCTGATGGGTTCCCCAAGTTGGCTAAATTAGCTAAAAGAGAGCTTGGGAAGCTGGCGACGGCGGCTACCAGCGAGCGGGTGTGGTCGAAGGCTGGCTTCATTTTAAACACCAGAAGAAACCGCCTCAAACCATGTCACCTCAGCTCAATAATTTTTCTAGCCTCTTATTTAAGATTCCTGAGAAATAAAAAAAGAGCTAGCTGATTTAAAAATTTAACAATTATCTGCTGTAATAAATTTATATCACATCCTTCCTCGTTCTTGAAATGAATTAGGGCAAACCAGGTGCACATTCAGGGGGATGGGGGGGGGGGGAGGCAGAAAGCAATACTTTGACTCCCTTCCTACATGCCGCCTCCCTAGATCCGCCACTGGGGCAAACTAGTTTCATGTAGATGCGTCGCACGCATCGCCAGGGCCAGGGGCAAGAGAGGAGGGCGGGGGGCCAGGGGCAAACCTCTACTGCCGCGTCGCGTCCACGTCACCTCCCATCACACGTTTGAATGACGCGCGCGCCGCGCGGATTCTGATCCGGCCGGGCCATGCCGAGCCGGGCACCGGCGACCCGCCCGCCCCACTCCCACTCCTGGCCGCTGAGCGGCCGGGGCCGGGCGATGGGCGCACGCGGGCCGTGTGCCCGCCCGTCCCGAAAACGGGCTGGGCCGCCGCCCGGCCCATGGCCGAGGCTCTGGGCCGGGTCGGGTGCTAGCGCGACAAAGGCTTGGCGGCGTTGGGCCGAGCCGGACCGCCCATTTGAGAACACTGGTCCAGCCCACTGGATTCAATAAGGCTCGAGCTGTTGCCCAGGACAAAGGTGTTTGGGGACCAAGCACCTTTGCCAATGCATTGCAGTGCAAGGTGTTTGCTGTCCATACACCTTGTGGTTGCATTGCATGGGAAATGCATGGCAGCATAGGCCCCAATGCATTAGCAAAGGTGCTTCGTCCCCAAACACCTTTGGCCTGGGCAACAGCTCGAGCCTTATTGAATCCAGTGGGCTGGACCAAAGGTGTCTCGAAACTTAGCGCCTAAAGGCGCCTCAGAATAAGGCACCTTTAGGCGCCTCCAGGCGAGGCGCCTAAAGGCGCTACAAAAACTAGGGCAAGCGTCAAAAGGCGCTACCTTACAGAGCACCCCTGAATAACAGTGTAGCCACCAGAGATCCATCCAAGGAAATATAACTTGCACCATTAAAGAATGTGACTTTGTATCCTTTCTTATCTAGAGTGGAAATTGACAGTAAGTTATGAGAGAGATTGGGTACAATCAAAGCTTCAATGTTAAATTTAGAAACAACCCCATTAACAGTCACAGCACACTTAACTTTCCCCTTTTTATGTGAATACAGGCAAATATTGGACTTAGCCACTCGAATCATAACCGGTCTCGTAACCGGTACACTTAACCTCTCGACCTCCGAGACTGGCGCATCTGGCTTGATTAAATGTCGTGAGGCACCTGAATCCAAAACGAAAACAATCTTAGGACCAATTTCATTATTAAGTGACAACATTGCTTCGTCTGACACATTTTCAATCGTAATGATTTCGGATACCTCTGACGGAACACCACTGTCATGACAGAAACTGTAAACAACCTCCTCGTCTTCTGCTGCGACCATGGCCATGTTGTTGCCAGAGTCGGCCACCGCAGCGCTGCCTCCGCCACGGCCCCCTTGGAATCCACGGCCTCCTTGAAAGCCACGGTCACGCTGACTCCCCCGAGCTGCGCCACTGCCACCTCGATATCCTCCCCGGAAGTGTCCGCCGCCGCGGGAAGGGCCGCCATGTTGGAACTGGGACTGGAAGGCGCCGCCATCACGTCCGCCACGGGTTGGAGCTCCGCCGCGCCCGGTTGAGTGTTGATGATGGCCGCCGCGTGAAGTCTCAACCCCTTTGTAGGCTCCACCGCCGAAACGCCAGCAGTCCCTCCAGATGTGGTTAGGCCTGCCGCAGTTGTTGCATGACCGGTTGGAGTCGTACGGGCGAGGCCGGGCCGCCGTGAACGCCGTGCTTGGAGGTGCAGATTTTCCACCACCCCCACTTCTCTTCACTCCCCACGCCTGCCGCGTCAATTCAAACTCTTCGATCAAACCCCTCACGTACGACAGAGTGAGTCTGTCGCTGTCCACCGTCCGGAGGGAGGTGATTACCCCCTCATACTCCTGGGGAAGCGTCCAGATGAATCTCGTCACCACATCGAACTCCGACATTTCAGATCCTGCTTCTCTCAGCTCCCGCACTAATGAGTCGAATCTTGTAACGTAGTCGTTGAAAGATGTTTCTTGCGGCCTGTACTTCAACAAGTGGTACTTCTTGGACAGGAGCAGACGAGTCCCGGCACTGACTCGTTTGTACCTCTCCTGTAGAGTGTCCCAGATCACCTTGGCTTCATCCAACCCTTTCACTAGCTCGAAGGCACTTTTTCCCATCCTCATGGTCAGCTCACCGGCACACATGCCCTCTTTCTTTCTTATGTCCTTAATTTCCTCCTCCTTCCTCTTCTTGGTGGCATTGCTGTCGTCTGGAAGCACAGCATGCTCACCGATCAACACTGAAAGGCTTTTCTCGATGAAAATAGCCAAGTCCTTGCTTTTAAGGAACCCCTTCATTCGGCAGCTCCAATCATCGTACCCCTCTCCATTGAACATCAGTAGCTCCTGAAGAGAGGACTCCATTTTTACTTTTTGCCTATTTGCTTGGGAGCGCGTCTTATGTTTTTCACTGCACGACCCAAGTCTTACCAACGCTTAGAAGCAGGTCTTATCAGTTGCCTGAACTAAGTCTACCATGAACTCAGCGCTTAGGCACAGGTCTTACCAATCGCCTGTACTAAGTCTTTATACTTCGGTGCTTAGAAGCAGGTCTTACTTTGTTGCCTGAGCTAAGTCTTAACAAATGCACTCAAACACACACACACACCCTAACCTCACTTTCTTCACTATCACACGTGTCACACAGTTTTCAACAGTTCACGCACTTATAGTTCAACAAAAACTCTTCACTTAGCGCAGTATGAAGCTCCTGGGCCCATAACCTGTTGTAATATCAGGTATTTTGGGGAATAACGGAACTCAGTTCTTCGATGCACTTTGATTTTAATTTTACTTGTTCACACACCCGGTACAGTACATGTCCTGGAAGACAGTAAGTTCTGGAAGCGGAAACCACCGCTTCTCCAGCATATATATACATAGTTGCCATATCAGAGTACATACAGTACATAGTTGCCGCTTAACCTATGAGAGTGTTATTCTCCATGTATGAGAAATTGCTCATCTCCCAACATTTTTCACGATTTCCTATTAGAATAACGCAAAAGTGCACACAGAAAAAGGTCCACGAAGCATCGTTCGTAATACGAAGAAAACGAAGGCATTGTAAAATCTACAGAGAAATGCTTTCGTATTAGGAAACAAAATCCTTCCTATAAAATGAATAATCGTGGAGTTCACGTCAATCGAAGCCTGCGAAGTTAACACTTATCAGTGAAGTCCTGAATCGCAATATTTCGGGTTGAAACAATACACTACAAAAATAACTGTCTACATATGGGACTTTTTTTGTCCCATGAATGATGCAATTTACAATTTTGTATCCACTAGGTGACACAAATTGTCTGGTGCCTATTGCAATTTGCTATTTCACTGTACAATTGTTATCACCTTGTCGGCACAAACTTGTATCTAATCTAACCTTAAAAAAATATACAGGACAGGCCACATTCGGCACTTGTATCGAATAGAAGTAAAGGATAAATACAATATGATTGCCATTTACAAGCAGATATTAAAAATTAATTTATCTCTAAACAAAACGCTTTGAACAAACAAAGAAAAAGATCAGTGCAGGACAAGTCGCTTACAGCTGGTCTAAAACAAAAGCAGGTGCAAAAGTAGTATAAATTGAACTTTCAGACCCTTTCCCCTGGATTGAACTGTAGACATGGTTGGAGAGTGGGTAACCTTAGTGAACCTATTTTTCTTTTTTTTGTGGTCATGAGCGCACATAACCTAATTTTTGTGGTGGTTGCTATCTTGAGCATGGGTAACCTAAATGGACCTGTGCTGGTCGTCACCTAGAGCGAGGAAAGCGTTAGCCCGCTCTTCTCGCCGCGCCGCGCCGTGACGCGCACTCTCAGTCTCATATGGACTTTTATGTCTCTTGCTTATGGAGCTTTTGGAGCAAATGTAAATTGTACGTTTTCTCTTTAGGTATGCACAATTTTGATCATTTTCAAGATGAAATTGTAAATAGATCATATGATCCATGAAGTGGAAGAAGAAGGTAACTCAGTCATTTTTCAGGAGAAACAAAAAACTGTTTTCAAAACAAACTAAAGCTAAATGAGCCAATGTTGTAAATGATTTATGAGTGAGTAAAACATAACTAAAAAATTCTGATAATTTTCAAAAGTACCAGACCACTCTGTCTATGGTTTCTGTGAGTTACGCCCTTGCATGGAAGCAGAAAAAAAGTCATTTATACTTGCCTCTTTGAAATAAGATGGAAATTCGAGGTAACTCAAGGACAACATGTGGAAAAGGGAGCTATCTCGACTTGCGTCCAAATTATCTTGTCGCATTTGGAGACAAGTACGGATGTGTCTAAATGTCACAATGGCATTTGGAGGCAAGTGCAATTGAGCCTAAATGCCAAAGTTGCATAGAGAGATAAGTCCATTTACACCCTATGAAGCCAACTTTAAGTTGATGAATACTTATTTTCAAAAGTAATGCATATCAAATCACTTAGAGTAGGGGGCTAACATGTGTTGGGATTGCACTGTGGGCTGCTTTCGCCAACGAAGTGTCGCCGTCATGCATCACGCTATGTAATCCAATTTCCTGTGAGTTTCATCAAATTTCAAGCTTTTCGGATTCATAGGGGATAAATGGACTTATCTCTTTATGCAACTGTGACATTTAGACTCAATTGCACTTGCCTCCAAATGCCATTGTGACATTTAGACACAATCATACTTGTCTCCAAATGCCACATGATAATTTGGACACAAGTTGAGGTGACCCCTTAGTCCTATGCATGCATAAAAATATAACTTGAGTTAGCTCCTTTTTCCAAGCTTTTCAATGGACTCATGTGATATCGGGTGAGTTGACTCTATTTTTCGCTCGGTTGAAACCGTAAAAGGAGCCAAGTCAAGATATATCCTTTTTCCATGTTGATTTTCTCTTAAACTACGTGGAATTGAGTAAAATTATTAAGTGTGGTCATGGCAACCATTCTAAAGAACAACAATAAAGAAAAAACTCAATTTGGAGATAAGGCAGCAATTCTCTTCTCCCGCTTCATGGATCATACAGAAATCCAAAAGTACATTGCAGTTGACAAAAAGTCAGGTTTAATGTACTCAATAACCAGGGTCATTCTTTCCCAAGTCACCTGAGGCCCCGATATCGATGTCTCGGATTTTGACCAAACTTTGTGGGGATGTTTCCTAGGTAACAAAGAACATAAAAAAAAAAAATTCATTTTTTTTGGTCGGCTCTAAAAGCTAAAAACAAACATTTTGTAAAAAATATTCAAAAAATCACCAAAATTATGTTTTAAGCCTTAGGTCGACGTACCCAGTGGATTTCCTTTCATTTTCTCATACTGAAAAAACAGAATCTGAGAGCTGCCTCACAAGTCACATATTTCAGGTGATATGGACCAAAAAATTGGTTTTTCGCGGATACCCAAAAAGTGCATCCGAATTTTTTCATTAAATTTTTTTTGAAGAAAGGTCTTATGGTGGTCTTCTACCCTGATGTTTTTTTGGAAACGGCTTTTCAGACACAGGGGAGATACAAAATAAAAGGTGTATTTTGGTGCACTTTATGGCCTACAGAATCGCCACTTTGAGTCCGACGTCATGACCCCCATTAGACTTTTTGTTCGCCTTTTCAAGACGAATCGATTGATATAAGGCAAAGATAGATCGGAGAACTTTGAACAATTGGTCTTTATTTGATCAAAATCGAAGAGGTGCAGGGTGCGCAAATGGGCCAATTGTTAAAAGTTCTCCGATCTGTCTTTGCCTTATATCAATCGATTCGTCTTGAAAAGGCGAACAAAAAGTCTAATGGGGGTCATGACGTAGGACTCAAAGTGGTGATTCTGTGGGCCATAAAGTGCACCAAAATACACCTTTTATTTTGTATCTCCGCTGTGTCTGAAAAGCCGTTTCCAAAAGAACATCAGGGTAGTAGACCACCATAAGACCTTTCTTCAAAAATATTTTCATGAAAAAAATCGGATGCATTTTTTGGGTATTCGCGAAAAACCAATTTTTTGGTCCATATCACCTGAAATATGTGACTTGTGAGGCAGCTCTCAGATTCTATTTTTTCAGTATGATTAAATGAAAGGAAATCCACTGGGTACGTCGATCTAAGGTTAAAAACAGAATTTTGGTGATTTTTTGAATATTTTTTACAAAATGTGTGTTTTCGGCTTTTAGAGCCGACCAAAAAAATTGAATTTTTTTTTTTATGTTCTTTGTTACCCAGGGAACATCCCCACAAAGTTTGGTCAAAATCCGAGACATCGATATCGGGGCCTCAGGTGACTTGGGAAAGAATGACCCCCCTATACATTGAACAAAAACGTGCCAAGCTTCAGAGAAAATAGTACATACACTGTTAAAAAAGCCGTACTTTTCACAGGGAAAAGGTACGGTCATTCCGTTACCTCGGCGTACAGTAAAACCGTATCAAAAAACCGTGCTTCCCGTAAGAGCCCATGTTACCAAAACCGTACTCTGCACCCCCAAAACTGTGCTGACTGAGGAACGGTGCAACCAGGCAAATTGTCTACCAGCTTTGTACCGTACTATTTCCTGTGGATTTTTTTTTACAGTGTATGACGTTTGCAAAAAAAACTTTTTGGCAAGAGATGAAGTGAGGTGTGGGTGAAAATATGGTGAAACACGGCTAAAGTGCCTTAGCTTAATTTCTATGGTTTCTGTTTGTGAAAAATCTGTCTATTGAGTTAAATTTTGAATTTTTAGTTTTTACACATGACTGACAGATAAATTGTTACTCAAAAGTGTTAAAAAAAAATTTTTGAGTCGCTCATCCGAGTGCATTCGCTTTATGTCCCTTAACATTTCTTTTACGACTCCGAAACCTTCCTGCGCAAACTCTTTTTGTTATATCTTGCCCAAAATTTTTTTCGAAGCACTTTTACATGTAGAGAACAAGGTTACAAAAATATATATTCTTAAAAGCAAGCTTTTTTCTCTAACAAAAAAAAAACCCTTTGAAAAATGGCCAAAAAAGGCAAAAAGTGTACATCATAATGGAAAATGAAACAAGGTAGGTGTACGCCTGACCGTGTCCTGCCGTAACAGGCTTCGCGATGGTGCACCGGTTACGATAATCCACGCCTGGCGTTTACACCTACCTTTAGTGGCCGTGCTTAGTTTAACCAAACAGCACTTTTAGTTCACGCGATGCCTATGCGATTTTTCCATAGTTTGGGCCTTTATAATGGCTTTGCCCGGAGTGGCAATCCAAATTTCCCTCAGGAAAAATGTAATAGCCTCCCGAAAATAGCGTGGCGCCTTACGGGAGGTCCGGGTAGGCAACCCGCAGTACGCCAGACCGTTTCTTGCAACAGGCTTCGCGATGCTGCGCCAGTTTCGACAATTCACGCCCGGCGTTACACCTACCTTGGCCTGCGGCGCCAAGTAGTTTAAAGGTTCATTGAGGCAATGAGTAGTGCACTACGTGATGAATGGTCGAAGTATACACTGTAGAAAAAATCCACAGAAAATAGTACGGTACAAAGCTGGTAGACAATTTGCCTGGTTGCACCGTTCCTAAGTCAGCACAGTTTTGGGGGTACAGAGTACGGTTTTAGTAACATGAGCTCTTACGGGAAGCACGGTTTTTTGGTATGGTTTTACTGTACGCTGAGGTTACGAAATGACCGTACCTTTTCCCTGTGAAAAGTACGGCTTTTTTAACAGTGTATTATGTTAGAATATTCTAGTCGAGGTAGCCCCTACGTAGTTGACACTTTGGTCAGGGGTCATAATGGATTTCATTTTCGTCATCAGCACCTTCCTAACCATACGAAACCATTTAAAAATGTCTCTAAAATAAAAAGTCACAAAAAAAAGTTGCACTTTTTCTGCCGATTTTTTAGTGGTTTTTCGTTGGTACGACTGAATGGATTGCGATAGAAAGCTGCACACACACACACAGAGGCAGACAAAACTTTCCAACCTCAGTGGAGTAACTGGCTTCGCTAACCGCTCAAACAAAAAAGTGATTTGTACTACATAAATGGTGACGGATCAGTTGAAACAAGTGAAAAGTCCCCAGGAGAGGTCATTTTTTGTCGACTTCAAATAAATGTGGGTTTTAGAATGCTTTCGAGTCTCCAAAGTGACTTCTGAACCAACACGTGTAACTTTCGAAACCTTTCCGAACCCCAGAAAAATCAGAAATGTCAAGCCGTTCCAGGGAAGATGCGCATTGCCATCAAATATGTTTTGCATTAAGTTTTAGTGACTTAAAGTGAATCTTAGGACCAAGTATCGTTGAAATATTTCAACCATGTAAAATAGAAGTTTTCACTTTTCAGCTTAAAAACCTAAAATCTAAAATCTAGCTAAAATTACTTCCCAAAATTGGCAAAAAAAAAAATTTGTTTGCTTTTTATGCTTGGAGTGGGTTTGTAGACCCTCATTTAACAACTGAAGATTATATAAATACCCAATAGCCATTTAGGTGACAGTTTAGTAATTTTTTTGATTTTGGAAAGTTTGGTCAAACCCTTGAAATTAAATTGCCTATAACTTCCAGAATAAATTTTTTACTAAAGTTTCCTCTTGAGGGGGTGGCTTAGGACCCCAACAAGTCGATTAGGTTGATTTCGGAGCAAATCCGTCACCCTCGATTTCGGGTCGTGTATCGGTTTGAAAAATAATGCGAGGGTTCGAGTCCAGCCCGCGTTTCGCGCTGCCTTTTTTGGTCCCCTTGGCGGTAGTTAGTCTGTCCCAGTTAGTGGGTGCGTCTTCGCCGTCACCATGTCCCCCGTCTCCGAGTCGTCCTTGTAAGGTAAAAAATCAATTGTGGGTTACGAATCAATTATGGGTCATTTCTTTGACGGGTCGCTACAAATCCATGAATGAGCCCGAGTAAAAATGGAAGGCTGCAGAAAGGCTGACGTATGGCTGTATCGCCGGTTTTTTGGCTGTATGCATGGCTTCAGTGGCTGCCTTGCAGCCATAGCGCCGTCGTGGACTTGAAGCCATGCACGCTGCAGTGGCTGTCTCACGGAGTGTGTTGGCTGTGGAACGCTTCAGAAGTAGGGTTGGAAAGATCAAAGTCGAAATTTCGAATAAAACGATTTTAGGGCTTCGATGTATCGAAAAATGGAAGTCGAATGTGCTTGATTTTTTCGAATATTCGAGTTTTGCCGTCGAATTGTCGAAAAATTAGTGCTTGATTTTGTCGCCTACACCACCAAAGCCACGCGAAAACCGACCGACGCCGGGGAACTTGATTCCAACACGAAATAACCAACTCTCTCCGCCACTCTTAGCCAACGGCTGCCGGCTTCCATCTTCCCCCACCCCCTCTGCTCAGCGCTGCGCGCGCATCCAGTCACGGCCGCCTAGAAAATTCTGTGTAGTGTGATGCTCTATTGTTGGCTCGTTCGCTGTCGCTCTGCTGTTTTCGAATCCCGCCGAAAGTGCTGTAGAAGTGGCTGTGCTGTGTGTGACGCCCACAAGTAAAGTCATTCCCATTAACATGGTAAATAAAAGTGAAGTGTGGGATGACTTTAGTTTAGTGGAGAACAGGACTAAAGCAAAGTGCTCAAAATGCCCCGCACATCTTACGTACAAGAACTCTACGACGAACATGATAGGCCATTTGAAGTCGAGCCACAACATCGAGATTGCTAAATTGCCAGCGAAGGGTGGGAAACGTAAGCGTTTCTCTCAGAGTGCCATTGCTGGGGTGGGCGAAGACTCAGGAAATGAAGACGACCCGGAATCTGACGATGGTTTTGAGGCTAGTAGTTTCAGTTCCTCGCTTGTCTGTTCTTGACTGCACCCTGCACCTGTTCGTACCTGTTCGCACACGCACCAGCCGTCGCGGCTTGCCGTGTGGCCCCGCGCCGCTCTCGCCCCACAGCAGTGTCGTATCTAACTTAGTCAAGCCGTGTTTATTTATTTAGCAGTGTTTATTTATTTATGTTTTTCTAGACTGATCCGAAACGCCCTAAGACTACGACTTCATCCCAATCCTAGACGTTATCCCAGACGTTACACGCTTGCGTCAACATGAATTCTTTTTCAAGTCAGTGTGCCCGCTCCTTTTAGGTACTCACCATGCTAATTGTAATTTCTGTAGAACAAACTATGATTTTTTTTCTTAGGTGGTAATCGCCGTGACGTGGAGTGTACCAATGCACTTGCCTACATGATTGTAAAGGTCAGTATGCCTCTGAGGACTCCTGAGAAGAAAGGTTTTCGCAAATTCGCGAATACTCTGCAGCCACTCTACAAAATACCTTCGGAGCCCACGATGACAAGATTCATTGAGGACAAGTATAAAGTTTTGAAAGGCAAAGTCCAGGTTTTAATTGACAAGGCCCAGAACATCACACTGACAATGGATTTATGGACCCATAAGAACACTATGAGAGGCTTTCTGGGTCTAACCGTCTCACTCTCTAAAGGTTGGTAAAAAAAAAAAAAACCACTTGTGTCAATGTGTCAGTTTACTCTACTATACGGCCGGATCGGTGGTTGCAGCCTGTTTAGGTTTCTTAAATGTCCGTTTTATATTTCAGGTTCTAAATTCATCAAAATTGAACTCAGCTGCTGAGTTATGGATGAAAGAAAAACAGTTCAGAATATAATTGCAGTGTTGGCAGAAATCTGTGCAGACTGGAAAATTGATGTCGAGAAGGTTCGGGCCGCAATTACCGACGGCGGGATCAATGTCAAGAATGCAAGCAAAGAATTCTTTGGGGCTGATAAGCATGTGAACTGCACAGCCCACAAGTTGAACACAATCGGCCAGAAATGCATTGGGAATAACGCCGACGTGCCGGCGGAGCGCGTCGTTCCTCTGGCAGAGGAGCCAGAGGACGAAGACGATGCTGGGGATGACTTTGATGCGGAGGCGGAGGCTCGCGAGTCCTCCCTACGCGAGGTCATCACCAAAGTGAAGAGGACTGTCCGGTTCTTCAAACAGAGCTCCGTTGCCAGCGCCAGTCTTCTGCACCTGCAGATCTCGGAGAAGGGGAAGACCGAGGGAACGGCCCTCAAACTAATTCAAGAGGTCCGGACCAGATGGAATAGCTGCCATGACATGCTTACCAGGTGTGTATCACGAATCGATTACTTGCACACAAGCCCTTCTACCTGCGACCCAACCACTGTCGTATTCTATGGTGTAGGTTCCTGGAGTTGGCGCCACTCATCTCCCGCGTGTTGCTCGAGGAGCAGCGGAACAAGAACACAAAAACCAAGCCTCCAGCAATCATATCACCAGAAAAAGAGGAAACCTTGCAGGAGGTCAGAGACCTAATGTCGGGCCTTGCACGGGCCACCAAGGAGGTGTGCTTGAGCCACACATTTATAAGCAAGGTTATCCCTCTTGTGAAAAGTCTGAGACTTGTAAGTATTTTTATCTCCTTTTTTAGAAGAAAAAGAAAAACACTTCCCTGTTGTCTGAATTATATTTTTTCTCTCCTCAGGACATTGAGAAGTTTCAGCCGACCACTGGGGTAGGATTTAACCTTCAACAGCATCTACTGAAGCTTATCAAGGACGAGTTTGGCCGCATCGAGGAGGAGCCGGTGTATGCCGTGTCCACAATGCTGGACCCACGGTTAAAAATCTGTCGGTTTCTTAACGACGAGGCCAAACCCCGTCGTGTCGCCAATGCTCTGACTCTAGTTGGTGTGTACCGCCTTGTTGTGTGTTTTATAAATTATAGATTTCAATCATTCTAACGTTACTGGTTCCTTGCAGCGAATCTGGTAAAACAGAAGATGCGGCAGCGAGAGGCGCAGCAGCAACCGGCTGGAGAGGAGCAGCTCCCAACACAAGCGAGCTAGGACGATTTCTGGGGGGATTTTGATGCAGAGGCTGAGCAGCACACAATGAACCACGCCGGTCAAGACAGTGCCGGGGGAATGCCAATCCAGTTGAGGATGTTCATGGACCGCGCCCTCATGTGCAGGAAGACGTACCCTGAGCCTCTAAAAGCCTAGGACGCTATTAAGGGAGAGTACCCCGACGTGTATGCAGTAGCGCAAGAGTATCTTTCAATCTTGGCAACGTCTGTAGACTCAGAGATGCTCTTCTCCCACGCCGGGGCCATTTCAAATCAAGGGCGCACCCGGCTCGCCTGCGAGCGGCTAGATGTGCTAGTTTTCATGATGTCCTGTGATGAAAACCTTTGGTTTTAGAGTTTTGTAAAGCCTACAGGTGTTCAAGGTACATTTGATGGATTTAAGTCTTTTGATCTCTATTGTAATGTTGCATCTTAAATTAATAATTTCATCTAAGTCATAGATGCTTAAGTGTTCTTTACCTTGTGATGTTCAGAGTGTAACATACGTTCATTATATATTCAAAATGAGATTATGTATTTATTGTGTCTTGTTATCTAGATTCTTATCTTTTAAATGTAAATTAATAAATGATTTGTAGTCTTTTGTTCTCCGCTGTAACAATGTTTCTGTTACATTTTATTTTTTTTCAGCTGACTAGTCATGAGCTGTGATCTCACTTCACAACCTATTCACAACATGGCCATAATAAAGAAATATGTTCTAATGATGATATTCTGTGAATTATTTTTTAAAAAAATCAAATTCAAGATTTTTCTTCATTTTTTCGAATTTTTCGATTTTTTGATAAAAATCGATTAATTTTAGTGAATTTCGGAATCGAATCGATTGAGACCAAATCGAAAAGTCGATTAATCGGGAGCGAATCGATTTCAATTTCGGTATGGGTCTTCCCTCAACTTTTTTTTGTTTCCTGAAATGGCGCAGATGTCTGAGCAGCGACCAAAACGCCACCTGTAGGGCTCCAAAGAAAGACCTTAAAATTCAAAGGAAAGTTGGGCCTACTCTGCAAACTCAAGTGTGTACATAGTACACTCTTATTAGAGCATGCTTCCAAGCACACTCTTATTTACAGCATACTTGCTACGTACACGTTAAATAAGAGTGTGCCTGGCATGTACACGCTAAATAAGAGTGTACCTGCAAGTACACTTAAACTGACCCATGCTGTAAGATAGGACTAATCGAGTGTATTTAAGCGTGTACTTGCAGGTACACTCTTGTTTTGCGTGTACATGCCAGGCACACTCTTATTTAGCGTGTACCTAGCAAGTATGCTGTAAATAAGAGCGTGCTTGGAAGCATGCTCTAATAAGAGTGTACTATGTACACACTTGAGTTTGCAGAGTATCCGAGGGCAAGGAAAAGGGAAAAAAGGGATGTTTTTTTTTTTTTTAATATTTGCCAAAAATCGAATTATTGAATGAAGGGGAACGCCCTTGCCGATTTCGGTAAATAATTATTGAACGAATACGTCAACTTTATTTTGGCAAAAAAAATTCACGCTATGGTGTGCGGATAGCTTTAAAAATTGATGACCCACAATTGGTTCCAAAAATCAATTGTGGGCCAAAACAGCCTATTTTTGAAACGGCCGTAGCTCAGTAAACGAGGACGACAGACGGGGCTGCTATGCTGCAAAACGAAGGCAAGGGATCATATTTAAACGCCTCAAAGCTAGTTTGGCTACTTGTTCTAAATTTATCCTTTAATTACGCATTTTTCGAAAAAAGGGACCCACAACTGATTTTTTACCTTAAGTCTGATGCACAACGCATCTCGGCCTTGCATATTTGTGTGATGCACGCTCCAGCTTTTTGACATCAATTAGCTTGTCCTCAGGTTGTATGTTTTAATTTGTATTCCGTTTTCATTGATCGAATACACTCTGAAGTGTTCAACCTGAGTGTCGCCCACCGATATCTAAAGTTTTTCAATAAGCTGTCGGTAATGGTTCGCGATTTTTCCTTGTGTTGTCTGAAACCAATCTCTCTGTATCCTTAATGGTTTCAGTCTTCATCAAGCAGTGAAGAGGATGGGGAGATTCGGTCCGATGATGAGGCAGAGGCCCGGCCCCCCTGCGCCACCAGCAGAGTGGCTGCCACCGCTGCCAGCTGGCCCACCACCGCCCCTCCCACCGCTCCTAGAGGCCTCGCCGCCAGCCGTCCTGCAGCTGCCTCTGCACCCCGGTACGCCGACGGAAGAGCCCACAGTAAGTCCTTTTTACACTCTATTTTCTGTTCACTTTATACATCGCTTTCAAATCACGTTCCCTTGACTGCACTTTTGCTTCGTCAAAACTGCAGGTAAGGGTTCGCGAAGAAAAAAGGATTCGACTTGTTACTTATCACATAGTTTTGTTATGTTTCAGGAAGAGCCGGAAACAGAGAACCGTCCACCTAGGTTATCTGGGGTGCGTGTACCATTGGCGGAGCTCCCTCTCCCAGCTTGTGCATCTGACTGTAACTGCCGCGAATGCAAGAGCCATGTAAGTTTTAAAACAAGTCTTTGTCCTTGGTGTTGTTCTCCATGTGGCTGCACTTTAGGCACTGATTTTGTGAATTGTTTTCTGTCCACAGGACTCGAGCTCAGACAGTGTGGAGCCTGTCTACGGAGTATCAGCATCCATTAGGCGTTGGCTGCAGGAAGGTCGCACGCTTACCCCACCACCACCACCGCCATCTGAGGACCTCCCACATCTCCATCAACAGAGGAGGGCACGGCCAAAGGGGCGTGTATTTGCTTTTTTTTTTTTTTTTTTTTTTTTTTTTTTCATCTCTTTCCTACCTCTCCCTTCTTTCATTATGGTTTTCAAAATTTCAGGCGGTTCTTTTGCAGCCCACACCCTCGCCATCGCCTCTACCTCTCCCGCAACCCCAGCCGCTACCACAGTTCCCCGACGGGGGCCTAGAGACCCTCCCGTCATAGATGCGCAGAGGGGGCCCCTCTCGGCCAATCGCAGTCGACTGGTAGTCCCATGCGGAGCGGGCGGCCCGAATTCGCCCCGCGCGAGGCTACACAGGCCAGCGTCTCGAGCGGCGCAGCGGTCGCCCGCTAGCCTGACGCAGGGTGCCTTTGCCTCCACGGGACTACCAAGCGCTCGCCTGCGCATCTCTGACGGGAGGGTCTCTAGGTGGCCCCTGGCGGGGCATGTGCGTTAACCACTTTTTGTAAATTCACCGGATGAACTGCGTTTCCCTCTCATACATGCACACCATATCAATATGTCTAATCATTTTCTTTTTGTTCTGTCCAGAGGTAGCCTTGCACGTCAAATTTAATGTTGGTCCATTGAGCCTACACGGTTTTTGAATTCAAGGTCAAGCCAGGGGGAGGCCTTCGACCTTGATGCTGAGCTGCATGTTGATGCAGATGAAATTGCATTTGCATCAGTAGTAAATTGGGAATTATTTATTTTGAAAAATTAGGAAAATATATGGATTGGTGTAATGTTTTTGGTGTTTAAGTTGCGGGAGGTACGTTTTCTTTAGAAAAACGTTTATTGTGGAAGATAATGAAAGGATGTTGTGAATCTTTCATATTCGGAAAGTTTCTGGTTCTGTTTCGTGATACGGAAGTGTGCGTGCGCGGGGAATGCGGTGCGTTATTTAAAGATGTCCAGGGGAAGGCCTCCGGCCTTGATGCCGAGGTGGCTTGTGCAGTTATGAATCCTTTGGACTCTTTTAGAGTTTTGATCTGTGTCTAAATGTGCGCATGCGCGGAGAAGAGGGACCGTTGCTTGGTTGTTAATACTTTTGGCGGGGAAGGAGGGGAGGGCGGCCGTGGCGACCGACGGGAGGCTCGAAAAACTAAATGGGCCAACCTATTCTAACGAAACCTAACGGGCTCGCGACAGATCTTACGCTACTCGCGACGGATCTTACGCTACTCGCCGCAACAGATCTCTAAAACTAAATAGTCCTACCTATCCTAACCAAACCTATCGGGCTCGCGACAGATCTTACGCTATTAGCGACAGATCTTGCGCTAGTCGCGATGGACTTTACGCTACTCGCGACGGATCTTACGCTACTCGCCGAAACAGATCTCTAAAACTAATAAGTCCTACCTATCGTAACCAAACCTAACGGGCTCGCGACAGATCTTATGCTATTCGCGACAGATCTTACGCTACTCGCGATGAATCTTACGCTTCTCGCGCCGGATCTTACGCTACTCGCCGCAACCGATCTCTAAAACTAAATAGTCGTACCTATCCTAACCAAACCCAACGGGCTCGCGACAGATTTTATGCTATTCGCGACACATTTTACGATACTCGCGACGGATCTTAAGGTATCCGGGGGGAGGGGGGTGGGGTACAAATCTTCTATTCAAAATAATCCAGAGGGATGGACTTTTTGATTGTGAAGTCGGATTATGGAGCTTGGTCTATAGAGATCGGACTATGGAGCTCCGACTATGGAGTTCGGACTATGGAGCTTGGACTATAAAGCTCGGACTATAGAGTTTTACCTATGGATCTGGTCCTATTTAGCTCGGCATATTTAGTACGGACTATGTTGCTCGGCCTATACAGCTCGAACTATGTATACGCATATGAATATAGCATGAATAATAATAGGAAGATACCTCTAGTAAACTAAAGGTATGGGGGGGGGGGGCGGTCATTTCCGAGGTTCAAATCTCCCAACAGGGTGCTTCGCTTCGCTCAGCAAATAAATATGTCTACTCATTTTCTTTTTGTTCTGTCCAGAAGTAGCCTTGCACGTCAAATTTTATGTTGGTCCATTGAGCCTACACGGTTTTTGAATTCAAGGTCCGATTTCTTTTCATTAAGGGGGGCGGGAACACCAAAACCAAAATCTGACTTCCAATTAATTATTTTTCAAATTCTTGTCTAAATTAGTCATTTGCATTTAATCATACTGAAAACAACAGCCGACAGCCCCTTTTAGTGGAAGGAATTCGAAGTATTCCGGTTGGAAAAAGGAGTTATCTCAACTTAAGTCCAAATGTCAAGTCACGTTTCAACAAAATTTGACTTCACTCCAATTGTCGTGTTGCAAAAAGAGTCAAGTCGAATTTTTGTGCAGCGTTTCCAGGACACTTGGAATTTCATGTAATAAATAAGAAAAGAACTCTTCTTGGCGAGTTACGAGTGTCAGTGACACACACTGGTAGAAAAAGGCACGGAAAAAGTACGGAACATGTCTGGTCAACAATTTGCCCGGACCGTCCGTACTTGCCAAGTACGGAACTTTCTGTACTTTTTTCCGTACCCGTTTCCATGAGCTTATATGGAGTAGGTACGGACGTTCCGCACTTTCGTCCGTACTTATGTACTATATTCTTCTGAACATTTTCCGTACAAAAGTACCGAAATTTTTACAGTGCATCCAGAGCGATAATACTTATCACAACATTGCAATAAGCAGTTGCTCACTCACAGGTTAGGTTACCATATTTTGGTCCATTGTAGCTGCAAAAAGGGCCGCCCACGAATTTGGGCAGATGAATACAGTCGTTGAGCCTGGCACACCGACTTGAAGGCGATTAAACAGGGTGACATGATCGAAACTTAAGATAAAAACAAACGTTTTTCTGAATTTTGGAACTAGCTGTTGAATCCCAAGGCAGCAAGCAGAAAACATTATCGAATTGTAGCCAGTGTTGACAACCAACTGTATAACATTTACTGATATGTTGTTGTCAACGTACGGTTTGTTTCGCGCAAATCGTTTATATTTTTTCCACTGTTTTTTTTTAATCCGCAAACGCGACCAGGTTCGCATGGGCATAGCCAAGATCACTGACACTCGTAACTCGCCCAGAAGAGTTCTTTTCTCATTTATTACATGAAATTCAAAGTGTACTGGAAACGCTGCACAAAAATTCGACTTGACTCTTTTTGCAACATGACATTTGGAGCCACGTCAACTTGTCTCCAAATTCAATTTGGCATTTGGACACAAGTCGAGTTAACCCCTTTTACCAATTTTTTTGCTGACTTGACTCCATATTCCATTCATTTGATGGAATTAAATCGACATGACTCTTTTGTCCACTTATACGTATAGTGGTAAGTCTCCAAAACCCCAGAAGGAGCGGCCTGACCCCTCCAACTTTTGTCCCATTTATGAGCCATGCTTTATTGAATTATCACCATTCATGACATCATGTCAATTAGTTTGAATTGGTCTTGCAAACTGTTTTTTGTTTCTCCTGTAAAATGACTAACAATGACTTATCCCCTTCTTCCGCTTCATGGACCAATTGTCTCGGAGATCACTTTTTTCTCCTTTCCCTGGCCGGCCGTAAGTGGCTACTACAAAGCAATTGCTTTTAGACAATTTCATTCGTGGCCTGACACAATAGAGCTTGTCGTGTTTGTTGCATATTTGAGGTTTGAATCGCAAAACTTGAGGCGGCAATGGTTACAATATTTTATTAAAAATCGCGCATACACAAAATTTAAAAAAATGGCACTTGTGGAGTTTGTACATCAAAATTACGGTTAAAGCCAACTTTTTCCGTGAACGTAAAAAAAGGAGGGAAAAATGTCACTTTTGATCGTTACTTGAAAATAAAGAGACCCTTTGTGGAGGTTTGTTTAGATGTTTAGAGCAAGGAGAAAAATATATCATCATAGAATCTCCACGGACGTCACTATGAAGATCAAAAAGGCAATTGATAATTCTAAAATGAAACCTTTCTAATATCCGATCCGTCCCAATTACATAAGAAATGAGCTTGCATGGAGATGGAGTGTCTTTTCCCTGGAGCTAACAGATAAGATACTTTTCACGGTAAGATCTCGATGTTTATTTGTACCTTACTTGTTCAGGGGGTCGCTAAAGTTCAGTCAAATTTACTGAGGTTTAGTCGACTGAAATTTCCAATGTACAATACTCTTTAACAAACCGGCAGTCGCGTTCAAGTTGGCACATGGGCACAGGGTCAAAACTTCACTGTAAACGCAACGTACAAAGATTTCTCAGTAAGGACCATTTACACAACTTTTTAAACTTATCATATAATAATAACAGGTGAAACAGGAGACGATCCTGTACCAAACACGAAAAGAATGTTGACAGAAGAAAATTCGTAAAAGAGAGCTAGGAGGTCACGTAATTATGGCACTAATTAACAAAAAAAAAAAAAAAAAGGTATCTCGAGTTCCCCTTGCATTCAGGACTACGGAACCAAACCAGGTTGCCCCACACATCACACTGAACCAAAAAAATTACTTAGAGCATTTAGAATCATACCAAAGGCATTGTCTCTACAATTTTCGCAGAACGTTATCCGTATAGGAGACACCCGCTGAAAAATTAAAGAAAAAGAAAACATCCTTTAGCGGTGTTTCACGTAAACTACAGGTTCTACATGCGAATAGAACTTCAACCCAAGAAGACGCATGGCATTCAGTATTAACAGCAGTACAGGTCAGGTCCACTGAGCTTTTT
This sequence comes from Stenchaetothrips biformis, assembly GCA_030522485.1. Lineage (NCBI taxonomy): Eukaryota > Metazoa > Arthropoda > Insecta > Thysanoptera > Thripidae > Stenchaetothrips > Stenchaetothrips biformis. The sequence continues at coordinate 5,955,636 of CM060093.1, read as the reverse complement.
AGGTCAAGACCGTTCTCCGCGGCGTAAAAGTTTCCTAGAACACAGCACCAGCAGGTGCACTGCAAACTCACCAGTACACCGACTGTGGCGAACTCACTAGCCGACCACTTTCCTTTATGATGAAACGCACACGACCACAGAGGGTGCTGAGAACAACGTTACAATAAAGACTGCTCACGAATATTTTCATGCGTCCTGCGTGAACAGATGAACGTGGACAGGTTTCCTGCTATATAAGTTTTAATTGATGACTTTGCACTAAGAAGACTTCTCATCGGTGTATGTGAAGATGGCCTCGGAGGCTAATCGCATGACAGAACTTCTTGTTGCAAATCGAGCACTGTAAAGGTTTCCCGCAAGTGCTAGTGCGGAGGTGCTTACGCAGTCGGACCACCTAATTAAAATCCTTCTTGCAAACCTTGCACTGGAAAAGCTTTTCGCCGGTGTGGGTGCAGAGGTGGCTTCTAAGGTGCCCCGCATGATTGAGGTCCATACTGCAGACCGGACACTGAGCAGGCTAATCGACGGCGTGGGTGCGGAGGTGGCTTCGGAGATGGCCCGCTTGATTGAAGTTCTTCTCACAGACAGAGCACTGGAAAGGCTTTTCGCCGGTGTGGGTGCGAACGTGGCTACGAAGATCGCCCGCTCGATAAAAGTTCTTCTCGCAGACAGAGCACTGGAAAAGCTTTTCGCCGGTGTGGGTGCGGAGGTGGCTTCGAAGTGTGCCCGCTTCTTTGAAGTTTTTCTCACAAACAGAACACTGGAAAGGCTTTTCGCCGGTGTGGGTGCGGAGGTGGCTTCGAAGGTGGCCAGCTTGGTTGAAGTTTTTCTCACAGACAGAGCACTGGAAAGGCTTTTCGCCGGTGTGGGTGCGAACGTGGCTTCGAAGATCGCCCGCTCGATAAAAGTTCTTCTCACAGACAGAGCACTGGAACGGCTTTTCGCCGGTGTGGGTGCGAACGTGGCTTCGAAGATCGCCCGCTAGACAAAAGTTCTTCTCACAGACAGAGCACTGGAAAGGCTTTTCGCCGGTGTGGGTGCGGAGGTGGCTTCGAAGGTGGCCAGCTTGGTTGAAGTTTTTCTCACAGACAGAACACTGGAAAGGCTTTTCGCCGGTGTGGGTGCGAAGATGGTTTCGAAGTGTGCCCGCTTGATTGAAGTTTTTTTTACAGACAGAACACTGGAACGGCTTTTCGCCGGTGTGGGTGCGGAGATGGTTTCGAAGTGTGCCCGCTTCGTTGAAGTTTTTCTCACAGACAGAACACTGGAAAGGCTTTTCGCCGGTGTGGGTGCGAACGTGTCTTCGAAGATTGCCCTCATTATTAAAGTCCTTCCTGCACACCGTGCACTCGAAAGGCTTTTCGCCGGTGTGGGTGCGGAGGTGCCTTCGAAGGTGGCCAGCTTGATTGAAGTTTTTCTCACAGACAGAACACTGGAACGGCTTTTCGCCGGTGTGGGTGCGGAGATGCCTTCGAAGTATGCCCGCTTGATTGAAGTTTTTCTTACAGACAGAACACTGGAAAGGCTTTTCGCCCGTGTGGGTGCGAACGTGGCTTCGAAGTGTGCCTGCATTATTAAAGTCCTTCCTGCACACCGTGCACTGGAAGGGCTTTTCGCCGGTGAGGACGCGGCGGTGCTGTGGGAGGCTTCCAGGGCCACTGAAGTTCTTAATGCATACCGCGCCCTGCAATGCCTCCGTCCTTTTGTGGTTGCGGAGGCACCTCTTAAGAACTCCCACGTTATTTGATTTTAGATTGCACACTGCGTACTTGTAAGACTTCTTCCCGCTGTTCATTATGGCTGGGCCGGTTTCTGCTGACGAAGATCCAATATCTTTGACACACCTTGCAGATTTTAGAGGCATTTCTTCAGGATTGTGGTCAAGAATGTGGCCTAGCAATGAAGATAGATCTGAAACAACAAAATCATTACATTAGATTTGTTACGTTTCGGAGAACGCGGGATGACGATCATGTCATGTACACTCTCATCCTTTAATGGACACTTCATCAATAATCATTAACGTTGAGCTCATTAATAAAATATCGTTAAAAAGCTGTTGAGATTTGTGAGAACCTAATTAACAATATAGTTTGCACGACAGATCATATTAATACTCTCATGAATGGGCACAAACGAGGGGTTAAACACTTCCAGAAATCGTGTACAGACTACTCGGAATTACTCTATATTACGGTGGTATTACCGTGCATTACAGCATAATGCTAAAATTTTGTGCCAGATGACCTCAGAGTATTACGTGTATTACACGTAGTACAGGGTTTTAGTGTACAGGGCATTACGCGAGTGTTTACCCCCTCGTGCACAAACGTCAATACGGTAGTCGTTAAAAATTAAGTACGAGTCTGAGAATGCACATATTTTGGAAAGTTTGTCAGAAAGGAGATCCGACGCAAATAGGGAACGGATTTTACACACACCAAATGTACGCTAACATTTATATGAACTTTGAGTACCAATCTCCTTCCATCAGCAATTTAACGCATGTCCCGAGACCTTGGTGTCTGAAGGTATTTTTACATCTAAAATCTATACCATCAAACGAGGCTGCGGCTCCCACAGAGTTTCAAATTCGATAATGTGAATAACAAGTGAGTTATTTTTCAGAACAAAACGTCGGAACAGAGGTAGAATTTGTGCAGGAGCTAAGCAGCAAACCAATTCAGAAATTCGAAACGGTTAAGTTGAAATTTTGGAGGGATATAATTCAGTCCTCGGGAAAAATTGTCCTGCGTCTCATTTAAACTTCCGAGAGGCGCAAGCTGTGCGAACTGTACATCGAGACAGCTACGGTATTTGGTGGCCACTCTCTCATCGTCCAATGGACATTTTATTAATATTCATTAACGTTTGTGCACATTCATAGAATTTCGTTAAGAAGCGGAACAGATTTGTCAGGACGCAATCAATAGAGTTCGTAAAACAAATAAAAACGTTAATGTGATCATTAATGTGCACAAACGCGAATACGTTACTCATGAAAAACTCAGTACGAGTCAGAGAGTGCACGGTCACTTGCAAGCCTCAGAAATTCCCGAACACAATTTTGCATCATTTCAAAGCACAGCAAACCGCGTCTCTCACGGACGAATCGTTTGAAGTCACAAAGGGACATACCAGTGACACTTCTAGAGAGGTGACGTTGCTTCAGTGCGCACACACTAAACGCTTTTGGACTTTTTGAACACACTATGGAAAGACTTCACGCAATAATAAGTCTCGCCGTATGACGAGACAAAGTCTCGCCAAGTTTCGGGCAGACCTGAGTGTGTCGCCAAATTTAGATCAGACAAAAATGTCTCGCCACAAAATGGCGAGACTGTTTTGTATGACCACTGTAAAGAGGCTAATTACCGTCCATGCGAAGCACCGTAACTAGCGTCTTTTCAGTGGTCGCCATTCAGTGGCGACATATGTTGGTCTGATCAAGATTTGGCGAGACCTTCAGGTCTGACCGAAACCTGCACACTAAATTACTATGTAGGTTTTTAAGGGCACCCGCGCACGAAATTAAACATGCACCTTAACGCACGAATTCGTACGTGACAACGCACGATTTAGTGCGCGGGTATGTAGAAAATCGTGCTTTATTGCGCACAATTTAGTGCGCAACTAGTGCATGTTTAATTTCGTACGTTACGTACGCACATAAACATACATGGTAATTTAGTGTGTGGAGAGACTTCATATCCCACATCTAGATTGGCGAGAAGTCTGACTTTTGATTTGTTGATATTGAAGCAGGGGTAAGTTTCGCAGGAAACCAGGAAACAATTAGGTTTGGTTTAGGACATTCTTAAAAATAAGAGAGACATATTTTACCTTAATTTTAGAATTAAATCACGCATAGCTTACACCTGCACATCAACGGACTATGGAGGTACACACACAGGAATGTGCGCTGTAACGTGTAGTGCAAGTTTACCTTTCCCACCAGTACTGCTAGCAACCGGTCCCCCGCTGACATGAAGTTGACTTCAGGAATCTCAGTGGTGGATCCCTTGCAGGAGTGAGAAGGATAAAAGGTGCTCAAAGTGGCACCTCTAGCTACGGCGCCGTCGACTGACTTCAATGCCTGCAGCAGGGAGTAAAATTAAGAAATCAATGGCGGGTTCCTTCTCTTAACACATCAAGTTTGTACACTCTGAATATACTCTTCTAAATGTCAACTGGAGATCATGAAGCACAAAACCGGAAGTAGGGTGGATCGGAGGTAGGTTCAGAGCCAAGTTCAAACGAGAAATTTTCATGAATATTTTAGATTCCTTCCCTACAAAGTATTTGATGCAGGTAAACAGACATTTCAAGAGTGACGCCTCCAAAAACTTCTGAGCCAGCACCACTTACGGTTTTGCGAATTTTCTTGCTCTGACAACAAGAAAAGATCATCGGTGGTCAAAGTGACGTTGAGAGATACGAATTTGTACGATGATTGGATGGTGGCTTAGCCCAGAAGTAACCGATTGAATACTGGAAGAAAGAAATGACGCTGCGGTACATCACGCACAGTAAGAAGTCTACGAAGCATCGCTTCGTAATACGAAGGAATTGTAAAATCTACAAAGAAATGCTTCATATTTTGAAGCAAAATCCTTCGCAATGGGAAGCATTTCTTCATAATACGAAGCGATTCTACGAAGCCTTCGTTTTCTTCGTAATCACGAGGCAGATTCTTCGCACACTTTTAGAAGTGTACGAGAGAGAGAGAGAGAGAGAGAGAGAGAGAGAGAGAGAGAGAGAGAGAGAGAGAGAGAGAGAGAGAGAGAGAGAGCCAGCATCACGTTACCCTTGACACACAATATGGGAGCACATTTCCGAAGAACGGACAAAAGGTTACTTTCGTGAATTCCTGGGCCGGAAGCGCGAGTATTAAAAACATGCTCCCGGACCGGAACCAGTCGAGACGGCCGCGGTCGGAATGAGAAATCGGTGCGGCGTTATCGTTGTTGTTGGTTGATGTTGTCCCGGTGCGCTGTCTACGCTGTGCGGCGTTTCGCAGGTGAAATACTAATTTAACGTTGAAAGAAGACTGAGACATGAGAAATCTGTTTAAAGGGTTAATGCTTAATCTATCGTGAGTGGTGAACACGCTCTGAAGGCTACTATAGTGTGTTCTTGAACCGACATACACTGAAATGCGGAGCAGCGTGGTACATAACCTTATGAGTGCCTGACTACACTCTTTGTCTCAAATGGACTTTTATGTCTCTTGCTTATGGAGCATTTTGAGCAAACGAAAATTGTACTATTTTCGCTTTCGCTATGCACAATTTTGATCGTCTTTAGGATGAAATTGTCAATAGTTCATGTAGAAATCAAAAATTGCATTGCAATTGACAAAAAGTAAGGTTTAATGGACTAAATACCCTATATACTGGACAAAAACGTGCAAAGCTAAAGAGAAAATGGTGCATATTACTTTTGCACCAAAAACGTTTTGGCAAGAGATAAAAAGTCAATACGAGTCTGAGAGTGCAGATTCGTCTTTCTTCGCTTTTAAGAAAACTGTCCATGCTGGGACACCATCAAGCAAAAAAACAAACGATAACGCCAAACCTATTTCTCATACAGAGCGCGGCCACTTCGACTGGTTCCGGCCCGGGAGCTTGTTTGATACCCGCGCTTCCGGCCCAGGGTTTCCCTAATAATTAGGCTTAAAGTCGCGATCCACTACGACAGGTAGCGTAACGCTACTCTGAGACGCTAAGTGTGGGGCCTGGACCAGCGTAACAACGCGTGCATGAGGGGACGGGGGTCAAATAGTGTCCATAAATGCGTAACGTAATTAACACAATGTAAGAAAATGCTATCCAGAGTAATCATTAAAAGTAAAGCTTTCCATCCCCTTTTTTACACTGGGTTCAACTGGCCTAGTAGGTTCGACCAGACTCGACCACTCTTCAAACTCAACAGTGTACCCAGTACACTCTGTTCAGCGTGTACTCACAAGCACACTCACATCACAGTGTACTCAGATGAGCACACTCCAACGAGAGAGTACTCGGATGAGTACACTCCAACGAGAGTGTACTCAGATGAGTACACTCTGATGAGAGTGTGCCCAGATGAGTATACAACTTAGCACGCCTGGCATTAAATGCAGCTGTAGGTGTGTATTCATCTGAGTACACTGTGATGAGAGTGTGCTCATCTGAGTACACTGTGATGAGAGTGTGCTCATCTGAGTACACTGTGATGAGTGTGCTTGTGGGTACACGCTGAACAGAGTGTACTGAGTACACTGTTGAGTTTGGAGAGCATTGGAGCATCCTGCGAAGTTCATACTTCCACGTTAGGCAGGTTACAGCGAACCCCATTGATTACCCATCAGTTCCGCCAGTTGGTCAAAGACAACGACTTCTTACCTTTCGACGCGAAAGGCCGGTAGCCGACTCCGTTCCAGGAGGACGCTGGCAGCAGCGACACACGGACTCTCGCCAGCGGACCACCGCAAAGAAACAGGGACGTGCCGTCCGTGCCGCAACAGTCACCTTCGTCACGCCGCGGCCCTGCGCACGGACCAACATCCATAACGTAACATTCATCACTGCTAACAGCAAATAGGGCCCTTCAACGGAGCTCTGACCCGGAAGAAAAGATCAGAAACAGAATCCAGGAATCACGAGAGGTTATTATTTTACATGTGCGCGGCGGATGGGCTTCACACTACAAACCTATCTACTTTCACCTTCTTACAAATGCCTGCTTGCAAGTCGACACTTCCAAACGCACACTTGGCCGAGGACACATTTACAAATGCATGCTTGGCCCCTTAACTACTTGCTCCGCATATGCACTTGTTTGTGCGTACTTAGCCAAACATGCGTTTGTAAATGTGAACTGGCCACCGTGCACCCAAATGTGCGCGCTAAGTGGGCCGTTAGGTTATTAGTGCAAACCTCATCCACCGCTGACGTTAGTCACACAGACTGTTATTTCGGAGTTCCGTATAGGTTCGTCTTCCGGGCCACAGCTCCTCCCAAGTACTTTAGTGAGCTCTTTCGTAGATCCTGGACCGGAAGTAAACAGAAGCCCTGTAGGCGGAAGAAGACCAAGACCTGACAGGGAATGTGAACTTCTACATGACAATTACAGCGGAATACTTTGGAGAAGACCTAAAATAGAAGTTTAGCAGATTACAAGAACAGAAGAGAGATGTATGAGAAAATGCCTTCATGGCGGCGCAGGCGCTCATTTTTAGGAGTTTCGCATACATCGTTCTTCTTGAATTCTTCCCATCTTCGGTTCCAGTTTTCATCGAAGCACCCTTTTTTACGCAATAATCAGTCAACAAGCTCATGGTCGTCACCTAATGAAGGACACAAGGCAGAAAAAAAAAAAACAGGAAGGCGGGAGGGAAACAAGTTTGGAGCGAGCCCGGCTGGTGGGAGAAATGAAGTGAAATGTTTCTTTCCCGTGCCTAAAAGTTTTTGAAACAATCTGAATTCCTTTAAAAAAAATTGTGTCTCAAGAAAATGATGAACCAATGCGCTCGAAAAGGTCTGAAAAGTTAACAATGATGCTGGCCCTCTGGTCTAGGGATTCTTCTTGTTCATCACTCGGCGTCGACCCGATTTCTCAGATTTCACCACATGGTGACCTTCCAAACTCTAGGAAGATGTTAGATTCCGGTCAATGTGGCGGTCACGTCCGTCCTATGTGCCGATTTGGATAGGGCGAACAACACTAGCAACGGACGAATTATACGATTCGCGAACAAGGTTCTCAACTAGCGTAACGCAACGTTACTGATAGAGAGTTTGTTGACCACTAACTGCTCCTTGCTCTCACTTCTTCCATTTTAGAGTCAAAAAAGACGCGCTTCGAATTAGTTTGGAGCGTAACCTTCACATGTTTAGTGAGGGAACGTGATTTTAAGATTGGGTGATATTAAACGATATGGTGGGGACGAATTTCGCACTAGTTAGAGAAAATGCAGACTCGTCAGAACACTGAGAACGTAAGATTCAAGAGCAGTACTAAAGTTTTGAATCAGGAATTCTTTAGGAACTTGATAGGTTTCCTCACCCAACTTTGGGTGATAATACTATGCAGCCATGTAGGTACACACCCTTCACCGAAATTTGGGTGAGGAAGCCTTTCTCACCCGAAATTGTGTGGGGAACCTTCGTCACCCTGATTCGGGTAATAAAATCTTCCTCCCCCAAAATTGGGTATTGATCAACAGTGTTTAAACACTTCCTTTTACTTGCTCCACGGTTATACGTTTTATTTCCACCTCTACCTAAGTCAGAATGTTTGGGAAATCCATCGTTAGGCCTCCCTCTTGTCAAGCCCTGCTGTCTGTGGGGCACCACACTGTAAATTCAAAGGTCGGACTTCTCGCCACTGTAGAGGCGTGACAAAATGGATGCAACGTCTGCGGCTGCTTGGGATTCAATGGATTCGTTAAGGATTAAGAATGGACCAGTGCTCAAAACGTGGACTTTTGCGGACGCGGGGTGGACGCTGCGCGCTGCGTGGATGCTTTAGATATGGAATGGACCTTGTTTGGATGAGGTTGGGGTCCAGATCACATCTTAGCGACCAGTCAGGGAAGAGGCGAGACAAAATATCTTGCCCAATTTTGGTCAGACATAGAAGTCTCGCCAAAATTTGGTCAGGCAAAAATGTCTCGCCTCAAAATGGCGAGACTTTTGCGTCTGACCACAATGTGGTCAGAGTTTTGAACCAAGTCAATATGGTCCATGCGGTCTGTACCGCGGTCAGACTATTCCTTGGCGAAACATTTTTGTCTGACCAAGTATGGGCGAGACTTCTAGGTCGGACCGAAACTAGGCAATACTTTAGGTATTTCTCGCCATAATTTGGCGCAAATGTCTTTCCATTCAGTGCCGCCCCTGGATCCTGGAGGAAAGGCAAGGACAAATCTAGTTTCCTCTTCAAAGCCTACGAAGCATCTGCTTCGTAAATACGAAGGAAATGAAGGTATTGCAGTTGCTTCGTATTTATAAGGAATGTTACGCATTGAGGAGGAGCATTTCTTCGTAGAATTTACAATGCCTTTGTTTTCTTCGTATTTCAAAGCGATACTGAGTTCTGCCACAGCGTACGACACTTCATACTTTCTACTCATGCGCCAGTTTCACACATGGACACCTTATTGTTACTTATGTTCTGGCATTGTAGCCATCATGAACTTAATAACAATGCGCCTGTATCAAGACGCAATATGGTATTTCGGTAAGGTCTGGACCAGAAGCCTATCTTGACCGGACACTTGCGAGTTTAGAGGCTTAATCTGTGTGTATGCAAATGTTACACCTCTACGCTAACAATTATATGCCCATTAGTGCAAGTTATTTTAACATTCGATCCGTTACGCCTCCACTCAAGGAACAAGTTTCCAGCCAACGTAGTCGCTCCTGGCTCCCTGGTCCAGACCTCCGAAATATCCCTTTAAAAGAAAATCTATATTTACAACACGTCTCCAGCGAAATTATTTGAAACATTTTTTTTTCGCCTAGCGAAATTGTAGCTCGGTGAGGTAAAATTTGTTTTAATCCTTACAACCTATTCTAAAAAGTGACAGAAGCGTTTTCGTGTATGGTTCACCAAATAAAAGTAACAGAGTCTAAATATTCAAGTTTCAAAGAACATGAAATTTTTGGGAAATTTTTCTTACATAATCTTAGTTAGTTACTAAAATAAATGAGATATTTAAAAAAGCTTCTGTCACTTTTTTTTAGTTATGTTTCCTGATGATTTAAAGCTGTGTCCCATTGCTGTACCTCTAAAGATACCCCGCACTGACTTCCAAACCAGTTACGTTGCATGTGAAAATTCTGTTAAGTGAAAAGTTAACGATGACATTTTTTTTTTTTTGACAACGATTAGTAATGCATTCAGTGATTTTATTGCAACAATTTAATCTGATGTGACAAATGTATTCAGACCTTTTTCAACAGCTTGGTATCTGAAGGTTTTAAGGTCAAAACTAACTTAAATACATAAATTCAAATTTTGGCATGAAATCACCATTATTGGTGTTCCCGCCCCCCTTAACTAGATTTAACACATTACTCGCAAAGAGGCTAAAATGCCCGCTTTCACGGTCACATCTTATGTGAGAAATCCGACACTTCCACACACACATGAGTTCTTGAAAATAAATCTTCGAACATGTCGTGCATTTTGTTTAAAGGTTTTTTCACGAAACTAATCTCTAATTGTTAAATTCGAATTCCAAAAATACTGTAGCATCAAACACCGTTTGATACATCAGACGCCCGTGTAGTCTGGACGGAAAGCTGCACAGGCTATGGCAAATTTACCGCTTGGCGCAGCTTTGTTTACTACTGTCTGTTTTGGTGTACTTTGATAATTGAGCGTTCACACCGTACTTCAAAGTGTGGTCCAAACCCCAGAAAATATGAGGTAACCCCAACACTGCGGATACCCGAATTCACCACCCGTGGAAATGCGGTCAATACCCCTTAAAATAAGTGGTCAGCATCGTACCACATAAAAACCGTGGTGAATACCTCAGAAAACATGCGGTCAGTTCCTCATAGCTCACACTGTTAAAAAAATTTAATTACATTTTCATTACATTGTAGTGAAGCTATAATCATTACAATGTAATTAAAGTTTTCATTACATTCATGTTATTAAAACTTTCATTACAGTGTAATGAAAGAATGTAATGAAAAATTTAATGACAATAACGTAATGAAAATGAAGAAAGTTGACGCAAACTAAATAACTTTTGGTTTCGATCTGAGATTGGTTTGGGTGAGGATTACTTCTCTGACAACAGAGGACAGGTAAAAATTAACGATTTAGAATGTCTGAAGTCGGAAGCAGATGCTGCTTGAGTGTGGGAGATCAGGCGTTTGCCCTACCTGACCGCAGCCCGTAGACGCCATCGAGCAAAATCAGAGAAACTTATTTTGTCAGTTCAAACACTGAAAATCTATCGGCGTGACTTCGTGCCGTTTTAGGGGCGTGAATAAAGTGTCACGCCGAAAACCGGCATGACAAAAAGTCATGCCCAAAATCGGCGTGACTCAGAAATTCACGCCAATTTTTGGCGTGAATTTCCTGTCATGCCGGTTTTCGGCATGACTCTTCTCGTAAAACGCACTGCCATTCACGCCACATGACGGCGTGACTCACATGTCATGCCATTTTTCGGCGTGAATTTCCTGTCACGCCAATGTTTGGCGTGACTTTTTGTCACGCCATAATTTGGCCATGTGTCCGACCGTAACATTTTCAGTGAATAATATTCTTTTCCCCTAAAGTCTAAGCTATTATTTTAACAATCAAGCGTTCTGCATGAAACATGAAGAAATTTTAGAATATCTCCTCAATTTAGATAATTTAGATGCAAAATACGGATTTGAGAGCGATCCCCGTGTACCATGCGACACCTGGCGGCAGAGCTTCGAATGACAGGTTCGGCATGTGACGCAGGAATGGACGATATTACGGAAGAAATACGTGCTGCCGTTCAATACAATTGTAAAAGAGAATGAGGAAACTTACATTTAACCCAGAACAAATTGTATGATTTTATGTAATACTTGAAATTTCTTGGAAAATTTAATGACATGTAATGAAAATTTCATCACAGGCTACATGATGTTATGAAACTTTCACTACATGGCTGCTGTCATGAAATTTTATGACCAAGGTAACCAATTTACACCCCTTTTTGGAAGGGGTGTAAATCTTACCACACTTGTACGTAGGGTAGAATGAGGTAACCACATTTTAGCTCTCAACGCAGCCAAATGTGGTAAGTTCACCACACTTTCGATCACAGTGCAGTTAGGTAAAATAAATGCATTACAAAACACTTCCTGGCAATTGCTGCTTAAGCAGTAACGGTAACGCGTTCCTGTTTCTCATGTCAGCAAAGACCCGTAACGCCGTTCCATTTTACTCGTTACATCTTACATGGCTTCTTTACAGTACGACAATCTCAATATTGAACGACTTCTATGGAGCACTGCTAAGATGTCGCGATATGATTCTCGCGAGTTGTCTGGACCTGCACAGATTATAATTGAGTGATATTTCGGGTATTCTGTTCGTGTGCCTAGTGCATCATTGAAACAAACTCTTCTAGAAAGTGGGTGTTTCGTTCAATGAAATGCGCGAGTCCGGACACACTAGTGTAAAGAGCGAGGTGCCTTTACGAGTCAAGTAGTGACCTATATTGCTAAAACTAAAGCGTAGTATTACCATCTGTTTTCAAGCGTAATCATTTTACGCTTGAAAGCAAGCGTAAGAGCGAGGGGGAAATCACTCTTAAAACCTGTGACCCGACTATTACGTCTATAACGCTCTATTACGCCTCAAAATTTAAGAAATTTAGCCGAAAACAGACCAAAAAACCCTTAAAATAGATCAAATTTGAAAAATTTCGGCTATTACGTTACTATTACGCGTGCTATTACGGACAGAGTGACCCGACTATTACGCGAGTGCTTTCCCCCTCGCGTAAGAGGCCCATCCGCCAAGATTTTACACGGTAAAAGTGCCGCCTTGAAATCCAAGGGGATGCCTTGTTTTAATTTCCAAGGGGTTTGAGTAAATTTTCAAAGTAGTCCAAATTGACATCACGTTACAGAAATGGATTCGTCTCGACAAGACAAACAAAAAATGTCAACACATGTCATAGGTTTGGATGGGAAATAAAAAAGTTATTGAACCTCAAAGTTTGTAACATAGCCAAAAAGGCTAACTTTGTACTATTGAAGTTAAATAACTTTTTGGCCCGCCCTTCTATTCAAAAAATAGGGGGAGGGCATATGCATTTGCCTTTGTGTCTGTGTGTCGTCGTCGTTGTTGTTGTCGTCGTCTGTGTACAAGGAAGGAGTTGAGCTGGAGTGACCAGATTTGGAGGGTACTTCAGGAGGGCCGTCCGAACAAACAATCCGGTGGTGCAAATCCCGTCCGACCCACGCAAGGCCTGCAGCAGCTGCATCATGGTTTGCATGGGCGGGAGGGGGATTTCCGCCATTATTGGTGCTAGCAGGGCACATAGGGGTATTTTTGGAATCAGGGCGACGAGACAAGATGAATGGACCTGGTCCCGACCCCATCGGCCGCTTTTACAAGTTGGCCAGATCAGGATCTTCAAAAAAGGGGGTCGACCGACTAAAAAAATTTATTGCAGATTTCGATTGGTCTCAGCAAGACCTTTTCAACGAGGGGTCGGAAAGGGGGTCCAGGAGCCCGACTTCGTCTATTAGTCACATCAGGATCTTGAAAAAAGGGGGTCGACCGACTGAAAATTTTTACTTAAGTTTTCGATAGGTCTTGGCAAGACCTCTTCAACGAGGGGTCGGAAGGGGGGTCCAGGAGCCCGCCTTCATGAGTTATGTGAAAAAGTGCGACGGGCTCGTTTTGCGCTCCTGCTGTGCCTCCATTGCAAGGAGTTGCAGTAGCATGGCAAATATGAGTATTTTCGGAATGAGGGCTAAGAGACAAATGAAATGGGCATATTCTAAGGACAGTTGGAGTAAAAAGTGTAAGGACTTTTGCATATTGTGAATAGAAGGGCGGGCCTAAGTCACGATGGTACATCGATAACTTTGCCTTACCCGCTCACGGGGTGTTTGATGAGAGCGGGCCGAAGGCCCGGGCCTTCGACTGGCCAAGTTGGGTCTGATGCGAGGGCCGAAGGCCCGAGGAAAGGCCGCCGGCAGGCCAAGCTGGGCCGGCCCCCTGTCGAACCGAGTTGCCGGCGCAGCGAAGCGGAGCTGGCAACTCGGTTCGACGGAAGGGCGGGCCCTAGCTTGTTAATTTCCCATCCAAACTTATGACATGTGTTGACATTTTTTGTTTGTCTTGTCGAGACGAATCCATTTCTGTAACGTGATGTCAATTTGGACTATTTTGAAAATTCACTCAAACCCCTTGGAAATTAAAACAAGGCATCCCCTTGGATTTCAAGGCGGCACTTTTACCGTGTACCTATCTATGCATGTGGGAATTTCTAATGAATGCTTTATTTCAAGCGTAACGTCTCCAAGCGTAACATATGCTTGACTCAAGCATAGAGTTACGCTTTAGTTTTAACAGTGTTGGGAAGTAAGAACTCTGCTGACTCAGACCGACCTCTGGCTTGAGCCTAATACAATTATTTTGTGTCTATGCACAGACACAAAAACATTTAAATATCCATTACTGGTATTTCTAATGGAATCGGTTTTCTCCTACTTTATGATTGCCATATAATGCCTTTAATTGTGCAGGGAAAACCTGTAAGAGAAGGATTTATTGTGCATTTTGAAAATTTGTTGTCACGAGTAACGAAGTAACGCGTGACTCTAACGGTAACGCGTTACAATTCTCCACAGGCGGTAACGGTAACGCGTCACCGTTACTAAGACTCGGTAACGGTAACGCGTCACATTTTAAAAGTAACTTTAACAGCCCTGGCCTGGACGTCACAGGGCTACAGCAGGACTGACTGTGGACCAGGAAGGACGCACTGGACTCAGTGCAGTCTAGTAGTGGACCACCCAGGACCTCACGGACGGCAAGTAGACGCCACTTTTGCGTCCATATCGGGTCCGAACGATCCATCAGGGTCATTTACAACCCCCCTTTAGGCACAGTGTCGGCGTAGGCCACGAAGCACCCGAGCGTGTCTTTGTAGTTGTTTTCCATGAGGCGTAAAGTGACGCGCCATTTTCCGTAGTAAAAGGACGGCAAGGCTCCGATGCGGACGTCGGTTGACATATTGTTGACTCGGTACACACCCTGGGAGGAAACGTAACAAGTGAGCGGTGGTAGCAAATCAACACAGGGTGAATTACGAGGGGGGACCCACTGCCCACACTCATTGTACAACTGGAGACCCAACTCCACAATATCTCTCTCACATTCTCATACTATCACAGCATTCGTGTACAATCCCTGACATTCTTACACACTTGGTCACATTCACACACATTAGGTCACATTCCTACACATTGTTTTAACATTCACACACATTCTCTCAACATTCTCGTACATTCCCTAAACATCTTGCACATTTTCACACATAATGAACACAGTACCGGTGCCTGTTCACACACAATCTTACACATTCACAAATCAGTCTCTCACATTCCTTCACATTCTAGACATTCTCCACACACTTCTTCACATTTTCGACATTCTACAAGGTAGATTTACGCTAGACCGTGTCTTGTCGTAACAGGCTTCGCGATGCTGCGACAGTTCCGACAATCCACGCCTGGCGTTACACCTACCTTGGCCTGCGGCGCTTCCTGCTTGCCTTCGGCAAGCTGTTTTAAGGGTTCATGGAGGCAATGAGTAGTGCACTACGTGATGAATGGTCGAAGTATACAAGCTACGGCGCCCTTCCGTCGAACCGAGTAGGCAGCTCCGCTTCGCTGCGCCGGCAATTCAGTTCGACAGGGGCCGATACCAGCTTGGCCTGCCGGCGGATTCTTCTCGGGCCTTCTTCGGCCCTCGCACCAGACCTGGCTTGGCCCGATCGGAGGCCGTCTCTCGGGCCTTCGGTCCTCGCACCTCATACCCCGTCCCGTGGAGGTAAAGCGCAAACCTTTTGATGTAACGTCAGGACTGAGGCCCGCTCTTGTGTTCCCACTGTGCCAAAGTTTATGTGCCAAACATGGCCGTTGCATCAATTTTCACAATACATGAAGGCGGTCTCACAGACCCCCCTTCCGACCCCTTTTTGAAAAGGTCTAGCCGAGACCTATCGAAATCTGCAATAAAATTTTTTAGTCGGTCGATCCCCTTTTTTCAAGATCCTGATTCGGCCAACTGATGAAGTCGGGCTCCTAGACCCTCCTTCCGACCCCTCTTTGAAAAGGTCTTGCCGAGACCTATCGAAATCTGCAATAAAAATTTTTATTCGGTCGACCCCCCTTTTTCAAGATAAAGGGTCGAAGTTGATTATGTTAGTAAATTCGGGCCGAGGTAGCCAATTCGCCGGTATAAGTTTGGTCAGGGGGCGAAATTGATTTCATTTTCGTCATCAGCACCTTCATTAACATACGAAACCATGTAAAAATGTTTCTCAAATATAAAGCCACTAAAAAGTTGCACTTTTTCTGCCGTTTTTTTAGTGTTTTTTCGTTGGTACTACCGAATAATTTGAGATAGAGAGCTGAATTTCGGCGTGTGGCGAGCCAAGGATATACCTAACAACCCTGCAAAATCTCAGTCAGATCGGCAGAGCCGTTTGTTTAGAACGATATAAAATCACTGAAAAGGTCTATTATTCTGCCATTATTTTAGTGTTTTTACGTTAGTACGACTGAATGGTATAAGATAGAAAGCTGAATTTTTGCGTGTGGCGAGCCAAGGACATACCGAATAACCCTGCAAAATCTGATACAGATCGGCCGAGCCGTTCAGGAGTAGTGCTGACACACAGACAGACACACACTTTGCAAATCGAAAAGCATACATTGTATGCTCTACCTGGAGCATGCCTGCAAGCATGCTCTAGCTAATGCATGACTGCCAAGCATGCACTTACTAGTGCATACCTGACATGTACACACTTACTGGAGCATATATCTAGTGCATTAGAGATAGGGAGTTGTCTGCTCCAGTAAGCGTGTACATGGCACTCATGGCAGGTATGCACTTGTTAGTGCATGCTTGGCAGGCATGCGCTAGCTAGAGCGTGCTTGCAGGCATGCTCCAGGTAGAGCATACAATGTACGCTTTTAGATTTGTAGAGCACACGCACACACAGACAGACAAAACTTTCCAGCCCCAGTGAAGTAACTGGCTTCGCTAATCGCTCAGCCTAAAAACATTCCATCATATTCCCCACACTCGCCCACACAATCGCGACATTCTTCCACAATTCCCAACATTCTCACACATTCGGTTACATACACCAACATTCCCGCTCTACCGTCGCGCACGCATGAGGTACACACGGAAGCCCATCCCAATACATTCTCACACACATTCTCTTACATTCCTAATAAATTACTTCACATTCTGCACGTTCTCGTAGCAATCTCGCACATTTTTGTAACAATCCCTCACATCCTACACATTCTTGAAACAAACCCTCATATACACATTCTTGCAACAATCTCTCACATTCCAGAAAATCATTAACAATCAGCACATTCCACACATTCTACACTCAGTTGTACACTTTTTTGAGCAGTGATGCACCCCTCAGTGAATTACAATTAAAAAAAGAAGATTCTCAAGGCTCCGAAACACTTTGCAGAAAGTCCAGACTTCGCTTCTAAGGGGAGTTTGAGTAAAAATGACTCTGTAGTTTTTGGCCCTTTTTTTTGGTCATCCTGACAGCTGTATTAACATTAACATGTGTCGAAATGACCCCTGCAGTTTTTTTGTTTTTAAGAATATTTCGAACAGTTGGCCGGCCTCGGATCTGCTTACCGGTGGCCAGGGACAGTTGGCATTCGGATCCCCATTGACAGCTATCATGATCTTCCGCCAGGCCTGAGGCGCGTAGGTCCGGAAGGCCGAACAGTAGTGCTTCACCTTGAAGATGTATGCATTCTCCTTCCACCCGCCTCTGCTGCTCCACGAAGCAAAGTTTATGTCAACCTGAAGGTGGTAAATTTGGTCTGATCACACATAATGAGTAGGATCGAACAGAAAACTGAATGAATGATTTAAACGTTACAATTAACAGTAATAATCTGCAAAATCTATCAACGGCCATCAGAAACAAAACAAAAAGAAAATCAAACATATTTGCGCTTCAAACGTGAGACAGAAGTAAAAACGTAACATTGATTGAAAATCGTTAAAAACCCTTCGGTGTGGGCGCTCAGTGGGACATCCCTATTACCCAAGACCGAAACGATTGCTATCAAAGTTGAGTGGTTATTGGAATTCAATGATCTCACAAAGAATGACCCACCTTTACTCTCCTTTTTTCGACCCAGTCCCATATTCAAAATAAGTTGCAGAGAATCTTTCCACGTTGATCAATACACGAGCGTCCTACCGGGATGAAAGTTTACGGACCTTGTCTTTTGCCAATCCCGCCCGGCCACCTAAACTGCTGGTCGAGAATATGGTCGAGAATTTAAGGCCAGGGACAGGTGAAAAAATAATCTCAAAACCGCTCGTCCAAATTTTCTGATTTTTTGTCAAAATGTTACCCATAATGAAAAACTAACTCTTCCAAAATCCCGTCCCAAAATATCAAGTAGTTGCTGAGATACAGGCATTTTCATAATTTTGTAAATGTTAGTTAAAAATATTCTGTGCGTTCCCCATTTTGGTAAATTGACCTGACCGACATAAATTCTTGTTCGTCAAAGTCCAAAGAACAATCGTACGTGACTGATTTCAGTTTCCGGCACTTATACAGGAATACCAAATTTTCAAATTTGACATAAAAAAAAAAACCAAAGAATTTTTTGTAAAATACAATATTGAAACCCATACTTTTGGGTGGAATATATACAAAAGCTGTCACTTACGATTCTTCCCTCTAACCCACTGAGTCAGTGGAAAAAATATTAATGACACTTCAAACTGAGTGAATGCGCACAGGTCCATTCGGATGTTGAAAAGTGTGTTCGGAGAAAAGGGCGTTTCAAGTTTGGTGACAGTCGAAGAGCCTTTTTCTCCTACTATTCTGGCTGTAACTTGTGAAATATTCTTGCGCATACTATTTTGTCGTAAAAGGTTGACCCTGACATTTTTCACTTCTTCGATTCATTATTAAAAGACGCCGGCATGCACAACTCAAACTCAAAATGTCCATTACATTATCATTGGCAAGCTTTTTAAGTAAGCATTTCACCATAATTGATCAAAAATGTACATAATAGACAAGTTTTAATAACTTTTCTTTTGAAGCTTAAAGCTTGGAATTAATAATTTTATGGAAATTTTGCGCTATGCATGCCGGAATCTTTTCAAAATGAATCGAAGAAAAGAAAAATGTTGAAGTCAACCTTTTATGACAAAATAGTATGCGCATGAAAAATTTCCAAGATACACCTAAATACAGCTAAAATAGGCTCAAAAAGACTCTTCGTGTGGGTTCATGGCCTGGCATGTGCCTTCAAAAGTCAAATTTTTGTCTCTTTAAAGTAAGATTTCATATTCTGAACAAATTATGGCAGTGGGATCCATTTTGAAATTGGCAAGATTTTCACCAGAACCTCCCGAGGTAAAATGCCCTGCGTGCAATTGCGTGCGTCTTGCGTGCGTCTTGCGTGCGTTTTGCGTGCATCTGCGAGCGTTTCGCGTGCATCTGCGTGCATTTGTGCGTGCTCAGTGCGGGCGTATGCGTGCAAATGCGTGCACAGCGCGTGCAAATGCGTGCGCGCCCCCGCTCTCGTGCGTGCGATTGCGTGCGAAGTCGTATCGGACACGGCGCCGGCATGTTTGAACGCCTGGAAGGTACGCAATCACTCTGAACGGGAAGTGTTCTGGTTGCATAGCGACAGGCTGATCGTACGAGCCGAGCCGAGGCGTGCGGAGCCGAGCCGGGGAGGCCGAGCGTCGCGCCGCCCAGCTGATTCCACCCCCCTCCCTTCTCCTCTTACCCACCTCGCGTCTGCAAGTGCATGTTTACATTTTTGATTTTCACAATTGTTTTCCTTTTCTGTCCTTGGTTTCTTGAGGCATTGAATGTTGCTTGGCGCCGACTGACAAGGCATTTAGTTGCGTTTCAATGGTGTGCTAAGCTAATGCATTCGCTTCTGCTTTCAGGCTTCCAGCATCTGCATGTGGTGTACTGTTAGACAGGTCAGCAGACCATTCTTCCTCACAGCTGGAAAGAAAGCAACTCCTTCCCATGTCCACCTTTGCCAGGCAAGCATAAGGTTTGTGTCAAAATGAGTTTTTCTTATCTGGTGCATCCAAATTTTCACCCGCTCCTTCTTCCCGCACCAATTCAAAGTCGCCTCCTCCTACATTCCATGATGTTCACCACTTTCAACAGTTTTATTCTGAGTTGCAATGATTCCACTTTGACTCCGTGTTTCAGTTTCCAACCCTTGGTCCCAAGCTCTGTCCGAGTATCTCTGTTGGCGTTCTGCGTGCAGCATTTGTTTAGCTCATGAGTATTTTTGTTGCAATCAATACTGAAAGTTCAAAATATATATTAAATAAGGTATTGAGTATCTTGTGCTTTCATCAACCTTTTCATGCACTTTCATTTCTTGGTGCAATAACGACCTTGCTCGTGGAAATATTTTGAAAGCTAAATTATTTCAATCAAACACTGTTTTATGGATTGGCTCTTCTCGTATCTGAAGCAACATATAAACTAAAACATAAAATGAACATATAAAGCATTTAAAAATGTTATGATTTCAACACACAACTTTTCATTTTAAATATATTTAGTACAGCTAGAGTGATTTAACTGATTTAAAGATGTAGTAAGTAGGGGAGTAGATCTTTTGTTACATATTGTCATCTGCCAACTGTAATGTAAACCTAATGACAAACAAAAACTCAGTAAATACAATTCCATTATTTTGCTTTGAGAACCCTCTGTTTGTTTTTCGAGAGCACAACTAAATGCCTTTTCAGTCGGCGCCAAGCAACATTCAATGCCTCAAGAAACCAAGGACAGAAAAGGAAAACAATTGTCAAAATCAAAAATGTAAACATGCACTTGCAGACGCGAGGTGGGTAAGAGGAGAAGGGAGGGGGGTGGAATCAGCTGGGTGGCGCGACGCTCCGCTTCCCCGGCTCGGCTCCGCACGCCTCGGCTCGGCTCGTACGATCAGCCTGTCGCTATGCAACCAGAACACTTCCCGTTCAGAGTGGTTGCGTACCTACCAGGCGCTCAAACATGCCGGCGCCATGTCCGATACGACTTCGCACGCAATCGCACGCACGAGAGCGGGGGCGCGCACGCATTTACACGCGCTGTGCACGCATACGTCCGCACTGAGCACGCACTCAGCACGCACAAATGCACGCAAGACGCACGCAATTGCACGCAGAGCATTTCACCTCGGGCAGCCATATAGGTAGCTGATGCCGCTTCCTCACCCAAATTCGGGTGATAAAGTGTTCCTCACCCAAAGTTGGGTATTGATCAAGACTCTTTCATTCTCAGTGATAAATCAATGTTGTTTTTCAGGCAGCGTCTTGGCACAGAGAAGAGCCATGAAATATTACTGGAACATTTTGGAACAAACGTTTCGAAGTCAATTGGTTACAGTTTCACTGAAAATGTTGTAGTCGGACACACAGCCAAATAATGGCTTGACAAAAAGTCACGCCCAAAAATGGCGGGACAGGAAATTCACGCCGAAAACCGGCATGACATGTGAGTCAGGCCGTCATCTGGCGTGAATTACAATGCGCTCTATGAGAAAAGCCATGCAAAAAAAAAACCGGCATGACAGGAAACTAACGCTAGAAATTGTCGTGAATTTCTGAGTCACGCCGATGTTTGGCATGACTTTTCTGTCATGCCGTTGTTTGGCGTGACACTTTATTCAGGCCCCTAAAACGGCACGAAGTCACGCCGATAGATTTTCAGTGCTTGGCTCTTCTTGTTACAATTTTAAAATAGCAAGCCGGCCGGCGAAATCGATGTTGTTTTTCAGTCGGCTTCCTAGAACAGCCGTGAAATAAAAGTGGAACATTTTGGAAAAAAACGATTTTAAGACGAATGGCATTTTTCTGAGCATTTGTTCTTGATTCTAGCTACTTGCATGGTGGCGGGTTTCTTATCGAAAAACGATAGCGCGCTTGAGGCCGCTCTATATTCGGAACATTTTGGAACAAATCATTCTGAGTTGCTTAGAGGTAGTTTGAACCCTCTGGGACGTTTGGGCCTCGCCAACTTAAGGGAGGAGCGCACGCTCGACAGAAGTTGAGTTATCGGTGAGCTTTCGCGAAAAATGGAGAGACTCACGTCCTGGTCGTTCGTCCACGTGAAGAGGGTCGTGAAGTTGCCGCTGTAGTACCAGAGGTCGGGGTCATGCCGGTCGCGCGTTTGCATTATGTAGAAATCCAGAGGTTGCTTAGGTTGCAGGGCAGGAGGGCAATGGGTCACGTAGCGTGGCACTATGCGGAAAGGCCCCTGTGCAAAGGAATGCCATGGACACTGGTTGTCAAAAATAGGTCTCCACTTTTTCAAGTCGTGTCAACTCTACTCTACAAACTGAACTGTGTACTCAGTATGCATCTACAGATGCACCTATGAGTACATATACACATCTACAGATGCATACTTGGTTGAGTGCACGTCTACAGATGCATACTTGGCTGAGTACACATCTACACATCTGCAGATGCATACTTACCTGAGTACACACCTACAGATGCATACGTTGTAGGCGTGTACTCAGTTAAGTATGCATCTGTAGATTTGTACTCAGCCAAGTATTCATCTGTAGATGTGTACTTGTGGGTATGTAATGTATCTATAGATGCATGCTGAGGACACACTTCAGTTTGTAGAGTGTAAGTGGTCGACAGAAACAACTCGATACACTGTCATTCACTTTGTGATACTTGTACTCCAAATGTTTGCGGTAAAACTGAGTTTGCAATTCCCACGATTTATCGCACCCTGGAGCGCAAATATTTGATCATTGCACAATTTTGCATAAACCACCCCTTACTTTTCGCGATTAAAAGAGCCATTTTTCGTAGTTCTATCGCAATTTTATTTGCCATACATTTTTATTGAATTATATTCACTTTCTTGCAAAACTTAAGTGTTTTTATTTCAGATTTTTAGAAATGATAATTGCAAAACAGTGTGATAGGTTTTTTATAGCCGAATATAGAGATAGTGGTTGTTACAGGTGGAATGACAGTGTTGATCCCCTTAAGGGGGCACACCGGTGCAAACCTTCACATTCTTGATCAGAAATGAACTTTCGGCTGGAACCCTCGGGGCAGTTGTTGGTCCATTTACTCTATCCGGCCCAGGCGGTGACCCTTAGGTGTGCATGAATTTTCTTCGCCCCAAAATGAGGGTATCAAACAGTGGAGAATCTCCAATTGAAATGCCAGCTTCGGAAGGGACGACTAAGGGAGAGTGGGGCACCAAGTGACACTTTTGGAACTTGAGGGTATCATAGCGTTAACAGAAGAGATGCCGGTAATGTTCGTATCCTAAATAATACTTGGTCCTTGTTCCAACCCGAATATCTTACGAGAAAAATTATTCTGAAGTTCCCAGGGCAGGGTTGCCAGTGAGTCACTTTTGTCACTTTTTGTCACTTTTTTGAAACTGAGTCACTTTTGACACTATTTGGGAAATTTTGTCACTTTTGTCACTATTTTGGATCGTACGGATGGTATTTTCCTCATTTCAACACGAAACGCGTCGAGATTCGGTCAATATCTCGATTTGCTGGGAGGAAGCGTTTAAATTTCCCGCTGCCCTGGTCCCCGACCGATGTATCGAGTCCCGACCGATGTATCGAGTCCGAGTCGGGCTGGGAGCGGCACGAAGCGGGTCTCGAGCGAAGGCGGTGAGTTGTGTTGTTGTTGTGCGTGCGAGTCGGCGTGTCTTGCTGGTGCGGTGCTGCAACTTTCGTCACCCAAGTTCTGCGTAAGTATTACTCGTGACTGCCTGTTCTATCAACAGTAGCGAACATCCCTATCAATTTGACGACGGGCCGTCGTCGGGTCGCGTAGACAATAAATAGTCCGCGAAGCTGTCGCTTCGGCGGCTAGTATGAGGTTATAACCTCAACATTTCGCTGTCCTTTCACTTTAATTTTCCTCGCTGTGGCACGGAGTGCAATGAAAGAATAACTCAACAATCCGAGTCTTAACAAGTTTTCTGTGCATCTTATATTTAGAGAGATCAAGCTTTATAACAATAATGGACTTTGGCGGGTACGTCAGGGGGCGGGGTGGGCTGGGGGCGGTGCCGTACCGTCGTTCGTCGGCTGGCTCGGCTCGGCTCGGCCAAGACCAGCTTCGGGAACGATTCGGGTCCCCGGGACCCGGTCCCGTCACCGGCGCCTGGCCTCGTCTTCCTACTGCCTGATTCCAAAGGATCGTCTCGTCGCTCTGTCTCTCTCATGAGGTATACCCCACCCCAGGGGAGCGAGAGAGAGCGAAGAAACGATGCTTCGGAATCGCTTCGCTGCCCTGTGCCTGCGCGTCGCACGTCGCACGCCTGGCTGCGTATGTATGGGCGGTGGTTGCGCGGCACGTTCAATTATGTTAGAAACAGGCACATTTTTTTTTCACATTCGTTAACCTTTTTTTTTTTGTTGCAGCTTATGTGACGCTATGCCGAAGCATAGTACACTTGAAGGATGGATGGGTCAGACGGACGTAAATGGGCACCTGGAAAGCGAGTGGTGCACCTGGAAAGAAAAAGACCTCTTTTTCTGTAAGATCTGCGCTGCTACCATTAGCACATCTAGCAAAGGATTCCAAGCACTATCCCAGCACGCCACATCTGAAAAACATAAAGGAAATTCCAGAACGAAATTAAGTCCCTTGCAACTGACATTGGCTGCAGCTCCACCAAAGGTACTTAGAATACATAATAATTATTTTTATTCATAATTTTAAAGTTGATGTTAGTGTTTATTGCTGTCTGTTTTTTTATCAGGTACAACAGCAGCCTGCAGTTCCCAATCCTCGTCGAGGTGATGCGGTGGTACCTCCTGCAGCAGCGCCTGCTGGTGGACATGCTGGAGAGGGGGCCGTGCCGGCGCCAGGAACTCTGCAACGCGAAGACAGCGGTCCCCTTTTGCAGCTTGTCTCGAAGAAAGATGCAGCTTTAACTGCAGAACTTCAATGGGCAATGAAATGTGTTCAGGCTGCTTATTCAAATAATTCCTGTGATAATATAGTCGATTTATTTAAAAGTATGTTCGGTTGTGATAAAGTACCCAAAGACATGTCATTAGGTAGGACTAAGGTAACTTATTTAATTACTGATGCACTAGGGCCATTTTTTCACAAGAAAATGCTTGATGATGCTCAAAAAGCCCCCAGTTTCACAATGTGCTTTGATGAAACTGTCAACAACAAAAAAAAGAAAGAACTTCAGTGTGGACTTAGGTTTTGGTCTGAACAACTAAAGCATATTGTCTTTCATCATTTAGAGTCTCTTTTTATAGGATCTGCTACAGGAGTAATTGTGTCAGAGCACTTATTACAGGTATTAGAAAGAGCTTTTCTCTGTCTTAAAAATTTTCTTATGTTGTCAATGGATGGACCAAATGTAAATAAGACAGTGTTTAGACTAGTAAGTGAGAAAGTAAAGGAAGTTAGGGGAAAGGGTCTAATGGATGCTGGATCTTGTAATGTGCACATTCTTCATAATTCATTCTTGTGTGGGCTTGATGTGCTTGGGGAGGATGTTGGTCAACTAGTCATTGCTATTTATGAATATTTTGATGGATTTCCCAGCAGAGTGGAAGAGTACCAAAAATCCCAGTTAGAAACTGAAGTTCCTGATCATGTCTTTATCAAACATGTTACCAGTAGGTGGCTTACTCTCTCTGGAGCTGCAGAGAGGCTTTTGGAGCAATGGCCAGCTGTGATTCATTTTTTCTTGACTGTGATTCCTAAGAGTAACTCTGATAGTCACAAAAAAATTAGAGAGACCCAAAGGTACAAATTCATTGTTGGTTGCCTCAAAGATCCTACTATGCAGGCTAGAGTAGCATTTGTTATTCAATCAGCTAAACTTTTTGAAGGTTATTCAAAAATGTTCCAAAAGAGTGAACCAATGATTCATGTTCTGTATGATGAGCTACTTTCTCTATTTGTTCTGCTCCTGGGGCGTTTTTGTAAACCGAATCTAGTTTCAACTAGCAGAAGCTGTCTTAAGGAAGATTTTTTTAAGAACAAAGACAATTTAGTTCCTTTAAAGGATGTGGATTGTGGGGATAGGGCACATTCATTTTTGACTAAGTGTAAGGAAGTAGATGTTCTGAAGTTTAAATTTGATAGTCTGAAACATTATCAAGCAGCAGCAACTCATCTACTTCAGAAGTCTGTCCTCAGTAAATGGCCTGATGGAAAACACCTGAAGTGCCTTCAACCAAGTCAAATAAAGGAACAATCCAGCCCTCGAAGCATTGTCTTGGTGCATAGAATGCTTCGACTTGACTTAGGTGTCGATGAAGATGTACCGATGGATGAATGGAGACTTTTGCAGCTTGAAAATCTTCCTGATTTTGAACCTACTATGAGAATTGACTACTACTGGGCGAAGATTTTTGACATTATGGGGTCGGACGGGCAGCCGAAATTTCCCAACATTATTAAGCTTGTAAAGGCTACTTTGCCGATTGCCCATGGAAGCGCCGATATTGAGAGGGGTTTCAACGAATCTTCACAGCAGTTGCGACCGGAACAGTCCCGGATGGAGGAGCGCCTGTTAAATGCTAAGCTGTGGGTGAAAGATGGGTTGAAACCGTACGGCGGAAGACCGGACCTCGTGCCAATAACGAAGGAACTCCTTGCTGCTGGATACAATGCACACCGAAGTTACGTTGAACACCTTCAAGCCGAGCGTGATAAAAAAGAAGCCGCGAGAAAAGAGGTCGAAGAGGCAGAGATGCAGCGTCTTAGGAGAGAGAGGGACGACAGGCTACAAAGAGAAGATCGTTCAACAATCGAAAGCCTCCAAGGGAAACTGCAGAACTCCCTCAACGCCGAAAAGGACCAGCGAAAAGCTGCTGACGAACTCGTTGAAGAAGCAACTAGCAAGCTGGACGCAGCTCTGAAGAAAAAAGATTTTGCGGCTGCAAAAGTGGCTCAGGGGATGCTCGAAGGCGCAAAAATAATGCGAGATAAGGCTGTTGGGCTTCAAAAACAGAACGAGCCATTACAAAAGAAAGTTGCAAAACGGACGTCCAATCTGATTGAAAAGATGTTCCAGGCTAAGAGGAGGAGGGAGAGGGAGGGTGCAGATCCCGACGATCCTGAACCGCTACTTTGAAAATGACTGTATTTTATTTTGTTTCAATTCTATGATACCAATGACTACTGTAATAATAATTTTTAAATAAAAAATTTGACCTGTTTTTGTGAGTTCTTGGCTTTTTATTACATGAATACCGCTCCTGAGATCCAAAATAGTGCAAAAATATTCTATTATTTATTACTTTGTGTGGGGTTTTACTCATCTAAAAGTCACTTTTGTGTCACTATTTCTTCAAAAAAGACACTTTTTTGTCACTTTTTTAAAGGTTTTGGAGTCACTATTTCACTTTTTTTAACCCTCTACAGCAGTGGCAACCCTGTCCCAGGGGCCAAACACCTAGACCTTGCGTCTGTCACTTCGTGCCCCACCCAGGGGCACCAAGTGACAACCTGCGGGGCACCAAGTGACAGACGGTGGCTATGCATAATTAAAAATGGCATCGATGGTTTTCAATCACAGTTTTGCCGAAGGAGGGCGTTTAGTTCCAGAAAATCACTACAACTTACACGGATGGTCCAAATTGTGAATGCCCGCGACAAAAAAACACCAGTATGGTAATGTAGAGTATACAGTGATAGGGGCACCAAGTGACACTGTGTCGTACCTCGAAAAAGAGAGTCCACATTTATGTCAACTTATGATTTTTCACTTTAAAACTGTGAAAAAAATCATTGAAATTTTCAAAAAGAATCTCCAGCCTCAAAAATGAAACAAAACAACTTCCCTTACGGAGCTATTCTATTGTCACTTGGTGCACCGGGTCAGCTGTCACTTCGTGCCCCGAGTGTATGCACTCCGTGTCTGCCTCGGTGTTCATTACATCTGTGGACTTCAGAATTTCGGCATATTGAAAAAAAACATGATGAAGAGTCCCACTTGCGATTCAAAAACTAACACTGACCCACACTCGACGTTCCGGTTGAATTCACCAAAGGACAAAGAAAACCAGAATTCAGTTCGCAACTTGTTTTAGGAGTCGAAAAAATGTAAATGTGAATAGACAGCCCATGAAAGCGCTCCGGAGTCTCCGCTATCTGGCAAACGACTTACCAGCACGAGAGCATCAGACCCGTGGAAGTGGAATTTTAGCGACGGGTAGTTCTTGAGATATGGGGTAGTGTCACTTGGTGCCCCACCCTCCCTTACCTGGGTACCTGGGTGTAGAGTAAAGTAGATGATCCGAGGGGTGCCACACTGCGTCTAGTCAGTGTATACACCCTCAACTCCAGTCACTGCCTTGTTTCAGTCCAGTCACTGAAAAAGCCGGCGCAACAACGTAACTTTACCCTAGTTGCAGCATTTTTGATACGAATTTCTAGAGATTTTCCATCTAATCGAAGTAGGAATTCAGTCTAGTCACCAGTCAGTGAACACCCATTTCCGACATGAGATGACCCTCGGTCTGATCGCAAAACCCGACACAAATCTACACTCAGCGCCAAAATAATAATAATAATAATAATAATAATAATAATAATAATAATAATAATTATTATTATTATTATTATTATTATTATTATTATTAAAAAAAAAAAAAAAGGGACTCTGGAGACCCGAGACCACTCGGTGCGCCTTAAACGAAAGGTGCCCTTGAGCCACTCCCCTTGCCATCGATTGTCCCAGAAGAAGTTCTTTGACAGACAAAAAATTGAGTTGGCACACGGGGTGAGATGCATGTGAAGTAGGGGCCGTCTATAAGCACGCTGTTTTGATGTAAGCTTTGCAAAAACTGTCCCCAGTTTTTTTTTTTTTTTTTTTTTTTTTTTTTTTTTTTTTGTGCTGATCACAGAAATGACCTTGGTTTTTCGATTGGACGTAATCTTTATCACTTTACACTTTTATGAAAAACTTGCCTTTTTTTTTACAGTCACCATCCAGCCGCCAAACCGCAGCCCTGAACGGCAGATCACTATTTGGGGCCACTAAAACCAAGTTACTGTTTCAAAAAACCGCATTTTTTCAGAAAATGGCCGGTAGGGTGATGAAGATTACGTCCAATCGCAACACCAAGGTCAATTCTGGAATCAGCTCAAAAGAACGAAACCTGTGAGAAGTTGTCGCAAAGCCTAAATCGAAAACGCGTGCTTATCGACGGCCTAAATGTGATGTGTGCGCGTTGCTCACCGCCGTATTGGAGATCGCTCTCTGATGACTGCGGTTCATCAATGTGACGATGAGAACCGCGGCGAGCACTGAACCACGTCCTCAACATGTCGCTTAATTGGGATCAGAACGCTGTCATGTTGAAGGAAGCTGCACTGCAAAAAACAAACGCACATTGTTACTGCACCGGGAAGTCATCTGACGGTGCACGATTTGCACCATTCTCACTGGTAAAGATTCAAGCCTTACTTTAGGCTTGCCTTGGGAGGAAAACAGCGGGTGGAAGCTTTGATTCCGAAATAGGCATGCTGAGGTTTAATTGTACCCGCTTAGATCTCAGGGATTTATGACAAATTACACCGATCATATCTAACCCAG